>JAPPVO010000014.1:45927227-46527227 GCA_030407325.1 Camellia japonica
TTTTCTTAATAGATGCCAAACTACCTTTTTCTTCCCATATCTCACATTATTTCCAAAGGCATACCATCCCTCTAAAAATATGAGTTATTGATACATTATTTAGTATGTTTTCATCACAAAAGAAGTGAAAATTTCCCTTAGTGTGCCTCTTTTATTACCAATCTTCTTATTTTGAGTATTGTGCATGAAAAACCTGTTTTACAATCAACTTTCAAAAATTCTAGAAAAATGTAGAAACATCTTCTGGACCTTGGTTTTATTTCAAAAACTTCCGTGAAGAGTTAGCTTTCAAAGAAAATTAGTTTCATTGAAAAAGAGTGAGTGGTTTGTAAGAAAATCCGATTTTCGTAATGGTTGACGAATCTAACAGCGCTGGAGAGTTTCTTAAATAACTAAAAATCTAGAAAAGTTATTCCATTTCCGAAAAATGTTCTGAAAACTAGATAAAATTCTCTACGAACCATAGGAAGGTTAGGCTTGGAAAAAATCTGAAATGGTCCTTTGACGTTAATCTTTAAATGGTACTGAATTTGAAAATTTAGTTTTGCATGGATGTTTTATGCTCTGGTCTTCATGAATATGCTTATTAGTATATGATCATGTCATGTTATGGTATTACATGTTGAAAAATCTAGAAATCCCTTAGATATTGATTTGTGATTATATATCAATTTTAAGGAGTAAATAACAATCCTAATCAAATAATCAAGACAAATCGACACAACGATTTTAACATGGAAAAATCACAATTTGAGCGCCTCCAATTGTGATAAAAAAACCACGGGCAAAAGTCACAAAACAATCCACCAAGAAGACAAAAGGAATTACACAAGTGTACTCTCAATCACCTAGCGAATCCAAGCCCGAATTAAACCAGCCCCTATGTGTCTCTTCCAGCCCCCTCTTCACCTCGGAATTGTCTTGTACAACATTGAATCCCCAACACCGATGTTGAATCCATGACGATGAGCCACTCCAAAATCCACCAAAGCTTCTAGCCCAAATTCTCCGGAATCCACCGAAGAACAACTCTCTTTTTTGTATTGAATCAATAAAACAAACAAACCCTTCGATATAATCCACTCAATTCATGATTAAACTCTTACATATATCAAAGGAAACAAACAAAGAAGCTCCAAGTAAAAACCCTAATACCCAAGAAGAAGATTTAGAAGTCGTACCCTAAAATCAGACTGAAACACATATTTATAGAAAATAGATCCGCGATCTCCGCTCGAACGCAGGAATGGTTGCTCGAACGAAAAAAAAAACAACTCCCAATACTTTTGCAAACGAGTGAAACTTCTGAAAGGTCGGGATCTCTGCTTGAGTGCAAGAATGGCCGTTCAAGTGGACAAACAACTTCGACTGCAACTTGCTTTTTGCTTTGGGGGCACTGCCCCTCGACCCCGCCTAGGCGTTGCCCCGGACCTGCCAAGGGGCGCTGCCCTCTGGACCCCCACGAGCTGATTGGGCAACTCGATCCCCGACATAGTCAGTGAAGTGGCAAACATGAAAAAATTAAGATCACAAACTCCTCTACATAGGCACAATTCGGGCTGGATTCGCATTTAAAACTCATAGCCTCACTAAAATAAAAGATCAAATACAATTATAATTGAAAAGAGTTTTGTCAAACGTGATTGCCAAGAATAAAAACCTAACACATGTGTTATGGTTATGTTCCTTATCTTCTTCATTTGATGATGCTCACGCTTATGTGGATATTACTATCTTGTTAAGTTGTTCTAACTTTAATTTAAGACATCTAACTCAACGAAAACCTTAATTGGGGTGGTATTGGGTTTTCGATCACTTGAATAGTGAAGAGATGATAATGTGTTATGTATGGATTGATGGGATATGCTCTCTAATTAAAGGTTAAGTTTTGTGCAAGCAGTTATCGCGTAAACCTTAGAATGGAATGGACGTATTTAGACTATTTGCGATGATTTGATTTGGTGAGATAAGGTTGGGTCCAGATGGGACATTCAGGAGGATAAAACCTTTTTTGGAAGGATAAGGTTGGATTCAGGATGATAAAACATTTTTTTTTGGCCATCCCTTTTGAGGTCCACTGATGACGCTGCGCGGTATGTAACCGTTGTGGGCATCCGTGGTAAGGTCTATAAAGCAGCAAAAAGGGGAGTTCTGAATGGTCCGATATCCAATTCTTGCGGTTGGCAGAATGAAATCCCTTTGGGGGATTTCTAGATTACTAACATTTAACCTTGTAATCCTTTATTATTGAATGATTATCATGCTTCATTACTTGCTTGTTATAATTGTGATGGTGTATTGGATTGGAAAAAAGGGAAGGGGTGTGTGTGCGCGTTTACTAGGCATTCAAAACTCATGGTGTTTCATACCAAGTATTGAAGACTATTAGACGGGTCAAAGGCAAAGCTGAAGTATTTGAATACGTATGCCTACCATATGAGAGTTAGGAACTAGTTTTGTAAACACGTTTTGAGATTGTAAGTGATTAATTACTTGTTGTACTTAAGACATGATTTTGTAATTATTATATATATATCATTTGTAACATATCCTTATACTCCGTTAACTCATTTAGGCCTTGTGTTAATTTCTTGTCAAGATCTGTCAAAAAGGTAGCTTTGCTATCTAAGGTGGTTGGACTTAGAATGGAGGCAATATTGACTCCACCTATCTTTCTGGGATCTTACTTGGTTATTAGCTAAAGGACTCATTAGTGACGTTTCCTACTCTTGTAACTGTAACGCCTTGGAATAATTACAATAAAACCATCCACGATATTAATAAATAATCATACTATTTTGAATAAATTGTCCCTTCCATTCCAGATGATCTCATAATACAAAAGATAACATGCAGTTATACATTCATAAGTTCTAACCTTGAATCTATAGCATGTGTTACATGTTAAAGATATGAAATACAAGTTTAACAATTAAGAAATGCTCTAAAGGTTTACAACTTTCAAAGATAATACTTGGTTACAACAAAAGTGAGTTTAAACTCAATACAAAAAAGCCTTAGGCTTGTACAAAAATAAATACACAAATGAACAAAAATAAAGCTCTTGCTCTAAGTCCTCTCAAGCTATTACCTTGGCAAAGGCATGTCATCAGCACCTAAAATGATTTTCCCGCATAGGGTAAGCCAAAACCTAGTAGAAATATTCCAACACATTTTGACAAAGGTATAAGGTGTTATGCATATGCAATGCTCATGCCAAAACATTTTATATCACTTTTCCAAAGCTATGCAATGCCAAGTTTATCACAATTATGAAATCATTTCCTTTACAATAGAAAACAGGGTAGTGAATCACAATCTCCGGGAATGTTAAAACAAATACAACCTTTCACGGAAATTTCGTCCGTAGGAAACCGTAAATCGGCACCCATGTAAACGTAGGCTATATAAGTACTGCTATTGCCATTTTATGGAAATTTCGTCCGTGAGATCGGCACCTATGTAAACTTGTGATTTTTAGGACTTTCACTATGGACACGCAGGCAAACTTATTTCAATGAGACAACACTTACTTCCCAGATTTACCCATTTTTTTCAAAACAATGCACATTTTCAATGTAGTATGTATGCAACAATGCTCAATGCAAAAGGATAAGAAATAGTTTCAATTTTCCTAATTCTTGTGTAATTTCTACAACAATCATAGTTATCCTCCACCGATAGCCCAACACAGATATCTCTAACAAATAATTTATTTCCATAAAGGTAAACTTTCTAAATTTCAAGATGTGAGTGGTAATACATACACAACTCCACTATCCTTATCAATATCAACCCAATTTCATGTTTCCAACATCAATTCTAATTATTTATACAAAATCAACATTTGAGATATTTAGGGCCAAAACCCCTTTTTCTTTAAAAACCAAATCCAAGGATGAAAACGCATCATTTGATCACAACTCATCATTGTTTACAAATCCATAACCCTTTTTAAGAATCCATTTGAAAACTCCTCTTTTGATTTCAAATCAAAACCTTAGATTTGTCCAAAAATCCCCTAATCACAATATTGTTTTAGAAATAGCAAATAACTAAGTTAAAAATTATAAGAAAGTGTGAAGAATCCCTACCTCAAGCTTAGAAGGGTAGAAGAGAAGAACTTGGAAAAACTCAACGTTAGTGAAACCTCAAACCTCTTGGATCAAAAGGAAGCTCTTGACATGATCTACAATCTATCTCAAAGGATCAAGTGAAAAGATACTTTAGGTGAGTAGATCTAAAGATCTAAGTGGAAAAAGTAGAGTTTAGAGAGAGAGAGAAGAGGAACCCACGTTGTAGAGAGGAATATAGAAGGAAATAATAAGAGGAAAGTGTTTTAGATCCTATTTATAGTAGCTAGATACTAATAGAATAATAGTCCCAAGGTCAACAAAAGGAATAAGTCAAAATCCCAAAAGGTAGAGCCCAAAATCGTCCCAAAATCTGGAAAATACACACAGGGGTCGACCCTCAAGACAGTGGGGTCGACCCTCAAAAAGAAAAGCTGAGGCAATAGTGTTTTGCAGTAGACAAGTGTCAACCCTAGGAACCCGTGGTGTCGACCCTATATTTTAGTAAACAACCTAGAACAAGACAGCAAAGGAAGGGTCGACCCTAGGAACCCGTGGTGTGGACCCTATATTTCAGTAGCGATTTCCAGGATTAGCAGCAAGATAAGTGTCGACACCTCCCAGATTGGTGTTAACCCTAGAGGCCAATAACAAGACAAGTGTCGACCCTAGAAACTCTGTTGTCGACCCCGGATGCTAAATCCAAACAAGAAAAAGGAATGAACAATAGCTACGGATATGGTTTCCTAGATTCAAAAGCAATAAATGGGTCGGGTCCAAACCAGAATCATTATAATAACCTTAGATAAACCCTGCATTTATTTGTTAATATATTCTCTGATATTCCCGATTTTTGGGGCGTCATAATGGAGAAAAGAGAGAGAAGAGAGAGAGAAAGAGAGAGATTTGACCAAAAAATGACTTTTTAAAGTGTTGATCCCGAACAGACCGCTTAAGCGATGAAACTTTCGCTTGAGCACATAATGCAAACTCCCAGAAGTTTAGACTTGCAAAAATACTGAATAACACACAAGACCGCTAGAGCGAACAACCCGTTGCTTGAGCACTGAAGAAGAAAAACTTAAAGGTTGTTACATAAAGGACTCAACAGTGATAAGAACAATTGAAAGAGACAGAAATTACAGATTAATACACTCAAATTGTTTTAACAAGACTCAAGACATCACAGAATACAAAAATCTCTTATAAACTTTTTTGCATATGTTTATGGTTTTATTTATTCATAGATATTAACAAATCCCTTATTATAATGTGGCATTTATATTTCTTTTTCCTTTTTATATCAATTGCATGAATAGTTTGTGGTAAGAATTTTATCCATTGTCATTGATGTGTTATGGGTTTGGCAAACTATGTCAGTAGTTTATAAAACTATGTAAATTATTTATATTGTGATGTGGCTTTGATTTATATTTGTACTATGTTTGTTTCACTGTAATGAAAAGTGAATCATACGTTTAATACATGCATGATTGTACTAAAATTGAGGTGCAACAAACATAAAATTCACTATTTTTATAAACAAACAACGTGCATGTATTCAGGTGTGACGGAGCAAAAGAGGGAATTGTGAGCCTTATTGTTCCAACTCGAGTTTTGATAGTCGAATGCGTCCCATTTATCAAGAGGTTTGGGAATATCAACACCATCAATGGTGACAATAGGTTCACTCCACCCATATATCACACAGTGCCAAACTTTTTCATCAATAGATTTTAAAAACGCTCTCATACGAGCTTTCCAATAAGAATATTTTATACCATCAAGTAACGGAGGTCTATGGGTCGGGTTACCTTCGTGAATTGAATCCATATCACCAATCGCACAAAATCACACTCCTATAGTTTTGATAAAAACAAAGAGTGACCTGCTCTGATACCAATTGAAAAACCTAAGTGATTCGTGATTAGATTAAGATGTAATTGTGCTAATTCCCAACCAATTAAAACTAATAATCTAAATCATCAAGCACGTACGAAAGTGATTTAGATTGTTGTTTCAGAAACAATAAAAAGACACAAATGATTTTTATGTGGAAAAAATCACTATTGGAGCACCTCCAATTGTGATAAAAAAATCACGGGCGAAACACCACAAATCAATCCACTACTGAAGAAAGAAATATTACAAATATACCAAACAAATTACCCAAACACTGTCAATTTGTCTTCAACACTCTGTATATTTTTCACCACAACCTTCGTCTCAGAATTGATCAGATTGATGTTGAATCCACAACATCCATTGTCGAATCAATGACTGTGCACAGCATCAAACTCCTTCGAGTACTCTGTGCTTAAATCTTCGGATTCCACCGAAGAAAAACACTCTTAAAGATGAATCAATTAAACTCCTTGATGTGTGCTTATCAAAACATGAGTTTAATACTCAATCAAACATCAAGGAAAACTAGCAAAACAGCCCCAAAAGAAAACCCTAAAACCCTTAAAGAAGATCTAAAAAATGTAACCCTAAAACTGACTTAAACAAGTACTTATAGAAAATAGAGGCTGTGAAGGTCGCTCGAGCGAAGACTCTCTCGCTCGAATGAGGAACCAAATACGCGTGTTTTCCTTAAGTGGCGTCACTCGAGCCAAGCTTCCTTCGCTCAAGCACACAATCCTCCTTCCCATAATTTTTGTAGACAAAGACAACTTTTGGGAGCAGGACATCTTCGCTCGAGCCAGGACTACTTCGCTCGAGTGAGCAAGGTAAAACAACCAAGAAACTTACAACTCGATTAACAATGTTTGTTCGTGGGATTGACAAAAACTAAGGGACCTAACAATCTCCCCCTTTGTCAATTCTCGGACAAAACATTCTAATACAGTTTCCTAGCAAACACACGCACTAAAACAAACAACCCAACTCAAAACAACCAACCCAACTAACTAAACAACCCTGACGAAATATCTGCAAAAATAACACCATGAGAATAGAGAGAGTAATTAATCAAAAATAAAAAACCATATCAAGACATAATGAAAATCCCAAAAATATGATGTCCAGTATGCAAAATCCAAAACTATATCCTAATAGAACAACCATCATGCAAACAGAAATATATACCCTAACCATCTATGTCCCAATAACAGAAATATATACCCTAACCAGGCAAATAGATATATATACCCCAACCCAAAATAACCAAACATACTCCCCTTTTTTGTCCGAGAGAGACAAAAGAAAAAGAAGATACAGTCCAAACATAAAAGAAACTGTCCAGAAACTGTCCAAAAACAAACATCACTAAGAGTCTGGTGGAGGCGGCGGCTGCATCTGTAGCAAAGAAAGAATCTGAGTCAGCATGGCTGACTGCTGATCAAGGCGCCCATCAAGTGTATCGAGCTGGGCATCGAGCTGATCAAGGCGATGGGTGACAGACTACTCGAACTGCTGTAGCTAGCCACGAAACGAATAAGGATGCATCTCAGGTGCACCGGCAGTGGCTGCATCAATCTCGGCCTCCTCGGTAAGTGGATTATCACCTGTATCAGACACCCTAACTCCCGACGAACCCCCTCGACATGAGCTTGACTCTGTGAGGCGGTCAACTTGGTGATTGGTTTAATGGGAGAGGCAAACTCGTCATCATCAAAGATGGAGACACCAAGAGATGTAAGAAATCGAGTGAGGAAACACCCATAGGGGAGACCCAAAGACCTGCGACCCTCAAAAACATCAATCATTTTGGATATTATCATCTCCGATAGGTCAATGGGAAGACAGTGGTCAATACAATACAACACATAACCCTGATCTTGGGTAATGTGAGAAGAATGAGTAGTAACTGTAGACACCCCATTTTTGGCCGACCTTAAGACTCAGACGTTGCCGATTGAGTGCTCGGTGATGATGCATATTGTGCTCGTTCTGAGGTTTCAGAGTCTCGGCTGCGAGCCTTGCCTCCGGACTTCGGGACTCTTTTGTACTTTGTCTCGGTTTGTGAACCAGGTCCTATTTTCTCTGTTTTCTCTTCCCGAAGGGAGAGAGAGGTCTCGAAGACCATCTCTCAGTGGCCGTAGGCTACGTTTCGTGGTCGTAGGCCACTATTCCCGTTTAGAGACCAGTTCCCGGTTTTCAGAGCCGTCTACCGTGCGCCTCGGTTTGGGACCGCTTAACTTTCTCCGTTTGCTCCGGTTTTTGGCACACACCTTGTTCCCTTTCCCTAGAGGGACACTGTCGCCCGGGAGACCACCTTTGTGGTCGCACGCCACCTTCGGTGCCTAACAGCCTGTTTTCGGGGCCCCGGGCCGCGTGTTTTGGCCCCCGAACCCTCGTTTTGCATCGGTTAGGGTTCATTTTTGGCGTGGAGCCTATTTTCATTGTTTGGAAGGTGGTACTATAGTGGGAGACTAGCAATTCTTTTGGAGACCATTTTCTCTCTCCTCCAGCCGATTTTCTTGACAGAAAGCTGGTTTTCCTCACTTTTGAGCCACAATTTCAGGTCTCCCATACCACCATTGTGTTGTGCTCATCTGGGAGGCCACCAATATGGGTAGGCCGACCAGTATTTCTTCTTGACCCTTTTGAACCATGCTAGAAAGCTGGTTTTCCTCTCTCCTGGGTCACTTTTTCTGGTCTCCCACCATACGGCTGTATTCTACTCATCTGGGAGGCCACCTTTCTGGTATGGCCGACCAGCATTTCACATTGACCTTTTTGAACCCTGGTCGGCCGACCAGGGCAAGTGGTCGGCCGACCACTTGAAATGGTCGGCCTACCTTCTTGTAGACACCCCATTTTTGACCGACCTTAAGACTCAGACGTCACCGATTGAGCGCTCGGTGATGTTGCATATTGTGCTCATTCAGAAGTCTCAGAGTCTCGGCCGTGCGCCCTGCCTCCGGACTTCCGAACTCTCTTCTGTGCCTTGCCTCGGTTTGCGAACCAGACTCGGTTTTCTCTGTTTTCTTTCCTGAGGGGAGGAAGAGGTCCCGTAGACCATCTCTCAGTGGCCGTGGGCTACATTTCGTGGCCGTAGGCCATTTTGCCCATTTCGGAGCCCGGTTCCCGGTTTTCGGAGCTGTCAGGCCGTGTGCCTCGGTTCGGGACCACCCAACCATCTCCGATTCCTCCGGTTTTTGGCAGGTACCTCTGTTTTATCATAACGAGGACACTGGGGTCTTAGATACCCACTTCGTGGCCAAACACCACTTTCGGTGCTTAACGGCCGATTTTCGGGACCTCGAACTGCGTGTTTTGGTCCCCGAGCTTTCGTTTTGCATCGGTTTTCGTTCATTTTTGGCAGGTACCTTTGTTTCATCATAAGGAAGGTCACTGGAGGGTGGGAGGCCAACAATTGTCTCAGCAACCTGTTATGCTCTTCCGGCGCCCCCGGCGCCCGTTTTTCTCACTTCCGGGCCAATGTTGACCACCCTAGGGCCATTTTCTTCGAGCCAAACCACATATTTGTGTTGTACACACATGGGAGGACCCTAATATGCTATGGCCGGCCAGTAATTCTTCCTTTCATTTCTGAACCTCTTTGAAAAATGGCCTTTTCTCTCTCCTGTTTTACAATTTCCAATTTTGAACCACATGGTTGTGATGAGGGAACATGGGAGGACACCAATATGCTATGCCCGGCCAGAAAATCCAATTGACCCTTTTGACCCTAGCTGGCCGGCCACATTTTCTGGCTGGCCGGCCACTTACAAAAAAAATGACCTTTTTGCCCCTGTGAGCTGGCCGGCCATTTTCCTCTCCCTCAGTGTATTCCAGCTGTGCCAGCTGATTTCCAATTGGACCATCCTCCATACACGTGTATGGAGGATTAGAGAGGTCTTGGAGATATTTTTGATGCCTCTCCTCTATAAAGGAGAGGCTTGGCTTCTTGGATGGAGGTTGGACATTGTTAGACACATTTTGGGAGAGTTCCATACCTTCCACCTTCCATTTTCTCTCCATTTCCAAGCTCCAAAGCCATTTTCTTGCACCATTTCTACATCAACCCCTAGCACAAGACCCCCACACTCCATTCCAACACTTGGAGCTGATTTCCAGCAGCTAAGAGGCAGCAAATTTGGTCCAAGAAGGCAGCCAAGTATTGGTCTACAAGGGTAAGTCCATTTCCCCTCTTTTTGGTCTCATTTTTGCAACATTTCTTAGCCCTCTTTACTTGCTGTTTTGAGCTCCGACCAAAACTAAAAGTAGTGTTTTTTTGAGCTCTTCTTCACCTTTCATTAAGGGCTCAATCCTGTTTGAGCCCTCCATTTGGTACTTGCTTCAATACCCCTTGGTATGTCTTAATCTTGCATGATTTCTTTGGCCTAGGAGTGATCTGTTTTCGAGCATAATGTAAACTGTAAGTGGGCCTATTTTGAGCCCCTCTTCAACATTGAAGAAGGGCTCAATCCTGTTTGGCCTCTCTATCATGCACTTGCTTCACAATTCCTCCAATTTACCGTAAATTTGCATGATTTGTTTGGCCTATATTTAAATTGTTTTGGAACATGTCATGAACTGTGAATAAGGTTATTTTGTGTCCCTCTACAACATTGTATAAGGGATCAACCTTGTTGGGGGTCTCCATGTTATACTTGTCTTTATATCTCTCTTGGACCCCCATTTTTGCATGCTTGTTTAAGCTCATCTAGATTCTGTTTTCGGCCATCATCAGAACTAGAAAGAGTCTTATTTTGATCTTCTTGACATATTTCATTAAGGGTCTTTGCTGGTTTGATGAATGTTTGGGGTACCTCATGTTATAGCCCTATGTATCCTCAATCTTGCATAGCATTTTTAGCATGGTTGCATACTGAGTTGTGGGATGTCATCTACTGTAAATGTTCATATTTTTAGTCCCTCATCAGTGTTGTAGAAGGAAATTTTTCAGTTTGGGCATGGCATGTATCATTTGCTTCAATACCCCTCTCTTGGCCCGTATTTTTGCATGCTATTGTTGTCCTATCTATGCTTGCTGTTTGGCCTTGTTTCTAGACTGAAAAATGCTATTTTGGGGCTGCCTTGCTACTGTTTTGCATGTCATGTACCAATTATGCATGCATTGTATAGCTGTAGGCCATTTCGGGCGCCTAATATCGCATTTCGGAACCATTCCGTGCATTTGGTGTCATTTCCCACCTTTCGGGACTGTTTTGCCCCATTTGTGAGTGCTGAAATTCCATTTGCATGTTTGCATATCATTTTCTATGTCATTTCATGCTTTAATGCATTGCCTCGGTTTGCGCGCCCGTGGGTACGCATTTCGAGGCGCTTCATTTTCATCCGACGGCCTCCCGTGTGAGTGTAGCTGAGGCTCTCTCATGTTGGTGTAAGTCCATCTTGCATTCCGTATGTCATTTTAGTCTCATCGCATTCCGTATGCCATTTTCTCGGTTCGCGTGCCCGCGGGCACGCATTTCGAGACATCTCATTTTAGTCTCATTGTATATCATATTTCATGTCATTTCATGCCTTAGGGCCATCGCCTTGGTTCGCGTGCCCGTGTGCACGCATTTCGAGGCATCTCATTTTCATAGCATTGTGCATGCTAGGATTGCATATTAGCTGCATTTCATGCATATCATGCATATTGCATCGTGTTCGGGATAGGAGTTAGCCCGGATACGGGAAACGAGGCACATTTCGTACTCCGAGTGACGGAATGGGTCTCAATTCCCAAGTCACCGACACTCCGGATTACCATGATGGAGTTAGGTTTTGTTGTAGCATTCATATACATTCATCCTATATTGAGTTGTGCAATCCGACTCCTCGGCCATCATGCATCGAGATGCGTGATTGGTGGCACGAGGATCGAGGCATGCATATATTTGTGAAATACATTGCTATGCCCCTTTCCTGCTCTCTGTTGCAGCATATCAAGAATCAACAACTTTTCCGAGGCTTGGCACGCATTTCGAGGAACATTGTAAACAGATGCTAATTGGGGCATCCCAGTGGATTTCCGCGCAAGGCAGCCCAGCATACATCATTCGTCAGAATCGAGGCAGCCCCTGGCTTGCATGCCAGTTTACAGTTTTTCTTAGTTAATTTGTTAATTAATTAGGAATTTGTATATTATTCGGACTGTATTATTCGGACTGTATTATTCTTTCATTTCGGACTGTATTATTTATTCGGACCCTCTGCGCGAGGGCATAACTGTAATAAGTGTGGGTGAGTGTGATGTATGTCTTCCAACCCCACGTCTTTCTCCCTTTTATTTACCCGCTTATGATGGTTAGATATAGGGCATATTTCAATTAGCATACAGTATGACAGCATGTTTGCATCATTCATCTGTTTTGCACGCACCGGGCTCGGCGCATCATACAAACTGCATTTGTATTTCAATTCCAAATTGAATACGTGTTAGTTGTAGCATTCCACATACCATGTTTAAAATAGCCGAGCCTGCTATAGTTTGCATCTTTGCATGTGTTGCATTAGGCAATTCTGTGTATCTAGGATCATGCATGATTTCTAATGGCTTTCTGTTTTGGCTTGGAATACTCGGTGAGTTTTATGCTTTAGCATCCTTGCATGCGTGTGAGTGACTGCCATGAATAGCATGCTTACCATGAGGCTATGTGCTTATGTGATATAACTGCCTTGAATGCCTGTGGGTGAAGGTTGAGTTATTTGAATTGGGACAATTCATCAAATGTTTGTTTTAAGCCCACTAGATAGTGGCAAAATCATGTTTTCTAAGCCCACCTGAGGGTGACAAATCCACGTCTTAGCCTACCTGCGGGTAGCACCATCAAACCATTTTCAATCAAACAAACAAACATGAAATGTTTTGTTCCAATTCAGGCGACTCAGTCTATACTTGTTTGCTGCGAGCATCACATAGTAACCTAGGCTAATAACCGGAATAATGACTCACAATGTTTTCAAAATAAGATATCATGGTTAGTAGAGGCCGGTCTTTGACCGGGCGAGCGGGGGTGCTCACGAAGTGACCTTCCCCAATCGTACCCAAGTTCCCGAGCCGAGGCAACTTTGGTGATGACGGACACGTGGCCTTTGGCACCGAGTCAGGGTTTCCTAAATTTCCCAAAAATAAAATATTTAGGTGGCGACTCTGTATCTGGCAAAGCAGTCCATGTTTGGCACTTCTTTCAAAAATCTATTTTCCAAAACGATTTGCCGGATTTGGACTCTTTGGTTCAAGATTAAGAACCGTGACACAAATCGAGTCCGAGCTGTAGCGAGGTCCCCCGCGGGCTTGTTACACTTATGCTTTTTGGCCTTCCTGAGTGCAACACAGTTGTGCCAGCTGTGAAGCACTTGACCCTTCCTCCGGGATTTTGACCCTCTTGTTTGTCTTCTTAAGGAAGCTTTGGCCCTTTTTGCTTAGCTTCTAGGAGAAGCTTGACCTTTTGTCAAGCTTCTTGAAGAAGCTTGAACCTTTTGGTCTAGCTTCCTCAAGAAGCTTGACCCTTTTGGTTAGCTTCTTTTAGAAGCTTGCACCCTTTACTTGAGGCTTCTCCAAGAAGCCTTGGCCCTTTGTCTTCTATAAGAGAGGCTTTCCTCTCCATTTGCAAGGGTTGAAGAATTTGGTTAAGACACTTTGAATACAACTCTCCATATCTCTCCATCCCAAGCTCTAAACTCCATCATTCTTGGCCATTTGCACACCAACCCTTAGTACAACACCTCCACCATCCATCCAAGCATCTTGGAACTGATTTTCAGAGGTTGAAGGCTCATCATCTTGGTCCAAAAGTTGCTGGAGGTCTTCTCTACAAGGGTAAGTCTCTATTTCCCCCATTTTGACATTGTTTTGTTTCATTCTTTAGCCTTATTTGCAAGCATTTATGGGTTTTGTCTTAAACTGAAAAGTGTCTTATTTTGAGCTCCTCTTAAAGTTTGATTAAGGACACTTTTATGTTTGAGGTTATCTACTTCCTTGTATGCTCCATCCCTCTTTGTAGGCTTATTTTGCTTCCTATCTTAGCCTTGCTTGCAAGCATTTTCGAGATTTTTCATAAACTGAAAAGAGTCTTATTTTGAGCCCCTCTTGAAGTTTGATTAAGGGCATTTTTCTGTTGGGGGTCATCTACCCCCTTGTATGCTTGTTTGCATCTTGTTTTGAGCCTTGCATCTAGGCCTTTGTTTCATGCTTTGTTTGGCCTTCTAGCCACTGAAATCCAGTGGATTTTCAGTGGCTAGAACACTATTTTGAGAGCCAAAATCAGAGGGGGGTGACCCCCTCTCTCCTTGTCTTGATTGTTGGCCCTTTTGGCCTTCCAAAGGGGCTCCTACTTGCATGTTGTGAAGTCACATTTCAGGCCCTATTTGGTGAGTTTTGAGGTCTTCCTTGACTCTATCCAGAGCCCTTTTGGCCATATTTCATGTCCCTCATGCATGTGTAGAGCAATCCTCCTCAAGGCCTTTCAAAGGGACCTTTCATTGCATGCTTCCTAGACTGATTTCAGGGCCTTTTTGGTGGGTTTTAGGGCTTTCATAAGTTATTTCCAGAGCTGGTTTTGCCATGTTAATTGTCCTTGTTGCATGTGTAGAGTAACCTCTCTTGTAGCTTATCAAAGGAGGCCATCATTCTTGCATGCATTGACTGAGTTTCAGTGGTTATTTGAGCATATTTTGGCATGGCATACTTCTGTTTTTAGCTGGTTTGGTGAGCTCTCATGTGCTTCATATATGTGTAGTGTAAATCATGGTTCACTAGCTTACTTCGCATGCTTTGTTGACCCTTCATGTTAGCACTTTTTGGCCATGCCTTAAACTGATGTTGTGCTTATTTTGGACTGCCCTAGCTCTGTTTTTGGGTCTCATGGTTGAATGATGTTGGTTTTGCATGCTTGTAGTTCAATATCCATGCTTAACTTTGAGTTTTGAGGTTCATTCCATGCATATACTGAGATGTGTTCATGTTTTGGGCTCATTATACATCATATTTTAGAGCTTGTTTGAATGCCATATTGCCATGTTTTGTACTCTTTAAATGTGTTTGAGAGTCGGACTTGTATGCCTTGTTTTCAGACCATTGAATGAGCTCCATTTCGTTGCATTCCGAGCCATCATTTTAGGCCATTTCCCCACTGTTTCAGACCTGCCTAGGGTCTGTTTGGGGTTGGTTTTGCCTCTGGTGCATTGCTTTGGGTACCTTTAGTGTAACGCACTTCACTAGTTTCGGTACCCGGGCCTCTTAGCTTGCATTGTGTGCCATATTTGCATGTTTCGGGACCATCTTTTATGCCATTTCAGAGCTGTATCATGTCCCATTCTATGCCATGTTTCATCCTTTGCCATGCCTTGTTAGAGTTGTATGTTATGCCTTAGGATCGGTCCTTTGCATCCGTGCATGTTTGCATGTGTTTCGGTTGTCTTATTTCCATCATATGGCCACTGATGTGAGTGTGGCTAAGATCAACTCATATTGGTGTAAGTCCATCTTGCATTGTGTATGCCATTTTAGTTCATAGCATTGCGTATGCTAGGTTACATATTAGAGCATTGTGTATGCCATTTTAGTCCATAGCATTGCGTATGCTAGGTTGCATGTTAGTCGCATTGTGTATGCCATCTCATTTGCATTGTGTTTGGGATAGGAGTTAGTCCAAACACGGGAAACGAGGGACGTTTCGTACTCAAAGTAACGAAACGTGTCTCAATTCCCGGTCGCCAACACTCCGGATTACACATGATGGAGTCTAGGCCTTGTTGTGTTTTTTTTTTTATGTGCATTCATTTCACATCGAGTCGTGCAATTCGACTCCTCAGCCATCATGCATCGAGATGCGTGATTGGTGGCACGAGGATCGAGGTGTGCATACATATGTGAAAATACTTTGCCATGCCCATTTCTTGCTCTCTGTTGCAGCAAACCAGAAATCAGTAGCCTTCTAGAGCCTTGCACAGCATTCCGGGACTAATTGCAAACAGAGGCAAATTGGGGCATCGCGAGGAATTCCCCGACGAGGCGACTCGAGCATGTATGCATCTTTCATTATTCAGAACAGAGCTGAGGCAGTCCACCCCGTATAGCTTGCATGCTAATTTATTTGCTTTCCTAGTTAATTTGTTAATTAATTAGGGTTTTGTAATATTTAATTAGCTAGAGTAGTTAATTATTTATTCGGACTGTATTATTTATTCGAACCCTCCGAGCGAGGGCAATTGTGTAATAAGTGTGCGTGTGTGTGATGTATGTCTTCCAACCCCAAGTCTTTCTCCCTTTTATTTATCAGCTTATGATGGTTAGATTAGGGCATGTTTCAATTAGCATACTTATGCTCGCATGTTTGCATCCATTCATCTGTCTTGCATGCACCGGGCTCGGCGCATCATACTAACTGCATCATATTTCAATTCCGAGTTGAATACTTGTTAGTTGTAGCATTTCACATGCCATCTTTAGAATAGCCGAGCCTATTGTAATTGCATTTTTGCATGTGTTGCATTAGCCATCTTAACATGAACTAGGATCATGCATATGATTACTAACTAGTTTCTATTTTGGCTTGGAGTACTCGGTAAGTGTTTATGCTTTAGCATCCTTGCATGTGTGTGAGTGACTGCCATGATAGCATGCTTACCATGAGGCTCTGTGCTTATGTGATATACCTGCCTGAATGCTTGTGGGTGAAGGTTGGATTATCTGAATTGGAATAATGCATTGATTGTGAGTTTTAAGCCCACCTGAGGGTGGCAAATTCGCATTTTAGCCTACTTGCGAGTAGCAAACCGTTTCAAAAGCAAACATGAGGTGTTTTGTTCCAATTCAGGCAATCCAATCTATACTTGTATGCTGTGTGCATCACGTAGTAAATCTAGGCTAATAACCGGAATAAGAGCACATAATGTTTTCAAAACTCAATATCATGGTTAGTAGAGGCCGATCTTTGATCGGGCGAGCGAGGGTGCTCACGAAGTAACCTTCCCCAATCGTACCCAAGTTCCCGAGCCGAGGCAACTTTGGTGATGACGGACACATGGCCTTAGACAAACGAGTCAGGGTTTCCTAAATTCCCCAACATAAAATATTTAGGTGGCGACTCTGTATCTGGCAAAGCAGTCCATGTTTGGCACTTCTTTCAAAAAAATCTGTTTTCAAAAACGATTTGCCGAATTTGGACTTTTTGATGATTCATTGGTCTTGCATTGCACTCTGCAAGATTAGATACAGGACCGTGACACTTGAGTCCTGAACTGTAGTGAGCCCAAATGAACAAAACGGGATTTCCCTCCCAGGACGTTCGGGGACGTCTACAGTAACATGAATGTTAGCACAAACAATGATGTTTAGGAGACGGAAACGGGAAAGAAGCTCATTTTGCTGAATGAGAGCCCCGGCAACCCATGTCTGGGGAATGCCACAAAGTTCAGTGGCCACTTGATCAAAATTAACACCGCTGCGGGTAATAAAAGGATATTGACAGTTCCGGACTTCCGGAAGATTAAGAAATCGTCTAATGGCTTCGTCATCAATGATCAAGGCTTTGTTACAAACCCAAGTATGAAAAGATGGGGCTATTTCCTTGCAAATAGAGTGCATATTGCAATAGAATTCCCGGACCCAGCTAAGATTTTGTGGACCAGAAAAAAGCAAGACCTAGTCACCCTCTAATGCATCAAATAAAGAACGAATTGGAATAGACTCAAAGGCACTCGGGTGGACATGGCGTTCTAAGTGAACTTTCCTAGAAGCATAGTGTAGCTTGACTTTTTCGCGCCTTCTTTTGGAAGTTTGAAATATAGCCCTACAGTTTCGACTCCCGTGGTTCTGAATCTAATCTCACAAGTGCAATGTGAAATTGATAAACACCAAAGAGTCCAAATCCGGCAAATCTTTTGAAAAATCAATTTTGAATCAAATTGCCAAAAATGAATTGCTTTGCCAGATACAGAGTCGTCACCTAAATATTTTGGGAAATTTAGGAAACCCATGACTCGTGCCAAAGGCCACGTGTTCGTCATCACCAAGATTGCCTTGGCTTAGGAACTTAGATACGATAGGGGAAGGTCATGAATGCATTTGAGCACCCCCGCTTGACCGATCAAAGATCGGCCTCTACTAATCATGATATGAATTTTATATATATTATATGCTCTTGTTCCGGTTTATTAGGCTAGCATTACTATGTGATGCACACAGACACATAAGTATAGACTAACTTTGCAAGAATTAGAATACTTGATTCACGTTCGGTTGCAAAAATTATTTTGAAATATGTACCATTTGAAACAGTGATTGCATATGAACATTACTCAAATTATTCCAATTCAAGCAACTAGCCTTTATCCACAGGCATTCAAGCAGTTTAGCATTTAAGCAATTAGCCTCATGGCAAGCATGCTAGACATGGCAACATCAACATACAATGCGATATACTAAAGCGAGTAAAGGCTCACCTAGTACTCCAAGCCAAAACAGAAATGAGTTAGAAAAATGCATGATCCTAACTATGCGATATGACTAATGCAACACATGCGATATGCAATTACTAGGCTCGACTACTTAATAAGGCATGTGAATCAATTAAATAGCATGCGGTCTAAGTACGTATTCAATGAAGTATTAAACTAACAATGCAGTTAGAATGATGAACCGAGCCTCGGTGCATACAATACAAATGGATGCAAACATAAAGTATGCTAAATGAAACGTGATGCTTTAATCCAACCATCATAAGCAGTTAAATAAAAGGGAGAAAAACGTGGGGTTGGAAGATATACACATTATTATATTGCACTCTCATGAAGGAGAGTCCGAATGAACTAAGCTAATTAACTAACTAATTAAAGCTAAGCTAATTATTACAAAACAAATGAAATTAGCTAAACTACTTATTACAACAAATGAATCAACTAACTATTCTAGTTAACTAACTAATTACAAAACGAAATTGAATAACTAATTAACTAACTAATTAGTTATAACATTTTACAAAATTAACTAGATATAGCTAATTAATTACAACAATTAGCTAAGCTAAGCATTTAAACTTAAAACAAGCTCGGAATGCAAGGAATGATCATGCACGTACTCGATTTCCACTCGAAAAGCCACTGTTTTGCTTCCGGAGAGCCTCTGTTGCACAATAGAACACTAACACTGTTGCCCACTTCCAGAATAACTCTGCTCTGCCTTACAAACATGCTGCTGAAATTTGCATCAGTGGCCAGCCGGCCAATGATGAGGGTTGTTGGCGACTAGTGATGGCCGGCCGGCCATCAAAGGTGGTCTGCTAGGGAAAGTGGCTTGCCGGCCACTGCTGCCCAGTTCTCCTTGCTACAACAGAGGACAAACAGAGCATATACAGGGTAATTTCAAGGGTTTGTTTGCACAACTCACCCCTCATTTTCATGAACAAATCAAAAAAGTAGTGAGCTTAAGCTACAAACCACCAACTCAAGCAATTTCATTGCATGATGGCTTGTGAACGAAAGTGTGCAATTTCAATAAATACAACAAAATGAGACTCTCAAAACCACCTCCCTATCATGAATGATCAAGAGAAGTAGTGACCTTGGAACCTTGAATCATTTCATCACTAATGAATATGAAATGGTTCAAGTTTCCATGTATTCAATTAACATCCGATTGAACACAACCAAATTATTATCTTTCACCATTTTTAGCCTCATTGAGTCCAAAGGGTGAGTTTAAGTCCTCTTGTGGAGTGAAGTGCCAAGCCAAGGGTTAACTTAAGACATGAAAGAGATGTCATGCCGTTGATAATGAATCCCTAAAAGGGATTAAACCATTAAGCATGACAACCTCAATCTCATGTTTAAAAGAACAAGAGGCTTGAAATAACTCTCAAAGCAAAACAAAAGCTAGGAAAAGAGGGAGGTTGCAGAGATTATTAGTGCTGAAAATGAGTGAGAAAAGCATAAATAAATGCTATCAACTCAAAGGAGATGGTGTCTAAGGCCTAGAACACCAAATTCATGAGGACAATTACACTATAAGCATGTAAAACAAAGCTCAAATGCAACTATCAACCAAAAACAATGCTACAACAGTCTAAAATAAGTCCTAAAATATGCTGGAATTGAGCTAAAAAAAGTCTAGATTAACATGCTAAAACATGACACAAACTAGGCTAGTAAGCAAGACACAAGTAGGGGAGGCTAACCCTCTAAATTTGGACTTCAAAACATGATTTTGGCCACTAAAAAAGCTCTAAAAATCAGTGTTTAAAAGCTCAAAAAAAGATGATGCAATGGTGGAAAACACAAGGGCAAAGGCCTTCAAAACAAGCTACAAAGAAGGGTGAACCACCCTTTAACCTTTAATGGCCTTAAAACCCAAGTTTCAGCCCAAAAATACAAAGGTTTTACAGCCCAAAAAAGTTGGAAAATAGCAAGTAAAATAGTAGAAAAAGCATGTAAAGAGGCAAAGCCTTATACCTCTTGAAAAGAAGAAGCAATTCAAGCAACAAAACCAAGACAACACACCCTTCAAGAGCTCAAACCAAGCTCAAAAATACCTCAGCTCAAAGATGAGAAGATTTGGTTAAGGATGTATAGGCAAAGGCTAAGGATTTGTAGGCAAAAGTGTAGAGATTTGCTAGAGAGAGAGAGAGAGAGAGAGAGAGAGAGAGAATTGTGGATAGAGGAAAAATTTTGATCTCAAAATTTTCTAACCTTAAAACATGAGAGAAGGGCCTCCTATATATAGAAAACATGAATTCTCCTCAAGAATACCCAGCCCTACACGTGGGTGAAGATGCATGCATCTGTGCAAACAGTTGGCACAAAATATCTGCAAAATAAACTAGTAGCCGGCCAGCACTCAGTGGTGGCCGACAAGCCACATCAATGGCCAGCAGCCCATAAGAGTGGCCGACAAGCCACCAAGGGTTGCAGGCTTGAAGAACCAAGGCTTGGTCCAAGAATGAGACAACAAGGGTGTAGGGTTTGAAAGGCTCAAAGCTGTGACATTCTACTGAGGACTTTAAGCACTTGGCGAGCATATAAACTCATCATCGGGTGTGCGTGCAATGGTGTCCAAGTCGTAAGGGCCGTCAAAAATAAGGTGTCTACACATAGAAATCCAGATAAAGATTGGATTTTTCCTTGGATTTCAATTTTTCAGTATTGAAATTGGGGCGAGATATAGTGGATTTACGGCATTTAGAGGACTCAACCATGACTGATCGAAAAAGAAAAAAGACAACCACCAAACCCAACCCACCAAGAACCAAGGAAAACCCAATGCCCATTAGAACCCCCAAAAGCAAACAGAAGAGCACAACAAACATCATTAGTCCAATAGGGTTAAAAACATCAAAATGCTCAAAACCAAAGCAGAATATCAATGACTGTAAGAATAGGGAAAGTAGAGAGACATGGCTAGGTCAATTTCCAAAATCAAACAAATGCATCAATATGAGAGATATATAGATAGCAGATTATGGAAACCAACATCAATACAAGTCACTGAGACCATCATACAGCAGTAATTGAAACACGTGGCAAAACCAAGGTAAAAAAATTAAAGCCCAAATTCAATAGAGAGACAGCAAAATCCTTGCAAAACCCTAACAATAATGCACCAAACTACTAAACCAAAAATTAACAGAGAGAAAGCAAACCATAATGTCTGAAACAAAACCAACAATGAGGAAGAACCCTAGACACCACAGATGGAGGAGAGCAACATAGGTAAAGAAAGAAAACGGAAAAAACAAAAACAAAAAAGAGAAAAACATACCAACAATGACGATGCAAAATAAAGTGAAAACCAAGAGACGAACACCAATGGGGAAAAAAAAAACCCTAGGAGAGAGAGATGAATCAAGCAAAATAGGGAAAAATGGAATGAAAGGACGTAGTGACAGTATTTAAACCACGACAGGTCACTCGAGCGAGAAGTGTTTCGCTTGAGCTAAGACACTTATACTCACGTGGTCG
The DNA here is from genome assembly GCA_030407325.1 of Camellia japonica. NCBI lineage: Eukaryota > Viridiplantae > Streptophyta > Magnoliopsida > Ericales > Theaceae > Camellia > Camellia japonica. The sequence continues at coordinate 45,949,160 of JAPPVO010000014.1, forward strand.
CTCGAGCCAAGACATTGTTGCTCGAGCCTAAAAGACACGCTCCTAGAAAATGTACCATCTGCAAAAAAAACTGGGTTGAAGTAATTCTCGCTCGAGCGCAAACTCCTTCGCTCGAGTGAAGAAAAAGAAAGCAAAAACTCTAAAAAACACCCTTCTGAGTAAAAACAAAACACTCACACTATTAAGAGGAACCTGGAACAAAAGTAAGTGAGCATGAATGTGACACTAAGATGAGATAATCTACAAACCATGAAGCCCATAAACTTACAATTATGACAATATGAAGCATAATATCATGAGCAAATCAGATAAATATTGATCAATGAGCATAAGCTACATGAGAATGCACAACTCAAATTCAATCATGAGAGCTCATAAAATGAATATGTATGTATGCAATCCTTGAGAGGCCACAGAGCTAGAGTTAATCCTCGTAGTGATCGAATGGCTAGACCTCTGCCAATAATAACTAAACATCACTGAGAAAAGTCAAACCACTAGGAATCAAGAGGTATTTGTTGAGTAAATGCGAGGGCTCCCCCTTAATTAATAAGTCCTTTTTTTTTTTTTTTTTTGACTTTTCTTTCCTGTGGGCACTCACTGGTGGCATACACGCTCAAGAGTATGGAGACCAAACCAGAAAAGCATGAAATCAATAAGGATGGCTTGGTTAGTGTCTCTGAGGTAGGTTTTTCCTAATGCCCAGACTTCGATAAACTGAGAGAGGAACCGTGGAAGTGAAAAAACGATGGTAGATGGTTTAGAAACTCAACATCACCTAAGATATGCCAGTATAGGTCAATTCCTCCAATAATGTAAAAGAGACACTGTTAGTGGTCCATAGAGAACTTTGATCACTTGTGCGGAAACCCCTGCAACAGTTTATCTTAAGGATGTGTACAGAATGAGATCATGAAGTCAATAAGCATGAGCATTCAGAATGAGCTATGAACAAAGAAGAATGAAATCTTGTAAGCAGTATGAGAGGTGTTCATATGAGTCTAAATGCAGAGATGACAAGAATCAATGAAAATGAGATTATAGCATCCAAGTACACATAATACCAATCACTCGCACGCACTCAAGTAACAGGTAACACCCTAGTGACTGAGCACTACACCCAAGGTCTTTCTAAGTAACTCAAACCTAAGAAGATTAAGGGGTTTTGTAAAAATATCAACTTTTTGATGCTCAGTGGGTACATGTTCAAGAACAACAAGGCCCTCTTCTACTAACTCTCGAATGAAATGATGACGAATGTCAATGTGTTTGGTGCGAGAGTGTTGGACAGGATTTTTAGAAATGTTAATGGCACTTGTGTTATCACAAAAAAGGGTGAGAGTGTTCTGGTCTATACCATAATCATGAAGTATTTGCTTCAGCCACAACATTTGGGCACAACAACTCCCTGCAACAATGTATTCAGCCTTAGTAGTCGAAAGAGAGATGGCATTTTGCTTTTTGCTATGCTAGGCAACCAAATTATTCCCAAGTCAAAAACATCCCCTAGATGTGCTCTTACGATCATCAGCACACCCTGCCCAGTCGACATTAGAAAAACCAGTGATTTCTGTAGTGTCGGTCGAGAACCAAATCCCATAACCCAATGTCCTATTAACATGCTATGTTTGACTGCAAGAAGATGAGACTCTTTAGGATAGGCTTGGTAACGGGCACAAACACCTACACTAAATGCAATACCAGGTCGACTGGCTGTGAGGTTTAGATGACTCCTTATCATACTCCTATAAAGGGTAGGATCAACATCAGTACCAAATGAATCTTTGGAAAGGTGAAGACTGGTGCTCATGGGAGTACGAACATGTTTAGCCGACTCTAGACCGAACTTTGACACAAGGTTTTTGGCAAACTTAGTCTGAGAAACAAACATACCCGAAAGAGACTGTTTAATTTAAAGACCTAAGAAATAAGACAACTCTCCCATCATGCTCATCTTAAACTCATGTGTCATGCAATTCGAAAAATATTTCATGAGATGATCAGCAGTGGATCCAAACACAATATCATCAACATAAATCTGAGCAACAAGTATATGAGACTTAGTATGTTTGACAAATAAAGTCTTGTCCACATGACGCCTTTGAAAATCATTATCAAGAAGAAAGGTATTAAGTCTATCATACCAAGCTCGAGGGGCTTGTTTCAACCCATACAAAGCCTTGTCTAACTTGTAGACATGGTTTGGACATTTAGGGTCCTCAAACCCTTTTGGTTGCTCAACATAAGCCTCTTCTTTTAAGTACCCATTCAGAAAGGCACTTTTCACATCCATTTGAAACAATTTGAACCCAAAAAAGCATGCAACACCAAGTAAAATACGAATAGATTCGAGACGTGCAACTGGGGAAAACGTCTCGACACCTTCTACTTGAGTATAGCCTTGAGCAACCAACCTAGCTTTATTTCTAACAACAGTACCATTCTCATCATATTTGTTCCTAATGATCCACTTGGTACCTATCACATTTATGTCTCTAGGTCTGGGGACAAGAGTCCAAACATTGTTACGTTCAAATTAACCTAATTCTTCATGCATAGTATTGACCCAACTATCATCTAGTAAGGCATCTTTTATATTCTTAGGTTCAATTAATGAAACATAACACATATGAGATACCTCATCCAGAATTTGTCTTCCGATTTTCATTTGATTTGAGACACTTCTAATCACTGGTTGAGCTGGATGATTCAGTTTCACCATTGCTGATGGTTTGAACTTTGGACTTGTGGTGACAGAGGCATCATAAGTGGTGTCTCTTTGTGCACTCTTTGGACTCTGACTTACCTTAGAAGTTGGTGTTGTCTCACCTTCTTGTGCTTGGACCTCAGCTTCTCTTTGACTTTGTGGTTCAGTATCCAGGATTGGAGACTCACCATTTTCTTCCTCATTTATCGCTGAAGTAAGAGAACTTGTGTCATCTATAACCACATTGATCGATTCCATTAAAGATAAAGTTCGCAGGTTATAGACACGAAAAGCTCTACTAGTGGTTGAATACCCTAGAAAAATACCTTCATCACTTCGAGAGTCAAATTTGCCCAAAGGCTCTCTATCTTTGAAAATGTAACATTTACTCCCAAAAGTTTTGAAGTATTTTACATTAGGTTTCAATCCATTCCACAAATAATATGGAGTCTGTAAAGTGCTGGGCCTTAAATACACACGATTCATAATATAAACGGCCGTAAAGGCTTCAGCCTAAAACTTTGGAGGAACTTTTTTACTCAGGAGCATGACCTAGCCATCTTTTGAACAACCTTGTTCTTCCTTTCAACAACTCCATTTTGTTGTGGAGTAATTAGTGCAGAAAATTCATGCTTAATTCCATGCATATTACAAAAATCCGAAAACAAACTATTTTCAAACTCACGACCATAATCAGTTTAGATTCTTGTGATATGCCCAATAGAAACACCCTGTTCATTTTGGATTTTAAGGACTAAGGTTTGAAAAATATCAAACGTATCAGATCTTTCTCTTAAAAAATTTACCTATGAAAACGAGTATAATCATCAACGGTTAAAAAAATATATCTTTTACCTCCAATGCTTTCAGTGCGAGTGGGTCCCATAAGATCCATATGAACCAGTTCAAGAGGACGTTTGGTTATGAAGTTGTTCACCTTTTTATGAGGGGCACGGGTTTGCTTCCCAAGTTGGCATGTTCCACACGCATGGTTCATATTCTTACCCAGTTTAGGTACTCCTCTCACAAGCTCTTTGTTGGCTATCTTAGTTAGGTCTTTGAAATTCATGTGACCTAATCTTTGATGCCATAGATCAATATTACATATAATGGCTGAGTGGCAAGTGAGATCACTAGTGGTAACAATCCCATAGCAGTTATCAGATGTGCGAACCCCATGCATGACAGTATTTCCCTTCTTATCTAAAATTTCCATTTATTTTTTGAAAATAATACTTCATAGTGGGAATCACACATTTGACTGATGCTCAATAGATTTGCTTTAAGGCCATCAACAAGTAATGTATTTTCGAGCTTGGAAAGACAAACAACACTTATAAAGCCCTTACCAATGACTCTAGAAATGCCACCATCTCTAAAGATAACAATTCCTCCTTCATATTTTTCAAGGGATGTGAAATAGGATTTGTCACCTAACATGTGACGAGAGCACCCACTATCAAGGTACCACATGTATGAGTTATGTGCTTTTAGAGCAGTGTGAACAACAAAACAAGTCAAGTCACCCTTTCTCACCCATATCTTTTTAGTCTTAACAAAATCAGGACTGGTAGTCTTGGTAAATGTCTTAGCATTGTGAACACCCTCATGAATCTTGGTGTTCCTCCAAGACATGTAAGGTTGTCTCCTAACCCAAAACGTATTAGAATTTCTACCCTTTTGAGACACCTTACCAAACAACTCAAAGCAATAAGGACGAATGTGGCCATACTTATCACAATGATGACAAACAAAAACAGGTTTAACCTCCCTTTTGTTGATCTTACCCCCGTTAGGCAGATGAAGAGAGGGATCACCCTGTTGCACCTTCAGCTTTCCCTTTGTTTGAGTCTTGATGTTATGTGATGTAGAGGCTTGTCCCTATTATCATAGTCTAGCCCACTTTTGTCATAACCCATTTGTTGAGACCCAAAGATGTCTTCCAATGTCTTTGAACCTTTGTTCTACATGGCAATTGTGGCTCTAGCATCTTTGAGTTCTTCATCTTTTCGACTAACCATCTCTTCTAATGTAGCTTGTGACATCTCAAGGTTTTCAATCTTCTCTTCATATGTGGCATATATTTTCAGAAGTTCATTCATTTCGGTCTCACAAGATAGAAGTTTCCCACATAGGTCTTGCCTGTCATTAGAGATCTTGATGACATTCTGCTTTGCTGTTGCAATTTCTTCTTTTAGCTTGACATTCTCACTTTCACATTCTTTGAGCTTGAAAGTGAGTTTGTCATTGATCTTGGACAAATTCAGAGATTCATCGTAAAGCTTTTCATAAGCTTATTGTAGGTCATCACCATCAATCTTATAATTGTCTTCCGAGGTCTCGTCATCTTCTTTTTGCTCCTCTTTCTCCTGGACCTCTTCTAGTCGAGCAACTAAGGCATGAAAATCGATTGATGGTGGTGAAGATGACTCTCCTCTTTCATGAAATTGACTCAGAATGTCCCATGCATCTTTGGCCTTTGTGCAATGAGCAATCCGTTACTGTTCTTTGTTAGAAATTGCTTCACGAATGGTAGTCAGAACTCTTTGATTACTCAGATTGTCAGCGCTTTCAACATCCTCTTCAATGGCTTGCCAGCCCTTAGGGTCGTAAGCTCTCAGAAACATCCTCATTCTGATCTTCCAGAACAAGTAATTACTCCCATCAAAGGTAGGAGCACGGTGCAGATTCTGACCACGAGCAAATTCCACTAGCTTTGGAGGAGGTTGAGTGACAGTAGACCAGAATGCCATGTAAGTACTATCTTCGTCTTCATCGGATTCGGTTTCTTCGGGTTCTTGCTCTGACCCGATTCATCATCCCAAGTCACTATATAGACTTTCTTTCGGTTCTTTTTCGAAGGACATTCAAGAGCAATATGTCCAAACCCTTGACATTCGTAACACTTGACACCTTGCCCCTTCACAATCTTCTTTTCAAGTTTTGGAGCAATTTTTGGTGGAAAAGTTTTGAGTTTTTCATTCCCCTTATCTTTTGAACTAGGATCCTTGAAACTAGGCTTTTTCTTCTTTAAATTTTTCTTGAATTGTTTGGTAAACATAGCCGTCATTTCAGACTCTAGATCAAACTCAATGTCAGGGGTCTTAGCAGTCTCATGAGCACTAGAAAAAGCCACACAATCTTTTTGTTTTTTTCTTAGAAATCCGGTGTGCTTCATAAGTCTGTAAGTTTCTAACCAACTGATCAAGCTTGAGGGTATCAACATTCTGAGCCTCCTCAATAGTTGTAACTTTTGATTGGGACCTCTCGGGTAAAGACCTTAAATTTTTTCCAACAACCTTAGCTTCAAGGATTTTTTCACCGAGTGTGAAACACGAATTCACGATGTCACTAAGTTTGGCATAAAAATCATCAAACGTCTCATCATCATGCATAAAAAGAGTTTTAAAAGAAGATATGAGACGTTAAAGTTTTGACCTTTTAACAGAAGTAGTACCCTTGTGAATTGTTTCAAGAATGTCCCAAGCCTCTTTTACTACCTCACACGTGCAAATACGACAAAACTCTTCATGTGTGATGGAGCAAAAGAGGGAATTGAGAGCCTTATTGTTCCAACTCGAGTTTTGATAGTCGAATGCATCCCATTTATCAAAAGGTTTGGAAATATCAACACCATCAATGGTGACAACAGGTTCACTCCACCCATAGATCACACAGTGCCAAACTTTCTCATCGATAGATTTTAAAAAACGCCCTCATACGAGCTTTCCAATAAGAATAGTTTGTACCATCAAGTAACCGAGGTCTATGGGTCGAGTTACTTTCGCGAATTGAATCCATATCACCAATCGCACAAAATCACACTCTTATAGTTTTGATAAAAACAAAGAGTGACCCGCTCTGATACCAATTGAAAAACCTAAGTGATTCGTGATTAGATCAAGATGTAATTGTGCCAATTCCCAACCAATTAAAACTAATAATCTAAATCATCAAGCATGTACGAAAGTGATTTAGATTATTGTTTCAGAAACAATAAAAGACACAAACGATTTTTACATGGAAAAAATCACTATTGGAGCACCTTTAATTGTGATTAAAAAACCACGAGCGAAACGCTACAAATCAATCCATTACTGAAGAAAGAAAGATTACAAATATACCAAACAAATTACCCAAACGCTGTCAATTTGTCTTCAACACTCTGTATATCTTTCACCACAACCTTTGTCTCAGAATTAATCAGATTGAAGTTGAATCCACAACATCCATTGTCGAATCAACGACTGTGCACAACATCAAATTCCTTCGACTACTCTGCGCTTGAATCTTCGGATTCCATTGAAGAAGAACACTCTTAAAGATGAATCAATCAAACTCCTTGATGTGTGCTTATCAAAACATGAGTTTAATATTCAATCAAACATCAAGGAAAACTAGCAAAATAACCCCAAAAGAAAACCCTAAAACCCTTAAACAAGATCTAAAATTGACTTAAACAAGTACTTATAGAAAACAGAGGCCGCGAAGGTCACTCGAGCGAAGACCCTCTCGCTCGAGCGAGGAACCAAATACACGAGTTCTCCTTAAGTGGCGTCGCTCAAGCCAAGCTTCCTTTGTAACGCCTCAAATTTCTAGCCCAAATAATAATACAACAATCATGGCTCTTTCAAGGAAAACCAAATATAAATATCTAAACTTACATTACATGATACAATAGTTCTTCATGCAACAATACATTAATCCAACAACAAGTAAATAAATAAATAAATACCCCCAAGGGTTTACAAGTTTCCAAGGCTTGAGCCTGTTTACACAAAACGGTTATTCAAACCCACAAACATACAGCCTTTGGGTTACACACAGAGTCACAACAAAATGAGAGTCTCGTACTCTCAACACACATTTCCTCGCCTTTAGTTAGACGGCATCACCACATCTTTTCCTGCACAAAAATCCCGTAGGGTGAGCATAAAGCCCAGTAAGAAATCCTTAACAAAGTATATACATTTTATACAAGTCTCAAGAGATAAAATGCACATGCCATGCTATGCCCTTTTTGAAGATAAATCACATTTTCATTTTTTGAAAACCATCATGCTCAATGATGTCATGCAATTTCAATTCTTCAAAACTTAACAATTTATTTCAAGGGCGGTAAATACGACTTTGATAATCCCTAGGTCGGTGTTTGCAGGTAGACTATACAAGTACTACCAATTTGTCATTTTTACCAGTATTAACTAGAAGGCTCGACACCTGTAATATGTAATTTTTACCAGTATTAACTGGAAGGCTCGACACCTATAATCTACACCACCTTTCAAGACTTATCACCGTATTTACCCCAAAACCATTCCATGAAAACTTGTTTCTTGGCACCTATAATCTACACCACCTTTCAAGACTTACCACCGTATTTACTCCAAAATCATTCCATGAAAACTTGTTTCTCAACATTCTTTTCTCAATGCAAGTTTTCAAATCAACTTTCAAAGTTTAATGTAATCAAATGAATTGATATGCCAATAACACAAGATGAATATAAATACTTTTATTCCAATTCATCATCCAAGGAATAACACAATTCCCTCTTCTCAAGTATCCTCAACAATTAGTTATTTCAAGACTATTTCAACGTTTTGAACAAAAATTTCCAAAATGAACAACAATTCTCATATTCCCTGAAATTCATCATTTATATAAATATAAATAAGAAATTTTCCAAACATTCATTTATTTGACACACAAAATAAATACAACAATATCATTCATGGATTTTCAATCTCTTCTAAAAAATCCCCAAATTCTAGGTTTTCTCACCAAAACTATACAGCTCAAATCTTTTGAAAGAAAACTCTCAAAAATCATATTTTCTTCAATCAACAAAGATCAAAACCCATAAAATTATTTTTAAAGAACAAGAGACAAACATATTTTCAAAATCGCTCAACTTCTTGAATCAACAATCAATTTTCAAAGCTATCGAAAGATGATTTTGAAAATCATCTAGATCTTGCAAATATATATATATAACTCTAAGAAAATCCCTACCTCAAGTTTTGAAAAAGAAATGAGATGAAACCCCTAAAATCAACGGTGTCGAAACTCGATCTTCACCGCACACAACGAAGCCCTCGAGAAGCTAAGCAACTTTGATGAAGAACCTATGGCAGAACTCTAATGGATCTTGAGAAATCAAGGTTTTGATCCAATTTGGCATAGGGAAATGTAGAGAGAATGGAGAGGAAAGGGTTTTTAGAGAGAGATAGATATACAAAAGTGATCTGAAATATCAGATTCACATATTGATATAACATGGTCGGCTCAAGCGTAGAAAGCACCGCTCGAGCGTCAAATACACTTTCCCAGTACTTTTGCAGACAGGTCAAACTTTTGGAACCTAACATTCTCCGCTCGAGCACATAAACGGCCGTTCGAGCAGACAAACAACTTCTAATGCATTTTGCATTTTTGCTTCGGGGGCGCTGCCCTCTGGACTCCGCGAGCTGACCGGGCAGCTCGATCCCCGACATACTCAGCGAAGTGGCAAAATTGGGATCGCTACAACCTTTCTCTCTTAAAGAATTTTGTCCCCGAAATTTCAAATCAAACTACCCAAACAAAGGGTTTTTAGCGATCAAAACCACGCTATTTCATTTTGAAATCACAATACTAACTCTCAACCAAATTCCACCATTTCCACCATGGTTATCTCATTAACAACAACCTCCCAAATACGCATAAACATGAAATTTCCCACAAAGTAATGGCAACTCTAAACAACCTTATGCTTAAAACAACAATGCACATATCAACATGTGGTTAACAACTTTAATTACATTTCCCTCAACACTAGGGAATATTACAAAGAAAAATAACTTAAGCATTTTCAAATAAATCTAGATATTTGGAGCGAACTTCCACCTCCCGTTCCCACGTCGCTTCTTCAACCCCATGGTGTCTCCACAACACCTTTACCAACGGTATAGTTTTGCCCCATAGAACTTGCTCCTGGGTATCTAATATTTGAACCGGTTGTTCTTCGTAAGAGGCATCCTCATTTACCTCCAAGTCAGCCCAATCAAGCACATGTGAAGGGTCGGGTTCATACTTCCTAAGCATAGCTACATGAAATACGTTGTGAACTCCCGAAGGTTGTGGCTGTAAAGCTAACCAGTATGCCACTTCCCCAATTTGCTCTAAGATCTCAAAAGGCCCAATGAACCTTGAAGATAATTTACCACTCTTACCAAATCTTATCAAACCCCGCCTTGGTGAGATTTTTAGAAACACATGGTCACCAACTTCAAAAGATAAAGGTCATCTCCTCTTATTGGCATAACTCTTTTGTCGACTTTGGGTTGTAGCTAACCTCTTCCAAATGAGAACAACTTTCTCGGTTGTCTCTCTAACAATTTCCGGACCCAGTAATGGTGCATCACCTTCTTCCGCCCAACAAACCGATGATCTACAAGGTCAGCCATACAAGGCCTCAAATGGTGCCATCCCAATACTAGCTTGGTAACTATTGTTGTAAGCAAACTCAATCAATGGTAAGTGCCTTTCCCAAGGCCCCTTAAAATCAAGGACACAAGCTCTAAGCATGTCCTCCAAAATCTGAATGGTACATTCCGACTGCCCATCGGTTTGAGGATGATAAGCAGTGCTAAGAGTCAACTTAGTTCCGAATGCTTCTTGAAGGCTTTGCCATAACCGCACAGTAAAACGGGGATCCCTATCTGACACAATAGTCACAGGGACTCCATGAAGTCGAACTATCTCTCTAATGTACAACTCTGCCAAGCGTTCAACTGAGTCGCTGGTGCACATCGGAATGAAATGGGTAGACTTAGTCAACCTATCAACAATCACCCAAACAGCATCATTGCCTCGTTGTGTTCTAGGAAGCCCAACTACAAAATCCATGGTAACACGCTCCCATTTCCACTCGGTTATCGGTAAGGGTTGTAACAAACCCGCTGGTCTTTGGTGTTCGGCTTTCACTTGTTGACAAGTAAGGCACTTCGATACAAATAAAGCGACATCCCGTTTTATACCCCTCCACCAAAACTGACGACTAAGATCATGATACATTTTAGTGCCTCCTGGGTGTATCGCAAGGCGTGAGTGATGGAACTCCCGAAGTACTTCCTCTTTACAAGATTCTGGTACAAACAAACGGTCTAGGTAACGTACACTAAGATCCGAGTGAACGTTCAAACCTTTCTCTTCCTTTCCATAGGAAATCTTAACACGGGTTGATTCCACATCACGGTCTCCTCGTTGTGCCTCTATGACCTTACTAACCAAGGTAGGTTGAGCATTCAAAGTAAACAAGGTAGCACTCTCTCCGAACTTACCCAAGTGCAAATCAAACTTGCCAATAACATCTAGCATATCCCATTCCCGAATGGCCACACTTGCCAAACTACTCATAGATTTTCGACTCAAAGCATCAGCCACCACATTGGCCTTCCCTGGATGATAGTGTAACTCAAAGTTATAATCCTCCATAAATTCCATCCACCTCCGTTGTCGTAAATTCAAGTCTTTTTGAGAAAACAAATACTTTAGACTCTTATGATCGGAGAAGACTTCAAACTTCTCACCGTACAAGTAATGCCTCCAAATTTTCAAAGCAAAAATCACCGTTGCTAATTCTAGATCATGGGTGGGGTAATTTTTCTCATGAATTTTCAATTGTTGTGAACCGTAGGCCACAACTTTTTCCTTTTGCATCAAGACACAACCGAGTCCATCCCCGGACGCATCACAATAGACAGTGTCATTTAAACCCCTTTCCAGAATTATCAAAATCGGTACGGTAGTCAATCTAGTCTTAAACTCTTGGAATGACTTTTCACAAGCCTCACTCCACACAAATTTGATACCCTTTCTAGTCAACCTAGTCAAAGGTGCAGCTAGTCTAGAGAAGTCTCTTACAAAACGTCGATAATACCCCGCTAATCCCAAGAAACTCTGGATTTCAAAAACATTCTTGGGTTTCCCAATCCTGTACAACATCTATCTTTGAGGAGTCCACAGTCACTCCTTCTTTAGACACTACATGCCCCAAAAACTTCACCTCTGTTAATCAAAACTCGCATTTTTCAAATTTGGCATACAATTGGTGCTCATTAAGTAAACCCAGTACTACCTGCAAGTGAGTCTCGTGTTCCTCTTTAGAGGTTGAATAAATCAAGATGTCGTCTACAAAGATGACCACAAAACGGTCCAAGTATTCTCTAAAAATTTTGTTTATCAAATCCATAAAGGAAGCTGGTGTATTGGTCAATCCAAAAGGCATTACAAAGAATTCATAATGGCCATAACGAGTAGGAAAGGCCGTCTTCTGAATGTCCTCCTCCCGGACTCTCAACTGATGGTACCCTGACCTCAAATCTATTTTTGAGAAGCAACGAGACCCTCTAAGTTGGTTAAACAAATCATCTATTCTGGGTAGAGAATACTTTTTCTTAACTGTAACTCAATTCAACTTGTGGTAATCAATACACAACCGCAATGACCCATCCTTCTTCTTCGCAAAGAGAGCTGGCGCTCCCCAAGGCAATGTACTAGGGCGAATGAAGCCCTTGTCTAAAAGTTCTTGGAGTTAAGTCTTCAACTCATGCAATTCGGCAGGTGCAAATCTATACGGTGATATGGAAATCGGTGCCGTGCCAGGTACTAATTCAATGGAGAACTCGATCTCCCGGTGAGGTGGTAAACTAGTAAGATCTTCTGGAAAGACATTCGGGTATTCACAAACTACCCTTGGTAACTTAACACGAGCCCTGTCACTCTCACTATCCAAGAGAGTTGTAAAAAGACCACTAAGCTTGCTCCTACTACGAGGGTCAACAACTAGCGACAAGGCTCTATCAACTTGGTTCCCCATAAAATAGAAACGATCACCACCCGAAGTGTATACCGTAATTCTCTGACGGTAACAATCAATCACAGCTTGATAAGAACACAACCAGTCCATGCCTAAAATGACATCAAAACTCAACATATCTAGCAACACAAAAGCAAATGAAAGTCGACGCCCGGCAACTTCTATTTCATAATCACGATAACCCCGGTCTAAATCAACTGTACCCCCAACAGGTGACTCTACTTTGAGTGGAGGCACTAACTGTGCTACCTCTAACCCCAATGCAGAAGCAAATGTAGTAGATATAAATGAATGAGACGCACCCGTGTCTATCAATACATTAGCCAAATAATTACACAACAAAAATACCTCTCACAACTGAGGATTCTGGCAACTGCTCTGGCACGGTAACAGCATACACGCACCCTTGTGGCCCCTGATTGACTTGCTTCCCTCTCGGAGCATAGGCCTGTTGTACTGACTGAGCCGAAGTGGCTCCCTGATTAACTCGGGAAGCTTGGACTGATTGAGCCTGCTGGTGGCTCTGAGTCTGCCTCGACCCTGATGTGCCAGATGCGCCTCCCAACTGTGGGCAAGTTCTCTTCATATGCCCTAGCTGATCACACTGATAACAATTAAACCCTTGACCTTTATTTTGAGACTGAGACTGACTTTAAGATCGGTTAGGTGGTGGTACTATTAACTGCCCTCCTCCCTTCTGTGGGCATGAAAAGGCATTGTGACCCGGTTGGCCACACTTGAAACACAAGAAGTTACTCGATGCACTTTTTCCCGGACCCGCACTAGGCAAAGAAAGAGTGGATCTAGACTGCTGTGGTTGGGATTGGAATGGATAGGTGTTCATGCTCTTCTTGTTCTGCCTATAGTCTCCTTGAGACTCTTGACCCCTAAACCTCGAACTCCGAAGCCTCTCCTCCTCGGCTTGTATGGAAATTTCTACGTATATCACCGTCTCCACAAGACGGTCATATTCCCGAATCATATTTTCGACAAGCTTGAACATAATTTTTGTTTTCAATTTCTTTTCAAATTCAATGCAACGGTGCTATTCCGTTGCCACCAACTCTGGTGCAAATCTGGACAAATTAGAGAAGACCGCCTCAAACTCGGCCACGGGCATGTCGAGTTGTTTGAGGTCTTTAAACTCTTGCCTCAATCTCTCCTTAGTAGTAGGAGGTATGTACTTATCTTGGAAAGCAACCGCAAAGACTTCCTATGTCAGCTCCACTCTACCCTTGGCATATTTCCACCATTGACCCGCGTCTCCCTTAAGGTAGTAACTCGCTAGAGTCACTCTTAGTTCACTATCTTTGATGTAAAGCATCTCAAATGTCTTCACAGTTTGTTCGAGCCACTCATTCGCTTTCTTGGGCTCAAGACCACCATGGAACTCATCTGGTTTGGCCCACAAGAACTCTCTAGTAAGGAAACTCGCCCTTGACTCCGCGATGTTCTCTAGGGCTTGATTCTCCACCCTCAACAAGTTCATAGACTCTCTTAAAGCCCTGCCATTTCTTGAGCTAAGGCCCCCATTGCGGTTTGACCCGCTTGTTCCACCTGCTCGGCCACATTAGCTTGGCCTGCTTGCTCGGCCATATTAGCTTGGCCGAACCCTTCTTCTTGCACCGGAACCCTATGGACCGGTACCTCATGCACGCCTCAGCCAGCCCTACCACACCTCCCGCCTCTACCACCACGAACTTGACCCCTTCCTAGCATCCTAATAAAGGACATAAGAGAGATAATTTAGCACATTAATTCATATGTGCTCGTAACTTGACTCACATGTTCGATTACAACAATTCTATATATTTCTCTACCATATACACAATTCAATTTCACTCCACATAAGCACTTAGTCATGTAAACACAGACGAACTATTTTTTTATGATGAAATCCGTCCCATGAAAAATCAAGAATTCTTAGTAGAACGAGTATTGATCAAGTACCCTTCTAATAAGACCTCAAGGAATTTAACAGGCACAAACAACATCCCAAAAGTCCAATCCCATACCCATTTAGTCACATAAGCATGTTATCACATAGTCACAAAATGCATAACACTTCCTAAGCATGCTAAATGAACCCATTATGGTTAAACAACCACTTCCCACGAGCCCAAAGTATTCAAACCCGGTAACTCTGATACCAAGCTGTAACGCCCCAAATTTCTAGCCCAAATGATAATACAACAATCATGGCTCTTTCAAGGAAAATTGAATATAAATCTCTAAACTTACATTACATTATACAGTAGTTCTTCATGCAACAATACATTAATCCAACAACAAGTAAATAAACAAATAAATACCCCCAAGGGCTTACAAGTTTCCAAGACTTGAGCCTGATTACACAAAATGGTTATTCAAACCCACACACATACAGCCCTTGGCTTACACACAGTGTCACAGCAAAATGAGAGTCTCGTACTCTCAACACACATTTCCTCGCCTTTAGTTGGCGGCATCACCACATCTTTTCCTGCGCAAAAATCCTGTAGGGTGAGCATAAAGCCCAGTAAGAAATCCTTAAAAAAGTATATACATTTTATACAAGTCTCAAGAGATGAAATGCACATGCCATGCTATGCCCTTTTTGAAGATAAATCACATTTTCATTTTTTTAAAACCATCATGCTCAATGATGTCACGCAATTTCAATTGTTCAAAACTTAACAATTTATTTCAAGGGCGATAAATACGACTTTAGTAATCCCTAGGTCAGTGTCTGCAAGTAGACTATACAAGTACTACCAATTTGTCATTTTTACTAGTATTAACTGGAAGGCTCGACACCTATAATCTACACCACCTTTCAAGACTTACCATCGTATTTACCCCAAAACCATTCCATGAAAACTTGTTTTTCAATATTCTTTTCTCAATGCAAGTTTTCAAATCAACTTTCAAAGTTTAATGTAATCAAATGAATTGATATGCCAATAACACAAGATGAATATAAATACTTTTATTCCAATTCATCATTCAAGGAATAACACAATTCCCTCTTCTCAAGTATTCTCAACAATTAGTCATTTCAAGACTATTTCAACGTTTTGAATAAAAATTTCCAAAATGAACAACAATTCTCATATTCCCTGAAATTCATCATTTATATAAATATAAAAAAGAAATTTTCCAAACGTCCATTTATTTGACACACAAAATAAATACAACAATATCATTCATGAATTTTCAGTCTCTTATAAAAAATCTCCAAATTCTAGGTTTTCTCACCAAAACTATACAGCTCAAATCTTTTGAAAGAAAACTTTCTAAAATCATATTTTCTTCAATCAATGAAGATCAAAACCCATAAGATCATTTTTAAAGAAGAAGAGACAAACTCACTTTCAAAATCAACAATCAATTTTCAAAGCTATCGAAAGATGATTTTGAAAATCATTTAGATCTTGCAAAAATATATATATAACTCTAAGAAAATCTCTACCTCAAGTTTTGAAGAAAAAATGAGATGAAACCCCCAAAATCAACGGTATCGAAACTCGATCTTCACCGCACACAACGAAGCCCTCAAGAAGCTAACCAACTTTGATGAAGAACCTATGGCAGAACTCTAATGGATCTTGAGAAATCAAGGTTTTAATCCAATTTGGCGTAGGGAAATGTAGAGCGAAGGGAAAGGAAAGGGTTTTTAGAGAGAGAGATATACAAAAGTGACATGAAATATTAGATTCACGTACTGATATAACATGGTCCGTTTGAGCGTGGAAAGCCCCGCTCAAGCGTCAAATACACTTTCCCAGTACTTTTGCAGACAGGTCAAACTTTTGGAACCAAACATTCTCCGCTCGAGCGCATAAACGGCCGCTCGAGCGAACAAGCAACTTCTAATGCATTTTGCATTTTTGCTTCATGGGCGCTGCCCCTCAACCCCGCCAAGGGTCGTTGCCCCCTGGACCCTCGTGAGCTGACCAGGCAGCTCAATCCCCGACATATTTAGCGAAGTGGCAAAACTAGGATCGCTACATCCTTCGCTTGAGCGCCCAATCCTCCTTCCCAGAATTTTTGCAGACAAAGATAACTTCTGGGAGCAGGACATCTTCGCTCGAGCCAGGACTCCTTCACTCGAGCGAGCAAGGGAAAACAACCAAGAAACTTATAACTTGATTAATAATGTTTATTCGTGGGATTGACAAAAACTAAGGGACCTAACAGGGCTATTATTCTACCAATATAAATAGGCCCCAAACACACTTTTCTCATTCACTTTTTCCTCTCTCTCTCTCTCTCTCTCTCTCTCTCTCTCTCTTTTAGAGACTCACTTTTTTTCACTTAAATCTCTAGATCTACTCAAGTAGAGGCATCTTTTCACCTTGGTCCTTTGAGAAAGATTGTAGATCTCATCAAGGGCTTCCTTTTGATCCAAGAGTTTCGTGGTTTCATCGACTTTGAGTTTTACGAAGTTCTCCTCTTTGCTTCAAGAGATAGGGTCTATTCCTAAACTCAATGTGAGTTTGGTAGCATATTTGTGCCGTATTTTGTTATCTATATTTGGTAGTCATTTGGTATGATTTTTACCCTTGTTATTTGCTATTTCAAAAGATCTATGGATTTGGGTGTTTTGGGTTAAACTTAGGGTGTGGATCTTGAAATGTGAATGAAATATTTTTCAAAAGAGTTTTTGAACAAGGTTATGATTTTGTAAAGTTAGTTGAGATATGTTGATATGATGGCTTTCCTTTAGTCAAAAGAGATTTTGAAAGAAAATGAAGTTTTGTGAAATTGGGAGATTGTTGGGCTATGATTTTGTTACTACCGTTACTTTTAGTAATCAAAATTTCACATGGATTTCTAAAAGTGGAAAAGCCTCAATTTGAAGAAAGCCCTAAATGATATTGTTTTGGGAGTTGGGTTGATTTGTGGTAAATGGTTTAGTTGGAAAGGAAATGGTTGTGGGATTTTGAAAATAGACATTGTTACTCTCTTAGAAAAATATATCTATATTGTTATCTTTTAATTATTGCATTAGAGATAACTGTTTCGACTATCGGTGGAGGATAACATTGTCGTGTGTTAAAAATTGCATGTGAATTAGGCAATTTGAAATCATTCATATCATGGAGCATGTAATGGATTGTGGAAATTGAAACTGTATGTTTTGGAAAGAGATTTTGGAAATTCTCACATAATGTTTTGCGACATTTGCATTGTTTTGGAAAAATAATATTTTGAGTTACATGTATTGTATAATTGAAAAGGGTAAATAAAATGGTGAATTTGGGAAGAGGTGTGTATCACCAAATCAAGTTAGCCTGTGTGTCCGGGGTGAAAGTCCGAAAAACACGCATATATATGGGTGCTAGTTCCCGTGGACGAAATATGCATAAAATGGCAATAGTAGGGCTTGCATAGTCTACGTTTACATGGGTCCCGTTTGACGATTTCCCGGGGACGAAATATCCGTGAAAGGTTGTATGTGTTTTGGAGATTCACCCATTTATTTACTATTATGTTGGTTTTGGAACAAGATGTTTGGAAAATGATTTTAACAATGTATTTGCTATTGTTTAGTGATGTACTCGCATGTGATTTAGCAATGTATTTGCTGGTTGGTATAAGGATACATGAATTGGTTTTTGGAAAGGAATTTCATATCAAATTGATGTTTTGGATTGGGAAAATGTTTTGATTGAATGTAAGGTTTTGGTAATTGGAAAGAAATGATTTTGTTGAGAAATCAAATGGATTTGAAAATGTATTTGGGCATATTGTATATATGTATTGCATTATGATCATTTATGCTAGTGGAGCATGTTCAGTTTTTGAAATATTATCTATTGGGCTTTATGCTCACCCTACGCAGCTGAAATGTTTTTTAGGTGTACATAAGTGGATGCGGACTATGATGTGAAGTTATGTTCGAACCATATAGGGTGGTTCAGTTATTTGTAGGCCAAGGGCCATTTATGTTATTTATTGGCCGTGTGCCATTCTTGTAAGGGTTGCACCCTTATGTTTGTGTATGATGTAAGTCTTAGGGCACCTAATTTAATTTTATAACATCTATGCATGTTTTAGTTACAAAGCTCCATTTGACTTAGATGTTATATCTAGGAATGTATAAAATTGAATAAAACACATATATTGTGTGACTATATAATATTCATTTGCATGAGAGTTATTATCTATTGTTCATCGTCTGGTGGTTTATTCACGTGAGCCGGACCTTGTTAATTCGGGGCGTGACAGTTCCAAGGCATAATCCGATTACATCAAAAGAGTGGGACATAAGCCCAAAACATCCAAACCCTTGGCTAAGCATAGAAAGTATATACAAAGTAAAAGAGCCTCAATCTCTAAGATCCTCCCAAGCCATCATCACTTGGCTGATGTATGCCGTCAACATCTGAAAAGTTGTTTCTAGATAGGGATAAGCAAAAAGCCCAGTAGAGATAAACTTAATGACATGTATGATGTTTAACGGTATCATGCGGTGAATGCATATGAAATACCATGACAAAATATGAGTTTTCATTTGATAAACAATGCCATGCACCAATTGCAAAACCACAGTTCAAAAGCTTTTCATTTCAATAGAAAACAAGACAGTAAATACGACACTAGTAATTCCTACGCTAGTGTATGCAAGTAGTCTCAAAGAGCACTACCAATCTACTTTACTGGCTCTTAACCGGAAGGAACTTGGAACCTACTCTACGCATGCTTTTGGATTTTCACTACAGACCTAAAGCCAAATTAACCACAGCTACACCGCCAACCAGATTCACCACGATATTTATCTTTTTTTTTTCCTCAAAAACAATGCAATTGTTGTTTACACAACCATTTCCAAGATACAGAAGTATGAAATTCACAAACCCATGATATGATCAATCAGATGCATGATTTTGTAAACAGTTCAATTGCCTAAATCGCATGCAATTTCTATCATGACAATGTCATCCTCTACAAATAGCAAAAAAATTATCTCTAATACAAAAATTAAAGAGTAACAACAATGATATAATCCAACATAATATCAACATTTTCCAAAAGCACTATGATTTCTCAAAATCTCAACAATTCACTATATTCAATATCCATCACTCCTCAAGAGTACATGAATCTTAACATTTCAAATTCAATTTCAAAAATCCAAACGCATCCTAGTTTTATGAAAAATTGGGGTTTCTTTCTCAAAACACAATTT
This sequence comes from Camellia japonica, assembly GCA_030407325.1. Lineage (NCBI taxonomy): Eukaryota > Viridiplantae > Streptophyta > Magnoliopsida > Ericales > Theaceae > Camellia > Camellia japonica. The sequence goes on from JAPPVO010000014.1 coordinate 45,968,903, forward strand.
CCTTCCAAAACCAAGTCATAAAGTAACACTATAGGAGATTACACTTTTGTCGACTAAAAATTGGTCAGTAAAAGTCTGTTTTTAATCGGTAAAAGTCTTCTGCGACTAATTTTTTTGGTCGCCACTTTAGTCGCCAATATAGGGTTAGGAAAAGTAATTAATGACTAAAATTTTTTTAGTCGGGAAAAAGATTCTATTTGCCGACTAAATTTTTGGTCACTAAATATATAATTACCGCGACAAAATCATTTCGTAGATAAAACACTTTAGTCGCCAAAAGTGATATTTGCCCAACTAAATATGTCAGTCACTAATTGTACCATTCCCCGACCAAACATGTTAGCCGCCAAAAGTAACTATCGCCAACCAAACCTGTTAATCGTCAAAAGTAATGTTTGTGCGACTAAAACTTTAGTCGACAATAGACCTATTCGCGACCAAACTCTTTGGTTGTCAAAATTAATAATTTTACCGACTAATTATTTAGTTGCCAAATGTATCCTTTTACCTACCAACATTTTGGCTGCCAAATGTGAGTGGTGATACACCAACTAACTTTAGTTGACAAAAGTATTACTTATCTTTCCCGACTAATCACTTGGTCGCCAAAAGAGGAAAAACAAAACCAATTTTTGATTGTCAATTCAATTCTTTTTGTTTATCAAAATATAATAATTCATCAAATCTATTCAATATAACATGTAATTTGCAAGAATCATTCAAATCAACAAAATTAACTGAATCATGAACATCCAATAAAATACATAAATCATATAATCCTTAACCCGTTTAATTAAAGTCATGAACTATTATAAGTTTTCATGCACAAATAATTCCAAACTACATCACCGTCCAATAAAAAATGTCATGTAATCTATATAATCATCCAATTCACATCCATCTAGCATAAAAATTTAAAACATAACAAGTACTTGTTATTATGTTTTAAATTTTTATCCATGTGCATCTATCCAAAAATATAACTAGTAGTCTACCTAAATATTTTCCATACACATCTATCCTAATCCTTCAAAAAATGTAACAAATGCCAACTAGTCGCATACAATTCAGCTTGTTGCATGAGTTCATCTATCTGTACAAAAGAAAAAGATAAAAAAATGTCATTTAATGTTTTTATGAAAATATTTTCACATCAAATGATTGTAAAATTGGACAAAAAAATAAAAAGTTCCATAGAAAGTAAAGGTAATATGAACAAGAAAGTAAAGGTAAAAATTAAAATGATACTTTTTGCCTTTTTTCCTCACATTTTTGTCTCTAATTCTCTAACTGTGCTTCCTAGCAATTCACTGGTTGCTCTCACAAGTTTGTTTAATCTAGGCCAAGGTGACCATGCTGATCTCGGAGTTGTTATCAATTTTTGCCCCCAAACGACCCGTTTTCGCCTTTTTATCTCACATTTTATTATCTAAATCTCTAACCATGTTCGCTTGCTCTCACAAATTTTTTTATTCTAGGTTGAGGTGATCGTTATGATCTCGAAGCTATTTGGGCCTGTTTCCAATTTTTGCCCCCAAACGGCCCCTTTTTGGCTTTTTCTCTCACATTTTTTGGGGTCTAAATCTCTAATTGTGTGTCCTATTGATGCGCCGCTTGCTCTCACAAGTTTGTTTAATCTAGGCCGAGGTGACCGTAATGATCTCGGGGCTATTTGGGGCATGTTTCCAATTTTTGACCCAAACGGCCTATTTTCGCATTTTTCTCTCACATTTTTTTTTTGGGTTCTAAATCTTTAACCGTGTGTCCTATCGATGCACCGCTAGTTCTCACAAGTTTGTTTAACCTAGGCTGATGTAACCGTTATGATCTCGGGGTAGTTTGGGGGCTATTTTCCATTTTTGCCCCCAAATGGCCTGTTTTCACCTTTTTCTCTCACATTTTTTGTCCTATTGACACGCCGCTTGCTCTCATAAGTTTGTTTAATCTAGTCCGAGGTGACCGTGATGATCTCAGGGCTATTTGGGGGCTATTTCCAATTTTCGCCCCCACATACCATCCTTCAAAATAAAAAACAAACCAAACTAGAAGTGATCAAACCAAAATAGAGAACAACCCTCAGCAGCAGCAAAGCAAATGATCACCTGCCCCAAACTATTGGACCATCATAGCAGCAGCAGTAATGTAAAGGCTCTTTTGTTTGGACAGTAAAAACTTAAGGCTGATTACTTCTATTTGTGTGGATCCTTTTATCTACTCTTGAAATTTAACTTGAGAAGATATATTGCATATTGATGTTATGTTTGATCTATTGTTTGTTATGTTTCAATAAATAATTTATAATTAGATCAAACACCAAAAACTTACAACAAAAACATTACCTATAAACTCTTTAACATACTTCCAATTGCAAGGTGGTGATTTCCCTCTCAATACCTAAAGCATGATAAAAGTCCAACTAACTACCGTTACCAATTGGACATAGGAAATATATTTTTCTCAACATGCAGCAGGCTCAGCATCCTCATGAGTGTTTAAACTGAAAAAAAAAATTAAAGTGAAAAGTTTCGATACTGGACATAGAAATAACTTGCTTCATAAGTAATCTCAAAGGTGTTAATAATATAAAACACAACTGTCCATATTGGGAAAGGAAATATATGATATATGACTATAAGAGGTTTGAAAAATTCTATGACTATGTTATTCTACTTTCATGCAAACACAGAGAGAGCACTACTATAATCAGCAGCTATGGCTGTGATTGATTGTTATAGCCACAATGCATTGCAGGGAAATATATCACACTAAATTGGTTCATCAATGAGTTGTAAGTGGACGACAACATTATGAATCACCAGCCATAAGTCTAATATACTTTTAAGTTATTTCCAATTTTGAAGGGTTAGAATATTGAACATGCATGATGAAAGGGAATCCTAACCTAACAAAACAAAAGGTAAGGCAAAACTTGCCAAGAGATGGAGCAAAGAGCTTAAACCAGGTCATGTTGAGAAGCTCCTAATCGCCCACTAAAGTAGGGTCTAGATGAACCCTATGCGTGGAGAGTGAAGAGTTTATTGCAAATGCTTCACTGGCAGAGAAACTGATTCCTGTATGTGGAGTAACATCCATTCAAATATTAAGTCCTGATAAACTGATAATATAAAAGTTGATCAACTCTATCTAGGAACCTGCAAACCAAGTTGAGAAGCAAATTCTTCTAAAAAAAGACTCCAATTTGAGTTTGATGAGACATTCAAAAGGAGAAGGTTAAGCTTTATAAGGTACACGCAATGGCAATCTTGGAACCCTCGTTTCACCACTATGTCTGGTCCGCAACAGTCCGGAGAAAAATAATTCAATGCCAATGTTAATACCAATGTAAAATGCCAGAACAATGAATGGTTGTATGAAAGTAGAATAACATAATCATAGAAATTGATTACTCATGAAGCAAGTTCAATCCCAAAGATGTTAAAAATATAAAAGACAAATGTCCATATCGGGAAAAGAAAATATATGATATATGACTATTAAAAGTTTGAGAAATTCTATATAAAGTGAAATGGTGAAATACAATTAATATAATTGATCCTATATAGTAGGGAGTAGGATTTGTCTAATTATGTTTTTGATATTGGCAAGAATGGCAATCAGACAGTTTCAAGAGTATATCAAATAACTTACTAGCTTACCACAAGTTGATTATAACCTTGCGGCAAAACAGAATATCTATCTCATCTATTGTCCAAAACATTGGTATTTTTACAGACATGTTTTCATGATCTCAATTGATCCCAAGGAAAAAAAAAAACCTCCACACCCAGCTACAAGTTGAAGATAAGAAGCAAAAAACTAATGAAAAAATAGCCAAGAAGAATCATCAAAGGAACCAAATGAACTTATTGTCAAACACCAAAAACCAAACACAAAAGTAAGGTAGCCAAGCAAGAGGTAGCAACATTTCAGGATACCTCAGGTTCCAAGAAACCTCATTTATCAAACAAATGTCCTAAAATTTATCATCCATCAAATTCTACCAACCCATAAATGTTCCTAATCATATTCCATGCACCAAACTTGCCAAGAAAAAAATATAAAATAAAAAGAAGACGGCATTCTCACTACCGTTCTTCTTTTTTTTTTTTTTAAAGTTCAAAAACTAGCTAAAAACTTTTAGCTGCAGCAAATAAAAGAGGAATTCTGATTTATGTTACAATGCCATCTAACCACATGATTTTTTGCATTTTTCCATAGCAACATTTGAACATTTAAAACATATACACAATAGGATTAAACGAAAGAGAGAAGAAATACATATAAGGGGTCCCTCATCATTTACACTGCTAATCTATTTAAATCATCAATTTAGTTTTGCCAAGAGAATTTGTTTACCTATATGCAGAACTCCATTGTGATAAACCTTTCCAAACAAATAATGCCTCCAATTATTCCACGTTTTGCACCCAAAAAATAAATAAATAAATAAATAAACAAAAAATAAAAAGAAAATAATTTTAAACAAAACAAAGTTAACAAGGCTATAGAGTTTATACAAGTGGCACAAATGAGATAGCTCAACTAGAAAATCATAGTCAACTTATTAGAGGGAAGAGTAAAACAGAGAGCAACTATCTAGTAATGCATAACAAGTCAATACGAATAAAGTACATGTCCCCTCACAAAATTAACAAAACTAAAGAACCACACACACTTAGGCAGGTGGAATCCTCCCAAATTTGCTAAGCATCATTTCAATATTCCATTGTTAGGAAAAATGATTAAATAAAATGATCCAATGCTCACTATTAAGTTGGGCAAATATAAAGCTCACTATTAAATTGGACCTTTTACCACCAGTTACTTGCTTCCTATAAAAAGTTGTCATAAATATATTTCTTGCCACAGTCAAATAGACGGTTGCAAAAAAATAGACGCCAAAAGTCAATTTTCTAGTAGTGTCACTTCAAAAAGACAATATAACTAGTCCCTACTTTTATACCCTTACCAAAAAAATCAATGAAAAAATATTCAAATAATTGGAAAAAAAAACATTAAATCTTCATTTATTAAGCAAAGAACACTTACTAAAATATATATATATATATATGCAAAATTACCTACATTGATGAATTAGAAAGAATAAATTATTTAGTATTTCATACAACAATAAATGTCATGAATTGGAAGTACTGTATATATAACAATAAATGTCTTTGCTTCTTCATATCATTACACTTATATGCATACTGATATTGAATATGAATTCAGAAAGAAACTTACTTGTCATGCAGCTGGAATCCTATTTTTTTGAAGTATGCATATTGAACCTCACATGTTACTAAAGTTTAGGACCTCACTTATTACTTCAAAAGCTCTTAAATCCATAGAAACTCATATGATATATGTGCATGTGTGGAACATGGAATGCAAGTGGAACAAAGGTATACCAAAAACACCAAATTACATTTGGTTTCTATCTCAGTCAAAATCCGAGGATGGAAAAATAGACCAGCCTTACTACTTCATAGAAAAGTGGAAGAATTCTAATCTGCTCAAACAACTTCCCCAATCCAAATATCAAGCACCACTTGAACAAAATATTATGACTCACAACACAATTTTTTTCTTAACTATAAAGTGAATAAAAAAAATTACACTACAATTTATAGATGTTTATGAAAATTCAGACAAAAGTTCAAGTAACAAGTTTTTTATTTTAATTATTAAAAACTATTTCTGTAACACTTGGATCCTTTAAACTATTGGAGGGTGTATTTAATTTCATTATTTTAATTTTGGGAATCTTTGGTGTTGTTGTATCTTGGTTTTGGAGGAGTACAATTCAATTTAATCTTGTTGGGATTGTTCCTTCACGCTTGTTTACGTTGAAAAGTTGTTTGGGAACATGGAAATCTTTGTTCTAGGGTCGACACCAATCTTGGTGGTATCGACACTTGCCTTTTGTTGTTGGCCTCAAGGGTCGACACCAGCCTGGAAGGGTCGACCCTTGTATATTGCAGAATCTGGGTGTTAGTTGTTGGAATTTAGTGTCGACTCTTCCTGTCTAAGGGTCGATACCTTGCTTGTTGCACACATTGCTTTTCTGCTTGAAGGGTCGACACCTCTGCCCGAAGGGTTGACACCTGTGTGTAATTTTTAAATTTTTGGACTAGTTTGGCCCTACTTTTTGGGGGTTTTTGACTTATTCTTTTCATTGATCTTAGGGCCATTTTGTACTACTATAAATAGACTCAAACCACTTCTCTCTCATTATTTTTCCTCTCATTTCACCTCCCAAGCCGTGAGTTCTCTTCTCTCTCTCTCTAAACACAAACTTTTCCACCTAAGATCTTTAGATCTACTCATCTAGTGTGATCTTTTCACCTTGGTCCTTTGAGAAAGATTGCAGATCTTGTTAAGGGCTTCCTTTTGTCCGAATAGTTCGTGGTTTCGTCGCCAATGATTTTTGGGTCGTCATCTCTTTGCTCTAAGAGGTAGGGGTTTCTAGTTCTTCTTCAATACCCTTATTTATAGATGGATTTGTCGTATTTTCTTTATATAAATACAAAGTTTATATTTTTCATGCATATTGTGTCTAATTATGAGATTGGGGGTTAGGGTTTGAAGAGTTGGGGTTTACTTGTTGGGTTATGAGCTTGGGTCATGAGTTTGGGTGTAAAATTAATAGAAGAGTTGGAATAAAAAGTATTTTTGTGAAAAGCCTTAATTTCTCTTAAAAACCCTAGTTTGGTTCATGAAGATAGATGATGGTTTTACTTAAATTGAAAGTAGTATCATGAAATTAAGGCGTTAAATTACACATGTACAAGTTTAATTGAAATTTTAAATGGTTAGAAAATTTATGTAAAGTTGCGATTGAACCCTCAATGTTGATGTTTTAAATTATGTCATAATATGAAACTAAACTTGGAGAAAAGAAATTACTAATGGTATAGATGATATGAGCTTTGTGATGAAATAATGATGTGGAGGTTTAAGAGTTGCATTGGATTATGTCGAATTGTACTGAATGGTGTTGAAATGGTTGTGTTAAATTTTGTTGTGTGTTATGTTGAATTGCATTGAGTTATGTTGAAATGTGTTGAGTTGAGTTGAGTTTAGTTGTGTTGAGTTTGGTTGAGTTGTGTTGTGTGGAGTTGAGTTGTGTTGGGTTGAGTTGAGTTGTGTTGTGTTGTGTTGGTACCCGCGTGGGGAGTTGAAAAAGGTTTTTGGGGGCCCACGTCCCGCCGTATAATAGCCAGCAAATGTAAGGGTGGTTTTGAATTAAAGGTGCCCAAATGCCCTGTCTAGGCTTATTGCTGGACGAATGTGGGAAAAATATTTTTGTGTCCACACAGTCCTGCTGTATAATAGTCGGCAAAAGTGGAAAAATGATTTTTAGGTGTCCACATAGTCCTGCCGTATAATAGTTGGCAAAAGTGAAAAAACGGATGATTTTCGAAAATGTTTTGGATGCCCACGTCCTGTCGTATAATAGCCGGCAAATGTGGGAGATGGTTTTTTTTTTTTTTTTAAAGTTCAAAGTGGTTTTTGTAAAAATGTGGTTTTTGGAAGAAAATGGTTTTTGAGAAAAAGGTTTTTGGGAGTTCACTTCCCGCCATATAATAACCGGCAAAAGGTGGAAAGTGTTATGGGTTGGGTGCCCACTGTCCCGCTGTATCAAGTCGGCAAAAAGTGGAAGGTATTATGAGTTGGGTGCCCACTACCCCGCCGTGTCAAGTTGGCAAAAGGTGGAATGTGTTGAGAAATGTGTTGAGTCGATGATAATATGTGTGAGTTAAGATGAACTTATGAAATTACAATTGACGTGTAATTTGGCATGGAAAGGGAATGCATATAGAAATTATTTGAAATTGAATTAAAAACGGTTAATTATCCTTGTGATATGTTGAATTATAATTGATAATGCAAATGTGGATGTGATGTATTTGTTAGACAAGTAAGAGTTGAGTGTAGGATAACTGTTATTGAATATAAAGGAGTTATAGCCATAATGGATGGACATGTGGGAATGAAGTGTATGAGAGCAGTTTTTTTGAATATTAAGGGAACTTGGACGTTGAGGTTATGGAGTTATAATAAATGTAATTAGTAAAAAGGGAAAATGGAAATAAAAAAAGGAATGTTAGAATGGAATTAAATGAGGAATATTTTGGAATTGGTTAATAAATTTAAAATGATATTGTTTCTTAAACATATTTGTTTTCAAAAAGGATTTATGGTTTTCTGATGATAAGGGAAAATGTTTATGGATGAAGGTTTTCCTTAAATGTTCAAATAAATTTTGAGAAAAAGGTACTCTACATATAATATTTTGAAATTACAAAACATTACCTTACTATATGGTATCACCCTGCATGCATGATCATTTCTATCTACAGGATGGTTATTGTTTTAGAACTATGAGATTCCTACTGGACAATTGTGCTCACCCCTTGTTGTTTCATTTTTCTACAGGAAGAGAAGTTGGATTGATTGGTTCGAGGATTAAGAAGTTCATGTGTCTATTATGTGTAATTTCATAGTAGATGTGAAATAAATGAATTTTGTACATTGATGTTTGTAATTATTTATTTGTAACTCCGTAGCAGAAGCATGGCATGTATTATTATTATTGTTGTATTCATCATGAGAGAAAACATGTACTATTATGTTTCTATTACTCAAGGGTAATAGATATTTGTTTTCAAAAAAAAAAAAAAAAAGGACCTAAATTAAAGGCTTTTGGTAATGATTCCGAGTAATTAAAAATTGGGGTATGACAATTTCACATCTACCTTTTTCAAACATTCACATGAACCCAACACAATTTCCCCAGAATATTTTACAAACAAAACAGAAAAAATGTCACACAAGTTGCATCTAAGCAAGCCATACCATACATACCAAAACCCAACCAATTTGAAACCATTTATTGCCCTAACAATTCAATACTTGCATGAATCATCAATGACAAAAAGTATCACAGTTCATAAAATATCTATCATTTAAAGCGTCCATTCTATTAACCCTAGATTAACCTCAAATCATTAAAATAGTAAAAACCCAACAAGAAATTTAAAATCAAATTGATGATCAAACACAATTGAATCAGAAATAGACATGAAATAGATTGATAGAACACCATAATAGTTACATGAAGATTACTTGAAAATGTATTTTGAAAGGGAGATAAGTGTTAATTTTGACATACAAACACAAGAGAGGAAGATGTGCAAGGCTATGTTTCAACAAATCTCCTGCAACAAGCTAGCATAAAAACCAACAATCCAACAATTCCCACACCCAGGAAACAATAAACAAGGCTATGTATCAAACTATAATTAACAACATATCCATGACTTCTTCTGTAGGCTTGCCTAAAACACATTTTTAAGCACACCGTAAAAAATAAAAAAACAACAAACAACACTAACCACCAAGGCACTAACCTTTCCATCAAAGACAATTGATAAGGGGATAACCTCCATACAAGACCTAGCAGAATCAAAAACCTCAAGGGTAGAAAGGGAATAACGGTACCACTTTTAATTGGGAATATTGATATTAAATATGAGTCCTAAAAGGAACTAGTCATGCAGCTAGAAAACTCTATTTTTAAGCATGTATGTTCATATTGGATATGAATGAAAAAGAAACTCGAAGCCTTATAATGTTTCCTAACAATGATTCACCATCCATAATCAGAATGGGATATAATGTTGCATACCTTTGGCAAATTGCTAACAAAATTTCATATGAGAGTGTGGATGGCAAAAACATAGCTATCATAACAGGAAAGTGTAATTTCCCTAAGTTAGAATGGGATATAATTGCACATACGACAGAGCTATCACATAATTATATCCAAATTTAGGGTTAAAAACAGAGCTATCACAGCAGATATATTGCACATTGATGTTATGTTTTATCTATTTACTTAATTTTTGTGATCTACTAGGATGTGTTTGGATGCCTCAATACTGGTGTGAATGCTCTCATTTCACTATCTATGGCATTCAAAGTGAATATTTGTTACTTCAAACAAAGCTATTACAAAACTAAGGGGGTCATCCCACTTTCTTAAATGATTCTATTCTAGGCAATAGATTTTTAAATAATAGAATTGTAAAATGAAGTAAAAAAAAAAAAAAAAAAAAAAAAAAAAAAAAAAAAAAAAAAAAACTAACATTTAATAGGTTCATTTTTGTCTACATAGACATGATTACCAATACCATTTATATTTGTTACTCATTGGTTACATCCCCATGGTGCTATAAAGAATACTAGATGTATAATTTTATTATAAAGGACACTAAAGTCTCTAAAAAGTTGGAAAATAATAATTAAAAAAGTATGAAAGCAATGGCATATCCATTTACCAAAAAGGATCAAAACAATTTAATAGGATTTGTATTTTGTATTTTATTACAATCCAAATAAATTAGTTATACACAAATGAAAATAAAAACAAACAAAACAAAACATTGAGATCTGGATTGTATGCCTCCATACACCATAATCTATCAAAGATTTATGTACGTACAAAAATTTAAACAAACTGCAAATAATAGATTGATCACTCAGGAAATGGATACATCTTTCAGTTGCGTTTGCATAAAACACAAATATATAAGAATTTCAAGCCAGAAAACAAAACAAAACAATGATCAATATATTTGCTATGTAACGAAAACATGATAAATCCCAAAACTAGATTAGCCACAAAGTCAACATCTATAAATAATAATAATAATAATAATAATAATAATAATAATAATGTTAGGACCCTTTGTTGTCAAATTCCATGGAACAAAACCAAGGTTGTAACAATTTATAATTTTCCAGTTTTGGTTTTCCCTGCTCGAGTGGGGAAAGTGACGCTCGAGCGGGGTTTGCACTTTCACAGCATCTCTGCCGCGCCTGCAAAAATACTGGATGTTGTGATTCTACGCTCAAGTGTGGAAACTTCCGCTCGAGCGTGAACCTTGTATGAATCACGGAATATGAGTCTCCGCTCGAGCGGGAATGGAATTCCCATGCTCGAGCGGACCACGCGATCTCAGATTCTATAGATTCGCGTGTTGGGTCAATTTTAGGATTACTTCTCCTAGATCTTGTTTAAGGTTTTTTTAGGGTTTTGTTTGAGGTTTTCTTCTGGAGATGTTTGTGAGTTTTCCTTGATAAAATTGAATGAGTATTACACTCATGAATTGAGAAGTACATATCAAGGAGGTTGATCGAATACATACAAGAGTGTTAATCTTCGGTGGATTCTGAAGATTCAAATGTAGAGTTTCAAAGGCGTTTGATTTTGTACGTAGTCGTTGATTCGACAAGTGAAGTTGTGGATTCAACTTCAGGTTGATCAGTTCCGAGACGAAGGCTTGGTGAAAGAGTTACAGAAGGTTTGAAGACAAATTGACTGAGTTGGGTAATTTGTGTATTATCTTTGTAATCTTTCTTTCTTCAGTAGTGGATTGATTAGTGGCGTTTCGCCCGTGGTTTTTTATTACAATTGAAGGTTCTTCAATTATGGTTTTTCCACGTAAAAATCGTTTGTGTCGATTTATTGTTTATTCCGAAAAATAACAATCTAAATCACTTTCGTAAGTACTTGATGATTTAGATTGCATGTTTTGAATAATTGGGATTTGGAATATTTTAATCTTGATCTAATCACGAATCACTTAGGATTTTCAAATAATAATAATAATAATAATAATAATAGAAAAAAAAATCACCGAGATCTATAACTTCAGTCCTCAGATCATCCAAACAAGAAAATCTCCCAACAAATGCACACACACACATATATATACACATTATATTTATGCAAGAACATGAAACCAAAAGAATTGAATAACCCAGAAGTTACCAAAGATCGGATCAAGAAAATGCATATTGGGCTCAGCAATAGCCAATAGTGTTAAATTTCATAATCACATCAGTTCTATTTGACTGTAGGAATGCTAGATTCTAATAAACAACTAAACTAAACCTTATTTATTAATATGCAAAATTGATGATTGATAGGGTTTTGAAAAATTAGGGAAAACAAAGAGAAGAAATCATTGATGAACATAAACAGTGAGAGAGAGAGAGAGAGAGAGAAAGAGAGAGAGAGAGAGAGAGAGGGGGAGGGGTTTATACCTCAAATTGAATTTAGGAAAAGTTGAAGATGCTCCAAAAAATGGAGAGGTCGAGGGCCCTGGTGGCTGAGACATTGTAAAGCAAGAAAAGTATGAGAAAGACAAGTGGCGAGGTGAAGAAAAGGTAAGAGAGAGAGAGAGAGAGAGAGAGAGATAGACAGATACATAGAGAGATAGAGATATACAAAACCCTTATCTAGATGACGATGGTGAGGCAAAGACGATTGGCGGTGAGGTGAAGACGGACAGCGATGCTAACGGTGGAGATGAGGGGACAGCAAGTAGCAGTGCTGATGGTGAAGAAGCGAGGTGAGTAGAGCAATTTAGAACATCAGCATCAACAACGCTACAATAGCTTTGAAGCTATTGTAGAGAGCAGAAGTGAAGAATATGTGCATCAGACTCAATATCCCGTTCATCCATTTTGCCAATGCTACAGTGCCTCAACTGATGAAGCGAGCTACTGTTCATAGGTTAATCAATTTTTTATTATATTTTCTTTCCCGCACTTCTTTCTCCCGCCAACAAGAACACCATCTGTCATACCACCATTACTATCAACACTTACTAGAGCCATCACAAATTTCATTCTCACCATCTTGGAAGTTCATCAGGTTCTCTCTCTCTCTTTCACTCTCTGTAAATCATGTATCAGTTGATGAACTAGATTTTGTTGTTATATACATATATGTTCTTGCATTGTAAAATCATGTATATCAGTTGATGAACTAGATTCACTTTTGTTATTATACACATATATGTTCTTGCATTGTAACTGTTTGATAAAATGCCTCACTAGTTTGTCCAAGATGCTATGCCAACTGATTGATTCACTAGTAAATCCTAAATGGCTTCCTTGTTTATGTTTTTGAAATGTTTATGTTTATGTTTTGATGACTTCATGTTTGGATGATTGAATTCCAAATGGCTTCCTCGTATGTATGTTGTGGGAAGCAGAGCTAAACTAGAGGAAAACCATGACTGGATGTCCCACCAGATGACCCACCGGTCGACCCACCGGACGTCCCACTGGTCGACCAGTTCACCTCCTGTGTTGCTGCTGCTCTGTCGTTGATCTGTTGTTGGCTTGGGCCTTATTTTATACCTGTTTTAACATCATTTTGCACTCCAAAAATATGGTTAAACACAAGGAGAATTTAAGGATTATAATGATTGTTTCAATTCAATTATAATCCATGTTTCAAAATAAATCAAAACATAATAAAAACAATCAAAAAATGGAAAAGAAAGATAATTTTGTTCCTTTCTTTATTTCCTTCACATGTTCTTTTCACACCATAGTTTTTGTTTTAATATTTTTCATTACTAAAAATATGATGATTGGAAAAAATATATTTAAATTGAAAAAAATAAAAGAATAGAAAATAATATTTTAATGAAATAGAATTTTAGAATAGAGAGTTTGATGGAGTGTGTATATAAAAAAGAGGCTAGCTAAAATAAAAAAGTGAATTTTGGGTTATAATTTGACTCAAAATTTACTGAGGCTGATGCGGATGCTCTTAGAGGGCCAATTGTGATTAGGCACGATTTTGGTGAAATATACATTAGAAGGCTTTGAATTTGTTTTAATTTGTTTTCCCTACAATAGTGCCACAATTACACTACATAGCAAAACGACGTCATTTTGATATTTGTGACCAAATTGCATCAGTCGTTAAAAGATTTTAGTCTCCCGCTCAATTTTTCACCATCCTGCATAAATTTTTGGTGACTAAAATTTCAAATTGGTCGTAAAAAATCACTTTTGTGCGACTAAACAACTTTAGTCTGTAAAAGTAAGAAAATTTAGCTACCAATTCTTTTATTAGTCGAAAAAAATATTTTTTTGCGATCAAACTTTTTTCAATCAGCAAAAGTGGTTAGTAAAAGTGTAATTTCCTATAGTGTAACCACATAAGATTTAATTGAACAATAAACAAGGCTAAAGAGAAATTCCCATTTTACGTACTAATACATACATTAATCAAACCCTAACTTTCTAAAATCTCATAACTATCAAGAATAGCACATAAAAACATTAAATAACATGCATATCGTTAAGGAAATCCTTACCTCAAGGAGAGAGAGAGAGAAAGAGAGAGAGAGAGAATCAACATCCAAAATATCATGGCGACGAAAATGCGAACTCTTCCTATTAAAATGTTGCTCTTGATGTGCTCTAGCTTTCGGCCTTTAGAACTACGGGTAAATAATGAGTGGAACTAGATGAAATCAAATTTTAAGCTCAAAGGCTCAAGAATGGCAGACAGAGCTATGAGGAAGAATGGGTCTAAAAATGGGTTTTTACGGACCAAGTATTATTTTCAAAATTCGAAACATTGCGGGTGCGAAAACAAGTTCATAGGCACGAACCCCCCATCACGAGCATGGTAAAGAGGTTGCGGCTGCGACCAACTTGGCAGTGCACACTGCTATGGTTTTTCCAAGGACAATATCAAGGCGACCTGTGTACAACTCAAGCAAAAGAAGTAGAATTCAAACCCAACAGGTGAAATGTATAACTGGATAAAGTAGAAAGGGTCGGGTCTTGACCCGGGCCGTTATAACAATAGTCTAAATATTTGTTGCAATTTAGAATTTGTATAAAAGTTCAGAATTTTTAGTTAGCATTAAGCATAGGATTCATGAAAACGAAGACATGTTTAATTTCTCATTAATAGCTCATGAGAATAATTTAAAAAACTTCACAAAATTTAACTAAATTAAAAGGACGATTCAGTACACGAGACTCTCACTAGAGCGAGATTGGAAAAAGTGCAAGATGTAGGCAAATGTGTGCATCTTTATTCTTTACCCAAAATTTGTATACTATTTCTGTTACTACCGGGCTACTAAAATGTTACCATTGGATGCCATTTCATTAAATTTAGCCAAATATTAGTGAAAAGAATGCAAAATACAAAAAACCTATTTTCATGAAACTATTTTCAAACTGTTAATTTGATTTTCCTAATAAAAGAATGAAAATGAATTATGTTTTCAATTTTCTATCTCCTTTTAATTTCAAAAAATTCAAAAAGTATGAACCGAAAATGAGAGTCGATAGGAACAATGAATATGATTGCCAAATGGGTTGGTTTTAAAAGTTCAACCAAGCATACTGGAGTTCACCATCAAGTGCAAAAGTTTTTTGGACCATCAAACTACCATGAAGTCTAGTGATACAAAATCAATTTCAAAAAAAATAATAATCAGATGATGAGGCCATCATTAAAGTGACTGTTTCACTAATAAGAATGATAAATTCTATTAGGAAGCTATTCAGAGTTTATGCTTCTCTTTAACTTTTTGGGATGCTTTGGAATCCTGGTAGCCTTTTTCGGCTGGCAAAGATATTGTAAAAGTGGATTGCAAATGAGGATCAATTTGGGACATCGAAGTCTTCTTGGCCCAATTTGATATGGGCAATCTTTTCCCAAGCCCACAATATCCTTTTTGATTTCTGTCTTTTTGGTGTTTTAAAGAGGACAGGACCATATGGGCTTTCATCAAAAATGGATCTTAACCAACTTGTTCAAACCCTGTGAAGGCTCCCCTTTCAAATCACGTGTCTAGATAGTTTGATAGGAGAGAATTTGGGAACTTAAGTTTTATCTTATACCCCACTTTTTGAAACCTTCTAAAAATTAGAGAGAAAAAGAGATAAGAGTTATCAATGAATTTGCTAAATGGGGGCTCATTAGATTTGGACTTGTGTGCTAACCAACCCCTTCAAATTTCGTCTTTCGACTCCTCCTAATCATGCTAGTGTTAAAACTTAATTGTATGCATGGCACATTTTGGACACATTATAAAGTTGGTGCATATATAAACTAAGAAAGGGAGATTTATGATACAGTAGTAAATTTGTTTTCTTGTGAATTAGTATCATAGATTCAAATCACAAAAACAGTCTCACTACCTGAGATATATTGTACGTAAGATTAGTTTGCATACATTTAACTTTACTATGATAAGAGTTTCATGCATTGGAACTGTTTTAGCAACATATAGAGATTTAATAGATGCATAACAAATGAACATGAAAAATGCATTGGTTTTCATCCTTCAATGGGTGATCTCAAAGGCAACCTTTGAATCCCTTTCTTCAGCATGCCATGGGACAATGCTTTATTTATTTATTTATTAATATAATTTATTTATTTTTTATTTTCTTCCATCAAAAATAAAAATAAAAATAAGAATAACTTCTAATTCAATTTAGCTATGCCTTCCTTGCCAAGGGAAACTTGTAATAGTGTATGCTTTAATTTAAAATCCTCTGGTTTCAGTATACTCTTTGGGGATTCTTTTCTTTTCTTTGTTCAGTATTTTAAAGCTTTTTATTTTTCAGTGCTTTTGCAAAAGGAAAAAAAAAGTATTCCATCATATGGCATGCTCTTTTTTTATTCCTTTTTGATGCTAGCATGCCTGCATTACAGCTAATCACAGCAGTATCAATTTTGTTTGTTAGAGAGAGAGAGAGAGAGAGAGAGAGAGAGAGAGAGGCATATGACAACACAAAGTCCACTTAAAAACATTTTTAACAATCTTATCCACAAGTAAATGCATTTTATTTGAAACACCTGATAAGTTATCACCATAAATAAACTATGCCTCGTTTAGGAACAGACTTTTTTAGTAACTTTTTAGTTTTTTGACTAAAATATAATGTTAAAAAATTAGTATGTTTGGGATGATTTTTTGGCTTTTTATGAAAAGATGTGCAAAAGTAGAAAGAAAGGAGAATATTTGACTTTTGGTATAGATTGTTAGCTTTTTGATTTTTTTAATAACTTTTTGATTTTTTACTCAATCTTAATCAACGCACTGATAAATATATAATAGCAAATGCTTTAGGCAAGCTACAACTTTGCTCACTTCTTTTTTTTTTTTTTTTTTTTTTTTTTGGTTCTCCACCCGGTATCCGACCCTTCGGGCCGACTAATCCGGATTCGGGGGTCAGTTTTGGATGGTTAGACTCAAGCCCCCTCCCAATTGGCGTTGCGGGGAATCGAACCTTAGTCCTTCCTACCAAGTCGAGCTCCAATCGCCACTCGACCAACAACCAATTGGTAACTTTGCTCACTTCTATGTCATCAATGACATCATATTTTCCATATCATAAAATTCATGAAGAATAAAAAAATATATATTTAAAAAAGCATCCAGAATTTAAATTCATGGTATAGATTTAAACTTGATAGAATAAATCTGATTTGCACATTTCAAATTTTGGATATTTTTCTGAGTATTTTTTTTGGGTACATGGTATTTCTGTTCTTGGACTAGTTGGTTGAGAGATTTCAAAAATGCTTGACTTGACCAAGTTGCTACAAGTGAGTGTGAAAAGTCTCTTATTGGGTGTAATTGGCAAATTGTTGTTCATCCAAGGCTCCAATTGAGAGAACTCTTTTGATGGTTTCAAGTGTAGCTTTCATTGAGAAGATTGTGGAAGATTGGATTTCGGAATCTATATTGAAAATCAACTGCTCTGAAGATCCTCCATGGAAGTCAATGTGTCCTTGTTCATCGACCACTTCACCTTCTTGAGGAACCACTTCAGAGTCTTTCAGAAAATTCATTTTTTCCATGATATCTCTTTCTTCAAAAGGTCCAATTTCAAGTTGTTGAGGGAAGCTTTTGTTGTTGCTTTCTTGGCTCTCTTTTCTTGGAATTGGTATGTTGTTTTTTTGGCGAACGCGGCATAGAACCCAATCATCCAACTGTATCAAGAAAATGGAATAGAGAGGTTCACTATGAGTATGTACAAAATCAACAATTCATATAATGTAATAAGATCACAAGTGAATTTAAACCCTTTGCGGTTAGAACTTGATCATCCAATCATAGAAAATATGAAAGAGAGATTATAACATGTTGCAACTTTGCCGATCAAAAAAAAAAACATGTTGCAACGTTTACAATTTGTAGACTATGTGAGCGTTTGGGAAGTGAGTTTTTTTGTAGGTTTTTTTAGTTGTAGGATATTATTAGAGAATTTTTTTTGTGTTTGGAAAGATATAGTTGGGTTTTTTTGTAGTTGGATGTAATGTTTGTGAGAGAAAAGTGAAATGATTATGGGGTTTGATGTGATATTTTGTTTGAATTTGTAACCATTTGTCTTTAGTGAAAAAAACCAAAAAACAAACTTCCCAAACAGCGCCATGTGAAAAATGATATTTGTCACTAGATAAATTTATAAATTAAAACGTGAAAAAAAAAAATTAAATTTATCTGATGATATATAGTAGCTCTTTAAATTGAATAAGTTGGTGTGCAAACAAAAAGTACACATGTGCATTAAGAGAGAGAGAGAGAGAGAGATAGTGAGGTAACACTAGTTTGGTAAATCAAAACATTATTGGTTGGCTGGGGTAAATAATGGAGAAGTTCCATGGAGTTGGTACACTATAAAATAAAAAATAAATGAAAAATTATCATTTGAAGTTGATGATCATGCTAATGATGTTCCTCTTCAGCTACCAGCTGGACATGTTTGTTTCACTGTTAATTTCTCTTGTCAACAAAGAGTTTGATATATAGTTTTTAATGTTTTTCCTCTAGACTTCACTTATAGTCTCCATAACACTACATTCTGAACACTTTTTTGTTAAATATTTTTGAGTCTGTAGCATCGTTGTACCGTTAAACTTACTCTCATTGATCCTCTAATCCTCATGGATTGAGGATTATCATCGAGAAGTCTGTACTCATACATCATCCAATCGGTTTTGATGCCCTTGGGAGGACGACCTCCATAGAACACAAGAGCTTTCTTCACACCAACACACTGTGATCCATACGAGGAAAGGATCGGTTTATCGGTTCCAGTGGCTTTCCAATAACCTGATGAAGCCGCTCTATTAGGGCGAGCCCCATTTGGATATTTCCGGTCCCTTGGGGTAAAAAAAAACCACTCACTCTCCCCAAACAAGGCCTTATCTGCACCAAAAAAATAGAAAATGTAATTTTTTTTTATTTTTGAAAATAGTAGTAAAACTCGAATCCAGCCATAAAATAGAGAGAAAAGTTAGGGATCGTGAAAATTTTTTTATTAAAATGATCATGAAAGATTTATGATCCTTGGATTACCTTGATTAGTGTGTGGTGCTTTATTTTAAGTGTAATCCAAGGGTCACAAAGCTTTCATGATTATTTTCGTGAAAGGTTTTTCATGATACCTAACATACCTGGAAGTTCCCAAGGATTGAACTTGTAGAGATCGATCTCAGCTACTATGGAAACTATTGGATTTGAAGGAGATGAGACTTTCTTTTTCAAATAATGGGTGATGAGTTCTTCGTCGGTGGGATGGAATCGAAAACCGGGAGGGAGAATAGGATTTGACATAATGATGCCTTCCATTGATAGATTCATAAATATTTTCACAAACTTTCTTCCATTTTCTTGGAAAGAAAGTGTATATATAGCGAAGGAGATCGAAAAATAATATAGGATCTTGAAAGATCACAATGTCATAAAATAGTGTTTATGTCATTGTTGGCCTGTGACATATTCCTTCATTATTTTTAGTGATGCCTTGTCTTCTGTTCTAAACTGCAAAA
Organism: Camellia japonica; assembly: GCA_030407325.1. Classification (NCBI taxonomy): domain Eukaryota; kingdom Viridiplantae; phylum Streptophyta; class Magnoliopsida; order Ericales; family Theaceae; genus Camellia; species Camellia japonica. Next base: position 45,988,590 of record JAPPVO010000014.1, read on the forward strand.
TTAGAAATTCTTTTCATTGATTTTTTTTTTTTTTTTTTTCCGTCAGCGATTAAAATTAACCACATATTTTTTCTTTCAATTTTTTTTAAGTATGCAATTTAATGGGTAAATTTTCAACATAAGTTTGAACATTAGAGAGTCCAAAAATGTCTTAAAATGAAAATTTTGGTGGTGAAAATAAGTACATATTCAAATTTGAGAAAAATAAATTTGATAATGAAATGAATTCCATATTGAAAATACATTAAGGAATAGTGTAATGTAGTTTATTTCAAGAGGAGAAAGATAGCAGCATATATGACAGATTAAATTTGAAGGATCTAGAAAGGGCATATAAGAGAATAATACATTGGATTTTTTATGTGCCTTGTACATTGAATTTAATTTGTGTATTTCTTATAATCATTGGACTAATATATATTAATTTTCATTATCATTATTTGGGTTGCATTCTAAATCGGGCAAGTCCAAGGCAAGCAGGTCTCATAGGGTAGTGTTTTGTTCGTAGGAATACATTTAGACACGATTAAAATGACTATGGTCCGTTTAGTATCACTTAGAAATTAACTTATTTAGCTTATTTGATTAAAATAAGTTGAGTAATAGTGTTTGGTTGCAATTTCAAATTATAACTTGTTTTGTAAGCTTATTTAGACACACACCCAAAAAAAAAAGTGAGATTTTCTTAAGTTATAATTTATAATTTTTTTAAAACTTATTTGAAAGCGTTAAATATGTATGGACAAAAGAGCCTCGTCTCTTTTGCTTCAGTTATAACTTTTGAATGTATGGTGGATATTTATACAACCAAAAAACTATGTAATAACACATTTAAGCCTTCATCTAAGAAAAGCAAACTCATTTATGCAAACATGTTCAACTTTTTTTACTGATTATGAAAAATAACACCAAACAAATTTATAATTTATCTTAAATCTTTTAAGCTAATAATCTAAAAAGTTATAATCATGAAAGGTAACCAATAAATGATATCAAGCGGGGAGTTGGGATTGGTGTTGTGCCAAAAGGCACGACATCCATGCTGTGAGATCCTGTGAGGATGTTTTTTTGGATAATTTGAACCGTTTTATTATAGGATTTGTCTCGGGGTTGAAGATAAATTTTCACAAAAGCATGATCTGTGGGGTGGGAGTTGATGATGGGCTAGTTGAAGAGTTCGCAGCCACTCTTAATTGTTTGAGCCATAAGTTACCTCTAAAATATTTAGGGTTGCCTCTTGGTGCCAACCCAAATAGGAAACGAACATGGCAGCCGGTGGTGGACAGATTTAAAAAGAAGTTATCTGGTTGGAAAAGAAGGCTGCTTTCCTTCGCAGGTAGGGTCGATCTCATCAAATCGGTTTTGGCATCCTTGCCTATTTATTATATGTCTTTGTTTAAGATTCCTGAGTGTGTTGCTAAAGAACTTAATAAGATTCAAGCAAGGTTTTTGTGGGGTGGGGATGAATTTAATAAGAAAATCCATTTGGTAAAATGGAAGGAGGTGCAGTTACCTAAGAAGCAAGGAGGTCTTGAAATCAGAGATATCAGATTGATGAATGTATGCTTGCTTATAAAGTGGTTGTGGAGATATGCCGTAGAAGATGAGGCTTTGTAGAAGTCTGTGATTTGTGCCAAATATGGGGCATCTGGGGGTCAATGGTTTCCTCCAGTGAATGATTTGGCTTCTGTTTCATCTATCTGGAGAGAGGTTCTTGCTGTGTCTTTTTTAAATCCTTCGTTGTACAACTTCTTTCTCAAAAATGTGGTGATAAGGATTGGTGCTGGGAATAGGGTGGAATTTTGGGATGACATTTGACTGGGAACATCAAGCCTCAAATATCAATTTCCACGGTTGCTTTAACTGAGTGTAGATAAGGAGATTACTTTGAAGATGCAGATGTCTTGCAGAGCTGGTAGCAATTTTTGGTGTTTTAAGTTTAGAAGGCCTCTATTTGGTTGGGAAGAAGATGAGGTGTCTAGGCTGCAAAATCTGTTGGGAGTGGGGCCCTGCCTTCTTGTTAATCAAAGGGATTCAGTTAGGTGGAAGGCAGAGCAGTCTGGGATGTTTAAAGTGGGCTCTGTGTATAATTGGTGCAAGTAAAGTGTTGGGTCTCTTCTCAGCTATCCAGAGTTGGTCTGGAATAATTTTGCTCCTCCTATGGCTAAATTCATAACTTGGCTGGCTTGGAGAGGTAAGTTGAAAACAACTGTTTTCCTCAGTAGAATTGGAGCTTTGAGAGGTAATGGGAATTTGCAGTGTGTGCTATGTAAAGCAGGAGAGGAGTCTTCTAATCATCTTCTTTTATCATGTTCATTTGTGTGGCATGTGTGGTCTAACATCATGGACTGGTGGGGTCTTCAATGGGTGTTACCAGGTTCTTTCGAAGGTTTGATGCTCTGGTGGTTGGGGTGGAAATTCAGGAAAAAGAAAATGCAGGTTTGGAGAGTTGTTTTTATCTCTGTTGTTTGGTCCTTGTGGCTGTATAGAAATGATTGTGTTTTCAATAATACTCAACCTAATATTGCTGCTTTGTGTGAACTTATTAAAATTAGAGTGGCCTTGTGGTTGAAGACTTACGAAAAGGGCTGTTGTTATTCTGTTCAAGAGATTGTTTCAAACATAAAATGGGTCAGTCATATTATCTAGGTCGAGAGGAGGCTGTGATGGCTGTTGTTGTTATGATTCGTTGGTGATTTGCTAGGGCAGAGATCCTTTTTAGTTGTCTGCTGCTGCTGTGGCCTTTCTTTGGGTGCAGATATTGCTTGTTACTGCTGCTGTTAGCTTTTGGCTATTGCAGTTGTTAGTTTTGTTTGCTTTTTGTGGGTATATAGAACTGTTTGTGTATTTATCAATACTGAACCAATTTTGCTGCTTTGGAAGGGTTGATGTTATTTCTTTTGAGTTTGTTTTAAACATAAGATGGGCGAGTCTTATTATCTAGGTTGAGAGGAGGTTCTATTGCTATTATGATAGGATGGTTGATTAGAGAGGCTGGTGAATTGGAATATATATTTTGTTGTGGCTGCTTCAGTTATGGTGTGGTGTGTGGGCAGTGCTATTCTTCAGTTATCTGTTGCTGCTGAGGTTCTTGCTTGGGTTGCATCCCTCTTTTGCTATTCTGGTGGCAGGGTTTACAGAGCAAATGCATGTTGTTCTGTGGCAGAGCATAGTCAAGCACAAACTCTGGTTTGGGCAGATGTTGGTGTATTGGCTGTTGTGTTTGAGATGTGGTAGCTTGTTCCTGCTATGTGGCTGTTCTAATCAAGGATCTGGTGAAATGTTTGATGATGGGGTTAAAGTCCTGATCTGCTGTATGCTGCTGAAGTCTGCTGCTGTATGCTTCTAGTGTTTGATGTCTTAGTGTGTATTATGTTGTAGGTGTATGCTGTATTATGGGTTGAATTGAAGCTGTAGGTGTATGCCAGCAGTATGCTACTGTTGTAGGCTGCTTTTGGTTCCTCTTGATTGGCTTCTCACCAATCTTTGGTTTAGTGCTCGCATATGATTGTGTTTCCTTAGTGGTGCCAACCTAGTTGGGATTATTAAGGTTAGCGATGATGCTTTTTGCACTTTCCATCTTTATTGATGTAAGTTTTAGCATTTTTTGCTTTCTTCATTAATAAAGTTTCTTTATGCTGATAAAAAAAAAAAGTATATTATTCACAAAAAAATTTAGGTATGATTAACCCTAATTATTTTTTAAAAAATTATACCAACTATTTATTTTTGTTTAAAACAAATGTTATATTAGTATAGAATTATAGATGTCCAAGTAATCTGATTTTTTATTTTTATTTTTTATATATGATTTATTCGACAAATCTTATAATATAAACAGTTTAAATAAAAAAAATATACTTGAGACACGTCCCGACAGACTTCACAACATGCGTGCTGTGCCATAAGGCACAACACCTATGCCAAGTCACCATTGGAATATTCATTCTCCTAAATTGGCAAATAGTGATTCCAGTTGAAATGTATATTTCTTTTCTTTATACCAAACTAAACATAAAAATAATTGTTTTGATACAATAACTATTCCATTTTAATATTTATTCTAATAAATCAAATACTATCTTAACGTTTTGGGTAAATTACACTCACATGTCCTTATGTTTAAAAAAAATACAGCAAGTATCACACTTTTGACATAATTACATTGATTTCTCTTTTAGTAAGATTAAAGTAATGGACATTAGTGCCCGTGGTCAGTAAATATTAAAATAAACAAAGATAAATATACATTTTAATAGATTAGAGATGACAACATTATTTTTTCAATTATATGATTAACGAATTATTGATATAAAAATAATTTAATTGTTATGCGAAATAAAACTTGAGAAGAAACTAATGTAATTTACATAAAAAGTACAAAAGTAATTATATATTTTGTTCCCCCAAATCTCATAAGAAGGTGTAATTTACCCTATAATTTAATCAAGCAAGCCAAAGTAAACAAACAAGGTATAAGTCTATGACCAAGTCTTGCAGGGTATGTTGAGAGCCAACTTACTATATTGACCAAGGCTATGATAATTCACACCAACCTATTTCAGTTGTCTTTTTTTAAGGAAGCAAAAGTAGAAAGTAAGGACAATAAATTCCAGCTCATAAGATAATTTCCACACCATACACGGAGAGTAAACAACATGAACAAGAATCTGTAAAACTAAATCCAAAAATGTAACTAACTATGGTTCTCACCCTCACTTAAATTCCTTCCAAATACACTCATAACTCACCCATTATTAGTACAAGGAAAATTGTTAAATTCCATCCAAGTACACTCGCCCATTAGTATGAAGAAAATGGACTAATTACAGTTATCACTTCACACTTTTACTATAATCTCACTTCTTTTTTTTTTTATTAGCAAAAAAATTTTATTGATGAAAAACAACATACAAACATATGGGAATACATCAATAAAGGAAAGGTGAGTTCAACAAGCATCAAAGCAATGCGACGCAATCCCAACTAGGTTGGCACCGCAAAAATCACCCTATTATATACTAGCACAACCACCAAAAGTTGATGAGAAACTAACAAAAAAAAGAAAAAAACAACCTAAAAAACAGAACCACAAACCCAACACAGCAAGCACCAGCTAGATGACACCTCACTTTATGCAATTCTTGACTTGCTGTAGATTAGATACAAACTGATTAATTGAGTAGTCACTTCCCGAGCAAGGATCTCCTTCTTGCATCATTTCCTACTTGCAGGGCCATTGGGCCCACTTTTACGCCCAATTTTGATAAATCGAACCGTCATATTTTAAGATTTGTTCAGTATATCATACCTGTAAAAAATCAAGTTGATCAGATATCAGAAAGCATGTGTTCGGAAAAATCGAACTAAAAACTATTTTTTTTAAAAATTTAATAAACAGTTTGTCGAACACATGTTTTCTGATATCCGATCAACTTGATTTTTTACAGGTATGATATACTGAACAAATCTTAAAATATGAACGGTTCGGATTATCAAAATTGGGCCTAAAAGTAGGCCCAATGACCATGCAAGTAAGAAATGTAAGGAGGGAGTGTAAGGAGGGGATCTTGGCTCGTCACTTCCCACCCTATTTGATTGTGACACCTTACTATAATCTCACGTAATCACCTTACTTTCAATTGTGACAGTCAATTTTTTATACTTTAAGTCAACTTACAATATTATCTTTCTGTCAATTTACTTTTAATAAGATTGATGGAACTTGTTATATGAGCTAAACATGATTTTTTTATTTTTTATTTTTTATTTTTTGTCTTCTTCTTCTTCTCATTAGAGGCCTTATACTTTTATCAAAATCTCATTTTAGTCTTTACCTAAAATCTCATTTTGGTCCCTTCATTTTTCATTTTTGTCAACCTTATTAACAGTAATGGATAGAAGAGTGACATTGCAACTTGACTTAAAGTATAAAAAGTTGATTGTCACAATTGAAAGTAAATTAATTAAAGTTACTATCTCAGATTCAACTCCTCTAGGTGTTATCAACTCTTTAGGGTCATGCCCATAGGCTTTGTCCGAGATTTGTCTGATCCATGTGGAGTGGACGCATTGCGTGGGTATCGGAATTAGTCGAGATGCACGTAAATTAGCCTGAACACCTAGTTATAAAAAAAAGTGATATTATGGTGACAATGTAGGGGTACTAAGTGTAATTAACCCTAAGAAAATTATTTAATACTTTTGAAGTATTCTATGGCTCGTCTATATGCTACTCTTGGCTAATGAAAAATTATAATACATACTAAGGGTGAGTTATTTTTTATTTCCTAACTATCTAATACAGTTGAGTCAATATGTTATACTCGTAAAATTTTTTGTTACATAATTAATTCATAATATCACGTAAAGAATATCACATGCTGCTTTGAGATTTCTTCTGATCATTTAATTATGAGTCTTGAGTCTTCAACGACCCCTAAAATTGGTCATTGCCCAAATTAAAAAAGCCCTCGATACTTGACTCTGTCTTTAATCTATTTATCTCTATTAACAAGACTATGATTTATGATGATCATTTCAGATTTATCCTTGTAATAGGTGGAGCAAGGGTTAAACAATTGCTGCTATAGGTTCCCACTTCAACATGGAATTTAACTAACATGAGGAAAGGAATACTTATAATATGAAAATGGAATATAAATGTTTATTTCCTATAATTAATGTTTTGTGAAAGAGTCATATCAATATATTTTAAGTAAATTATAATTCGCTTCCTCTATATTCGGCCATTTTCCCATTTTAACCTTTAAAATTTGATTTTTTTTATTTTTTATTTTGGCCTTTCATATTTCAAGTTTTTTTTTTTTTTTTTTCATTTTACTCTTAAAATTAATTTATGTTAAAAAATAGATAGAAAATGTCATGTTTACTGTCACATAATATAAAAATATATTATTATATTAGGATTTAGATTTGTGTTAGAATTATGAGTTATATATAATAAAATATTTTTGAATCACGTGATTGTTAATTTATCATTTTTTTTGTCTTTTTTTTAATTTTAATTTTATTTTTTTTACATAAGTTAGCTTATGGAGTAAATTGATAAAAAATTAAAAGAACCCATCCTCCACCCCCCCCCAACACACACACACACACAAATATATATATATATATATATATAAAACAGTTCAAAACAAAAATTTTAAACTTAAATTTGTGTAACAATTAAATACTGATGATTTTGGATTTTAATGATGTGTCCTAATGACAAATAACAAATAACTAATTTTGTTATTACTAGTAATTTGTAAGTTTAATTATCACCAATGACAAAACTCAATACTATAAGAGTTATAACTAAAAACAAATAAAAATTTTGATAATTAAATATTACATGAGATATAATCAAACGACTCGTAACCAAAATTTTGTCATAACCAACGTCATAATGTTTCATAACTAACAACACAGAAATGTCGTAACCAAAGCTATATATGGTACACACCTGAGAAGGGGTATGTACCATATAATTTCTCTGTTATTGAACACAGTACAACGACTAAGTTTAAGTCTACAAATGAAATTCACATATTAGATATGGTTTTATTTATCGGTCATTGCATTATTTATATGTCGATGCGTATTGGTATTTTGGACCTCTTAAAATGAATAAGTTTAAGTATACAAATGAAATTCACATAATAGACATAGTTTTAAATATCAACGGTTACATTATTCAAATGATGCTTTCTGCTCTCCCCTGCTTTGTTGATGTATTTTTTGCATGTATTATGCTTTTTTCATCAATAAAGTTTTGTTTTACTGATCAAAAAAACGGTTACATTATTTAATATGTATCGGTATTTTGGACCTCTTATACTATTTTTACCAATATATAGGCGATACTGTTTGATATGGATTAATATTTGATTGCATCATTGATACTGATACCGCTATTAAAACCATGATAATAGAACATAAATGTGAGACAAATATTGAGTTGCACATGTGGATCTCACATTATGTGTGATCCACCTTTTCCCTCACATCTATATCTTATCTTGTAAATTTTATGTGTATTGTGAGACTTGAAAGTTTTAAAATTTTTGATCATCTATTTGGGACATCTCAACATTTTTTACTAGATCTTTAGACTATGTTTGAATAATGAATTTAGATAAAAAAAAAATTGAAAAGAAAAAGAAAAATATCAAAGAGTTATAAATGAAATATTAGTTCAATTTTTTTTCTTCATTTTTCTTTATTTTTTCAAATTCTTATTCAAATTTATTATTCAAAGAAGATATGAAGGACTACATGTAGAAGGGTTCAGTCTCCAATGAAATTGCAATATGAACACAATACTAGCTCAAAGATCTTCTGAAATCAAAGTATGATCAGACCTTTTGAAAATCATATATTGTCCGCCATGAAAATTCTTGTTTGGTGAACTTGTCTATTTCTCAATGCATTGTAGTTCTCGTAGCATCAAAAAGTCCGTTGGGGTGGCCCAGCCAAACGACACCTTAAAGTAAAGTCCTTTTTTTCAATAAGTTTTGGATAATATAATATAATCTGATCAACTTCTTGTGAAATGCAAATTAGTGATCAAATCAAAGCCCATTTCATATCTAAACCAAAAAAGCGACTTCATGACAATTAAACCTAATCTCTCTAAATCAAGTTATGTTATGACATCGTATTCCTTGAGGTTGACTCCAATATTGTTTATTTAAATAGCATGCATGCCGTACAATGACCTTTTTAAATTTTGATAAATTACAATTACAATCCTTGAATTTTTTTTAAAATACGAATTGTTTCCTATGATTTTGAAAATTACAAGTACCCTTTTCAAAAAAATTTATTTAACAGAAAAAAAAAAATTCCTAACTAATCTTATACAACAATAAAATTACCAGAATTGTTAATTGAAATATATTTCTGACATCATTGAAATTGTTAATTGACTTAATGATATATTAATATAATTGGTCATTTGTTATACGATTAGAAATTTGAAGATGTAAGATGTAATTTCAAAAACCATAAGGAATAATCTGTATTTTAAGCAAATTTTAGAACGTATATTTGTAATTTACAAATTTTTTAAAGCTCTTTATTGACTCTTGATACGTATAATTTTTTGTTTATATGTGTGTATATATATATCTGTGAGGGGTGGTTTTATAATATTCTTTCGCTCCAAACAAACCTTGAAAGATCCTAACCTTGATGCCTGAAACAAGAAAAGTATTCCGATTGAGGGTGCCGGAATTAGCACTTCGACGAGCAAGTCAGTATCTGGTTGAGAGAAGAAATGTTTTATATTTCTAGTGAATCTCAGTGATCCAAAAAACACACCTTCCTACTTTGAATTGCCCCCTTCTATAGAGGTCCTTCCCAAATATTTCTCATGTAGCTTTCATATTTTCCTCATGATCATCACCATACCAGGGCCCGACTTTCTAATACACCATCGGAAAGGGACAGTTTAGGCCCACGTGGAGTGGATTGATACGCCAATCTGACTTCAACATTCGTCATCAATGTTTATAGGCTCAACATCATATGATCGACACACGTCTCAATCTCCTTGGTTCTACTCGGCGTACAACTACTTAAGCCCAGTGGGTCCAAGTTAAATTTGGCTAATTAGTGATGGGCTTGGATTTGCCCTGTTTACTGATTAAGGAATTTATGTAATCAGCTCCCACAATATCAAATAATTATCCAGCCTAAACTAACAAGAATTAAAATTTTTGAAAAACTTATATTCTAGTGAGAACAATTAAAAAATAATGTATTTTTATGGAGGTGCCACTAAGTGTTGTGCTCTATACCACTGCTTTAACTTGCATTGGTCATAGATTTACTTGCACTTTTGTAAACATTATAATTATTTGAATTGTCCCACTAAGACGCAATTTTTCAAATTTTTGATTATTGATCTACTCCTTCCAAATTCTAACTCACAAATTTTTATATAGCTTTCGACAATTGAAGAATAAATAAATAATTAATTTTTGTGTCTCAATTATTTAATGAAGGTAGATGATTATTGTTTCATTCCTAAAGTCTTTCATTATGCTACCAATTGTGAGTGTTACATAAAATATATATATATATTTATTTTATAAAGTAAAAGTAGGTAATGAAACTAGGGAATATTACCCATGAGAGCATAGAATCTACTTTGGGACAATCCATTTGGTTACCTATCTCTATCTCTCTTTTATATTGAATTAGGTTTAAAATAGTTTTATGTCACATCCGTGGATGCATATATTTAATTCAATTTAAAGAGAAGAAAACTATATGATTTGCTTGCTTGAAAGCAAGGGATTCTTGATAGAGAAAGAGATAGATTTCAGGTGATATGCTTCGTCTTCTCCAACATTTTTTAGCCAATCAAGTCATTGTTGTGAAAGATTCCAGCAGGATTTTGTGTGTAATATATTAATTATATTTTCAGGGTAATGCATGGTCGGATTACAACCTAATCACATCATCGTGGAGTCATGTATATGTATTCCAAGTCATCAATGAGTTGATTAATAAAGTCATACAGGCACCATTGGTTAAAGCATTCCTTAACAGACCAATAATAAAATTTATGAATTGTTTATAGCAGGCCAATGTATGGATACTTTTCATGATAATGATTTTTCTTTTCTCTTTTTCCTTTCTTTTAATGTGTAATTTCTTGTCTCACATATATTAAACAATTACTAAACTTAAGCATGGAGTGGCCTTAAAGATTGTGGGTATAAAACTGTTAACTAGTAATTCGCTTTTATATGTTTTAAGAAAATTAAATTTGTTGACATATTTTTTTTAGTGTAACAATCATACATAAAAAATGATTGGTCTTAATACATGGACTCCATATTCAAAAAGTGTAGTGATCTCATTCAAAATCGGAAGTCTCATCATTTTATACCAATCAAAATACATGTATTGTTTACATACTCAAAAAGTGGTTGCATAAAATCAAACTCTATTTGCCTCCAATTGTTCTCTGGTCCATTTGGAAGTCAAGAAATAATTGTATTTTTAATGAAGTGCAGCCTTGTGGATCAAAGTTATGCGATACTATCAAGATCAAATTTGTCTTATGGATTAAACCTTCTTCAAAAGGGATTATGTACTTCGTTAATGACTTCATCAACAACTTGGTCTGAGCTGTGGTTTTTGCCATCAGTGAATTTTGCCATTAGTTTGGTTTCAGGCAGCAGTTTGGTTCTTTAGTTTTGTTTGAGCCTTGTTTGGTATTTGTTTCTTTGTTTTCATTTTATTTCTAATTTTCCCCTCATTTGTTGGTTTCTCACCAACTTTCATGGCTTGAGATAGCATATGATTGTTTGATCTTCTCGGTACCAACCTATTAGGGTTTGGATCGCCACTATGTTGCTCTTTGCTCTTGCCTCCCCTTTATTGATGTATTACTGTACGAGCAAGAAATATTCTTCTCGTATAATCCTGTTGATCAAGTCTGCGCTCCTTCGTACGTCGTCGCTTTACTCCCTGAAAACACAAACGTGAGCTAGCCGGCGGGTGTGTGCTGGATACCTCTCCGATGCCTAAGTCAGCAGAATAGACAAATAGACAAAAGCTCTGTGTATTCAGGAATCAAAGTTGTGTTAACTCTCCATAGGTGATGCTATGAGCTTTTATAGGTTCCGCGTGGCACAATCCTTGTAGGACTCTTATTCCTCCATGTAGAATCCTCCTAGGAGTCACACTCCTGAAAGATAATACTTATCTTTCAACACCCCCCTCACTGCTTAAACCAAGTGAGATGGTCCTAGCTCGGTGGTACGACCAAACGACCGAGCTAGTACTGTCATGTTAAAATGACAATTTAGACCGAGCTATGCACTAGCTCGTCCCTTCCTCTATCTATTTGTATCTCGGTTGTGCCTATGGAGACCGAACTAACCTCAGCAAGCTACCACCGTGCCAACCAGAGCGAGGTCCATCAAGTGAAAGCACCATACCTTAGCTCTGAATACCCTGACCGAGCTAACTATCTCTACTTCGACCGTGGTGACCGTGATTATTCCTGGACCGAGCTAACACTTGCTAGGCCACTTCCATACCTGGACCGAGCTAACACCTGGACTATGGTCCACTTACTAAGCCCTTCTTACTATGGCCCATAGAACGGCCCACTACCCAGCTCAGCCCAATTTACATATAAATTACCCTCTCAATTACCATATTTATTGTATATGTTCTATCATCAATAAAGTTTCAGTTTTGCTGATCAAAAATCAAACTATATTTTGAGTGTTTATATATACAATATATATATATACAATATATATATATATATATATATATACAATATATATATATATTGCCTCTTTTTTTTTTTTCTTTTTCTTTTTTAACCTCTCGATAATGATGCATTATAAGATATCAATGGGAATGAAAATTTGAAATTTATTGGCTGATTCATAATACGCATTAGCTCATAACTCGGTTCACTGCTAATAATAACAACTTGATATAATCGATATGACAAATTTAACTACCTATTACTCAGTACTGTTATCTTGCAATAGATACAAATACCATTATGTGAAACCTTGCTAAAGACAATGAATTAAAGAGAATGACATATGAAAAAAAGTCATGACAAATAAAAAAAGAATGGCGAAATAAATGATTCAGACCCAGTCCAAGATTTTCTTTGGCACAAAACTAGTAGATTTGAAGAGATATGCTTCATATTCACCAACATTTTATAGCCAATCGTATCGTTGTTGTGAATCATTCCGGCAGGATTTTGTGTGTATTTGGTGTAGGTTTATTAATTATTTTTTCTCATTCAACCTAATCACATCATTTTGTATGTAACTACTACTTTGACCAATAATTAAGTTATTATTAGTTTATAGAAGATACTTTTCATCATACTTTTTTTGATGCTGGGAAGCCAAGGTTGACTGCTTGTTCTATTACCAGGCCATCTGGTGAGATGAGGACTATGCCAAGCCCTGCACCGTATCTATTGGATGCTCCATCCACAAAGAGCTTCCACATCTCTCCAACGAATAGCTTCCAGTAGGTATAGGGATCGGATGATGCCTTGTGGTTCTGAGTGTTGTTGGTGTTTTCCTTAAAGTCCACACTTACTGTTTGCCCCTCACTATCTGATTGTACCAAGTCTTTATTTGTTGATGAATCTTTGCTTGGTGTAGCATGGTTTGCTTCTTTCTCCCTTCGTTCACTCTGGTCTGACCTGGGATGTGGCTGGGTATCTTGTATTAGGGGTTGCGCTATTCCGGCGTCACTTTTCATCCCCATTTCGGTTGTACCAGTTAAGTCAACTAGGCAGATGTGATGACTTCTTGGTGTGAATTCTGCGACAAAGTCTGCCAAAACTTGGGCTTTTATCGCGGTTCTAGGTTAAAACTTGATGTCGAACTGTCCCAACTCTACTGCCCACTTCAAGATTTGCCCAGAAAAGTTCGCTCTCTCAAACAAAGCTTTTAATGGAAAGGCTGTGAGAACGATTATGGTATGGGCATGAAAGTAATGTGACAACTTTCTTGAGGCCATCATCAAGGCTAAGGCCAATTTTTCCAATGGTAAGTACCTGGTTTCTGCGCCCAGCAGTGTCTTGCTGACATAAAAGATGGGCAGATGTTGGATTCCTTCCGCTCGGACCAACACTGCGCTAATTGCGTGCTGTGAAACTGCCAGGTACAGAAATAGTTCTTCTCCAGGTATTGGGGTCACTAGCAACGGTGGAGAAGACATGTATTCTTTCAAACTTTCTAGGGCGCGGTCGCATTCTTCATCCCACTCAAACTTGGCTTTTAATGCTTGAAAAAATGGTCGACATCTGTCTGACGACCGACTTATGAACCGGTTTAGCGCGGCAGCCATACCGGTGAGATGCTGTACCTCTTTTACTGAGTTGGGCCTCTCTAGGTCCTGAATTGCTTTGATCTGAGAAGGGTCTGCCTCTATACCTCGGTTGGTCACCAGGAAACCTAAGAATTTGCCTGATCCTACGCCGAACGCACACTTAGATGCATTAAGGCGCAACTTGTGCTTCTTTAGGATCTGAAACATCTCACCTAGGTCCCTGAGATGGTCATTTTCATCATTGTTTTTGACTACCATATCATCGATGTAAGCCTCCATTGTTCTGCCTAACAGTGGTTCGAACATCTTGGTGACCATCCGCTGGAATGTTGCCCCTGCGTTTTTTAGGCCAAAGGGCATGACCTTGTAGCAATACAGTCCTCTTGGCGTTGTAAAGGATGTGACATCCTGGTCTGGTTCATACATAGCGATCTGATGGAACCTCTGTATGCATCAAGAAAGCTAAGTCGATTGTGTCCTGCCGTTAAGTCTACCAGTTGGTCTATCCGTGGTAGGGGAAAGCTGTCTTTTGGGCACGCCTTGTTGACTGTTTTGTAGTCCACACAGACACGCCATTTTCCATTCTTCTTTGGCACCACTATTGTATTAGATATTGTAGACGTCCCCGAACGTCCCGGGAGGGAATCCCATTTTGTTCATTGGGCTTACTACAGTTCAGGACTCAATGTCATGGTCCTGTATCTAATCTCGCAGAGTGCAATGCAAGACCGATGAATCATCAAAGAGTCCAAATCCGGCAAATCGTTTTTGAAAACAGATTTTTTTGAAAGAAGTGCCAAACATGAACTGCTTTGCCAGATACAGAGTCGTCACCTAAATATTTTATTTTGGGGGAATTTAGGAAACCTTGACTCGTGCCTAGGCCACGTGTCCGTCATCACCAAAGTTGCCTCGGCTCGGGAACTTGGGTATGATTGGGGAAGGTCACTTCATGAGCACCCCCGCTAGCCTGATCAAAGATCGGCCTCTACTAACCATGATATCGAGTTTTGAAAACATTATGTGCTCTTATTCCGGTTATTAGCCTAGATTTACTACGTGATGCGCACAGCATACAAATATAGACCGGATCGCCTGAATTGGAACAAAACATCTCATGTTTATTTTTTAAAGCGGTTTGCTACTCGTAAGTAGGCTAAAATGTGGATTTTCCACCCTCGGGTGGGCGGCTAGAAAACGTGATGGTTTGCCACTCTCAAGTGGGCTTAAAACTCACAGTCAATGCATTATTTCAATTCAGATAATCCAACCTTCACCCACAGGCATTCATGCAGGTATATCATATAAGCACATAGCCTCATGGTAAGCATGCTATCATGGCAGTCACTCACACACATGCAAGGATGCTAAAGCATAAACACTTACCGAGTACTCCAAGCCAAAACAGAAGCTATGTTAGAAATCCATGCATGATCCTAACTATGCTGAAATGCCTAATGCAACACATGCAGGAATGCAACTACAATAGGCTCGCCTATTCTAAAGATGGCATGTGAAATGCTACAACTAACAAGTATTCAACTCAGAATTGAAATACAATGCAGTTAGTATGATGCGCCGAACCCGGTGCATGCAAGACAGATGACTGGATGCAAACATGCGAGCATAAGTATGCTAATTGAAACATACCCTAAACTAACCATCATAAGCTGGTAAATAAAAGGGAGAAAGACGTGGGGTTGGAAACATACATTACACACACGCACACTTATTACAATTGTGCCCTCGCTCGGAGGGTCCGAATAAATAATTACAGTCCCAATAAATAATTGCAGTCCGAATAAATAATTAAATATTACAAAACCCTAATTAATCAACAAATTAACTAGGAAAGCAAATAAATTAGCATGCAAGTCTATGGACCGCCTCAACTCTGTTCCGAATGATGAGAGATGCATGCATGCTCGAGCTGTCTCATCGGGAAATTCCTCGCGATGCCCCGATTCGCCTCTATTTGCAATTAATCCCGGAATGTTGTGCAAAGCTCTAGAAGGCTGCTGGTTTCTGGTTTGCTGCAACAGAGAGCAAGAAAGGGGCATGGCAAAGTATTTTCACATATGTATGCACACCTCGATCCTCGTGCCACCAATCACACATCTCGATGCATGATGGCCGAGGAGTCGAATTGCACGACTCGATGTGAAATGAATGCACATATAAACACAACAAGGCCTAGACTTCATCATGGTTAATCCGGAGTGTCGGTGACCGGGAATTGAGACACGTTTCGTCACTTTGAGTACGAAACGTCCCTCGTTTTCCGTGCTTGGGCTAACTTCTATCTCAAACACAATGCAAATGGGATGGCATACACAATGCACATGGCATAACATGCAATACACAATGCTCTAACATGCAACCTAGCATACGCAAGGCTATGGATTAAAATGACATACACAATGCACGATGGACTTACACCAATATGAGTGGACCTCAGCCACACTCACATCAGTGGTCATACATGAAAATGAGACAACCGAAATACATGCAAACATGCACGAATACAAAGGACCGATCCTAAGGCACAACATGCAACTCTAACTAAGCATGGCAAAGGATGAAATATGGCATAGAATGACACATGATCCAGCTCTGAAACATGATGCACAATGGTCCCGAATCATGCAAACACTTCACACAATGCATGCTAGATGGCACAATTACGGAAACTAGTGAAGCGGATTGCACTAGAGGTACACAAAGTGATGCACAAATGGCAAGACCAGCCCCAAACAGACCCTAGGCAGGTCCAAGACAGTGGGAAAATGGCCTAAAATGATGGCTCAATATGCAAAGAAATGAAGCTCATTCAATGGTCCGAAAACGAGGCATTTATGCACAACTCTCAAACACGTTTAAAGAGTGGAAAACATGGGAATATGACATTCATATAAGCTCTGAAATATGATGTATAATGACCCCAAAGCATGAAAACACCTCAGTATATGCATGCAATAGACCTCAAATCTCAAAGCTAGGCATGGATATTGAACTACAAGCATGCAAAAGAAGCATCATTCGACCATGAGACCCAAAAACAAAGTTAAGGCAGTACAAAACATGCACAAAATCAGTTTAAACCATGGCCAAAAAGTGCTAACATGAAGGGCCAACACAACATGCAACATAGGCTAGTAAGCATGGTTTACACTACATGTATATGAAGCACATGAGGGGCCACCAAACCAGCCAAAAAAAGAAACATGGCATGCCAAAATATGACCAAAAACCCACTGAAACTCAGTCAACACATGTTAGAATGAAGTGTTCCTTTGAAAGGCCAATGAGAGGGTTGTTTTACATATGTATGATGGACACACAAAATGGAAAAACTACTTCTGAACAGAGGTTATGAAGGCCCTAAAACTGACTGAAAAGGGCCTGAAATGAGGCTAGGAAGCATGCAAGTAAAGGCTCCTTTGGAAGGCCTTGAAAAGGATTACTCTACACATGCATAATAAACATTCAACATGGCAAAAAGGGCTCTGGACAGAGCCTATGCAGGTCACAAAACTCACAAAAAGTGGCCTGAAACATGGCTTTGAAACATGCAAATAGGGGTTCCTTTGTAAGGCCAACAAAGCTAGTAAACAAAACAAGGGGTGAAAGGGTCACCCCTCTCTGATTTTGAGGCTCAAAAACACATGTTAGCCACTGAAAATCCGCTGGATTTCAGTGGTTAAAAGGCCAAACCAAGGCCAACACAAATGCTCTAATGCATAGCTCAAAACAAGAGGAAATGAAGCCTGCAAGGGGGTAGACGACCCCTAACAGAAAAATGACCTTAAACAAACATGTTTAGAAGCTCAAAACAAGACTTTTTTTAGTTTATGACAAAGCCTAAATATGCTTTCAAATAGAGCTAAACTATGAAGCAAAATAAGGCTACAAAGAGGGAAATAGAGACTTACCCTTGTAGAGAAGAAGGCCAGTAACTTCTGGACCAAAATAGGAAGCCTTCAACCTTTGAAAACCAGCTCCAAGGTGCTTAGAGTGATGGTGGAGGTGTTAGGATAGGAGGTGTAGTGTAATGATGCAAGAACAATGGAGCTTTGGAGCTTGGATGTAGAGAGATGGAGAGAGGTGTATGTATATGCCTTAGCCAAAATTTCTCAACCCTTACAAGTGGAGAGGAGGGTCTTTCTTATAGAAGAAGAGGTCCAAGGCTTCTCTTAAAACCTTGGAGCAAAGGGGCCAAGCTTCTTAAGGAAGCTAAACCAAAAGGGTCAAGGTTCTTGAGGAAGCTAGAGCAAAGGAGTCAAGCTTCCTCAAGAAGCTCAACAAAAGGTCAAGCTTCTCTTAGAAGCTAAGCAAAAGGGACCAAGCTTCTTCAAGAAGCTAAAAAAGGTTCAAGCTTCTTGGAGAAGCTAAAAAAGGTTCAAGCATCTTGGAGAAGCTAACAAAAGGTTCAAGCTTCTTGGAGAAGCTAGAGCAAAGGTTCAAAAGGTTCAAGCTTCCTCAAGAAGCTAAAACAAAGGTTCAAAAGGTTCAAGCTTCCTCAAGAAGCTAAAATAAGCGTTCAAAAGGTTCAAGCTTCCTCAAGAAACTAAAACAAAGGTTCAAAAGGTTCAACTCAAAAAAAACTGGTCGGTGGCCCCATTTGGTGGTCTCCCGATTGAATGCAAGCTAGTGATGGGGTGGGAGACCAGTAAATGTGGCCCAAAAACCAAGAAAACCAGCTTCTTGACAAGAAAACCAGAAAACCGACAAGCGGGGAGAAAAGTGGTCTCCAAGGAGAAAATGTGGTCTCCCACCCTTGTACCACCTCCCAAACAATGAAAATAGGGGCCACGCCAAAAATGAACCAAGATGGATGCAAAACGAGGGTTCGGGAGACAAAACGCGCAGCCGGGTGCCCCAAAAACTGACTGTTAAGCATCGAAAGTGGCGCGCGACCACGAAGGTGGTCTCTCGGGCCACAGTGTCCCTCTAGAGAGAGGAAACAAGGTGTGTGCCAAAAACCGGAGCGAACGGAGAAAGTTAAGCGGTCCCGAACCGAGGCGCACGGCCGACGGCTCCGAAAACCGGAAACTGGTCTCCAAACGGGAACAGTGGTCTACGACCACGAAAAGTAGCCTACGGCCACTGAGAGATGGTCTACGAGACCTCTCCCTCCCTTCAGGAAGAGAAAACAGAACCTGGTTCGTAAACCGAGGCAAAGCACAACAGAGTCCCGAAGTCCGGAGGCAAGGCTCTCAGCCGAGACTCCGTAACCTCAGAACGAGCACAAAATGTGCAATCACCGAGCGCTCAATCGATAACGTCTGAGTCTTAAGGTCGATCAAAAATAGGGTGTCTACAAATATCTATTTGGGATAGTGCACTTCTCTGATAGCTCCTGCCTCTAGAAGATTCCCCACTTCTTCCGCCACTATCTCGGCGTAGTAGAGTGCTGATCTATGAGTGCGCTGTATAATTGGTCTGGCAGTTGGGTGGACGTTCAATTGGTGACAGATGAAATTTGGGTCAATGCCAGGCATGTCATACGGCGTCCAGGCAAACACTTCGATGTTAGAGATCAAGAATTCCATGACCTCTATTCTCTCAGTGCTGGACATAGATGAACTAAGCAAAAAGAACTTTTTCGGGTTCTTTTCATCTATTCTTACCTGTACCAAGTCTTCCACTGCCTTCTGTTCAGCGGCTTTGCCAACATCCGCAAACAATTCATTGCTCTCAGGTTCTTCTACCATCTGAACAAACCCTTTGGCAGCGTGACTGCCGTTTATGGTGACGAAGCATTGTTTGGACATGATTTGGTCTCCAAAGACCTCTTCAATTACTCTGGCTTCGTTGGGGAACCGCATTACTTGATGGTAGGTTGACGCTATCGATCCATGGCATGCAGCCATGTGCTTCCCAAGATTATGTTGTAAGTGGAAGGGACTTTCAATACCCAGAATTCCACTTGTTTCGTCATGCTTCCTGCTCTAACTGGGAGGATTATCTTGCCAACTGGCCACTCTAGCATTGAGTTGAATCCGATTAGGGGAGATACGGCAGGTGCCAAATCTTTGTCCTCCAGTTTCAATTGTTTGAAAGTTTTGTAATACATTATTGCACATGAGCTCCCTTGGTCTATCAAAATTCGCTTGATGTCGTAATCCTTGACGCGGAGAGTGACGACCAGTGCATCATTGTGAGAGCAATATATCCTTGCCAAGTCTCTGTCTGAAAAAGACATGACGTTCGTGGCCTCTGTTCTCCCATTTTTAATGGTAGGTTGTGCACTAAATACCTCCCTTAAGTGCTCAGCCTTCTTGATCATTCCCCTGAGCTCACATACTCACTCAGGTTCGAATACCCCATGTATTACGTTTATCACGCCTTGAGGTGGGGCGTCGATCGGCATTCCGTTTGGGTGATCGTGGTTCTGGAGGGCTGGCTGTGTCCCTCCTTCTATGTACTGGTCCAGGCACCCAGCTGCCACTAACTCCTTCAGGTGCTGTCTCAACGGTGTGCAATTTTCAGTGCGGTATCATTTTTCCTTATGGAAGGTGCACCGAGATCTTTCGTCATAGTCCTTTTGCGCTTCTCCTAACTTAGCTGGCCACCTAACGAAAGGTTCATCACGTATCTCATTGAGAATCCGATAGATCAATTTTTTGAACACTATGGTAATGGCAGTGCGGACTCTCAACCACCTTTTATCTTGGTCCTCTCCGTTGTCCCGCCTGCCTCGCCTGTTTCTGCTTGGACGTTCTACCGCATTGACTTTTGCCGAAGTCTTTTTATCTAGTATTGCGGTTGTACCAGACTTTGTTTTAGCACGGGCGCCATCCTCTTCCACCCGAATGTGCTGGTGTACCGTCTCCATTAAGGCTTCCATTGTGAGGGGGGGCGTCATGGTGATTGAGTCCCTCAGCCTGTTACCGACTGGAACACCTCTTTTGTACTGTGCAATGGCGAGACTTGTGGGTGTGGACGCGCCCCGCGTAAGGGCCTCACCCTACCACAGTTCGGACTCGAATCGTCACGGTTCTAAATCTGAACCAAAGAGTCCAAATCCAGCAAATCATTTTGAGAAAATAGATTTTTGAAAAAAGTGCCAAACATAGACTGCTTTGCCAGATACAGAGTCGCCACCTAAAGATTTTTTAATGGGGGAATTTAGGAAACCCTGACTCGTTTGCCTAAGGCCACGTGTCCGTCATTACCAGAGTTGCCTCGGCTCGGGAACTTGGGTACGATTGGGGAAGGTCAACTATGAGTACCCCCTCTCGCCCGATCCGAAGATCGGCCTCTACTAACCATGATATCTAGTTTTGAAAACATTATGCGTTCTTATTCCGGTTATTAGCCTAGATTTACCATGTGATATGCACAGCAAACAAATATAGACTGGGTCGCCTGAATTGGAACAAGACATTTCATGCTTGTTTTGAAAACGGTTTGCTACTCGCAAGTAGGCTAAAATGCGGATTTTACCACCCTCGAGTGGGCTTAGGAAACATGATGATTTGCCACTCTCAAGTGGGCTTAAAAACTCACAATCGATGAATTGTTCCAATTCAAATAACCCAACCTTCACCCACAGGCATTCAGGCAGTTATATCACATAAGCAGTTAGCCTTATGGCAAGCATGCTATCATGGCAGTCACTCACACACATGCAAGGATGCTAAAGCATAAACACTTACCGAATACTCTGAGCCAAAATAGAAACCAGTTAGTAATCATATGCATGATCCTAGTTCATGTTAAAATGGTTAATGCAACACATGCAAGATGCAACTACAATAGGCTCGGCTATTCTAAGATGGCATATGATGATGCTACAGCAAACACGTATTCAACTTGGAATTGAAATACAATGCAGTTAGTATGATGCGCCGAGCCCGGTGCATGCAAACGAATGAATGGATGTAAACATGCTATCATGAGTATGCTAATTGAAACATGCCCTAAACTAACCATCGAAAGCTAGTAAATAAAAGGGAAGAAAGACGTGGGGTTGGAAGACATGCACACACTCACACACACTTATTACACAATTGCCCTCGCTCGGAGGGTCCGAATAAATATTACAAAACAAATAAATAATTAATTACTCTAGCTAATTAAATATTACAAAACTTCTAATTAATTAAGAAATTAACTAAAAAAAGGAAGATGGCCGCAACCCCGCCTCGGAATGATGAGATGATGCATGCTCGATCTGTCTCGCCTGGAAATCCATCGCCATGACACATGTTGCCTCTATTTTCCCTGCTCTGCTCCTCTGAAAATTGCACAACTCCCAAGGTATGCTCCATGGACACTGTGGAGCACCACCGACCAAGTGGAATCATCACCAGCCATTGGGAATGGTCATCGAGCATTAGTATAGCTCTCGGCTATCCATATTTGGTCGGTCGGCACTGAGAACGGTCGGCCG
This sequence comes from Camellia japonica, assembly GCA_030407325.1. Classification (NCBI taxonomy): domain Eukaryota; kingdom Viridiplantae; phylum Streptophyta; class Magnoliopsida; order Ericales; family Theaceae; genus Camellia; species Camellia japonica. The sequence continues at coordinate 46,010,836 of JAPPVO010000014.1, forward strand.
GCCAAATCTTCCTGCAGAAACCTGTTTTGACAGCAGCAGAGGGCAAAACATGGCATGACAATGCATTTCAAGCAAATGTATGCACCAACCCACTCCTTATCATGTTCATGACTCAAAGGAGTTTGGGACTCGACCCTCGACCACCAATCGTGCATTTCAATGCGTGATGGCCCAAGAAGCCAAGTTGTGCATTTTGATTTCAAATGTAATGCACAAAACAAACACATAAAGCCCAATCTCTATCACTTGGTCAAGAGATAAGGCATGCATGCAAGATGCAATGCAACCTAGGCATGGAACTAAGCATACAATACGAATATGAGGGCAAGCATGGAAACATGAACATGGACGACACACAAACATGTAACAACATGATGAAATGGAGCAAGCATGCAACCATATACAAGACATGCGAGCAACAACATGTGAAGATGGTTTTACACTAACTTGGACAGCTCTCTACTAGGTCCAAAACAGTGGCCAACATGCTCAAGAATGGAAACCAAAACACATACAAATAGGCATGCATGCAAGGTCCAACACTTAGGCACATAGAGATAACTTTTAAGCACACTTAAAAGAGGAACAACATGGGCATATGGCATGCAATGTAAGCTCTGAAAATCATGTTAATGATGGTGCCAAACCAAGCAAACAAGACAAGCATAGCATACAACAAATGGTCTAAAGCCTAAGGCTCACCAAAGAAGCATTGAACTACACTTAGTGCAACCACACATGGCATGAATTAAGTGACTGAAAACGGAGATGTGACATGCTAAAATGAGCCTCAAAACCCACCTAGATGGCATCTAAATGGCTTAAGTATGGAAGCATGCACAAGGGCCCAAACAAGGAGCATAAGACAACAACCTCTTAACGCATTAAAGGGGTATCAAATGCAAGCATATAGGCATGCCACAAGGACTGAAATAACATGACAAGTGGTTCCAAACCACTGAAATGATGCAAGGATGGCATGCTAGAGGGGTCAATGCTCAAGGCATACAAGAGAGTTTGCATGGTAGCTATACAAAGCAAAGCATGGATGACTCAAATGACCAAAAACAGTCCCTTAGCATACTAAAACAAGCATAAAAGCTTCACAAAGCTAGGCCAAAACACATGAGCATGGTAGTCTAAATGCTAGGCACATGTTAAGGCAAATCATGGCATTACAAGACATGTATGCTAGCTAAGCATGGTGTGTCTAAACCAATCAAATACGGTGCTATATCATGGCATAATAAGCACAAATACAACTTAATACATGGCCAACATGAACCTAAAAATGGTGCTCACACATGAGGCAAAAATGGCACATATTGAAGACAACAAGGAGAGGGGATGGCCCTCTCCTTTTTAGGACCTCAAACCACCATCCTCACCACTGAAATCCCTCAAAATTTCAGTAGTGAGGAGGCCCAAACAAAGTGGTCCCGGAGCTCACCAAAAATAGCACAAAATGGGGGCCAAACAAGGCCAAAGAGGGAGTAAACAACCCCAAACACAAAAGTGGTCTTAAACAAACTTCAAGAGGAGCTCAAAATAAGACTTTTTTTTCAGTTTATGACAAAGCCCAAAACAGCATGCAAGACAGGCTAAAAGTGTGTGCAAAAACGGGGAATAAAGAGGGTAAGAAGTTACCTTTGAAGACCAGCAAGAACCAGCAGCCTTTAGACCCAAAAATGCAACCCTCAACCTCTGAAAATCAGCTCTAAGGTGCTTGGATGGATGATGGAGGTGTTGTGCTAGGAGGTGTAGTTCAAATGGCCAAGAACTAGACCCTTTTGCACCCTCTAACCCACACAAATGTGGAGAGAGAGGGAGATATAGAGAGGAAGTGATATATATATGATATATATCAGATTTTTCTAACCCCTGAAATAGAAGGAGAAGCTCTCCTTATATAGACAAGGCAATGGCTCAAAGCTTTTAAGAGAAGCTAACACAAAAGGGGTCAAGCTTCTCTTAGAAGCTTGTAGCAAAAGGGTCAAGCTTCTTGGAGAAGCTAAGCAAAGGGTCAAGCTTCTCTTAGAAGCTTGTAGCAAAAGGGCCAAGCTTTTTGGAGAAGCTAGGCAAAGGGGTCAAGCTTCTTGGAGAAGCTAGACAAGGGTTCAAGCTTCTTGGAGAAGCTAGAGCAAAGGGTTCAAGCTTCTTGAAGAAGCTAAACCAAGGGTTCAAAAGGTCCAAGCTTCCTCAAGAAGCTAAAAACCAAGGGTTCAAAAGGTCCAAGCTTCCTCAAGAAGCTAAAACCAAGGGTTCAAAAGGTTCAAGCTTCCTCAAGAAGCTAAAAACCAAGGGTTCAAAAGGTTCAAGCTTCCTCGAGAAGCTAAACATGGGTGTAGACGTGCCCCGAATGCCCCGGGAGGGTTGAGGTCCTGTTCTGTTCGTTTTGGGGTTCACTACAGTTCGGACTCCCTTTTTGTTGTTGCGGTTCTAAATCTGAACCAAAGAGTCCAACTCTGGCAAATCGTTTTGAAGAAAAATAGATTTTTTGAAAAGTAGTGCCAAACATGGACTGCTTTGCCAGGTTACAGAGTCGCCACCTAAATATTTTTAAAATGGGGGAATTTAGGAAACCCTGACTCGGTGCCGAAGGCCACGTGTCCGTCATCACCAAATGTCTCGGCTCGGGAGCTTGGGTACGATCGGGGAAGGTTAGCTATGAGCACCCCCTTTCGCCCGGTCCGAAGACCGGCCTCTACTAACCGTGATATCCGATTTTGAAAACTTTATGCGTTCTTATACCGATTATTAACCTAGAATTACTATGTGATGCGCACAACACAAAAGTATAGACTAGGTTGCCTAACTCGGAAATAATCATTGCATATCCGTTTTGTCTCGAAAAACGTGTTGGTTTTTGCTACTCGCAAGTAGGCTAAAATACGAATTTCAGCGAGTTGTTCCAACTTAGGCAATCCAACCTTCACCCACAGGCATTCAAGCAGTTATAACACATAAGCATTTAGCCGCATGGCAATCATACTGTCATGGCAAACATTCACACGCATGCGATATGCTAAAGCGTAAAAACTTACATCGTACTCCGCGCCAAAACAAGGAACTAGTATGCGTGACCTAGTTCATGTTAAGTGGCTAATGCAACACAGGCATAGATGTAATCTAGAGTAGGCTCGGCTAACCCTAAACATGGCACATGAAATGCTACAACTATCACGTATTCAATTTGGAATTGAAAGTACGATGCAGTTTGTATGATGTACCGAGCCCGGTGCATGTTTAGACAAATGCATGGATGCACGCATGCATTGCATAAGGTATGCTAAAATAAATGTGCCCTAATCTGCCATCATAAGCAGGTAAATAAAAGGGAAGAAAGAAATGGGGATTGGAAGACATACACCCACTCACACACACTTATTACAACTTTGCCCTCACACAGAGGGACCGAAAGAATAATACAGACTAACTAACTACGCAAGCTAATTAAAATATTACAAATCAACTAAATTAATTAAATAAAATAATTAATCTAATTAAACAGTAAATCGCCTCGGGATGAGGGCCCAGTGCAGCACGCGCTCGGGACGGCTCGGAATCGCACTGTCATGCATGATTTGCCTCTGTTTCCTCTGCTCTCCTCTTCATAAAATTACCAAAGTCTCAGGAGTGCCTCTCAGGGCACTGGGGAGTACCACCGGCTGGGGCAGAGCACCACCGGCTGAAGGAGGAGGCCACCGGCACAAAATGAAGCCATCGGCTGTTTGTTTACTGCCGGTCGGCACTAAATAGTGCCGGCCGGCACAAAATACCTGCAGAACCTGCAACTCACAGCAGCAGAGGGCAAAACTTGCATGGCAATGCAATTCAAGACATTTATGCACTATACACACCCTTATCATGTTTTTGACTCAATGGGGCATGTGTCTCGATTCCCGGACCACCAATCGCGCATTTCCATGCATGATGGCCCGGAGAATCAAGTATGCAACTTTAGTTTCAAATGCAATACAACCAAATAAACACGCAAAAGTGCCCAACCTCTATCACATTTCACTTCAAGAGGCCAAGCATGCATGCTCATGTGATGCAACTCTAAGCATGTTATCTAGCATGCAACATGGATTATGCAATATACCTATGCAAGCATACAAGCAAGCATACAAGACAAGCATGCAAACCGATGAAAGAATGGTCTTACACATGACTTAGGCAACTTAAATAGGCCTAAAATCAGTTGCCAAAGCGCCTAGACATGAGGACTAAACAAGCACACACACATGCAAGTGTTATGATCCAAACCTTAAGCATGAACATGGCAACTCTCAAGCACACTTAAAGAGACCAAACATAGACAATGAGCATGCATTGTAAAGCTCTGAAATACATGCAAAACATGGTGCCAAACCAAGTCGAAGATAGACCAATCAAAGCATGCAAATGGTCTAAGGCTTGAAGCTAGTTAAAGAGGCTTTGAACCAAACTTATGCAAGGCGATTATGGCATACACTAAACAACTAAAAACAGGTTTTTAGTATGTCAAAACAAAGCCAAAAGGCTACTTAGATGGCATCTAAGAGGCTTGAAATCAAAGGCATGCAAAATGGCCAAAACATGGGGGCATTCAAGACATGCTTTCAAAGCGTTAAAGAGGCGACTAAGGTGAGCATACAAGCACACCAAAAGGTCTGAAATAGCATGCTAGGTGGTTCCAAACCATCAAAAATGAAGCAAGCATGGCATGCTACACATTCATGCCCTTGAGGCCAACAAGCCAAATGTAAAGGGGCTATATGATGCGTGCCAAGATTGACCAAAACAGCTTAGGACAGAGCTAAAACATGTCAAAATAAGCATACAAGCTTCATGGACCTAGGCCTAAAACATGCTAGAAAGAAGGCATACAAACCTAGAGCAAGTTAAGGCAATGCAAGGCATTACAAAGCATCTATGCGAAGTATGCAAGGAGTGCTAAAACCAACTTAAAACAGATTTTAATCATGGCATAATAGGCATGAAAAACAGCCAAGACATGCTCAAAACACAACCAAACATGGTGCTCCTTTGGAGGCCAAAACTTGCCCTTTTCAAGGACATCAAGGAGAGGGGGTGGCCCTCTCCTTTTGGAGACTTCAAGGCACCATCTCCACCACTGAAATCCCTCAAGATTTCAGTGGTGGAGAGGCCCAAGCACCAAAGTCTCGGAGCTCTCACAAAATGGCCTAAAAATGGCCCTTTTCAAGGCCTAAGGGTAGTCAAACCTACCCAAAGTGCAAAACACTCTTGATAAACAATAAAGAGGGTTAAAAATTAGAACTTTTATGTGTTATGGACTAAGCAAAAAAACAACTCTAAGCTAGGTGAAAACAAGGTGCAAAAATGGGGTAAATAAAGTAAGTTTTGTTACCTTTGAAGACCACCTTCACAAAGGTTGGAGTTGTTGGTTCCTTGAGCTCCAAACCAGTCAAGAACTTCAAGAACAAGCCCTTAGCACCTCAGTTCCAAGAGGAAGGTGAAACACTAGGTGTTGATGTGCAATAGTGAGGCACAAACACCTAGTGTACAAAACAAGAAAGAAAGAGAGAGATAGGATAGATACACAAAACCTAACCTAAAACCAGAGCTTCTCCCTCTCCTAAAATGTCTAACTCTCCAAAAATTCTAACCCTCTTTTAGCCAAGAGAAGAGGCCTCTCTTGTATATGCATGAAACTTACAAGTTAAGCAAGCCTAAAGGCTCATCCCTCCATACACGTGTATAGAGGGGAGCAAAAAGGTGATACAGCTGTCTAAAAATATCTGATAAAGCAGCTGTACAGTAGTCGGCAGGGCAAAATGGTCATTTGCCAAAATTTAGTGCCGGTCGGCACAAAAGAGTGTCGGTCGGCACAATAAAGTGCCGATGACACACCAGCCAGCCGGTGGCCTCTAGCCACAGCCGGTGGTATGTGGGGGTGCCTCACAAAGCATTCCCTGCCATTCCAAGGCAAAACACAAGTGTTTGGTGCAAAACCAAACACAAAACGGTCGAGTTCGGAAGTCCTGAGGCAAGGCGCGCGAGCCGAGAACTCCGGGAACTCCAAACGAACACAAGCATGGATAATCACTGAGTGTTCCAGCGGTGACGTCCAGGTCTTGAGGACGGTCAAAAATGGGGTGTCTACAATGGGGTTCAAAGGGTTCAAGCTTCCTTGAGAAGCTAAAACAGGGGGTTCAAAAGGTTCAAACCCCCTCAAGAAGAGGTCTCGGCTAGAAAAGGTGGCTAATCGGCCAACAAAGTTGGTCGACCGACCACAAAATGTGCCGACCGGCCATCAATGGTGCCGACCGGCCATCATTAGTGGCTGGTGGCAAGGAAACAAGGCCGGTGGCCTCAAGCCATGGCCGGTAAGGTATGGGGATGGCCTACAAGCTATTTCCCACCCTCAGAAGCAAAATAACAAGTGTTTGATGCAAAATCAAACACAAAACAAACAAGTCGAGAGGTCTTGAGGCAAGGAGCATAGCTGAAACCTCCGAGAACTCAAGACGAACATGAACAGGGATGATCATCGAGTGTTCAAACGATGACGTCCAAGTCTTAAGGACGGTCAAAAATGGGGTGTCTACAGTGGGGCAATCTCCTATCTAGTTGAAGGTCTTCCAATAGCGACTGTTGTATGACCTCAACGTCTCCTTGTCGCCCATGTCAATGGAGAGTAGTTGGTCGATCTCCACCGGCGTCTTGGTGTTTGTTCTGAACCTTGTCACGAACGCCTCTGCCAATTACGCCCAGGAGGCTATGCTGCCTTCTAGTAGCCTTTTGAACCAGGTTACACCTAGGTCGCCAAGGCTGGATGGGAATAGGATGCACATTAAAGCTTCGTTCCGTCGGTATACCGCCATAACCTGGTGAAAGTGGCTTAAGTGCATGTAGGGGTCTGTCTTCCCCTCATAAGTGGTGAACTTAGGCTGGTTGAAGCCTGAAGGTAGAGGTGCGTTCTCAATTGCCGGAACGAACGGCGAGGTTTGCAATCTGGCTAATACCTTGTCTGCTGGTTCGTAAGCCAGGCGCGGTATTGGCATTCCGACCTCGACGCTTCCATGCGTCCGAGGAGCCAACCGCTGAAGGGCTAAAACTCTGTATGGGTCGCGTGCCCTGGTATCCTCCTTCTATCGTGCCTTTTCTTCAAGCACAGTCCGTAGGTCGGACGATCTAGGCAACGTCGTTTGCCTAGATGTAGTCTGGTGTGTGCGTGAGGGCCGATAGGTGCTTCCCTCAGTACATGACCTCTCAGTCCTCGTTCTCTCAGACTTGGAGTAACGAGTCATGGTATTCCTTGATTGAGTGTCGCCTGTTCTCAGGCTCCTACTCTCTGCTTGTGACGGAGTGGTATGCCTACCACGATCTTCTGAGTGGTGAGAGGGCATGTTGCTTTTGTGCCCCACTCCTGTCGCCACCCCTTTTCCTTTGATCTGGCGTTTCATAGTCTCCATGTCCGCCGCCATCTTCCTTATTAACTCATCTTGTTCCTTTACACGATCTTCCAGAACTTGAGGATCGATCCTCCACCTTTGTCTTTCTGGACTTTGAGAGCGACGGGGGCTGTTAGTCCGCCCCCCTTGCATTCCTCCGGGGATTCTGTCGCTGGGGCTCTAAATTCGCCATAGGAGGGATAGACGGCAAACCTTCGCGTCTCCCACCCCCTCTGGGGTTTGTCCGTCGATGGCGAACTGCGGCAAATCTTCATTGTGCGCCATTACTTCCAATTAGAGAGGAAAAGCTTGATCAAGAGGTTTTGTTCTTTCTGGTCTTCCCACAGACAGCGCCAATTGTACGAGCAAGAAATATTCTTCTCGTATAATCCTGTTGATCAAGTCTGCGCTCCTTCGTACATCGTCATTTTACTCCCTGAAAACACAAACGTGAGCTAGTTGGCGGGTGTGTGTCGGATACCTCTCCGATGCCTAAGTCAGCAGAATAGACAAATAGACAAAAGCTCTGTGTATTCGGGAATCAAAGTTGTGTTACCTCTCCATAGGTGATGCTATGAGCTTTTATAGGTTCCGCGTGGCACAATCCTTGTAGGACTCTTATTCCTCCATGTAGAATCCTTCTAGGAGTCACACTCCTGAAAGATAATGCTTATCTTTCAACACCCCCCTCATTGCTTAAACCAAGTGAGATGGTCCTAGCTCGGTGGTACGACCAAACGACCGAGCTAGTACTGTCATGTTAAAATGACAATTTAGACCGAGCTATGCCCTAGCTCGTCGCTTCCTCTATCTGTTTGTATCTCGGTTGTGCTTATGGAGACCGAACTAACCTCAGCAAGCTACCACCGTGCCAACCAGAGCGAGGTCCATCAAGTGAAAGCACCATACCTCAGCTCTGAATACCCTGACCGAGCTAACTATCTCTACTCCGACCGTGGTGACCGTGATTATTCCTGGACCGAGCTAACACTTGCTAGGCCACTTCCATACCTGGACCGAGCTAACACTTGGACTATGGTCCACTTACTAAGCCCTTCTTACTATGGCCCATAGAACGGCCCACTACCCAGCTCAGCCCAATTTACATATAAATTACCCTCTCAATTACCATATTTATTGTATATGTTCTATCATCAATAAAGTTTCAGTTTTGCTGATCAAAAATCAAACTATATTTTGAGTGTTTATATATACAAAATATATATATATATATATATATTGCCTCTTTTTTTTTCTTTTTTTTTTAACCTCTCGATAATGATGCATTATAAGATATCAATGGGAATGAAAATTTGAAATTTATTGGCTGATTCATAATACGCATTAACTCATAACTCAGTTCACTGCTAATAATAACAACTTCATATAATCGATATGACAAATTTAACTACCTATTACTCAGTACTGTTATCTTGCAATAGATACAAATACCATTATGTGAAACCTTGCTAAAGACAATGAATTAAAGAGAATGACATATGAAAAAAAGTCATGACAAATAAAAAAAGAATGGCGAAATAAATGATTCAGACCAGTCCAAGATTTTCTTTGGCACAAAACTAGTAGATTTGAAGAGATATGCTTCATATTCACCAACATTTTATAGCCAATCGTATCATTGTTGTGAATCATTCCGGCAGGATTTTGTGTGTATTTGGTGTAGGTTTATTAATTATTTTTTCTCATTCAACCTAATCACATCATTTTGTATGTAACTACTACTTTGACCAATAATTAAGTTATTATTAGTTTATAGAAGATACTTTTCATCAAACTTTTTTTCTTAGGTATAATACAATTGGGAAATTGTATTTTAGTGAAACAGTGAAGAAATAATTTTATTTTTATGGTAGTATAAGTTTATTCATACGTTTGGTGTAGATCTTTTCTATGTGTCAAAGTTGTAAAAAAAAATATATTTGTAGTGCAATTATTTTATAATTGTCTCATTTATTTGTAATTTTTTCTATATATTTTCTTATCTCACATATATCAAATAATTATCAAACTAAAGCCTTGAAATGGTCCAAGGGGATATGGGAATAAACTTTTAACCATTGATCCATCTGCTAAAACTTGAATGCATTACTTCTCATATGTTTTCAGTATTTTTGTGTATATATGAAAATGTTTTTCTCACAAATTATTAGGTTTGGCGTAGCCACAAGACACTCAAATTTTAAATATTGGTTGATAAGTATTTTATTTTATTTTATTTTTTTAACCATCGGTGGAAATGAAAATTAAATATTTATCATTTAGTTCATGATATATATTGTTTTATAGTCGATTCATGACTTTGTTCGATATAGTTGCTTCACAACGGATATGGTCAGATTAACTCTTTTATGCGACAGATAATTTTAAAAAATATACAACTACATTACTTAGTTATCAATTATACATATTCGTTGATACTGTTACCTCGCAACTGATACAAATAGTGTCTTGATTTCTCAGAACTAAGACTTCATTTGGGAAGTTGGATTAACTTTTTGACTTTTTTTAATCTAGGTTAAAAAGTTCGTTTGGATTTGATTTTTTTTATTTTTTTTATTTTTATGAGAGAAAAAATAAATTGATTATGATTTTGATGTGATATTTTTTTTTTTAATCTATTTAATTATTATTACTCCCTCTGTCCCAAAATAATGGTCCCTTTTTGGGAATCTAACTTTTTTTGGTAGTACAATTATTGTATTTGAAAAAAGTTGATTTTCCAAAATTACCCATTTGATAGTACATTTTTTGAGAATATCAATGTTATAATTGTACTTTTTATATTGTTTATTAATTTAAAAGAAGGGCAAAATAGGAAATTTATATTATTTTTGTACTTGATTTTTGAAGAGGGACTAATATTTTAGGATAATAAAAAATGAAATAAATGACTAATATTTTGAGACGGATGAAGTATTATTATTTTGACTAATTTAATTAAAAAACCAACTAAACTTAATTGCCAAAGGACAGCTAAGTAGATTTGAGGTGATGTACTCATATTCTCCAACATTTTTTAGCCAATCACGTCATTGTTGTGAAAGGTCCCAGCAGGATTTTGTGTGTCCTTAGTGTTTGTATATTAATTATTTTTTCTTGGTATCAGGGTCATATCACAATCTAATCTTATCATCATGGATTCATGGAGTCTACTTTGATTAATAAACTCATAAAGTCACCTCACCATTGTTTAGAGCGTGTTCTAATAGACCAAAAAAAAGTTTCGAATAGCCCATTACATTTAGATATTTTTCATGATATGCTTCAATTGTTTTTGTGTGTATATGAAATAATTTTATTGGTCAATCATCACATTCGGCAAAGTTTAAAAAAATCTAAATTTTAAATATTGATTAATATATATTACTTTTTTACGTTTCAATAATGATCACTTTCAGATATATCAGTGAAAATAAAAATTATATACATATTAAGTGCTTGATTGGCATGTGTTAAAATGACACATGATATTTTAGCACATTATTCTATTTGGGTTACAATCATCTTATTTGGGTCACATCACCTCTCTACTACATTACTTCAAACCCAACTCATATTTCACATTTTCTCGTAAAAAGTCAAGAAGTATACTAATTTGGCACTTTCCAAACAACCCCTGACTTATTCACTATACGTACTGATTCATAATTGATTCATAACTCAATTTACAATTGATGTAGCCAATACGACCAACTTTGTTATTTTTCATGGTAGATGATTTAAAAAAATATATAATTAAAAATTCCTGACCTTATTACTTGATTTCAAATTTAATATATTGCTTAATACTATGGATATCACTACATTACTAGTTGTGTTGGGTACCATACCCCAAAACCATTACCAGTTGTCAGATCCGGATAAGAAAAAAATTGAGTTGCTAATTGATGATTGATGATGAGTAAAATCGGATTGCAAAAAAATAAAAATGAGGTGGGTCTCTTAAAAATTAGTGGTTCTTGAATCATATTTATCACTGAAAATGATAGTATTTTGCTATAATAGGAGTCTCAAATTGATTTTAGTTACCTGCACAAAAAATGAGATCTACTCACCATTGAAATTGACAACGAATTGACAATTATTTTCAAGCATTTACTAAGTTTATTTGCACAAGTAAGCTAACATGGGACAACTGATTAAATTATATAATGAAATTTCACTGTCTTTACACGAAAGGAAACAAGAAGAGAGATGGAGAACCTTGGGTATTCCTAAGATGTAAGAAATGTTTTTGACCTAGCATATAGCAAGATTAATTGAATAAGGAGCAACATTGGATTTGCCAATATTTGATTGAGTCATTTGGAGGAACCACAGAGTGACAAGTGTCACTTAACATGCAATAAATCAATAAACAAATGGATTTGGGAGTTGGTGTGTTTAATGGATTTTGCCCCCACAAAGGGGACTAACATGTAGACATTCTAGGGTTCTAATTGATGACGTATGCTATTGCGAATGTAGACGGTTTTGCTGTTTTGTTCTTTCTTATTGTCATTTTCCTTAACAGCAGGTGATTATTTAATATTTTTGAAATATGGACTCGTGATATTTTATAAAATTTTGATTGGTAGAAAGGGGTAAGCATCCACAATTTATGTTAGGGATGGAAAACAACATGAAGCTAAATAATTTGTGATTGACTTAGAATATGGCCACAGTGTTCCGAGATTATTGAATAATTTCTCATTTAACACCACCCCCTTCATATTTTTTGTTCTGTTTATTTTTGTTTTGGGACCTTTTGTATGGTGCTGCTGAGTTTTGACATTGTTGGACTAAGTCTAACCAGATCATATACTGTATGTTATTTGGAAAATACTATAAATTATTAATAAATTTTACAACTTTGTGATCAATTTTATATAATAATGGTTTCTAGGTTCCTGCAAAATAGAAGGGCATATTACATAAGTAGTTTAGGTAGTTTGTCTTTGTGTTAATTTCATCTTGTAATTAATCTTTTTGGCCACCCTAACTCTCAATCCCTTCCCTTCTTTCTCTTCCTACAACCACCAAAACCCACAATTCTCTCTGTCACTGCTACTACCACTCTAAAACACAGGAACAAAGGGACGGGTGGCCAAGGGTGGCCATGGCCTTAGAATTCGTTTGAGAATTGATTATTTTAATTAGTTTTTTTATAAAAAGACGTGTAAAATAATAAAGAGAATAATATGATAACTTATAGTGACCGTTTGACTTTTTAGCTAAAATGTTATAATCCCAAACAAAGCCTAAGTATTAAAAAAATTACTAATATAAATCTATTGTTTTGTACTTTTTTTTTTCTCCTAATCTTTTCATAATGCTTATCTAAGAATTTATCATTTTCGAAACTTAACTTTTTTAAAATTTGGGAAATTACAAGTCAGTTGTTTTTAGAAAAAAAAAAAAAAACATTTATAGAAATATTGAAAATTTTATGATTTTAATTATTAATATTTATAAAATTTATCACTTATGTGTAATTTTTTTTTTAAGAAAAAAAAAATTTACACCGAATTGTAATTCCCCCTTCAAATTTACTTTTTCTTAAATATTTTTGTTTATCAATTATCATTTTGAAAAAAAAAAATTACACTGAATTGTAATTCCCCCATCAAATTTACTTTTTCTTAAATTTTTTTGTTTATCAATTATCATTTTGGCATCCCTTACACAACATTTCTGGCTTCCTCCATACTGAAATACCTCCCTTTTTGCTCCTCCTCCTCCTCTTCATCACCCCTCCCTCTCTCTCTCTCTCCCTATATATATATATATATATATATGTACATATCAATTTTTATATGTAGGAGAGGAAGTTGGTTTCTTGTGAGTGAGTTAATTTGTTGAGGAGATGCTCCTTGTGGTGAATCTAAAATTTTCCCATGAAAAATACACAAACAATTTCTACCAAAAATCCTAATATGTGTCATCAATTGGACCAATTAGAGACAAAATCCAAATATCAAGAGAAAAGTTGATACAATTGGTACTACATAGACCAAATTAACACAAACAACAAAGTATAGAGACCACTAGTTTAATTTACCATAAAAAAATATTAAAATCCACTTGACATTTTTCATGCATGAATTTTTTTGTTGGTTGGGATGCCATTCAGCTCAATGAGTTTATGGGATGGAATTGCTTCATCAATTGTTATAATATGCTAGTAAAAAAAATTAAAAATTAAAAAACTTCCATATTAATTAATCACATACTAGCTTTCATTTGCACAAATAAAAACAAACTTTAAGCAAATAGTTTTCTTGTATATCTCACAGTAATATATCTAACTACATCTATTTTCCTTTCTACAAATCTCAGTTCCTCTTAATCTCTTTCAAGGAACGGAAAGAACTAATAGACAAGAAAATAAATGAAAAACACAGGGTAAATATCTAACACCATCATAAAGTTGTTTTAAAGCGTCATCGCGCATTTTCAAGAACACTTACGCTGTGTTTGATTGGAGGATTTGAGGAGGGATTTAGAAAAGAAAAGGCAAAAGTTAGGTGAAATGTGAATAAAATATACCTACATTTCACCTAGTTTCACACACCTTTTTCCTTTCCTTTTCCAAATCCCTCCCCCAAATCCCCAACCAAACACAACATTAGAATGCTTTCATTGCTTTCATTTCATTCATACACAGTTAGCAAGATAACAGATTTGGAAAATGCTTGAATCCTCCATGCTATCAGTTGGTACTGTGTGCAGCCTCTTGTTATTACTTAGTGAGAATGGAAATTCTTCGCCAAAAGACACGACAGAGATCGATCTTTTGAAGGATTTGAAAACATCTTTGATTGGCGAAACCGATTCTTCATTTGAGTACTGAGGACTTCCATCTGTGCTTGAAGACATGGATGGTCCTCCTTGAAAGTTTAAGTACCATTGTGCTTGTGCTTGTTCTTGTTCTTGATCATTTAGTCCTGTTCTCGCTTTGGGCGATTGGAGATGAGTTTTGATTTCGTTGCCAGAGTCTATTGAGTGTTTTGTTTTTTTGTTTTGTGGATCATTGAAGAATGGGAAATTGAGTCCAGGGATGGAATTGAAACTGCTTTCTTCTGAGAATTCTGGGATTTGTTGTGGGATGTTGCTTTTTTGGCGTACTCGGCATAGTACCCAATCATCCAACTGAAAAATACAATGGAGAAACTGTTAATTACTACAAGTCTAAAATAGAGCATCTCACAAGAAAAGAACAATTTGTGATTAAAATTGAAAATCTTAACTAGATTTGTAAAGTGTTTTCATAGTTGTACTAAAAACTAACATGATTGGCAACAATGCTACATACTCAGAAAAATATTTTTAAATGTGTAGATCAAACTCATTATTGTGACCGAGTTTAAAAGCACACCGCAAATCCAATTAGATACTTTATGTTTTTTTAGGGAAAATTACATTCGTAACCATGTAATTTGCCTCTTATATCAATTTAGTTACTTTAGTTTTAATTGCTTCAAGTTTACCATTGAATTTTTTATATTGTATCAATTTAAGCAAAATAGAGTAAAATGAAATAAAATAGTCCACTCGAGTGGTTAACATCAAAATAGTCAACTCAAAATGATTCATTCTCTTTTGAATTGACCATTCACACGATTCTTATCCTCTGTTTCAAATCACCTTTCTATCATGCAACGGACCAATCATATTTTGAAATATGATATAGAAGTAATGAAAAACAGGGGAGATGAAAACAGAGTGGATTCAAAAGCTAAAGCACTTATGATTGCAGAAACAGAAAACAGAGCAGAAGCTTTTGTCAATGGTGGCTTACCCGCATCGATCCCCTGAGTCTCGGGAGCGAATGGGAATCTTCGAGAAGTCTGTACTCATGCATCACCCAATCAGTCTTCACGCCCTTTGGAGGACGGCCTTCATAGAAGACCAGAGCCTTTTTCACACCAATACACTGCAACCCACCCGAGTTGAGGATCGGTTTGTCGGTTCCAGTTGCTTTCCAGTACCCAGCTCCAGCTGTCCTATTTGGACGAGCTCCGTTTGGATACTTCCTATCTCTCGGTGTGAAGAAAAACCACTCGTTACTGCCAAACAGAGCCTTGCCTGTAGAAATTCAGACAACTATTATAAGCAAATTGAATGGAAAAAAAAAATGTTTAAATAGATGTTCAACAGATCAGTTAAGAAACTCTGTTCCTAAATTTCTCGCTTCAAAAGAAAATAATTGTTTTTAAAAAAAATTATACGCCAACCTGCCAATCACTTTGAAGATAGTGAATTAACTATTTTATCCCTTGATATCGGTTCAATTTTTAAAAGGCGTGTTATCAATTGAATAAAGTTGACACAATGTGAAAAATTCCAAAGAAAATTTGATATAAAATCAAATTACAAAGATCAAATCGACACAAGATGCATATTATAAAGATTACGAGTTTGGTTTATCCTATAATTTTAGAGTAATTTAAAAGATAAAGATAAGGAGATTTCGAAACAGAGGATCCCGAGCCTCAAAAGACGAGAACCCATTATTATGCAATTGCAAATACAAGCACAAACAACACCAACAAACATATGCAGAGATGATAAAGAAATTGAAAAATACCAGGAAGTTCCCATGGATTGAACTTGTAGAGATCAATATCAGCTATGATAGAGAACAGAGGACTAGTAGGTGATGAGACCTTTTTCTTCAGATAATAGACGATGAGCTCTTCGTCAGTGGGATGAAATCTAAAGCCTGGTGGGAGATGTGGACTACACATTCTAATCTGATCTCTGATTGGACAATTACTCAAGGAATTTTGAGACTCTGTTTCCCAAGTTGTGGGATAAGCAATTGTCTTAGTGTTCATGAAAACCATGGTCTCTTTTTATAAAGGCTAACTAGCAATGGGTTGAGAAAATTTTGTTGTGTGTTGGAGAGACCACCCATCACTTTCTATATAATATTTGGTACAACAGGCCATGATATTCCAACATGACCTTTTGTGTTTGATTTGCTCAATATTTTTATGAATATTATATCCACATAATCAAATGGCAAATTATGCCCTATAGTTTTGTGTCTATTTGGTTTTTGTTTTTGTTATTTTATTATTTGCCAATTGGTAAGAAATTTAATAATATAAGAAGAGAATTACATCCAATGGAAAATCATAGTCCACTAAACTAACCCAACAGCTCAATATTAACCACCAACATAAGAACAAGTCCATAATGAGAGGAAATAAATCCAATACAACAATGCCTCAATAGGGGAGAAATAATCAATCTTGCCTTTGATAATGATTGACTCTCTGACATTTAGTTAGGAGAATACATGAGTAGCTAACCCGATTACTGCGGTTGGCAAACTGTTTGTTTGCGAAGGCCGTAGGACTGAACTAGCTTAGTTGGTTCAATTTGGTCATTATAGTTTTAATTGTATCAATATATCTTTAAATTTGGCACATTGCGTCAATTTAGTCCAATTGATAACAATTTTAGAAATTGAATTGAAATTAACTGATGAAATTGTCAATTCGCCATTCTCAAAGTAATCGAATGATTGATTGATATCCAATTTGAAATGGCTCACTGAAGGCCACAGATTGTTGTTGTGTTTCGAATTCAGCTTGGATTATGCTTATTATCCATTGGCGTATGACCCGTTATTGAAATTTGGGTCTATTTTAATATGATTTTATTAGTTTCAAATTCGTGTATATGTTGGATTGTTTCAAGGTTTTAGGTTATGATGATTTTATGAGATTCGATAAAAGGGTTGTTGAGAGTGAGAGTCGGCTCATTGTAATATCTATATTTATAATGAAATTTCTTCGTCATTCTTCATGCATGACCGTAAACTGAATCAAGCAAATTCTTACATTCTTGAATGTTTGTTATGTTTTAACTCTTCTCAATTTTACATTTGGTATGACAAGAATCTTGAAAAAATCATGTATCAACTGCTTTGAAGTAAATTATTTTGCTTTCTTATTCAAGCATTGATCTGTTTGATTTAATTCGAAATAAATTTTTCTTAAAATATAAATTAATTTAACAAAAAAAAATATTAAAAAGATATTTTTGAAATTTAAAAAAAAAAATTTGTTGTAAAGAAAGGTAAAACCATGGGAGGATGATGAGTGTTTTTTTATTATTTATTATTATTTTTTTTTTCACTAAATTAGTTTTTAATTTAAAAAATAAAATCAAACAAATTTTGAAAATCAAACCAAGCATAGCCACATGTGGTCTAAATTCAAACTTAGCGTCATATGATTCGCATTAAGAATAAATTTGATTTAAACACTATGGGTGCGTTTGGTAACGTTTACGTTTTCAATTTATATTTACAAAAATTTTATAAACTGATTTTTGTTTATTGTTTTGTTTATTTTTAAAAAAACATAAATTACAAACGCGTTTGGTAATTGACAAAATGTTTAAAAAATTTTAAAAATATAAAAAAGAGTGAGAAATGACAAGTGATGGCAAGTGGCGGCGAAAGACGGTGGTGAAAAGTGATGACGGTAGGTGATGGGTAGCTGGTGGCGGATGGGTGGTGGTGGTGGGTGGGTGGATGATGGTGGCAGGTGGCAGCGAGTGGGTGGTGGTGGTGGTGGTGGTGGCGGCGGTGGCGGCGGGTGGTGGGTGGTGGTGGCGGCAGGTGGGTGGTAGATGGCGGGTGGTAGATGGGTAGGTGGCGGGTGGTGGTGGTGGGTGGGTGGGTGATGGTGGCGGGTGGCTGGTGGTGGTGGTGGGTGGGTGAGGGTGGTGGTGGCAGGTGGTGTGGCAAGTGGGTGGCGGATGGCGGGTGGTGGCGGGTGGTGGTGGGTGGTGGCGAGTGGGTAGTGGGTGGGTGACAGTGGCGGGTGGTGGGTGGTAGTGAGTGGGTGGTGGTGGTGGTAGTGGT
This sequence comes from Camellia japonica, assembly GCA_030407325.1. Lineage (NCBI taxonomy): Eukaryota > Viridiplantae > Streptophyta > Magnoliopsida > Ericales > Theaceae > Camellia > Camellia japonica. The sequence continues at coordinate 46,029,142 of JAPPVO010000014.1, forward strand.
AACGGGTGGTGGGTAGCGGAAGCAGGTGGGTGGTGGATAACGGGTGGTGGTAGGTGGTGGCGGGTGGTGGTGGTGGTGGTGAGTAGTGATGGTGGCGGATGGTAGATGGTAGCGAGTGGGTGGTGGTGGTGGTGGGTGGTGGGTGGTGGTGGTAGGTGGTGGCGGGTGGGTAGTGGTGATGGTGGTGTGGGTGGTGGCAGGTGGGTGGTGAGTGGTGATGGCAAGTAGGTGGCGGTTGGTGTTGGCGTGCGGTGGATGGTAGTGGCAGGTAGTGGGTGGTGGCGAGTGGATGGCAGTGTGGTGGTTGGTGGTGGTGGTGGTGTGGTGGTGGTGGTGGTGGTGGCGGTTTCGGGGGGTGGGTGGAGGTGGCGAGTGGGTGGCAGGTGGGTGGTGGCTGGTGGTGGCGGAAGACGGTGGTGGAAAATGGTGGCGGGTGGTGGCTAGTGTTGGGGGTAAAAAAAAAAAAAAAAACTGAAAACTCAAAATAGAAACACATTTTTTGTGTTTTCATTTTTTGGCCAAATTTATAAACTGAGACCACTGATTTATAAATAAAAAATTTTACCAAACAAGTTTTTATTTGAATTTTAAAAATTTTTTATAATATAAACAGAAAACTGAAAATGTAAGTGTTAGCAAACGGCACCTACTTTTTTATAACTTTTGTAAGTAATTTTTCCGGATTCCAAAACATTGTTCCTAACGGAGTTAGAAAATTATTCGGTTCATGGAAACCATTATAGATCTCGTTTTGATGAGAACCGTTGATTACCTTTATTGTATATTATCTATAAAAGAAATTAAATCAATTCTATAAAAATGGATAATTATTTTTAAAAATGCACTTACATTTTCATATTTTTACAATTATTATTGTTATTATTATTTCTCACTAATTTGGAAATTACGCTAATTATTTTGGGCAAATTACCTACAAGTTCTTTTTGAAAAGTGTGTATTCTATTTAATCCCAAAACCTTTTAGATAGACCAAAAAGTTCTATGTCCATTTATCTTCCCTTCTTTCTCTGTACCTTACTTCTTCTCTTTATCTATTTTCTCTACTATTAGTGACGACCACGACCACGACCACGACCAGGACCGCGCCTTCCTTCTTTTCTTTGTCTTTCTAATCTATAGTCACTGGCAACCACCATTGATTAGGGTTCACCGACAACCACCAAGCATCGACTCCTTATTTTGCATTCACCGACGACGAAGGAGATGAGTTTTCGACAAAGAAGATGAGTAGATCTACTCAAATATGATATAGATCTACTCAAATTTACATAAGATTTGAGTAGATTTACATCAAATCCGGCAAGATCTAAATAAAAAATAATTGTCAGAGTACAAGCCTCTCTCTATATATATATATCAATCTCTTTTTTTTTTCGATCTTTCAGTTTTTTTACTTTTTCTACACTATATAATTCTATTTTCCTGTTATAATGGAAAAATTTCAAATTCTGAATAAGTTATTTTCGAGTTTTAGTTACAAGCGGTGAAGATTATAAAATTTTACAGTTTCAATTTTTTTGGTACTGAAATGAATCATTATTTAGAACTGTAAAATTTTACAGTTTCATAACATGTTTTTCAGTTTGATTAATAAGAATGAATACTTAATAAGTTTCAAAACTTGTTTTTCAATTTGACAAATATTAGAGATTATTTGCTTAAACCCTACAAAAATTAAAAATATCATATATTTTTTTTCCCATTGTTGCTGTTTGTTGTTCTTAAGTTTATTTTTCTTATTTCAGTTTATCAATATTTAGCACATTTGTTTTTTTTTTTTTGGTTCTGATTTCTCAATATATTCTCTTTTTTTTTTCGAGCAATATTCTAGACATTGCAGTGAGTTTCCAACTCTTGACGTCCAGCGAACATTCTAGACATTCCGATAACTTCCAGTGACATTCAGAACAGTTCAGCGATACTCCGGTGAGTTTCTGGTGATATTCCGCGATTTTTCGGTGATGTTGAACATTCCGGCGAGTCTCCGGCAATGTTTTAAAATTTTAAAAAAAAAATAGTAACAATTAAAAATATATATGACTAATTAGTGTAAGTATTTTGTTTTGAAATTAGATAAGTTTTAAACTTTGTCTAAATGACTTATCAGTAAGTTTTCCAATTATTTTTTCACCATGAAATAAAGGTTGGACTTGAATTAAAGACTGGCATGCTAAATGACAAGGAGAGCAGGGGTGCGACTCAGCCGAATTGAGAGGTTGTTTAAGTTTAATTTAAGTTGTGATGAGAGCAGGCCCACCCAAAGTCCAAATTATAACCTAAGGTTGTTTGTCCAGTTAAATTTAAATTGCTCGAATTATATATAAATTTCAAATTATTTTTTTAGTGCAGTTAAATTAATTAATTTGTTAAAATTGGACTATTTATAAAATTATTAATAATATCAAAACAAATAATTTATATAATGTAAGTGAGATACTTTTATGATGGTCTTTACAATTTATGAGTAAGAAAAAATAAATAAATTTATAATGTGTTACTTATGTATATAATATATATTCAATATGATCTAACAATCTAAATTACTTTAATATTATCTACTAACTAATAATTTATATGTATATTCAATATTTTTATATATTTATATATATAATTCGGGGTTTGGATTGTTCAGATTGTTTAATATCTTTTTCCAAGCCTGTCGGAATTTAATTCGAACTTTTGAATTTTTGTTTAAATCCATACCAAATTTAAAAATATTTTCCCCAAATTCTAATAAATTTTGGGTGAGTGAGGGTTGAATTGAGCCAGCTCAAATTGCATCCTAATGGAGAGTACCATAAATGCTTGGAGATGCCAAGACTGTTACTTTCACCGTAAACAGGTCGGTACGAATCATAATAAACAATTGATGAAAAAGAAATATGACAAAAACTCCCTCCTAACAAAACTTTTATGCATTAAGGATATCACATAAATTTTGCCTTGAAAATGTCAATACATATTATTATTATCAAAATATCGTTACGACTAATTTCATATTTTAAACTTCAAAATGATATATCTTTTTATATATATGTCAATTTTTAATAAAATTAGTACTTTTTTAATCATCTCGTCAAAATCTATTAAATAAGATCCATGTTGGTCATGAATTTTTTTTTTTTTTTTAAATTTATCAAAATTTTTAGTGTTGAAATTAATTTCAACAGTAAAATTTTATTCTGTTTTTACAGTAAAATTTTATTCTGATTCACAGTAAAGTTTACTATGAAATTTTAGTATTTAAATAGTGAAATACTATCATCTACACTAAATACCATAATCACTGTAATTCTTAAGTAAAAATATTGAATAAAATATTTATTAAAATAATGAAATAATAATGTTAACTGAGTAAAATTTTACTATTAGTTTAAAGCAGAGTCAAACAAACAAAAGAAATATTATATATTGTCATAGCAAGTTAGAGTAAAATTTTCTTATCACTTTAAAACATAACATATCAACGAATAAAACACAATTCACATATTACCAGAGCAAACAAAAGTAAAGTTCATATAACAACAAGCAAAAGCATCGTTATTCAATCAAACTTAATAAAAAACATAATCATAAAAAATGAAACACACATTGTTCAACCTTCAATCTCACTAAAAAAACTTTCAACAATTATTCACTCTTTTATCTAACAAAACAAGTGAAATACACATCGCTTATACAGTTCAATTGTAAGTTTCGATCCAAACAATCATCAAAATACAGCAAATAAAGTTCAAAATATAGCAATTATCAAAATTCTACAATTCGATTGTGGAACCATCACTTACAATTTTGTAAGAATTTTTAACTCGAAATACTGAAGACTATATATAGCAATTATCAAAATTTTACAACAACTTTGATTGGTGCACACAATTTTTGTGGCACTAATAGCACTAATTTCCATTTCAGGTAAACTGTTTGTTTTTTTTTTTTTTTTTTTTTTTTTGCCTTGTATTTTTTTTTTTTTACCCGAAATGGAATTTTCGAGCTTTTCGGGGCAAAGCTTTTCGAGCTCCCCCGCTTTTCCCATTTTACAATTCGATCGTGGAACCATCTCTTACAATTTTGTAAGAATTTTTAACTTGAAATACTAAAGACCATATATATATATATATATATAGAGAGAGAGAGATAAAAGGGCAAAATTATCTAAAATAAAAAGACGTGTTTTTATTATTATTTTATAATCCATGATAAATAAATTTGAAAGGACTTTATGTATTAGAAAATAGGATAAATTGCACTGACACCTCCTGAGATTTATATTTATTATAATTCCTCTTTCACATTTGGAAAATTACACTGACCTCCCCCTGTTAATTTAATTTTATGTATGATGATCATTACGGTGAGTGGGGGAACTGTTATGAAACTTTAAATTTCAAGGGACAATCTGTAATGAAATTTTAAACCTCAGTGAGGGGGATGTAATTTCCAAAAGGTGAGGAGGGGAACTGTAATAAATATAAATCTCAGGATGTGTCAATGTAATTTATTCTTTTAACACTACACAATTATGTTAAGGAATTTTTTATTAAATTTCCCTTGATGGTGAAACATATTCTTTTTTTTCTCCCCTTTTATTTATTTATTTATTAGTTTAAGAAAGTTGTATTATATTTAATATAAATTACAAATGCACCATTTAAGGTTTGTCAAAATATAAATTCCCTCCTTATGTTCTAAAAATTATTAGTTCTCCCTTATCAGAATTTTAACTGCAATTAACCTAATAAAAAATACTCAAATTAATACCCTCTAATACCAAAATAAAATTACCATACTACTCTCATTTTCATCAACCCATCACCAAATCTATTTCTTTACACCACTACAATATTTCTCAATCCCCGTAATTGGCAACACACCAAATGCTTATAGATAATAGTGACCATAGTACATTAAGAGTGAGAGATTGGTAGGAGTGTAAAAATGGATCGCGGCTCGTGGGCGGCCCGTAGACCGCTCGGGGCCTGGGGTGGGCTCAGCCTGTTTAGGCCCGTTTGAGCCCGGGCTCGAGCCCAGTCTGAGCCCCTGGTCTTGGGCTTGGGCCATCATTTTGAAGCTCGACTCGACCCATGAGCCTGGCCTGTCTGGCCCGGTGCGTGGGCCTAGTCCATCAGTCCACTTAAGGCCCACTCAAGGCCCGGCCGGCCCGCCTGAAGCACAACATCTTTGTTAGTGGAAAATAATAAAATTTTGATAAAAAATTTTTTTTTTTTAAAAAGTTAGGCCCGCCCAAGGCCTGAATATCCCTGGGCCTGGGCCTATTTTTTGGGCCCATGGGCCAACCCGACCCTGTCGAATTTTTATGGAAGCCTACGAGACCCGATATGGGTCGGGCCGGGCCGGACCAGATTTACACTTCTAGAGATTGATTTGTGATGGTTGTGAAAATTAGGGGTGGGCGCGGGTCGGTTGCGGCCACAAAACTTCCAATCCGCCATCCGTCCGCCAGATTGGCGGATTGAAGAAAATCTATCAGCATCCGTCCGCCAATCCGACGAATGTGGATTGAGCGGATTGGCGGTTTGGCGGATGGATGCGAATCGGTTTGGCGGTTTAAAATTTTATAAATTTTCAATATAATTCAACTTGTGCACTTCCTCAAAAAAAAAAAAAGAAAAAAAAAGTATTACAGTCAATGACTTAAAAAAGTATTACAATCACTGTATGCCTTATCCAAAGAAAGAAAGTTTGAAACTTTAGAATATCACGATCACTGCATGCCTCATCCACATATTACAATCACAGCATGATTCATCCACATAAAGTATTACAATCTGTGATTCTTAAAATATAATAACAATTTAAACCACCAAAACCATGAACATGGCAGTATTAGAGATTGTATGTCTCTTTTTTTTTTGGTTACCCACCCGGTATCCGACCCTTCGGGCCGACTAATCCGGATTCGGGGGTGCAGTTTTGGATGGTTAGACTCAAGCCCCCTCCCAATTGGCGTTGCGGGGGATCGAACCATAGTCCTCCCTACCAAGTCGAGCTCCAATCGCCACTCGACCAACAACCAATTGGTAGAGATTGTATGTCTCTGTATTGTTACATCTACATATGTTTTTGAAAACAAAAACCAACCAGCATATATCATATTTTCTACTTATTATTTTTAGAGCTAGATTTAAAAACAAAAAAATATAGATAAATAATACGTTTATTTTTTTCAATTCAAAAAATATATTCAAGTTGAAAACTTTTTTTCAACAAAATATTTAAACTATTTTTTAATTGAAAACACAAACATAATATTTAAACAAATTGAAAATACAAAATCTTACAAATTACTAGGGGTGCTTGCGATTTGGCGGTTTGGCGGTTCGGTTGCGGCCAAAGAAATCTCAAATCCGCCATCCGTCCGCCAAATTGGCGGATTGGAGAAAATCAATCCGCAACCGTCCGCTCGTCATCACACATCCGTCCAAAATGTGGCGGATCGGTTCGGTTCGGTCGGTTTTGGCGGATCGGTATATCCGCTGCTCACCCCTAGTGAAAATGATGAATAAAGAATGTGTGATATGAAAAAGAAAATAAATAAATAAAGTATTTAACTTCATAAAGGTTAATATAAATATTTCTAAAGGAAGGAAAAAAAAAAAAAAAAGTTCGTAGCTTACTTTATACATTCTGTATGTTTGACTTACGGTTGATTAATGGAAGAGGATAATTTGTTATGCAATTGGAAATGTCAAAGAATTAGATGTAATTTCTCAAATATAAAGGGGGTATTTATATTTTTAATAAAACTCAAAGGAATTTATAATTTTAACTTTTTATCATAGCAAGATATTCAGTCTTCTAGTACTATAATCAGTTCAATTGGACTAAAATCTTAACTTGATCTCAAATTGTCATCCATTAATTACGTACGTCATAGAAAAGAAAAAATGACTCAGATGATTTCTTTTCCCTTCATATCTTGATGGGAATCAGAGGGCATCAATGATCTGCATGACCTAATTTTATTGGAATCCTTCCAAAAGTAACAAATCTACAATAGTCAAACTTGAGATTCTACAATCACTTACGATAATGGGATCTCAAGACCCCACACACACACACACACACACACACACACACACACACAATTGGCTTATTTTTCTGCTTACTTTTTTAAAAAGTTTTTTAAAAAATTTAAGTTTCTACATGACCTAATTTTATTGGAATCCTTTTTTTTTTTTTGCTTATTTTTGTTTTTAGTGATTTTTTTATAAAAAGTTTAAGTTTCTAGATTTAGCTCGACAAGATGAATAAGAAATTTATAATTTTTTTAAAAATTTCAAAAAAAAATTAGGAAAAGAAAAAATAAACAATCTTTTTCTGACTTATTTTGGCTATTTCAATTGTTTTTGAGATTTTTCCAAAAAAATATACTTTTTAAATTTGTCTAGACAAGATGGATTGGAAAAAAAAAAATTGACATAATTTTTCAAAAAAATTCACTAAAGACAAAAAAAAATTGAGAAAAAAGATATGGCTTTTTTTCGGGTTACTAAAAGAGGCCTCATGATATATTGTACACTCCACCACAATATATAATATAAGGGTAAATTACACTCACACCCCATGAGATTTGAATTTAATATATATCATTCCTCGACGTTTGGGAAATTACATTCTCACCCCTATGGTTAATAGTCTCATTTCACAAACCCCTTACTTATATAAAAGGTAACAACTCCCGAAAGAAAAACAGAGAAAATTATATTGGAAAAAAGAAAAAAGTAAAGCAAAAAAAAAGTAAAAATATATATATATATATATATATAAAAGTATAACAAAGTAAGAAAAGAGAGTATGAATTCAATATCTTTTTGATATCAATGTTAATTCCGTCTAAATAATTACAATGACAAGGGGGTCAGTGTAATTCTCAAACGTTAGGGTTGATATGTATTAAAGCCAAATCTCAGGGGTATAAGTGTAATTTACCCATAATATAATTATAGTGGGTAATGATGTACCAAATGCAAGTTATGATATTCGTGGTCTTATTTACTACAAATATTATAACTAAATCCTATTCAGGCATAATTGAATGGGGTTGGACTGTCTCTAATCCGTAATCGGACTGAACCATCCAGTCTTGTCCAGTGGGCCCATTTTTTAGTTTCATTTCGATAATTCGAACCATTTACATTTTAGGATCCGTCGAGTACATCATCCCTGCAAAAAATCAAATCGATCGAATAACTTAAATTATGTGTTCGGATCAATTTTGTATGAACTATTTATTTTCTCACTGTCAATTTATTTTCATACAAAACTGATGTAAACACATGGTTGCAATTATCCAATCGACTTGATTTTTTACAAGGATGATGTACATGATGAATCTTAAAATGTAACAGTTCGAATTATTAAAACAGGATCCAAAAGTAGGCCCACAAGGTCCAACAACACCTCTCCAATCCGATGGTTGACTGAAGAGAAGCCATAGCCTAACTAAAACAAATAAGTTATAAACAAATCACATAAGGTATAATAATGATATTTTGGATTATAACTAAACTAACGTCATAATAACTAAAATCACAGTGAGTTATACCTAACAATCTTAACCAAATCATAACTAAAACTACAATTGGTCATAATAATTAAAAAAATCATAAAAATCATAACGATAGCATATAATACACGTTTTTTTTTTTTTTTTTTTTGGGGGGGGGGAGTGTGTACCATAGAATTCTATAATTATAATATTTCATAATAAACATCACAATATATCATACTTTACTCATTAAAGTAGTTTTTGATATTTCTTAGCACAAATGATTCGTAAAATTTACATCATAACGTTTGTAATATAACTAAAATAGCTTTTAAGTTTCAATTTAAGGGTGGACAATATAGATTCACATATTCATAATTTTACCAAAGACCGATATAAGTCACATAATATTTTTTGAAGTATGTCCCATTTTAAGGGTGCACACCAAACAATTAAAAATTATTTTCTCATTTTTCATACATCAAAATGTAAAAATAAAAAATAAATATATATTCTTTTAAGATAAGCCAAAAAAAATCAAAGAATAGACTTTTAACTTGGATGTCAAATAACATGCTCGTGTAACTATCACAAGTTTTAAATAATTTGAGTAGTTCATTTTGTATACTCTTGTGTGAAAATCATTATATTGATCTTATAACCATAAACACATAATTATATTAGATTTATCCTTGAATAAAAATAAAAATGATAGCATCAAAGACTTAATTTCACTATTATCCCCTTAAACTATCACTATTTCTTCTATTTCATCAATCTATTTAATCTCTAAAGTTCTAATCTTAGCTAATGTGATACAATTGGAGATGATGGTCTAAATTTGAGCAATTTAAATCATACAACCAAACATTTATTTTTCATTTACTATTTTGAATTGAGGGTAAAGAATAAGACCGGTGTTTGGTTGTACGTTTTAAGTTGTTTAATATAGTATAAGAATGGCCAAGAAGGTTTGGCCATATGATTTAAGTTGTCCAGATCCATATTATAAAATTACTTTTTTGCCTCTTAAGTTGGATTTCCAACATTACTGATTTGGACAAATTATTTCCAATTGGACCATATGAGTTGAATTTAATAAATAAATAAGAGTAAATAGACGAAATTGCCAATTTAGGGATAAAGTAGAAAATGACAATAGTTTAAGAGAAAAAAAATGAAATTCACCTTAACAAGTTTTAATTTTAAAGACAAATCTAATGATAGCCTTTTTTAAAAGAGTACTCGGGTGATAAATCCATTTTTGGATTTTCTTTACCCAGAAGTTCAGGTGCTGAAACATTATGTTCATAAGGACAACATCATGCAAAATGACCACAATATACCTTTATATATATATATATATATAGTATACATGGTTGAATAGGGACAAAACCAAACCCAACTCTCCTCTTTCTCTCTTCATCTCCTCTCACCTCCTCTTTTCTCCGACAATCCGCTATCTACGACGATCTAAGATCAGAAACACATCTGAGGTAATCCTCTATGCCACCGATCTTCTATCTCCAACGATCTCTCTCTAACCACCGAAAATGGACTCTGATAAGGTACTTTTACCACTCTCTTTCTATACTCTTCTATTAACTTCTGCGACAATCTCTCACTCCTCTTCTAGGACTCACCATTTGGTTTTTCTGGAACAAATTCGAGCTCGGTCTACTCTAATTCATCGTTGATCTATCTTCAGACCTTTAATTTCTTTCTGCTCTCTGTGTTCTCGTGTTCTAAACAAGGTCGCTGGCAATAATGTCGGAAGGCAGGCACTGCCTCTTCCAAGATCGACGAAGACAGTTAAATGATGTTGATGAAGGATTTTTCTTGATAGTTCATTCGTTCTATACGAAATTCACTTGCTGCAATGAATTTTAGTAGATTTAGGTTTCATATAGTAGATAGGATTTACGATGTGAATTATTTTGCTTAGTTGGTAGTTATTGTATCAACTTCATTCCATAAATGAAAATTCTCTACTATCAAATTGTGAAAATATGAGGTTCTATTTCTTGTTAGATTGTAAATGCTTTTGTACAGATAAAAATTATACAAATGAAAATTCATACAGATAAAATTTGGATAGAAAATTTGTATAGATAAAAATATTGAACAGATAAAAATTTGGATAGGCAAAATTTGGACAGAGAAAATTTGCATAGATAAAATTTGGACAGATAGAAAATTTGCACAGACAAATTTGAACAGAAAGACAAAAAAATTAAACAGATAAACAAAAAAATTTCAATAGATAGATAAAAATTTTGAACAGATAGATATAAATTTGAACAGATAGTCAACGAAAAGTCAAATAGATTATTAAAAAAAAAAAAAGGTCAAGGGGTAAAATTGGAAACAAAAAGTCTTCCAGGACTTCTCACCAAACTATTTCACTAAGTGTGGACTTCTTACCAATAAAAAAAAAAAGAGAAAATTAGTCTAAGGTCCCTATTTCATTTTCAGTAATGGAAAAGGTTCACAATATTATTTTGCAATGTCTAAAGTCCCTCAACCTCAACACCCGTATATCATAGAGAAATTTGATTCTCTCAAATCAAATCTCATTTCTCTCCTCTCTCTTTTTCTTCATCTATCGTCGCTATCTGATCTGCTATCGCCGTCAGCCGCCACTTGTTGCCATTGTGCTTTTCTCACTCTTATGTCATCGATCTCCTTCCTCTCTTTCCCTCCCTCCCTCTCTTCTTCATCTTCTCTCTCTGAACCTTAGCACTACCTCTAACAAAAATTCTAACGGCTTTAAGTACCGGAGGAACTGCTACAAACTCACTTTTGGCCTGGCCACTGAGAGACTCAGGCAGGTCAAGATGTGGATCAACCTTGACGATGGTGATGGTGGTGGTGATACTTCTGTTGTTATAGCGGGAAGAGATGAGTTTAAGATACCTTACAAAGAACCTCTTGAGATCAAATATCTATATGACTAAGTTGAGCTCCAATCTAGATTTTTGGTACTAAAGATATGCTTTAATTGAGGCTAAAGAAGTTGGTGAATTTTGTTATCTTTTGTTTGAAAGTCTTTGAATTTGACTATGGTGTACCGGTGGTATTCGTACTCTCTCCGATCTTAACCGTTCGTCTACGGATAGCTCTGGTATTCGTCTTTTCTTCTTTTATTAATTATTTGAACTTCATATTTCATATATATATATATATGTATGTATAATGTGTGTGTTGCTGATTTGAGTGATTTGTATATCTATCATCATTACCAGGTTCATGGTGATGATGATTTATATACGTATGTATATTCATATTCATCTTTTGGATTCATAAATTGGGTGTTGTTGTTGCTAATTTGTGTGTCATTTTCTCTGGATTTCCAAAGAATTTCTCTGGAAAGCCAGAAGAGAGAGATGAAGAGGATAGTGGTGGTGGGTTTTGAAGAAATGGGTTCCAAAGAAATTCACTTCATCTTTTTTAATATAAGCTCTATCCAATTTTAAAAATTGGGGGCAAGTAATTAATTTTTCTATGGGGTTCGCTTCTAAATCGACCTCAATTTCATAATTTTTTTTGAAATCCAGAGAATTTTTTTGAGTTTCCAAAGAATTTCTCTGGAAAGCTAGAGGAGAGAGATGAAGAATAGGGTGGTGGTGGTGGTGGTGGGTTTTGAAAGAGTGGGTTCCAGAGAAATTCACTTCATCTTTTTCAATCTAAGCTCTATCCAATTTTGATAATTATAGGCAAGTAATTAATTTTTGTGTGGGGTTCGCTCCTTAATCGACCTCAATTTCATAATTTTCTCTGAAATCCAGAGAATTTCGCTGGAAAGCCAAAAGAGAGAAATGAAGATGAGGGTGGCGATGGTGGTGGTGGGTTTTGAAGGAATGGTTCTAGAGATTTTCACTTCATCTTTTTCAATCTAAACTCTATCCAATTCCCATATTTCTCTGGAGAGAAATTCTTTGGAAAGTCTAGAATTTCTTTGAAGAGAATTTATCTGGAGAGTTGGAAGTCCAGAGAAATTGGATCAAACTTTCTCTGAATCGATGTTGAGGGATCTTAAACATTATGAAAATATTAAATGTCCTTTATATTATAAAATCTTAATACCAGAGACCCTAAAAAAATTCCCTAAAAAAAATCACTGGACCTAATGCCTTAGACAATTGTTAGAGTGCATTTTTCACCAATTTTCTATTTTTAAAATTATTTCTAACTAGAGATATAACTTTTTTCTTTTTTTTTTTATATATTTAAGAAAAAGACAAATTTGATGAAATTACTTAACTGGTTTCTGCTGTCTGTAGCAAGCCCCGGGATGCTGTCCCAAGGCTGCTCTACGCTACAGGAAAAGTTTAAATGAATTAAAGACCAAACCAAACAAACACAAATTATGCCAAGAAAGTGACCCCCATATTAAAGCTTATCCAATTACTATAATTTGATCCAAATAAAATCCAATGGATTATGCCTGTGTCTTTTTAATCTCCCTCTTATCAATTGACCTTTATATAAATATGACTTAATTAGGAAAAATCATTAAATACTTTTGGGGTATCATGTGATATTACGTATGTTTGGTGTAATTTATTATAAATTAAAAGTTAATGATAAGAAGGCAGAATCCAAAATCATTCATCTCCTAACTTTTAAAAAATTAATTTTTTTTTCAACTTATGTAAGATATTTCTATTTAATAAGTTGTAAGTAGAAATTACACTAAAAAATTTAACACAGACACTGAGAATAAAAAATAAGTTATAAGCAACTCAAATAAATTACACTAAATAGTCCCATTGTGTATGTGGCATTTCTAACAAATGAAAAGCCATAATACAAATTAATAAATAAGTCATCATTTGACTTCTAACTGCCTAATAAAAATAATTCAGCATGCCCGGTTTGGAGTATTATGTTTACAATTTAAATGATGCTTTGGTAACTGAGTAATGACCCATTAATTATGGCTTAAATGCATGCAATTTATTAAAATCCAATTGATTTTTCAGTGCTAGGATAGGATATGGAGAGAGCGAGGGGATTGAAAAGTTTTTGATTCCTTTGATGCCTAGGTGGCTCCGGTGACGTGACATCCAACCATTGGAACAGCTGGACTGTGATTTGGTGAAAGATCTTTGGGACCCATTTATGATTTTTTTTTTAATTTTTTAATTTTTTAATTTTTTAATTTGTCTAACTTATTTAATTGTTAGTGAGAAAGTATTGGTGGAAGGCTGTTGGTCAGACAAGTTTGCAATCTGCTTTTTGGATAATGTTACTCTTCATTGAGACAATCTTCCCCCAATGAAGACAATCTTCCCCCCAATCTTCTCTGGCCAATTTGACATCTTAAACATGACTTTGGGAGTTTCAAACTTCATGCTAGCAACATTTTCCACAAAGGAAAATGCCTCCGACCCCCTGGGTGCTGGGGTTGTGCGTGTAGCCTCTTAATTGGGTAAAAAAAATTTTTTTTTTTTTTTTTTTGTTTTTAGCCAATGGCGCAGCGCCACGTCACTGGGGGTGCGACTCCCACTGGGACTCTGAAGCAAGGTTCTTCCACAAAATTGGATATAACTTTCTTATACGAATTTTATCTTTTTATAAGAAGTTGCGTCTAATTTTATGATTAAATTTTGAACAAATAAAAAAAATTAAAAACATAGTTGTTTTCTTTGATATGTTAGTGACAGATAACTCCGACCAATTTATCCCATTGTCCAGTATAAAATCTTATGAATAAATTTTACACATGTTCAATCACATATTGTGGGTGTTAATTTCCGACCACACTGCCAATCAAGCACTCAGCTGGAGAACATTGGCAAAATAGATTAAACCCGAACAACTTGTCACAGAAAGAAGAGATTCTGGCGGTGGCTCGTCCACCCAGGGGCACTCCGACGATCAAGTCAATTATCTCTCAAAGATAGTAAAAGTGCTTAACTCACTATTCAGAATACAAAAAGCATACCTTAGACCCATGGGGGTGCCTCTCTTTTATAGCCAACACAAACCTAGTCCCAATAAAAGCTTAGCTTCAATGGATTTAGGATTACTGCTAATCTTGGACTCCCAGTAAGATTGGGATAAACTCTCTAAGAGTCTTATCTTTACCAAAACTGAAGTATTCTCCTATTCTAGGACTCTTGTCCCTTATCCGCTTATCCCGGATTCCGGTATTCTCGTAGATAATCTCGGCCTAGCCGAGATCATCTCGGTATCATGACCAGGACACGTGACTGTAACAAGCCCGCGGGGGACCTCGCTACAGTTCGAACTCGATTTGTTGTCACGGTTCGTAATCTGAACCAAAGAGTCCAAATCCGGCAAATCGTTTTGAGAAAACAGATTTTTGAAAGAAGTGCCAAACATGGACTGCTTTGCCAGATACAGAGTCGCCACCTAAATATTTTATTTTGGGAAATTTAAGAAACCCTGACTCGTTGCCTAAGGCCACGTGTCCGTCATCACCAAAGTTGCCTCGGCTCGGGAACTTGGGTACGATTGGGGAAGGTCACTTCGTGAGCACCACCGCTCGCCCGATCAAAGACCGGCCTCTACTAACCATGATATCTATTTTTGAAAACATTGTGTGTTCTTATTCCGATTATTAGCCTAGATTTACTATGTGATGCGCACAGCATACAAGTATAGACTGGATCGCGTGAATTGGAACAAAACATTTCATGTTTGTTTGTTTGAAAAATGGTTTGATGGTGCTACCCGCAGGTAGGCTAAGACGTGGATTTGCCACCCTCCGGTGGGCTTAGAAAACATGATTTTGCCACTATCTAGTGGGCTTAAAACAAACAGTCAATGATTTGTTCCACTTCAAGTAACTCAACCTCCACCCACAGGCATTCAAGCAGTTATATCACATAAGCACATAGCCTCATGGTAAGCATGCTATCATGGCAGTCACTCACACACATGCAAGGATGCTAAAGCATAAAAACTCACCGAGTACTCCAAGCCAAAACAGAAACTCATTAGAAACCATGCATGATCCTAATTATACAGAAATGCCTAATGCAACACATGCAAAAATGCAACTATAGCAGGCTCGGCTATTCTAAACATGGCATATGAGATGCAACAGCTATCAAGTATTCAATTTGGAATTGAAATACAAATGCAGTTAGTATGATGCGCCGAGCCCGGTGCATGCAAAACAGATGAATGAATGCAAACATGCTGTCATACTGTATGCTAATTGAAATATGCCATAATCTAACCATCATAAGCAGGTAAATAAAAGGGAAGAAAGACGTGGGATTGGAAGACATACATCACACTCACCCACACTTATTACAATTATGCCCTCGCGCAGAGGGTCCAAATAAATATACAGTCCAAATAATTCAGTTCAAATAATGCAGTCCGAATAATGTACAAATTCCTAATTAATTAACAAATTAACTAAGAAAAACTATAAAACTGGCATGCAAGCCAGGGACTGCCTTGCTTCTGATGGACGATGTATGTTTAGGCTGCCTTGCGCGGAAATCCACGGCGATGCCCCAATTAGCCTCTGTTTGCAATGTTTCTCGAAAAACGTGCCAAGCCTCGGAAGACTGCTGATTCTTGATATGCTGCAACAGAGAGCAGGAAAGGGCATAGCAATGTATTTTCACAAATGTATGCATGTCTCGATCCTCGTGCCACCAATCACGCATATTGATGCATGATGGCCGAGGAGTCGAAGTGCACTACTCAATATAGGATGAATGCATATGAACGCTACAACAAAACCTAACTCCATCATGGATGATCCGGAGTGTCGGTGACTTGGGAATTGAGACACGTTCCGTCACTCGGAGTACGGAAGCACCTCGTTTCCCGTGCCCGGGCTAACTCCTATCCCGAACACAATGCAATATGCATGACATGCATGAAATGCAACTAATATACAATCCTAACATACACAATGTTATGGAATGGCATACACGCTACACGAGGTAATACACAACCGGGCATACACAATGCTATGGGTGAAATGGCATACGCAATGCAATAATGGGCTTACACCAACATGAGAGAGCCTCAGCCACACTCACATAGGAGGCCATCAGATGAAAACAAGACACCTCGAAATGCGTGCACGCGTGCACGCAAACCGAGAACGGACCCTCAGGCACCAAAATGCCACTCTAATGAGACATGGCGAAGACATGGAATATGATATGCAAACATGCAAAAATCAGTAGCAAAATGACGGGGAAAACAGCCCCGAAACAAGGCGAAATGATACCCGATGTATGAAATGATCCCGAAACATGGATTTCAATGCATAAAATGGCCTACAGCTATACCATACATGCATAATTGATACATGACATGAAAAGGCAGAAGCAAGGCAGCCCCAAAACTCTCATTTTTTCAGTACAAAACAAGGCCAAACAGCAATCACAAGTAGGGCTAAGATGGCATACAAAAATGGCTCCGCAAGGGAGGTCATGAAGCAAGTGGTAGATGCAAAGCCCAAATGGAAAAATACTCTTCTACAACACTGAAGAGGGGCTAAAAATATGAACATTTACAGTAGATGACAAACCTCAAATCAGTATGAAAACATGCTCAAAATGCAATGCAAAAAATAGGCCAACAAGAGGCTATAACATGAGGTATACAAAGCATTCACCAAACAACCAAAGACCCTTAATAAGATATTCCAAGAAGGTCAAAATATGGCCATTTTCAGTTCTGATCATGGCCAAAAACAGAAGCTAGATAAGCCAACGAAAGCATACAAAAATGGGGGCCAAAGAGGGGTATAATGGTAAGTGCTACATGGAGGCCCCCAACAGTGTTGAGCCCTTCTATAATATTGTAGAGGGGCTCAAAATAAGCCCAATCACAGTTTATATCATGCTCAAAAACAGATCACACATAGGCTAGAAATACCATGCAAAATAATGGCATACAAAGAGGTATTGAAGCAAGTACCAAATGGGGGGCTCAAACAGGGTTGAGCCCTTAAACAAACATGAAGAATGGCTCAAAAAAATGACCCTTTCAGTTAGGATCGGAGCCCAAAACAGTAAGCGAATAGGGCTAAGAAATAGGACAAAAAAAGTGCTACAAAAGAGGGAAAATGGTCTTACCCTTGAAGATCACCTCTTTGCTACCTCTTGGACCAAAGAATGTTGCTTCTAAGCCTTTGAAAAACCCCTCCTTGCTTCTGGAAATGGAGTGGTGATGGTGGTTCTTGGTAGTGATGGAGAAATGGTGAAAAACTTAGAGATTTTGAGAGAGAAATGGAGAGATATGTATGTGTATGCTCAAACCAAGCTTTCCAACCCTTGAGGGAGAGCTAGAGCTGCTGTGTGTATGCAAGGATGGTGGGGCAATGGAGGGAAAATGTGTAGGGTTATGGGATTAAGTTCCCTTTTCTACCAAAGTCCCCCGAAATCAGATATTTTGGGGGAAAAAGCTATACAGCTGCAAGGCACACCTCCCAAGGATCATAGCCGGCCTGCTGTTTTTGTTGCAGGTGGCCGGCCGGCCACCCCCTATGGCCGGCCGACCAAGGGGCAAAATGGTCCAGAGGAATTTTTGGCCGGCCACCACAAAAAGGTGTCCTCCCAGGTGTAACGACCCTCGTCGCTGTTTACTGATTAAGTACTGATTACTGTTGAACTGAGACTGATCATGATTGGTAATCGAATTGATTGACATACTGAACCGACTGACTGAAATCTGAAACTGAATTGATTGACTGTAACTGTTTAAATGCACAATCTATCTGTTTGACTGTCAAATTATCTGTTCTCGTCTTATGCATTAAACTGCAAATTGAAGGCCTTATCGGCAGCCGAACCAGATATTGACTGATGTTTTATGATCAGTAGAATTAATGTGATTTTATGGTATAATTATCTGAAAATTGATTTAGTATGATTAAATTAGATCAAATGATGTAAATTACAAGAGTTGGCCTTATTTACCATTTTGCCACTTAGTAGCCCACTCCATAGTTTATATTGAAGCCTTAGTGTGCATTTAGCCAACATTTCATCAGCTCATTTGAGAGCTTAAACCGAATTAGAGAGACAGAGAAGGGAGTTAGCTTGAGTCCTTCACAAATTGGCTTAGAGACTTGTAGAGATTGAAGGGATTCTTGCATATTGTGCTTCTATTCTTGTAATTGGAGACCTAAGGTAGTGTGACTACCCTCTTGTTTGTGAATTCAATTGATTCTTGCATGGTTTAGAGGATCATTAGAGATTAGAGCCAAGATATGGCTTATAATGTTGAATTGAAGCTCATCTCTTGCATGCATGCTTGTATTGAGGAATTTGAAGTTTGTTTCATGGCTAATTGTTACATGCATGCTCATGTTTATATTCAAGTCCATGAATTTCCCCATGTTTTTGTAAGATTTGGCTCATTAGAGCATGATTTGGAAGCTTGGGAAATTGTTTAAAGTCTTGCATGTTCAATTAACATCATGTTCATGAAATTGGTTTCAATTGAGTTAGAATCCTTGCATGCATGTTCATATTCATGTTAAAGACCATGATTTCACCTTGTTTTGAAAAGAATGAGCTCAATTGAGCTAACATTTGAGGCTTCAAATTGATTGAATTCATGGTTATTGCATGTTCATCATGTTCTTGAGAAGTGATTTGAAAATGAGTTTAATGGAACTACCTTTGGGCCTTGATTTCTCAAATTGATCTTTGAAACATGTTATACATTGGTTTTAAAGTGTTTTCCAGAAAATTAGCCCAAAAGGATCGAATTTGATGCTTTGAAACTTGGTTTTGATCTTGGAGCTCAAATCTGGATTTCCAGATTTTGGTCGTACGCTCGAGCGGGGAAGTGCCGCTCGAGCGGGGAAATCGAGCTCCCAGTACTTCGACCTGCTTTACAGTCCGCTCGAGCGGAGTGATGCGCGCTCGAGCGGATATTTCGAGCATCCAGTATATTTTTACAGTACACTCGAGCGGGGAACGTTTTTGCCTGTCCGCTCGAGCGGGGGAAGCCTGCGCTCGAGCGGGACTCTGTTTTCACTGAAATTTTTGAAACTGTTTTCTGTGCACATCTTTGCATCCTCATCCCATTCTAGGCATTCTTAGGCCTAGTTTAAGGCATCTTAATGGATATAGATGTAGAACACACCGAGGCACATTAGGGATTAAGTTATTGATCTTTTCCAACTGTATAGCTTAGTGTGTGTTCATCCTGTATACTGTGTAGGGTTGGCTTTGGAGGAGACGCTCTAGCTTACTGTAGCCCAGAACTCTGTGAGTAACAATTGTGTAAAGATATGTTCAAAAGGATTATCTTTCGAATACTGAACTGAACTGTTTACTGAACTGGAATTATTTACTGAATGAATGTATGTCCTTTATTCTGAACTGTACTGTGGCATCCTTAGCACTACTGTTACTGACTGTTACTGTTACAGAGATCTCTGTCGGTTCCCTTGTTGGAACCACTACTGTTTACTGGTTGATTGGCCATCAACGACTGTTCGGTCTTTTTAGACCTACTGTACTGTTCGGTCTTTTTAGACCTACTACTTACTGTACTGTTATGCTAATGGATGTACCACATATGACTGTTTACTGTACTGAACAACTGATAAACTGATTGAAATGACTGTTTTCAATATACTGTAAGGACATTCATTCTTAACCTTTTACGCATTATGTTATTCACTGGGCTTTAGCTCACTGCTCATATATATATATGTAGGTGTACAGGCACCGGACTGTTGCTAGAGGCGTCAGGGTAAACTTCGGTTTTGTCAAGCCAACCATTGTGCCTCACTGCGAGGTTCCTGAACTGTTCAAGCTATGGCTTGGGGGTGTTTTAATTTCCCCTTCCGTCTCCGTACTGTTTGTATCACTGTATAGACTGTTAGACTGTACTGTACTGTTTAAGAGGGATTAGGTCCCTGTTCCGACTGACTGTAAATATTGTGCATACTGTTCTGTACTGAAAGTATAAAGGTATGAAAAATCCTTTTTGGCATACAGACTGTCACAGCTCATTGGACATCATTTATTT
The DNA here is from genome assembly GCA_030407325.1 of Camellia japonica. Taxonomy (NCBI): domain Eukaryota; kingdom Viridiplantae; phylum Streptophyta; class Magnoliopsida; order Ericales; family Theaceae; genus Camellia; species Camellia japonica. The sequence continues at coordinate 46,049,668 of JAPPVO010000014.1, forward strand.
ACTGTATTGGCTTCCGCCATGCCCCTGTACTCTGTATTACTGTTTTACTGTTAAGCAGGCCTTCGGTAATCACGGATTACTGGCCGGTTACGGTGCTAAACCCATAGGGGCGGGTTTGGGTCGTGACACCAGGTCTCCTCATCACAACCCTGTGGTTCAAAATTGGCAACTCTAAAACAGGAGAGAGAATATGCCACTTTTAGGAGGGGTTCAAAAGGTTCAAGTTGAGTTACTGGCTGGCCATAGACTTTTAGGGTCCTCACATGTGTGTACAACACAAATATGTGGTTTGGGCTTGAAAAAAATGCTCCTAGGGTGGTCAACATTAGCTCGGAAGTGAGAAAAACGGGCGTCAAAGGGCGCCGGAGGAGCATAACTGATTGCTGAGACAAATGCTGGCCTCCCACCCTTCAGTGACCTTCCTGGTGATAAAACAGAGGTACCTGCCAAAAATGAACGAAAACCGATGCAAAACGAATGCTCGGGGGCCAAAACACGCAGTTCGGGGTCTCAAAAATATGCTATTAAGCACCGAAAGTGGCATCTGGCCACGAAGTGGGTCTCTCAGACCTCAGTGTCCCTCAAAAGGGAGTAAATAAGATGTATGCCAAAAACCGGAGGAATCGGAGATGGTTAGGCTGTCCCGAACCGAGGCACACGGCCTGACGGCTCCGAAAACCGGGAACCGGGCTCCGAAATGGGCAAAATGGCCTACGGCCACGAAATGTAGCCCACGACCACTGAGAGATGGTCTACGGGACCTCTCCCTCCCTCAGGAAAATAAACAGAGAAAACCGAGTCTGGTTCGCAAACCGAGGCAAGGTACAGAAGAGGGTTCGGAAGTCCGGAGGCAGGGCTCACGGCCGTGACTCTGAGACTTCTGAACGAGCACAATATGCAACATCACCGAGCGCTCAATCGGTGACGTCTGAGTCTTAAAGTTGGTCAAAAATGGGGTGTCTACAGTGACACCTCAGCTGACACTTCAGTATCACCTCGGCCACGTGTTGTCATTCAAAAATTATATCCCCACAACTGCCCCCTAGGTTCTATTACCTCGGCATCCTGAGGTGATGGAACCTAGATCATTTCTTCCATCTAGCACATCGGCTAAGCTCACTTCATCATTCATGGCCGAAGTCATCATTCGTCGGCTCAATATGACTAAAACTTATAGTCTGTTTTCATCAATCTTTAGAATAATTTGCATGTCTTCAACGTACAACTTAACTGTGTAATCTTCTCGGTATGGAATACTTCGGTTATACCCACTAACAGTTTATTTGGGCTTTGGCCTAACACTTGAAAATATTTTTTACAATATTTTCACAAGTGTTATTTACAACTCGACACTTCACTCTTTACTTAGCAAGACTTCTATCTTCAAATATCTTCTAAGTCTTGGCAACATGGTAATCTCGGCAAGTATGTAGATACTTCTTTCAACATAACCTCGACTTAACTTGTAAATTTTTCTCAAAAATTTCAACAAGCGTCAAACATGACCTCGGTTTAACTTCAACTTGTAAATTTAAATTTCTATAAGCGTCAAACATGATCTCGATTTAACTTCAACTTGTAAATTTAAAATTTCAATAAGCGTCAAACATGATCTCGGTTTAACTTCAACTTGTAAATTTAAAATTTCAACAAGCGTTAAACATGATCTCGGTTTAACTTCAACTTGTAAATTTAAAATTTCAACAAGCGTTAAACATAATTTCAGTTTAACTTCAACTTGTAAACTTAAAATTTCAACAAGCGTTAACATATCTTGGTTTAACTTCAACTTATAAATTTAAAATTTCAACAAGTGCTAAACTAATCTTATCCTGTAAATTCCAAGCATCATTCTCCAGTCCTTTCCATTGGTCGTGTCGAAACAAAGTTCCTTCCCCTGAACATCTCGATGTTCTTTGGTGCAGGTTTCTTTGGTACGACGTGTCTTCTGGGATTCTCCATGCCCGACCTCTCACGAAGGCCGGTGAGAATGTCCCTTGGTCCCGCCATGTTGAGGGACTGCAGGAACTATTTTCTGCCCCCCTTTCTGGGCACCTTTCTTGGCCGTTGGAATCGGCGTATCTTGTAGCGGGAACGGTGGCTGCATGACGTTGTTCTGCATCATGAAATTGACAACCGTTTGCAGGTCCTCCAATTTGTTCGCCATGGCCTTCACCTCATCATCCCTCCGCAGGCATATTTCTTTCCATACCTGGAGGTCGTCCTCGTTATAATATCCGTTTCGGTCTGATTTCTTTGGCACATCGCCTTCCTAGCCGACGTCCTTTTCTCCGTGATTCTTATCATGAGTCTCTTCGTTGCAATTGTCTTCTTCGACGTCAAGGTTAATGTGTTTCTCGCTCCCAGTAGGAGTGTCGTCCCCCACCTTCTCTTTCTGTCCGTCGTTGGCCATCTATTCTCATTTCTTTCCCACAGACGGCGCCAAATTGTGGGTGTTGATTTCCGACCACACTGCCAATCAAGCACTCAGCTGGAGAACACTGGTAGAATAGATTAAGCCCGAACAACCTATCACAGAAAGAAGAGATTCCGGCGATGGCTCATCCACCCGGGGGCACTCCGACGATCAAGTCAGTTATCTCTCAAAGATAGCAAAAGTACTTAACTCACTATTCAGAATACAAAAAGCATACCTTAGACCCATGGGGGTGCCTCTCTTTTATAGCCAACACAAATCTAGTCCCAATAGAAGCCTAGCTTTAATGGACTTAGGATTACTGCTAATCTTGGACTCCCAGTAGGATTGGGATAAACTTTCTAAGAGTCTTATCTTTACTCAAACTGAAATCTTCTCCCATTCTAGAACTCTTGTCCCTTATCCGCTTATCTCGGATTCCGATATTCTCGTAGATAACCTCGGCCTAGCCGAGATCATCTTGGGATCATGGCCAGAACACGTGACATCTCAGCTGACACTTTGGTGTCATCTCGACCACGTGTTGTTATTCAAAAATTATGTCCCCACACATATAAATCATGTGTATGAGTTAAGTTCTATTTTTGCATTATGTGAGAATTGAAAATGAAACATTTTAGAACTACGTTGTAGTAGATTCTCATTTCAATTTTTTAACCACTCGGCCACTTATACAAGTAAATATTATATATAATAGTGATATCATGTGACAGTATCACTATTTAATGAGAAGTTTCATATTATAATAAAAAAGAATATATAGTTGAGTTAATGAGAGACCATGTATGTTTCATCCTATCTCATTTGTAATTTTCTATTAACTAGTGACACCCTAGAAATAGGTGTCACCTTTATGCTCAAAATTTATTGGAGATATTACCATTCACTGGTAATTTTAGAAAATTATTCGTATTTGTGAAAAAAAATTATGATTTTAATTATTAATATTTATGAAATTCCTTATTTGTTTGTAATTATTTTCTAAAATTTACATTGAATTAAAAAAAAAATTATTTGACCTTTTGCAGGTTTTTTCCTTTCATGAAATTTCTTATCTGTTTGTAATTATTTTCTAAAATTTACATTGAATTAAAAAAAAAATTTATTTGACCTTTTGCAGGTTTTTTCCTTTCATGAAATTTCTTATCTATTTGTAATTATTTTCTAAAATTTACATTGAATTAAAAAAAAATTTATTTGACCTTTTGCAGGTTTTTTCCTTTCATGAAATTTCTTATCTGTTTGTAATTATTTTCTAAAATTTACATTGAATTAAAAAAAAAAAAATTTATTTGACCTTTGCAGGTTTTTTCCTTTCATGAAATTTCTTATCTATTTGTAATTATTTTCTAAAATTTACATTGAATTAAAAAATAAAATTTATTTGACCTTTTGCAGGTTTTTTTCCTTTGATTTGAAAGGAAAAAGTAGAGCAAATAACTAATTTGATCTACATAGCCCCGTTTGGGAAGTGAGTTGGCTTTTTAACTTTTTAGATTTTTTGACTATTTTAATCTGGGTTAAAAAGTTTAATTTGAGAAAGATTTTTTGACTTTTTTGACTTTTTTTTTGTGAGAAAATAGTATAATGATTATGAATTGAATGTAATATTTTATTTATTGTGATTAAAATAATTTATTTTATCTTTTATAAACAAAATAGCCACATAAGCTCTTTCCTATGCTTACACTTTTGTAGTTAACATTTTCACTATTATACTATTTTTGATTCGTTGTTATCCGAAGATGATCTTGCTAAGGTCACAAGTTGCAATTCTCATTCCTCTTCCTTATAGTAACTTAGAATTTGGAGTCTCTTGAAGCCCACCATTAATCTTTTTTTAATCAATCCATATCTATACTTTTTTTTTTTTTTTCTCTCTCTCACTCCATCCCTTGACTTTTGAAGGAGAGAGATAGAGAGAGTCCACAATCAAGCATTTAGATCAATATAAGGTCACAATCCTATATTTTCAAATCTTTCTATCCCTCTTTCCTAATACATTTCTAAAGTTTCGTTTGGAAACAGATTTTTTTAATAATTTTTTAATTTTTAATTAAAATATAATGTAAAAAAATTAATATGTTTGTGATAATTTTTTATTTTTTTACGAAAAGATATGCAGAAAGTAGAGAAAAAAATATTTCTTTTTTATTTTTTGGTATAAATTATTGACTTTTTGATTTTTTTTAATAACTTTTTGATTTTTAGACTAAAAAGTGATATTGCAAAGGAGACCTAACTATCTCATCGTTATTTTTAAAAGAGACAGAGAATCAACAAGTATTAAACACTTTATTTATTCATTTATTTTTTCTTATCTCATCTTTTTTATTTTTTATTTTGCTCAATTATCACATCACCCCCTTATACTCTCGATCAACACTATCATTATTATCTACAAACATTTAATTTGTTACCCAGGAGAGTTGGAGAATATTATAGTGGTATAGGGAGAGAGATTTGATGGTGGATGGATAAAAATGAGAGAAGTATGATAATTTTATTTTGATATTAGAGGATATTTCAGATTTTTATTTTTATTTTTTTATTCTTAGTTCAATTGCAAATAAAATTCTAATAATGAGAAATTTGTACTTTTTAAAATGTGAGAAAAGAATTAACATTTTTAACAAATCTCAAGAGATAGATTTATCATTTGCCTTGTATCAAATTATTAAAGTGGAGCCATGGTGGATCCAATGGTCCAACGTTTTTGTAAAAAGGCTAGGCATCCCTCTAGATGGTGTTGTCGCAGCCCATGACCCAATATAAGTTTTATTTCAATTATTTAAATTATTCATTTTGTATAATGTTATATATATATTATTCATGTAAAAAATTAAATCAATCTGATAATCGTAACTTGTTGGATTTATTATCCTTGTTGTTTTATTTTTTGGGTCTATTTTAAAAACCACACTTGTCATTTATTTTTTTAAAATACAAATGTAATAAATTAAATATGTTATGATTATTGGATTGATCTGGTGTTGTTGTACGGAGAAACCTGCACATGCTTAGGAGTTGGTGGAACAAATATTGGTGCAATAATGGGATTGGATAGTTAGAATTATTACAGATATTTCAGTCCAAAATCAAATCATAATGGGTAGAGTACTTCCTAAATTACATGAATTGAACCTAGGTGGCCCAAAGAATAGATGTGAGGACAAGCCTCTAGCAGAAAAAATTTAAAACTTTAAAATTTGTTTCGTGAAAAAAAATGAAAAAAAATCAAAAGCAAGTTTTATTTTTGTGGAGGGTAGAAACAATTTAACAATTAAAATATATATTTTTGATTTTTTTTTTTGTCAGATTAATTTTTATTTTTTTCAAAAACAATTTAAAAAATAGTTTCAGGAACGCAAACTCACTAATTAATCATGTATTCTCTGCTATGCAGCTTGAAAATTTTCATTAATTGATGATACCAGCACATAATTCTCTGCAAAATTTGTTTGTTTTTTGTTTTTGTTTTTTTTTTTTTTTTTGTTTTTTTTTTTTTTGTTTGGGGGCATGAGGCTTTGTTTGTGTCAAATTTTAATCACTGATTTTTGGGCTGGGCCTCAAAGAACAAGGCAGACCGACACTGGATATTACTTGGTAAGGCTTCAAACTTTTTAACACTGCATTTTGGGCTGGGTCAATCACTATTTGAGATTTGTGCATGGACATCAAATAAAAAGTGGTGTCAAAAAATAATACATAAGCTTTTCTCATCACAAGTGCAAGGTTTATTAAATTCATAATTGAACTAAACATGATTGGTTCAGTACCGAACCAACTCGACTTGATCCAAACCAACTTGATGTTGCTCGGATTGGCTTGGGTTAAAATCACAATTTTGCCATACTGAAAATAAGTAAATCATTCATTTATAAGTCATATTCAGAAAAAAAAAAATTCAATGCAATCGTAATACCACATTATAATGCGTATTTGGTATCACCAACTAATAAGATCTTATCACTTACCCACCATCAAGTGTGCAACTCAGGATAATTCGGGCGAGTAAAAAGGTTGTCCAAGACCAATTCAAGTTTTGTTGAGACCTACCTAGACTCGAATTGTAATTCGAGATTGTCTACCAAAATCCGACCCAAGTTAAATCCGAATTACCCGAGTTGCCTGAATTGCACATAAATTTAAGCTTTTATTTTTCAATTAAATTATTAATTTATTAAAATTAGATTCTATTTACAATTTTTTTTTTAAAAGATCATTAATAAACATAAAAATAAATAATTTATATAATGTAAGACAAATGTTGTTATGGTAGTCTTTACAATTTATGAGTGTGAATAAAGAAGATAAGATTTTGTATTGTGTTAATATATATTCAAAATCTAAATTACTTTCATATCATCTAATGGTTAATAATTTATATGTATATTAAATATTTATATATTATATATATAATTCTGGTTTTGGATTGCTCGGATTGTTTGATATCTTTACCCAAATCCGTCCAAATTTAATTCAGGCTTTTAATGTTTTGTCAAAATCCATACCGTATTTAAAAATAGTTTACCCAAGTCCTAAAAAAATTCAAACTAGTCTCAAATTGTTCGAGTTGAGCTTGCCCAAATTACATCCCTACCCACAATATATTGATCCCAACTCCACCATGATTATATGGAAGTTACATAGAAGTTATGAAAATGACATGGGCTAGTAGTTACAATAAAAGGGATGGTTCACTCAATATTTGTTAGGTTATAATTGGTTGATAATACCATGTGTATATGATCGCGTGTATCACTGTTGTATTCAAGGTTGACTCCTCAAATTCAATCTTGCAACATCATAAATAAACAACTTATTTGCTTTGGGCCATAAGGAATCCACACCACACCACACACACCACCCCCCCCAAAAAAAAAAAATCATGTGAAATAGTCAAACAGGCCCAATTGGATTGTGTTACATGTTTAATGGAGTGGGGTATGTGGCGTGCCAATAATTGTCCACATCTTGGGCCTCTGTGGGAAGGTTGCAAAAGAGAAGCCTAAGCCAGAAATGTGATTTGAAGTCAAATGTCTAGTGAGGTGGCTTCACAATTGCATGCATCATCATGAGTAGGATGGATATAATTCAACAGTTTCATTCAAGTAAATGACAGTTACAAATAGATTGTGCAAAATACCGCCTAATCCGTTAAAATCGTATTGATTCGCATTTGCATCGTTTTATTCGCAAACTGCAGTTTAAATTTTTAAAATTTATAATTCGCTTTCGAAACCGTTCTGCTCCGCTATAGTTAATACACATATATATATATATATATATATATTAATTTATAATGAAATATTAAAGTAAAAATGAATGTAAGAGAGATTTATATGTGAAAGTTATTACAAATTAGAAGTTATATATATGAAAAATATTATGTAATTAGTGTATTATATATATGAAAAATATTATGGAAATTAGTATTATATATCATACAAAAGCTTGATAATTGGTTAGAATATTCTTCAATATGTCAATCCGCCCAAAACCGCTCAAATTGTAATTTGTCAATCCGCCAATACGTCATTCGGTTTATAATTTTACTCTCAAGCCATCCGAACCGCACCACGCACACACCTAGTTACAAAGTGACTCAAACCAAGGACTTTCGGTTCTAGTTCGTTGAACCCATAACTTTTGTTTAATTGTGGGTTGCGGAACATGTAAGGTGTGTTCAGTTGTGAGATGCCGAACATGATAGATTTGTACGTTCGATAATGGTGTAAAGATGTTTCAATTTTGTTCAGTAGTGATTGTTTGCGCAATTTGGTTTTGTTCGGCAGTAGGGCTCTAGGTTGTTTTTTTGTTCATTACATTCTTTTATGATCCAAATATTATGATTCACACTTAAGAAGATGTGCAATAGAACAAATCAATTTATTTTGTCTTTTGTTCTTAAAAGTAATTGTATACATAGGAATATTGGAATAAAAAGAACATTTTAAATGAGAGATGTAATGAGTTAAAAGTGTTGTGTGAAATTCTACTTACAACACTATTTTAACTTCTTACACCTTTTTTTTTTTAATTTTTTAATTTTATAATTTTTATAATTTTTTTATTACCCTCATCTCTAACATTTCTCCTTCTCCTTCTCCTTACACCCAAAACCTAAGAAAACCCTAAACCTAATTCTCCATCACCACCACCTCTAATCACCATCTTCGTCACTACAGCCGCCCCCACCGCCCAATCACCACCCTCTTCTTCATCAGCCACCACCATTGCCACTACCCTAGGAACCCTTCTACTTCTTCCGCCACCTCCACGCCAAACCCCACCGTTGTTTCCTCCTATCTCCTCCCTCATTGCGTCTTGATGTCGCCTCATCGCAACCCAGCCATGCTTCGCACTCCAATCTCCCGTTGAGCTTCTCAACCCTAGCCCCACCACGAACTAGACCCACCTGAACCACCACTGCAAAAGACGAGCAAGAGAGAGAGAGAGAGAGAATTGTAGGTTGTGGCAGCGAGGGACTACGAAAGTAGTCGTGATGATGGTAATGGTCGCGATATAACAAGGCGGCGGGAAAAATGGTGGCTGCAATGACAAATGGTTGCACAATGATCGAAAAAGAAGAAGAGGATGGCTACGATGGTTAGATGAAGAAGAAGAACAGAAGAAGAAGAGGAGAAAGCAAGGCGAAGAAAAAGGTTGCAGTGGCTGGAGCCAGGGCCGGCCCTGGCCTAAGGCCAATAAGGCTTGTGCCTTAGGCCCCATAATTTTGGCCCAAAAAAAGGGCCCCCAAATTTAATAAATTGTTATAGGCCAACTTTTTTTTTGTTTTTTTTGTTTTGTTTTAGGATCAATTTAAAGGGCCCAAAATGTTTTATTGGGCCCATGTTTGGTTTAATCCATATTTATTAAAATGAAAATATATAAAAAAAAAAAAAAAAAAAAAACAATAAAGTGTTTGGGCCCAACCCAAACCATGCATACAATATAAATCATTGTTCACTTAATATATGAAAGTAAATTTTAATTTATAATTTTAATAATTATATGTGCAAGTATACTTAAATAAAAAATTTGTGAATACTTATCATTTTAATCATAAATTTTTTATTAAAAAAAATATATTAGAGGGGCTCCATTTTCATAGTCCGCCTTAGGCTCCACAAATCTCAGGGCCGGCCCTGGCTGGAGCTGGAAAGAAGGGTGGTCTTCGGCGAAGGTGGTGGTCGTGATGGTAGCGATGGTTGCGGAGGTGAGGCGACGGAGAGGGTAGTGGTTGTAGCATGGTGGTGATGTTAGTCTTTTTTAGATTTTGGATGTAAGGAGAAGGAAAAGGTTAGGGATGAGAGAAATAAAGGAATTATAAAATAAAAAAAGAGTGTAAGGAATTAAAGTAGAATTTCCCATATTTAAAACTATTTCCAATTTTGGACAAAACAAATTGCTTGAATTCAATTCAACACTTGTGACTTCCAAGCTTTGTACAATGTAAGCATGTGTACCCCACACGCTTATACTACTGCAAACCTCAAAGCATCAAAAAATAAAATAAAAAAATCCAGAGACAATTACATGAGCTAAAAACCCACTAAGAATAAACAAATTTAGTAAATAACATCAAAGCGTTAGCTTAATTAATGTTTTCATTTTCTTGGCAGTTGAGATGAAAATGTTGATGATACATATATTCATGAAAATTCAATGAAAATTTTCTGTTTATAGAAAACCTTATCACTTACTAAATAGCTGTCATAGTATTTTCCGTTAGATTCGCTTTCAAGGCCTTGGACAAATTTGATTTGCCTTTGGGCTGGCTATTTTTAAAATTATAACTATTATTTAAATAAATAAATACAAATATCAGAAAATTATAAAATTGTGATTATTAGATCAATTTGATTTTTTTTATAGATAAGCTACACACATGAGTTTACAAAATAAACAGTTTAAATTACTTAAATAGAATCAGTGATGGGCCTCACAAATAGGGGTGAGCATGGTTCGATTTGAAACCAAACCAAAACCGAATTATGAAAACACGGTTCCATTCAGTTTAAAGCCACAATTTTCAAGAAGTTTGTCATCATTCACAACATAATCAAATATTGCTCATAGATCAAGTAAAATATCATCGTTTCACAAACAAATTGTTTAAATGATATTTAGAATTAGTTCTACCATTACATAAACACACTTATAAGCAAAAAGTTAACAACTTATAAATATATTTAGGATACTAAAAAGATGCTGTAGAGGGGCAAAAACTAATTGCTGATCTAACCCCTGAGGTTGCCTTAATTGGAGGAACAATTATAATTAAAGGAGCTAGAGGCAAGCCCTAAGAAAAGTGGGTCAACAAAGAGCCGAATGAGATCCAATCAACTAGATTTGAATGGACCATCTGCGGTGGAAGTATTTGAGGCAACCATTTGAGGTAGGACCTACTGTGACCTAGTATCCGAGGTGACTTGTCAAGACACCGCCCCGCAAGAAGACCATTTTTGCACCGCCTTCAAGGTACAAATACTTGGGGCATACTTCCTGAGGGAAAACCATCCAAGGTGATTGTAGCCTCAAGAACTACTATTTAAGGCAAGACTCTCCAGGTGATAGTAGCTTTTGAGGAAGGTCTCCTCTTTGCAAACAGAGATTGATGCTTGGAGTTTATAACAAACCCCAAAACATTACTAACTTGGCATTGATAGAATGCTCCAAAGTTTACTGGTTGGAGCCAATATCAAGCCCCAAAGGTACTAGTATATCGCGGGAAGTCAGAATCATGACCCATGCGAAGATGGACATAAGGTAGCCTGAACATAAATAACTCATTTTCCATTTACCCAGGCTAAAGACCTATCTTAGTTGTACTGGCATGACTAAGGAAGTCCCCTTGGATTTGGTATGAGGCACATCATGTTTGAGTTCAAGCCTTGTTGTGGCCTACATCCTGGGAAGCTGTGGAGTTCATGGTTAGGTGGCTAAGAATAGAGGAATCATTGACGTAGATACAAGTATGGCTGATAGTAGGTGATAACTCTTGAGAATGTATATTTTGGAAAACTGTATTGAGTAAAGAAGTGTCGAGCGATAGTACCATCAAGGAAGGTACCAAAAATAGCACCTTCGGAGGGTCATACCAAAAACAACACATACCAAGGGACACGTGTCCACTAAAGCTTAGTGGTCAGGACAAGAATATTTCGTGTGATCCTCAAGGACATGTGTCATCACTCTTTTCGAGTACCAAGAAAAAGTTTATAAATAGACCCATTTCCTAAGGTTTGAAGAAGAGAACTTTTGGAATTTTGAGGAGATGCTGCCCATTTTTACTACCACATTCCTCTCCAAAATTGCTTGCACTACTATCACCCGGCTACTCACTCTCCAGCCCTCAAATCATTGACCGTTAATATAGTTTTACCTCTTTAAGTGATATTATTATTACTGTTCATTTTAGACCCCCTACAGATACTTAAGCATTTACAATAGACAACAAATTATATGTATGTATACATCTAAATGGTCCGGTTTGATTTCAAACCGGAACCATAACTATTAAATCACGGATGGAACCGATTTTTTTTGTCCATTTCATTTCATTTTATTTTTTGCAATGAATATTCAAAATTCAAATACAATCCAAATGAATTTTCATTATAAAAGAAAATAAAAATTCTATATTAATCTACCTTTAGAATGGAATAACAATAATAGGGGAACATGGTCAAATTTAACACACAAAGTCAAGCTATACGAAATTTAGGTAACCATGCAACATTTCGGCGAAATTGTCATCTTCTTCCTCGAAAGTTTACATGACTCTGCAAGAAAATGTTTTTTTAATACTCATTCCTTTAGTCCTCTGCAATTAATTTTGTGGCGTAATCTTGTCATGGTTTGAATGTGAGGATATAACACATCACTAAAAATCAATTCAGTAGCCACAAACACTCTACCTACTTAAATGACATAATTGTCTATGTCAAAAACCCATAGACAATAAAATTAATATTTAATATTTTATTAACAAATAATATTTAGTTGATAAAAATAATCAATTAATATTTAAATATAAAAACCTCTATTATTAATTTTTATTATTTGGGGGTCTTTTGACAATGAAGTTTGTCAAAATATACAGATTCCCACGCACTAACTAAAAATTACAAATATTCTCTTATTAAAATTTTTCCTTCAACTGACTAATAAAAAAATCCAAATTATCCAAATACCCTCTAATATCAAAATAAAATTATCACACTACTCTCATTTTTATCTACCATCCACCAAATCTCTCTTCATACACCACTACAATGTTCTCCAACCATCTTTAGCGACACACTAAATATTTATAGATTATAATGATGGTGGTGTTGATTGAGAGTTGGAGAGGGTGGTTCGATGGTTGGACAATGTGGTATTACTATTTGATAAAAAATAAGGAATAAGAAAGATTAGATAAAAACAAATAAATAAATAAATAAAATGTTTTAATTTCATAAAGGCTAATATATGTATTTGTGAAAAAAAAAAAAAAAATTGTTACTGACATCATACTCTCTGTTAATTTGACTTAACGGTTGATTAATGGAGATGACATTTATTATGTGATTAAATATCTTAAGGGATGGGATGTAATTTTCCCAACTTGAGGAGAGAATTTGTATTTTTATAAATCTCAAGTGATATATTTATAATTTATTATTTTATTAGATTTTAAAGTTAGTTCTTTGCTAGATAATAAGGATTTTTTTACTGGCTTTGCATATTATTGCTAAACTTTAGAATATAATGATTTTTTTTTTTTTTAAATGAGGTATTTGGCAAAGATCAAATAGGATAAAAATTATTCCTAAATTTGGGTAGCCTCCCCTCACCTAAACTTTTTCATATCAAAAAATAAAAAAATTGTAGACCATGAGAATTTAAAAATATGATGTAAATTTAGACTATGTGGTGTGGACTAAACTCAAAATGTATCTCATCTACACAATTAATAAAAAAAAAAGTTTATTATTAATAACAGAGGTTTTTTATATTTAAATATTAATTAATTATTTTTTTATTTGGAATTTGAAAATTAACAATTGGGTCGCTTGGCCTGTTTGGAAATTTGGCTATTTTAATTGACTTTTTGATTATTTAGCTATTTTAGCCTGACTAAAAAAATTTGTGTTTAGAATGATAGTTATTTTTTTTGTAGTTGATTTGATGATTGTGAGAAAAAAAAAAAAAAAACTAATTATAATTTGAATGTGATATTTTATCTTATTAACTATTTTAACTTATTTTATCTTTATTAATTATTTTAGTTAAAAAAAAGTCACAAACCTAAGTTCCCAAACAGTACCATGGTAGGTAGAGTGTTTATGGCTATTAGATGTAATTTTGATTAGGTGTCATCCTCTTTTCCAACAAAAGAATTCCAGAGGTACAAAAAACTCATACATAAATGTATGCATGCTTAGCTTTTTTGTGTTAATTGTTGGTATTTTTCTTATCTAATTCTTGATCAAAAAAAGGTTAGAGTTCCACAATTAGGGTCTTAGAATTTATTTATAATAAATATGTTTAGTGGAGATTAAATTGATGAAATATAAGATTCATGAGCAAAATGAACTTAAAATATTAATTATTATTTCTGAATAAATTATGGATAGATAATTCTAAATAAAATGATTTTATTTCCGAATAAAATGAATTTGATTAACCTTGCTGATTCTTGATTCCTAGTTATTAATGATTGCAGAAATGATTTTTGAACTGCAATAGCTGCAAGAAGGTGCAAGAAAGAAAAGGCAGATCAAGATTGAAGCTTCATTCCCAAATGGTCAAGCTAAGGCTAGTGACTCTGAATGAAGTGATTGATTATAACATAACAGTAATAATAATATGAAAAATGACTTGGACCCCCAGTGGAAGTACTGGGGGTCACTCCTGATTGGCCAAAAAAAATTTTTTTTTTTTTTTTTTTCCAGCCACTGGCAGAGTGCCATGTGGCGCTGGGGTCACTGCCCCAGCTAGAGGTCCGAATCACAGCTCTAATAATATATGGAAAAAAAAATTTGTACATAAAATCAAATATAGAAGGGTAAATTACACTTAGGAGTGTAAAAATGGCCTGCAATCCGCGGGCGGCCTGAAATTCACCCGCGGTCTGGGATGGACTTGACCCATTTAGGCCCGCTTAGGCCCAGGCCCAAGCTCCTGGGCCTGGGCTATTGTTTTGAAGCCCGGCTCGGTCTGTGGGCTAGTCCATTGACCCGCTTAAGGCCCACTTAAGGTCCGGCCCGCGTCGAGGACCAGTGTATTTTTTAATAGAAAATAATAAAATTTTGTTAGAAAAAATTTCAAAAACAAAAAAAATGGTTAGACCCGCCCAAGCCCATTGGGCCGGTCCGAGGCCCGAATACCCCTGGGACTGGGCTTAATTTTTGACCCGTGGGCCGATCGAGCCCGGCCCGGCCCGGCCCGGCCCAAATTTTGGAGGGAGCCAGCGAGGCCCGACATGGGCCGAGTCGGGCCAAATTTACACCCCTAATTACACTGACATTTCTAAGATTTGATCCGATTATATTTCACTCTTAATGTTCTAGAAATTATATTCTCACCTCTGTGGTTAATAGTCTCATTTTACAAACCTCCTATTTATGTAAAAGGCAACAACTCTTAGTAAAAAAAAGAGAAAATTATATTGAAAAAAAAAATAAAGCAAAGGAAAAAAAAAAGGAAGCAAAGCAAGGCAAGGAGAGAGAGTGCATGAGTTCAATATCTTCATTCCGTCTAGATAATTATAATAAATAATGACAAGGGAGTTAGTGTAATTTTTTAAACGTCATAGAGTAATATATATTAAATTCAAATCTCAAGAAGTGTAAGTGTAATTTACCTAATATAGAATAAATGGATTGGATAAGTCTTGATTTTTTTCATCTTAAAATTAAAGGATGAAATCATGTTTCTTATCATATTTCTCACCTCTATACACCAATAACTGTCTTACATATATATATATATATATATATTAATGTGGGGGTACAATGTCTTGTATTTAATAATGAGAAAATGAAATAAAAATAAGATTAGATATTGCATTGCTTTTTTATTTCTTCTTTTTAATTTTTGGTGGGACATATTGCATTATCTTAAATTAAATAATTAGTCAAAATAACCTATATTTAAATAAAAAAATCACTGCTAGACATTTTTATAAAATAAATTTGTATAAAAATTAAATATCAATATAGTAATAGCAATGATGGTGATGTTGATTACAAAAATTAACTATAATAATGATGACGACCATGATGACACATAAGAGAAGTAGTCATATGAGGAAAAGGGTATTCACAAAAATTAAAGAAATGAAGCCTACTAATCTACACAAATTAAAAATCAAAATTACATAAACAAATTGGTCCACACACCCTTTTTCATCTATTCCAAAAATAGGGTATATTTGGTGTAGTTTTCGTGGAAGCTAAAATTAAATAATTATAAAAACAAATTAAAAATCTCTTTCATAAATTTTAAAATTATTTTGGCCTATTAAGTTGTAAATAAAAATCAATAATGCTACAAATAAACTCATTTTTACATCCATAGAGAGAGGGGTGTCGGTTCCACCTCTTCTCCCTTTACTTAGCACTTATACACTTTTGTAAAAAATTTATTTTGAGCATTTTATTTTTAATTTTGATAGTCAACCACTTAAGCTATAAGTCGAGTTGCATTTTCACTTTTTCATTCATTTGGTGTTAATAAAATTAGGGTAAATTATAAATACACCTTTTGAAGTTTGATTAAAATACGAATCACTCCCTGTGATTTTAGAAATTACATTCCAATCCTTGAAGTTTCTAATTTCGTAATAAATTGTCCTTTTTATTAATAAATCATGAAGTCAATTAACAGTTTTTAAAGATATTATAAATATGTTTCAATTAATAATTTAGGTAATTTTATTATTGTATTAGAGAGCAATTATGAATTTTATTTTTTTAGTTAATTCTGTTAAATAAAAAATTCTGACAAAGGGATATTTGTAATTTTCAAAACCACATGAGATAATCTGTACTTTAAGTAAACCTCAGGGGTGTATTTGTAATTTAACCATAAAATTAACAAAACTTATAATGTGAATTACATGTGAAATTTTTTTCTTACCTTGCCACGATACTTATATTTTTATCAAAATCTTATTTTAATACTTCCACTTTCACTAAAATATCACTTTAGTCCATCTATTTTTAATTTTCATTAACTTAATTAACAGTAAATGAACGGAAAAAGTCTCCTTACAACTTGATTTCTAGTGTCACAATTAAAAATAGAGTTACAATATGACTTATAAATTAATTTTTTTATATATTATAAAAAGATGTGCAAAATAATATATGGATAATATAACTGAAATAAATTAATAAATCAATAAGAAACTTATTTATGTGCTCCCAAAAGAGGGTATGTTTGCTTATTTGGTAGCGGGCTTTTTTTTTTTTTTTTTTTGGGTCTTCAATAAACTTTTTTTCAAAAAAATTTAGGCTTCTAGAAGAACTGAATAATTAAAAATATATATTTATATATATTAAAATTTCAAAAAAGTGTAGAAAAGGCCAAAAAATAAAAAATAGTGAATTTTTTTTGGCTTCTTTTGACTTTTTTTTTTTTTTAAATTTCTTGGAATTAAAATTTTTTTCCTTTTAAATTCTTCTACACAAGATAAATTAGAAAAATTAACATAATTTAAAAAAAAAAGGTTCCTGCAAACAAAAAATTCAAAAAAATATATGATTTTTTTTAAGCCAATAAGCAAACTTTCCAAACACCTTGTTACATAATTGGAGTTGTGGTGCCCGCTGTACACCCAGCACCACAAACACTGTTGTGTGGCCTTACAGGCTTGTTTTGGAATTCGTTTTGATAATTTGAACTGTTCATATTTTAAAGTACATCGAGTTGAATATACCTGTAAGAAATTAAATTAATCAAATATCGTTAACCTTTTTATCTACTCACAGTAATTACTGTGCTTAAGGCACAGCAATATTCCCGAGTTCTACATAATTAACCTTTTATCTTTATTCAACTGAAATTACCAAATACAATACCAAAAAAAAATCATATCTAACTCAATAAATTACAGCAAACATATTCATAATACACTTCCAATCTATTGCCCAAAAAAATAAAAATAAAATAAAATATGCATTCATGTCTCCAAACATTCATGAGACATGGAAACAGTCAAGAGAGATTGATTGATTGATTGATTGATTGTTAGAAGTTGTGATGAGTCAAAGCCAAAGAGCTCCAGCATCTTTCAATATGGGAACCAATTCACCTGAAATATGAGTCCCCATCACTCTTTCCAACCCACCAAACAGCTTTCCTCCGACGAAAACCGCCGGAAACTGAGCTCCTTTTCCGTCATCGCCGCCGTGAATTCTAGAAAATTCTTCCATCACCGCTGCCTCTTCCTCTTCATCCACCTCCACCACCGGAGGATTGACTCCCAGCCCCAATAGCAACCTCTTCACCACGTGGCACATACAACACCCGCGTCTCCCGAACACTATCACCGCATTCTCCGCCACCAATTTTTGCACACTCGTTCCGATTTTTATGTGGGAGGTTTGTGGAAGAGAGTCGGCGGCGGCGGCGGCGGCGGCGGCGGTCGTGGTGGTGGGGGAGGCCGCGGCGGCGGAGGGAGGAACCCATGTTCTGTATGGAATAGCCTGCTGCATGGTGTATATAGATATAGAGATATAGATTTAGAGAGAGAGAGAGGAGAGAGAGAGAGAGAGTTGAAGACAGAGAGAGAGAGAAGGGGAGAGAGAGGAGCATGAGGAAGGGGTGATTTTATGGTTGGTTTTTGGTGGGGTGGGGGGAGACTCTAACGTCAACGGCAGTGACGCATTCTTTTACGTCACAGTACTGTTGATGACGTGTGAGCGACGTCAGTTGGGGTTTGGAGTCGGGAGAAGGAGACGTCGTTGTAGGGCGTTCAACTCGATTATTCGGATTGAATTGTACTAGGGGTGGACGCGGGTCGGTTGCGGCCATGAAACCTCCAATCCGCCATCCGTCTGCCAAATTGGCGGATTAGAGAAAATCAATCCGCATCCGTCCGTCAATCCGGCAGATGTGGATTGAGCGGATTGGCGGTTTGGCGGATGGATGCGAATCGGTTTGGCGGTTTAAAATTTATAAATTTTCAATATAATTCAACTTGTGCACTTCCTCAAAAAAAATAAAAAAAAAAGAAAGAAGAAAGTATTACAATTAATGACTTAAAAAAATATTACAATCACTGCATGCCTCATCCAAAGCAAGAAAGTTTGAAACTTTAGAATATCACAATCACTGCATGCCTCATCCATATACTACAATCACAGCATGCCTCATCCATATAAAGTATTACAATCTGTGGTTCTTAAAATATAAAAACAATTCAAACCACGAAAACCTTGAACAGAGCAGTAGTAGAGATTGTATGTCTCTGTATTGTTACATCTATATCTGTTTTTGAAAACAAAAACCAACCAACATATATCATATTTTCTATTTATTATTTTTAGAGATAGATTAAAAACCAAAAAATATAGATAAATAATACGTTTATTTTTTTCAATTCAAAAAAGATATTCAAGTTGAAAACTTTTTTTCAACAGAATATTTAAACTCTTTTTTAATTGAAAACGCAAACAGAATATTTAAACAAACTGAAAACACAAAGTCTTATAAATTACTAGGGGTGTTCGCGGTTTGGCGGTTCGGTTGCGGCCAAAGGAATCTCAAATCCGCCATCCGTCCGCCAAATTGGCGGATTGGAGAAAATCAATCCGCAACCGTCCGCTCGTCATCACGCATCCGTCCAAAATGCGGCGGATCGGATCGGTTCGGTCGGTTTTGGCGGATCGGTATATCCGCTGCTCACCCCTAAATTGTACGCTTTGATTCAATTCTATTAGGAATCGATTCGATTTCGATTCAAGAAATAATAAATACAACAAAAAAAATTCGACTAATGAATTTTATTAAAAAATTACGGTTTAAACCAAATTAAATTGAATTTTAAAAAGTATATATATATAAATATATATATATAATATTTAATAAACAGCAGAAGTCCTTGAATCATGTGTGAGTGTTATTTAATAAGATATATAAATATATATATATATATATATATATATATTTAATATTTAATATTATCATATCAAGTTTTATTTTTATTAATTAATTTTTTATAATTTTAATGATATTAGGATGATATAGATATGTAATGTTGAGTAATGTCTTAATATTATTAATTTTTATTCTGAGTTAAATATAATTAGTTTGAGTAATTATTTTGATAATATTAATAATTTATTCTTATAAATATAAATTTTTGGAATCGTGAACCAAACCACAACTGAACCATTATTTCGCTTTGATTCTGATCTGATTTTACAAGTGTAATGATTTCATCTGATTCTCAAAATTATAGAACCATTAAGATCAATTTAATTCTTGAATTTTTTCAAAACTAAACCAATTTGAAGCATGTACCCTCCTACGTTATTGGTTAATGCTCGGGTTGTCGAGCGTGCTTGTGATTGTTGAAATAACATATATGATTTTGGCCTATTTAATTGTGAAATAAGTGACTTATTTTAAAAAGTCAGTTTTTAATATTTGAATTAAAAGTCAGTTTTTTAATTTTTGATTTTTTAAATAAAAATAATAGAAATTTTAAAAATTCTATTAAAATTTTTACCAAATGTCTCACATGGTATGAGACTCATATAGGATATATATTGTGTGAGTTTTACATCCATGTGAAATATTTAATAAAAATTTTAATAAAATTTTTGAGATCTATAATATTACTCATTCTTTAAAAATTAAAAAAATTAATTTTTAACTTGGGGTGGTTGGGGATGATCTAAATAAGTGCATTTTTTACTTTTTATGAAATATGAGTTGGGTATGGGTTGGGTTTGAAATTATGTGGTAGAGAGATGATGTGACTTAAATAAGATGACGCGACTTAAATAGAATATTGACTTTTTGACTTTTTAACTTTTTTAAGATACCCCAAACAAGGCCTTACTTTTTAAAATAAACTTTTGTGTTATATGACTAAAAAATATATTTAAAAAAATAATAATAATTTGTGATTAATAAAGAGCTATTTTGAGAAGATGGTTATAATTAATTTTTTAATTAAAAACTACTTATAAATTACTTATAAATAATTTTTTTGTGAGAAAAAAATAAATTATGATCGTAGAAGTGGATTATAACCCATTTCGCATGAGGGAGGCAAAGTGTACTATCACGTTGTTGGACCATCTGACGGGTTCTCACTTTTGAGTTAGGCTAGATATTTTAAATAAATTATTAAATTTTTTATCAAATTTTTTTTATAAGAGCGTAAAACGTACATACATAATTTTTGTGAGTCACAAAATTATGTCAAAAGTTTGATAATTTAAGGGTTGTTAGGAATGACTTCAATAAGTGTATTTTTTATTTTTTTATGAAAAAATGTGCAGAAAAATAGAGAGATGATGTGATAAAAAAAAGAGTAATGTTAGAGATCTCAAATATTCTACCAAAAGTTTTACCAAATGTCTCATATGGGTGTGAGACCCACACAATATGGGTCCCATATGGGTCCCACACCCATGTGAGACATTTGATAAAACTTTTGAAAGAATTTTTAAAACCTCTAGCATTTTTGTAAAAAAAGAGTAATTATTTTGCGATGGTCAAACTTGGCCTTATTAGTTATTTGGGATTTCTCTCACTTTTTTGATATCTTCTTTTGGTTTTAAAGCCACGCGCTTTCCCTCACGCGCCTCCTAGAAGCGTGGACTGTGGATGTGATGTGGTGCGGGTGGGGCACTCCTCTCTCGTGGGTGCAGTGGAATGCACCAACACCGACCACGGATTGGCTTTGCAAAGTCTTCTCTTCTGCCTACCTAAAATTTTAATGCGGCCATTGGTTTTACAAACTGGGGCGGACTGGAGAGTACTTATAGATTTGTGAGAATTTTATAATTTAAATCGTTTAATATGTAAAATTTATAAAATATTATATATTTATAAAAAATTATATTGATTAAATACTAATAATGATGTAATTAAATTAGTTTTATATAAAAAAATAGATAATAAAAATATAAATAATTAACAAAAATCTGATTCAATAAAATAACTATCGATATCTAATTAATATAATTTTTAACAAGCATATAGTAATCAATAAATTTTACACATTAAGTGATTCAAATTATTAAAACAAAATCTATAATAAGTCTTTATGAATTGAATAATATCCTCCAATTCCATAATGGACTTAAAAGAAAGCCCCACCTTACAAAATAGAGGTATTTGCGGATGGGTTGAGTGGTGTCTTATCGTTATCTGCTTCAGTTTTGGGGGACTGAAAAAACATAATTTGCGAGTTGACAAATGTGGATTGGTTTAGTACTTAGGCTTTATTATTTTATGCCTTTTTATAAAATTAGTTTAGAATAATTTTTTATTATTTTGAATTTTATTTGAGTCTAATTTTTTTATTCTTTATTTTTTAAAGGCTAAATTTTTATATTTTATAAATAGTTAATATTATTAAT
Organism: Camellia japonica; assembly: GCA_030407325.1. NCBI lineage: Eukaryota > Viridiplantae > Streptophyta > Magnoliopsida > Ericales > Theaceae > Camellia > Camellia japonica. The sequence continues at coordinate 46,071,706 of JAPPVO010000014.1, forward strand.
AAAATGTCATTTTTTAAATCTACAAAACATAATATCATTTTTTTTAAGACGAGTAAATTTGGTCGGGTCGATTGATTTTGACAGATAGGTTGGATCTTTAAGAGCAACTCCAAGATTGTTAAGCAAAATGCCTTGTAAAAGTATATAGAAAAATACTCTCTTTATTTTGCCTAACTATTTTAACTAGTGTGTACTCTAACTAAAAGTGTAAAAATGGCCATGGGCCTGGCCCATTTAGACCCATTTAGGCTCAAGCCCGAGCCTAGTCTAGCTCTTAGACTTGGGCCTGGGCAATCATTTTGAAACTCGGCCCGCGCCCGAGGGCCAGTGTCTTTTTTAGTGAAAAATAATAAAATTTTGATAGAAAAATTTTAAAAACAAAAAAAAAATGGTCAAGCCCACCCAAGTCCGAGCCCAGGACCAGGCCTACCGGGTTGGCCCGAGGCCCGGTCCACCCAAGGCCTGAATACCTTTGGCTTAAGACTGGGCTTTTTGGCTCGAGGCCCAGCCCGAATTATGGTGGGAACCCACGAGACCTGACATGGATCGGTTCAGATTTACACCTCTAACTCTAACTATACTCTTTATTTTAGCTAACTAACCAAAATAACTTAATTAATTTTTAAAATAAAATATTATAAACATAATTATTATAAATCTTACAACATTAAAATTTAATTTTACAAAATTTTTCATGTATTTAAAATTATTTTTTAACTTTTCACTGATATGTTGTTTTTCTTTTCTTTTTTACAAAAAGTTATTATTATTATCATAAAGTAGTTTAGAATTTTATCTTGATTAGTTTTAGATATATGTAATCATCTCATCTCATCAACATTAACGGGTAGTTTGGTATATAAAAACAAACAACTTTTATTTTTTTATTTTTTGGTCTTAGACTTCTTTCAAAAATTTTAAAATCTTTTACTTTTCTTGTCCATCTAGTCAAGTAGGGCCCAAAAAATATAGAGTTTTGATTTTTATTTTTTCAAAAATTCACTTAAAAAAATACTATTGAATCAACTCCAAACAACACATAAGCAACTATGGAGTTTTTTTTTTTTTTTTTGATCGAGAAAAAAAGGAGGTTCTGAGGTGTGATCATGACCTCCGGAGGCCCAGGCCCGGTGGTCCGGAGCTGCCTGATTTAACCCAACCCATAGGGAGAGACTCACCATCGAGGCACTAGTGGAGTGCCTCACCCGCCCCAACCATAGCCAAGTTTCGATCGGAATACAGTGCGAGGTCTCAGAAGAGAGCCCCTAAAAAATTCAGTATTTTTGCGACCCGCAGGAGTCGAACTTGCCTCATGGCTGTAGGAAGGTAAGACCTTCACCACTAGGCCATCACCTTCGGTGGTAGCAACTATGGAGTCTAAGTTTTCATAATGGCCTCAAATGTGAGTGATTTTTTTCTCTTAAAACTATTATTTCAATTCGAACTTATAATATTTAATTAACAAATCACCGGTTGAGTTGGTTGAGGGCCATAAAATTGAAATTCACACAACATTTTTGTAAGGTAAAATTTGAGCAACGACGCTACATGGCGAAGCTAGAAGTAGGACAGTTGCGCAAGACATGAGGCGAAATGATCGAGTAGTGCAACCAATTAAGCGATTGCTTATATTGCCTATGTTTGAGAAGTTAGGTTTGAGATTTTTTTGGTTAAAATAGTTACAAAAAAATAATATAAGTTTTTTAATGAATAAATTATTAATAGGTCCTAATAGTTAGACTTAATTCTCATTAAATCCTATTGAAATTAAGTCTTGGTAAAATTGTCGCTAAAAATAATTTTTTTGTAACAAATTTTTTTATATATGTCACTAAAAATTGACAATTAGTGACTTTTTTCGTCATGATTTTTATAAATTGTCGCTAAAACTTACAATTAACGACATTTTTTTATGATAAATTTTTTTCATAGGACCTATTGGACAATAAGTCTATTTATTAGGACATATACGTAAGTATCTCTTTTTTAACCTAATAAGATAAAAATATCACATCTAACTCATAATCATTATATTATTTCTTTCACAAAAAAACTAAAACAATTTTAAAAAATCAAAAATTCTTTTCAAATTAAACTTTTCAACCCTAAATTAAAATAATTAAAAAAACTAAAAAATCCACTCACTCCTCAGACGAAATGATTGGACTGCCAAGCCCGAACATTGAGTGGACGATGTCAAAAATAAATCCATAGAAGTGTGAAATTGTACTTATTTTTTTCTTGAGAAGCCGCAAACATGCTATAAGATTTTTGCCTAGGGTAGAGTGACATCGGCAAGTGGTTGCTATTTTTTCTTGACAATTATCACAGAGGAAAAATGAGTGAAACTTCTAAAAAAAAGAGTTTTAAATAAGTATTAAATTGTTTTTTTTTTATATATATTTTGTCTTTTACGTCTTTTGCCCTTATATATATATATATATATATGGTGTCAGCTCATTAAAATTGCTTCAGATCAACTTTAATTAGAGCTCTCTAATAAAACTGTATCACGGAAGACATATATGCATTATAACCCACTTTCTTATATATTGAGAGTTTGACGATCACAAACTTAAACATCAAAGAGTCTCCAAATAACCACTCAACCCAGAGACTTCTTCAAGTGTGATTGTAGGTTGCAAAGATTGAGAGGTCAGAGTAATGGTTGATTCTGTTACCATTTCCATTAGCATGGTAAGTTTTCCCCCTGCACACAATACCCATGTTGTTGTGAAGTCTACATTCTTGTAATATATGGTTGGATTTGTAGTTCAATTCTTTGTTTGAGACTTGTCTGGCGTTTCAATTCGTTTGGAATGTGCGTTGACTTTTTGATTTTTTAACTTTTGACTTTAATCTGAGATGCTTTTTGGCTTTTTTTATTTTTATGAGAGAAAAAAATAAAATGATTATGGTTTGGATATAACATTTTTGCCTTTGACTTTTTAACTTATTTTTGTCTTTTTACAACTATTTTAACCTTTTAGTCCCAACATTTCACATGTCAAACGAGGGCAAATTGAGGTTTTCATGAACAGTTTGAGTTGAGTTCTATGAAAGTTTATTTGAGCTTGAATGGGTTGTAAATTAGGTCGAGACAAAATGTAAGCTCATTTTGTAATTAAATGTAGGTAGATCCAAACTCAGTTTGAATAAGCCTGTGAACATGATATATAAATTAATATTTACTTTTAATAACATATCAAATATATATTTTTAAAATTTATTTTATTTATGTCTAGTGTTTGTACAAATTTACATATTTGTTTAGTAATAAAATTTATTAATAATATGAGCATTCTTTTCTATTTTTGTCATTTTTTTTTCTCCTAAAGTGCATATTTTTTGTTTTTATTTTTTAGGATCAAACGTGACTTATTACGTAATTAAATTGGCTCAAACTAAGCTCAAACTCCAGACAAGTGTGTAGAAGAGAGAGAGAGAGAGAATAAAAAGGGGGAAAATGTAGGTAAGTGTGTAGAAGAGAGAGAATGCATGAGTGAACAAAAATTAGAGAAAAGAAGGTGGATGAATGAGAATTAAAAAAAAAATATTGATCGTATGATGAATTTGAGAATTAATCTCAACCCTTGAAACAAAATATATCTCTAAATCATTTTGATATATTTTTAAAAACTCTCCTGTTTTATTATATAAATATATATTGTAAAAAATCAAAAAAAAGAAAAAAATCATTCTTAAACACTTGAGTTTTCTTTTTAACCTTATCTTTTAGTCAAAATAAAAAAAAATAAAAACTACTTTGCAAACCAACCCTATAACTATCACATAATAACAAAATTTGATATTTAAATTTAATCATCATAAAATTATTGTTGAATTAAAGAATATATTCCATAAACAAATGATGTCGATGTATTCATTTCAAATCAATAAATTTAGATACTTACATTGACAGTGAGTAATTCTAGTGACTTATAAAATAGAACAATACTAGATATGTATAACTCATTCATAAAAATATATCAAAAAATTATTGTGTGACTTAAATTCATTTTATATGTGAGCCCTACAATAAGCAAGTAAAATCTATACTATATAATATTTGATTTTGGATATTTTTCTATCCACATATTCTTATGTAAAGTAGTCGTTTGGCATTGGGTTAGGGGTTGGTTGGGTTAAAATAGTCACAAAAAAATAAAATAGATTTTTTAATCTCAGACTAAAAGTTGTCACATCCAAATCATAATTATTATTATTATTTTTTTTTCTCACAACAAATAGCCAAAAAGCTAAAATGTCAACACACATCCCAAATGAAGCCAAAGTATTATTTTTAAATTTATCTATATTGATGTGGTAGGAGGACAACAATCTATGTTATTACTAATAAAATTAAAAATAATGTTCCAATAAGTTTAATCATTTTGTTTGGCCCTGTTTGGTTTGTGATTTAAAAAGTAAAAAAAACCTACCCAAAAAAAAAAAAAAATAGCCAAAAAGTTAAACAAGTTAAAATGTAACATTATACACATTAATTAATTACTTTTTCATTCACAAGTATTTATTCAACTAAAAAAATCATTCCAAATAATAATTTCTTTCACTTCAAAAAAATGTGAAAAAAAATAAAAAATAAAATAAAATAAAATTACCAAACAGGTACTAAACTAGCTAACTTTTAAGCAAACATTGATAAAAGATTACGGAAATTACAATTCAGCACATATTTAGAAAAGTAAAATTACAAATTTTATAAATATTAATAATTAAAATTATAAACATTTTATGCATTGTAAATATATTTTTTTAAAAGATTAGTGAATTGTAATTTCCCCTAATTAGCCAATAGGTTGTGCACGATGTGATTCGAACGTTTGAGAGTAAGATTATAAACCGAATGGAGGGTTAGTGGATTGACGAATTGACAAATTGTGGTTCGAATGGTTTTGGGCGAATTGACGAATTGAAGAATATTCTAACCAATTGTCAAGCTTTTGCATAATATATAACACTAATTTGCATAACATTTTTTATATATATAACATAAACTAATTTTATATAATAATTTTCGTATATATAGCTATTAATTTATAATAAATTTCACATATTAAATCTCTTTCACAATCATTTTTATTTTAATATTATTATAAGTTAAAAAATATATATGTATTAATTATATCGAAACAAAAAGATTTTGATAATATATTATAAATTTTAAAATTAAAATTATGATCAGCAGATAAGACAGTACAAATTAATTTAAATCGATGCAATTTTAACAAATTTAATGATATTTTGTGCAACTCCACTAGCCAAGATGCTCCAAAAATGCTGGCCTCATGTCCAAACAAACCCACCACCGGAGGAAGCTAAGTTTGCTAACGTAAGCCGAGGACGACAAGTTTTTTGCCATCACACCATCAACCACATTCATCTGACTGCCTCGGTTGTACGATAATCACAACTCTTTGGCGCGACACGTGGCGAAGATAATGTTATGATACGTTAAAAGAGTCACGACCGTGTGGTCCCCACATACATAACCCTGTCAGTGTCAGCCACGTGTAGAATGGATCAGCATACGATTACATTTCAAAAATTTTATTAAATATTTTATTATATATGAATATGAAATTGAGACTAAGTTTGGTATCTATTAAATAATACAAAAAGTTAAAAAGTCACTATCTTATTTAAGTCACATCATCTTATTTAAATTACATCACCTCTCTAACACATCACATCAAATCCAACCCAAACCTAATTCATATAAACTAATAAATTAAAAAATACACTTTTTTAAAACATCCCAAATCAATCCTAGATTCACATGAATCTCACACTTATATAAAATATTTATAAAAAAATTGATAAAACTTTTTAAAGTCTCGTATTTTTCCACCATAAAAACTGACACCAGACGACTCCTCTTTCCCTTTTTTTAGGTACATCTAGACGACTCCTCTTTCACGCATGTTCACGGCGCTACCTGTATAGTACACATTTTTATTTATTTATTTGTCTTTTGGACAATTTAAGAAAAGTACATAAATTTAAAAAAAAAATGAGTCGCACACTTATCACGTATGCAATTTAAACACATAAAAATAAAATAAAAAATAAATTATAAATATATTTTTTAAAATTTATTTAAAATATAAATTACCTCATATAATTTTAAAAATTATATCTCATTTCTGAACTTTCTAATTTCATAATAAATTATCATTTTTATTAATAAATAATCAAATTAATTAACAATTTTTAATAATGTTAAAATTTATTTCACTTAATAATTAAAATAATTTTATTATTATATAGAAGAGTAGTTAAAAATTTTATTTTTTCAGTTAATTGTGTCAAATAAAAAAGTCTGACAATGAAATATTTGTAATTTTTCAAATCAGAAGGGGTAATTCGTATTTTAAACAAATTTCAAAGAATATATGTATAATTGTTTCTTAAATAAAATATTAATTATATATTATATTGTATATTATTTAAGTGATAAAAGTGTTCTTTATGACTGTAAGGTCTTATATTCAAATCTCGCTCTCTTCTCTATCAAATTAAAATTTTATTTTGAATTGAGAAATCAATACTTGACATAAGGAGAGACAAATACTTCAAGACACTAATAAACCAGTTTAATTTATATTTAAAAAAATTACAAATAAGTGGTGAATTTTATGCATATTAATAATTAAGATCATAAAACTTTTCATGAATTTATAATATTTTTTATAGTACTACAGAGTGATAATTTTTTCTACAATTTATAACAATTTATTGGGTTGATATCATAAATGTTACAATTAAATTATTATTTTTTGTCATAGTTAAAAAAAAATATAATGAGTCATAATCAAATATTATTCAAGACATAATTAAAATTTTCTTCTGTTATAATTAAAATAATAATCCCAATAAGTTATAACTAATACTATAATTAATCATAACCGAATCATAACAAAACACTACTAAAAATATAACCAAACACTTCTTTAGCCATAATTAAAATAACCATTCAAATAGGTCATAGCTACCAACATGATGATGCTACAATTGGCCATTACCAAAGATAATAAAAGTCAAAACTAAGCACATAGTACACATTTTTTTAGTGTTATTATAGAATTTTCGATGTTGAGGGCTTTTATCTATAAGACTAATTAAAATGTTGAAAATGTTGAAAATGGGCCAATAATTTGGGACAGATAGAGTATGATTTTTTTTTTTTTGGGTTAATTTACATGGTATTTTTTAAGTAAAAAATGTGGTTAGTTTTAACACGGTAATACCATAATTAAGAAAATGATAACGACACTTACAGTAATTATTATTTTTTCAATTGTTAGAAAATTACAATGATATTTTTGATATGATAATATGGATAATTGTTATAAATGAAATATATAATTTTATAAAAAAAAACATATTAATATATTAAAAAGTTAGTTGTAGAATGATGTAATAAAAGGATTTACATTGTGGAAATGGAAGCTTCCCCTACAATATATATTTATATTATTGCGAGTCATGAAGCTTGTGATTGAAAGAAATAAAAACGTGATTCACGAAAAGTTAGTAATGTGATGATCAATCTTGTGGGACCCAAAATCCCTTGATGTTGCAATGTAGGCCATCACTGAAAGGGGCTTGACACTAGAAATAACCTCAATGTTGTGTTTAACAATTATAAACTCATGTCATGTATTTTGTAATTTGGTGCTAATCATATTTCAAATTTTAAACTGAAATAATCTTAAATTTGTGCTTTTCAATAGAGCTAATTAACTTAAATGGATCCATATTGCAAAGTGCAATTGTAAGCAATTGAGACTAGTTCTCTTTCTTTTTTTTTTTTTTTTTTTTTTGATAAACCGAAATTGTGTTGACTCTTTTGAATTGACCCCAAAAGCTTAATAATTTCGAAAATCAAATGACATCTCCTAATATCGTATGATCCGGGCAAACTAAATTTATTTTTTCTTCTTCTTTTTTTGATAAACCAAAATTGTGTTAACTCTTTTGAGTTGACCCCAAAAGCTTAATAATTTCGAGAATCAAATGACATCTCCTAATATCGTATGATCCGGGCAAACTAAAATTTATTGAGTTGAATTGAATTAGCTAAACTACAAGGTTTGTGGATTTTTTTTTTTTTTTTTTTTGGGGACATAATAGAATTTCTCCTAATTTAAGTAAATCATTTAGAATCACTATTCAATTTGATTAGAGAATGAATTTGTCCACACACTTTTCTAGTGTGTAAGTAATATACAAAATATGATTGGTTCAAATATGTGAGCTCTATACCTAAAAAATGTAATGATTCCATCCAAAATGGTACACCAAATTATTTTAAACCAATCAATGTGTGTTATTCACATACTCAGAAAGTGTGTGAACAAAATCAAACTCATCTGATCACTGTTCAATCTGATCTTATTCGTGTATATGTATGTTTCGTTAATGAGTGTCATTAGAGTATTTTTTAATACACTTAACTGATTGTATATTCTCCGTAAAAATATGTAGTTAAAAATTGTGCATAATCATTTAATACTGTGTTAAGTAATATTATTAAGACACTCATTAATAAAAGCCTATATACCTTTGTCCTAATTGCAAAATAAATATGTTCTCATTTATTCCACTATAGGCTTTTTCTAAAGACGGCTAAATCTTTAGGTCACTTGATTAATTTTTTAAGACTACAAATCTCAAAATATATCTTATTGTCAAAAACTCCAATAGTCTAACTTTGTGAAAAATGGATCAAAATTCGGCCTTCCACCTCAAAAATTCTTGGGTGGCTGCTACTGAAAATGAATTTATTCACACCTTTTCAACATGTGAACTGCGTGGGTCAATTTTCGACCACATTGCCAATCGAGTACTTAGCTGGAGAACACTGGTAGAATAGATTAAGCCCGAACGACCTGTCATAAAAAGAAGAGATTTCGGCGGTGGTTTGTCCACCAGGGGACACTCCGACGATCAAGTCAGTTATTTCTCAAAGATAGCAAAAGAGCTTAACTCATTATTCAGAACATAAAAAGTATACCTTAGACCCATGAGGGTGCCTCTCTTTTATAGCTAACACAAACCTAATCTCAATAGAAGCCTAATTTCAATGGATTTAGGATTACTGCTAATATTGGACTCCCAATAAGATTGGGATAAACTCTCTGAGAGTTTTATATTTACCCAAACTGAAGTCCTCTATCATTCTAGGACTCTTGTCTCTTATCCGCTTATCCCGGATTCCAGTATATTCGCAGATAACCTCGGCCTAGCCGAGATGATCTCGGCGTCATGACCAGGACACGTGGCACCTCGGCTGGCACTTCGATGACACCTCAGCCACGTATTGTCATTTAAAAATTATATCCCCACAACTGCCTCCTATGTTCTATTACCTCGGCATCCTGAGGTGATGGAACCTATATCATTCCTTCCTTTAATCATAACCCCGGTTTAACTTCAGCTTGTAAATTTTTCTTAAAATTTCAACAAGTGTTAAACATGACCCCGGTTTAACTTCAACTTGTAAATTTTTCTTAAAGTTTCAACAAGTGTTAAACATGGTCTCGGTTTAATTTCAACTTGTAAATTTTTAAAATTTCAACAAGTGTTAAATATGACCTTAGTTTAATTTTAACTTGTAAATTTTTCTTAAAATTTCAACAAGTGTTAAACATGTCCTCGGTTTAATTTCAACTTGTAAATTTTTTTTAAAATTTCAATTAGTGTTAAACATGTCTTCGGTTTAACTTCAACTTGTAAATTTTTAAAATTTCAACAAGTGTTAAACATGTCATCAGTTTAACTTCAACTTGTAAATTTTTCTTAAAATTTCAACAAGTGTTAAACATGACCTCGGTTTAACTTCAACTTGTAAATTTTTAAAAATTCAACAAGTATTAAACCAACTTTAGCTTGTAAATTCCAACTCCCAAGCATCATTCTCCAGCCCTCTTTGATTTTCCATGCCCGACCTTCCGTGAAGGCCGGTGAGAATGCTTTTTGCCCTGTCGTGCTAAGGGACTGCAGGAACTGTGTTCTGCCCTCCTTTCTGGGCATCTTTCTTGGCCGCTGGAATCGGCGTATCTTGTAAAGGGAACGATGACTGCATGACGTTGTTCTGCATCATGAAATTGACGACCGTTTACAGGTCTGCCAATTTGTCCGCCATTCCCTTCATCTCGTCGTCCCTCCGCAGGCATCTATCTTTCCATACCTGGAGGTCATCCTCGTTATAATACTCGCTTCGGTTTGATTTCTTTGGCACGTCGCCCTCCTGGCCGACGTCCTTTTCTCCGTGATTCTTATCACGAGGCTCTTCGTTGCAATTGTCTTCTTCGACGTCAAGGTCAATGTGTTTCTCGCTCCCAGTAGGGGTGTCGTCCCCAACTTTCTCTTTCTGTCCATCGTTGGCCATCTATTTTCCTTGCTTTCCCACAGACGGCGCCAAATTGTGTGTGTCAATTTCCAACCACACTACCAATCGAGCACTCAGCTGGAGAACACTAGCAGAATAGATTAAGCCCGAACGGCCTGTCACAAAAAGAAGAGATTCGGCGGTGGTTCGTCCACCAGGGGGCACTCCGACGATCAAGTCAGTTATCTCTCAAAGATAGCAAAAGAGCTTAACTCACTATTCAGAACATAAAAAGCATACCTTAAACCCATGAGGGTGCCTCTCTTTTATAGCCAACACAAATCCAATCCCAATAGAAGCCTAGTTTCAATGGACTTAGGATTACTGCTAATCTTGGACTCCCAGTAGAATTGGGATAAACTCTTTAAGAGTCTTATCTTTACCAAAATTGAAGTCCTCTCTCATTCTAGGACTCTTGTCCCTTATCCGCTTATCCTGGATTATGGTATCTTCGTAGATAACCTCGGCCTAGCCGAGATGATCTCGGCGTCATGATCAGGACACGTGGCACCTTGGCTGGCACTTCGGTGACACCTCGACCACGTGTTGTCATTCAAAAATTATGTCCCCACAGAACAATACACAAAACATAATTGGTCTAAATATGTGAACTTCATACTTAAAAATTGTAATGATTCCATTTACAATGATAAATCTCACTATTCTATATCAATGAAAAAGTTTGTGAACAAAATCGAACTCACTATTTTTCATACTTACCCCATTCTAGTCTAAAAGAAATCTATTAATGTCCTGCAAAGTAATAATGCAGATCATCCAACAATGTGAATAACAAAGTCTTGCCTGGCCCTAAATAAACTATGATTACCAGGGCTTTACTATTTGCAATTTGCACAAGTTGGTCTTATATGGCTGTGGTCATAAAGATTTTGCCCTTTGGACTTCATCTTTAAATAGTAACTTTGGGATTTTGTTTTGATTTCTACAATTTGATCTGTTTTAATTTCTTCAATTAAGTCGTCGATTGCAAAATAATTTATAAAAACAATTATAGATCCATATAATTTAAGAAAGTTCTTTCACCCGTACTATGCACGGGATAAAATAATATATTATTTATTAAAAATACGATAATTATATTTAATTTTTTTATATTTTGTCTCTTGTAAATAAAATTTTATATATAAATTTAAGCGTTTTATTTCAAATATTCCTTTACTATAATATATAGTATAGATAGATTAAAATTGTTGTATTGACAATTAATAATTAAAATTATGCTTTGTTATTAAAAAAAATGACATAATTCTAATAATGCACTATTTTAGAATAAAAATATATGAATTTAAAAAAATTATCATTTTGGTTTTTGAAAGGGAAAAATAATTAAAGAAATTTTAAAACTTAATGAATAAGAAAGAATCATCGTAACATGTAAAACCACTAAAATCACGGTTAAACCAGTAAATCATTCAAACCAAAAAGGATTTAGCTTAATTGGTTAGGTCAAAAGACTAATCAACTTACACAAAAATTAATTAATTAAAATTTTTAAATTTTATTTTATTAAAATTTAAACTATCATTAAATATGGAAAATAATCTATTAATTTAAATTTAAATTTGACACAATATAAATTTAAAATTATAATAATCTATCTCATAATTTATAAGTTTTAAATACAAATTTCAAATTATCATAATTATCTCATAATTTTTATATTAATGAGCAATAAGAGTGACATTGAAACATATTGAATTGAAACATGCACAACACTACAATTCTCATAATTAATTAATTAAAACTTTAGTAATTAATTATTTAAGATTATCATTTTAATTAATTAATTAATTATAATTATCTCATAATTAATTAATTAAAATTTTTAAAATTTAAACTATATTGAATTGAAACATGTATAACACTATAATATTAAATATGATAGGAGTATAAGATTCACTTTATATGAGTAAAAAAATCATTTTTTCCCTTATTTTTCTGATGTGGAATTATCAAATAAAAGTTAGCCTATGGAGATTTTCTTAATTGTTTGAAATTAAGAAAATCAAAAAAAATAATATGAGATATTGAAACTCTCACAAGACTCCTCACTAAATGGGATGAGAGTATATATATATATATATATATATCTATACTATATATTAAGCAAAATGGGGTTTTTAACCCCAAAGCCTGTGAAAGCTTCAATATCCCAATCTGAATTTTTTAAATTTCTTATTAAAAAAAAAAAAAAAACTCAACATTTATTGATTTGGTCAAAATCCCTTGATCAACATTTATTAACTTTTTTCAATCCATATGTCTTTCCACATGCCTGCATTTATTGATTTGGTCAAAATCCCCTAATCAGCATTTAAAATCCCATCATACAAATAATTATAGATACAATCCGTGTATAGTTACTGCAGTACCCTTTTTAACTTCTCTCATACACTATGGTTAGTGATAAGATTGTTAAATTATTTTTATAAAAATTCTTAAAAAACATAATTTATATATTAAAAAAAATCTAAAACAAATATAAATATCTATAATTATCTCGTGCATAGCACGGGTGATAGGCTAGTCTATGCTATATATTAAGCAAAATGGGGTTTCTAACCCCCAAAGCTTGTGGGAGCTCCAATATGCCAATCCTAATTTTCTAATTTTTTGTTTTTTAAAAAGAAAAATTAACCTCAGCATTTATTAACTTCTCTCAACCCACAAGACTTTTTGACTTTTCTCATAATTACTGCAGTACCTTTTCCAAAACAAATAATTTGTCTATTAAAAAAAATTTAAAACAAATATAAATATCTATATCTATATCTATCTATTTATTTATATCTATCTCTAACCCACAAGTTTTGTAGGAGTTCCAATATCTGAACCTTAATTTCTTAATTTTTTTTGATTTTTTTTGAAAAAAAAAACTTAGCACTTATTAAATTCTTCCAAGTCTTTTTAACTTCTCCAATACACACACTCTTTTTAACTTTTGACATACCTATTGCAAACAATAAGTCTCCTTTTTGTTTTCTCCTTCTTGACTTCTCACTTCTACACTTTCAACTTCAATGACCACGTATGTAAATAGTAAGTCTTCTTTTTATTTTCTCATTCCTGACTTTTCCTTTTATTTACTGTTTTAATATTGTAGTTAGATAGCGCGTAAAAATATTTGTGATTTGTCTAGCGAATAAAAAATTATAATTTAATTTTTTAATATGATTGAAATTAGATAAATATAAACTCTTCCGAAGAAAAAAATGTGATTATAATTAGTTGAATGATTCTTTTTTTTTTTAATGTGATTGCAGTTAGTTTAATAGTTCTTTTTTTCATTTATTTATTTTATTATGGGAAAAATGTGATGTGATTGTAGTTTGTTCAATGACTCTTTTTTTAAATATGGTTGTTGTAGTTAGTTCAATGGTTTTTTTTTTAAATGTTATTTAATCTTTTTATTTACTATTTTAATTTTATTTTTAATATGATTGAAGTTAAATAAACATAAACACTCACAAAGAAAAAAATGTGATTGTAATGTGATGTGATTGTAGTTTGTTCAATGGCTCTTTTTTTTAATATGATTGTTGTAGTTAGTTCAATAGATTTTTTTTTAATGTTATTTAATCTTTTTATTTACTATTTTAATTTTATTTTTAATATGATTGAAGTTAGATAAACATAAACACTCACAAAGAAAAAAATATGATTGTAGTTAGTTCAATGGTTCTTTTTTTTTTTTAATGTGATTGTAGTTAGTCAATGGTTCTTTTTTTCATTTATTTATTTATTTTTATTATGGAAAAAATGTGATGTGATTGTAGTTTGTTTAATGGTTCTTTTTTTTAATGTGATTTAATCTTTTCTTTACTGTTTTAATGGTTTTTCTTTACAATTATTTATGAAAAAAATATGATTGTAGTTAGATAGTATAAAAATATTTGTGATTTGGTTTGATTTTTTTCTAATTTGATTTTTAAAGTACCAATTATTGATAATGATTAGATTGTATTTTGAAAAAAAAAAATTGTAATTGATTTTTTTAACTCACTGTATTTTTTGAAAAAAAATTATTGTATTTTTTTAACTATCAATTCACTTAATTTGTGATTTGATTTTTAACTCACTGTATTTTTTGAAAAACAGAATGGATTGTTCTCATTAGGGTCACATAATGTACTAATTATTGATGATGATTATATTGTATTTTGACCCAAAAAAAAATTGTAATTGATCTTTTTAACTCACTATGTTTTTTGAAAAATAAATTATTGTGTTTTTTAATTATCAATTGACTTAATTTGTGATTGATTTTTTTAATTATTGATGATGATTAGATAGCATTAAAAAAATTGTGATTTGTATGATTGAAGTTATCTTCTTTTGTTTATAATTTTATTTTTTAATATGATTGAAATTAGATAAACATAAACACTTACAAAAAGAAAAATATGATTGTAGTTTGTTCAATGATTCTAAATAATCTTTTTTATTTACTATTTTAATGGTTATTTTTTTTCATTTTTTTTATTATGAGAAAAATGTCATTGTAGTTAGATAGCATTAAAAAAATTGTGATTTGTATGATTGAAATTATCTCATTTTGTTTATAATTTGATTTTTTAATATGATTGAAGTTAACTCACAAAAAGAAAAATGTGATTGTAGTTTGTTCAATGGTTCTAAATAATTTTTTTATTTACTATTTTAATGGTTCTTTTTTTCAATTATTTTTTTTTATTATGAGAAAAATACGATTGTAGTTAGATACTATTAAAAAAATTGTAATTTGTATGATTGAAATTATCTCCTTTTGTTTATAATTTGATTTTTTAATATGATTGAAGTTAGATAAACATAAACACTCACAAAAAGAAAAATGTGATTGTAGTTTGTTCAATACTTCTAAATAATCTTTTTATTTACTATTTTAATGGTTCTTTTTTTCAAATATATATTTTTTTATTATGAGAAAAATGTGATTGTAGTTAGATAGCATTAAAAACAAATGTTATTTGTATGATTGAAATTATCTCCTTTTGTTTATAATTTGATTTTTTAATATAATTAAAGTTAGATAAATATAAACATTCAAGGGGGTTTTTAAGCAAAAGGGAGTTTTTAACCCCAAGGCTTATGAGAGCTTCAATATCCCAATCTGAATTTTCTAAATTTTTTATTAAAAAAAAAAAAACTCAGCATTTATTGATTTGGTCAAAATTTCCTGATCAGCATTCAAAATCCCCTCATACAAATAATTATAGATACAATCTGTGTATAGTTACTGCAGTACCATTTTCAACTTCTCTCATACACTATGGTTAGTGATAAGATTGTTAAATTATTTTTATAAAAAAATCTTAAAAAATAATTTATATATTAAAAAAAATCTAAAGCAAATATAAATATCTATAATTATCTCGTGCATAGCACGGGTGATAGGCTAGTCTATACTATATATTAAGTAAAATGGAGTTTTTAACCTCAAGCCTTGTGGGAGTTTCAATCTCCCAATCTAAATTTTCTGATTTTTTGATTTAAAAAAAAAAAAAAATCTTAGCATTTGTTAACTTCTCCCAATTCCCAAGTCTTACCCTTATAATAACACTTTAATGCATTAAGAACAAGCATAAAAAAAATTCTTTGAAATCCAACACATATAAATTCCTTGAAAAGTCTCAACACATATGATTATTATCCCTCATAATAATATTTTAATGCATTAAGAACAAGCATAAAAAAAATTTCTTGAAAAATCCAACACATATGATTATTATCAAAATATTAAACTTTAATATAATATAATAAAAAAAAAGACATTTAATTTTTTGAAAAGTCCAACACATATGATTATTATCAAAATATTAAACTTTAATATAATATAAAAAAGGAAAAAAAGAAAACATTTTTTTAAAAAATATATTTAAAAATCACAATTCACATATATAGATAATTGTAAACACAATTCGTGCATAGCACGGGTGATATGCTAGTCTATACTATATATTAAGCAAAAGGGGGTTTTTAACCCCCAAGCCTTGTGGGAGCTCCAATCTCCTAATCTAAATTTCTTGATTTTTTGATTTAAAAAAAAAAAAAAATCTTAGCATTTATTAACTTCTCTCAATTTTCAAATCTTACCCTCATAATAACACTTTAATGCATTAAGAACAAGCATAAAAAAAATTCTTTGAAATCCAACACATATGAATTCCTTGAAAAGTCCCAA
Source organism: Camellia japonica (assembly GCA_030407325.1). Taxonomy (NCBI): domain Eukaryota; kingdom Viridiplantae; phylum Streptophyta; class Magnoliopsida; order Ericales; family Theaceae; genus Camellia; species Camellia japonica. The sequence goes on from JAPPVO010000014.1 coordinate 46,088,325, forward strand.
CACATATGATTATTATCCCTCATAATAAAACTTTAATGCATTAAGAACAAGCATAAAAAAAATTTATTGAAAAGTCCAACACATATGATTATTATCAAAATATTAAACTTTAATATAATATAATAATAAAAAAAAAGACATTTAATTCCTTAAAAAATCCAACACATATGATTATTAAAATATTAAATTTTAATATATATAAAAAGGAAAAAAAGAAGACATTTAAAAAAAAAACATTTAAAAATCACAATTCACATATATAGATAATTGTAAATACAATCCGTGCATAGCACGGGTGATATGCTAGTATATATTAAGGAAAAAGGGGTTTCTAACCCCCAAGCCTTATGGGAGCTTCAATATTTCAATCTAAATTTCCTGATTTAAAAAAAAAAAAAAAAAAAACTTAACATTTATTAACTTCTCTCAACCATCATGCCTTACCCTCATAATAACACTTTAATGCATTAAGAACAAGTATAAAAAAAATTCCTTGAAAAGTTCAACACATGACTTCCTTGAAAAGCCCTAATACATATGATTATTATCTCTCATAATAATACTTTAATGCATTAAGAACAAGTATAAAAAAAATTTCTTGAAATGTCCAACACATATGATTATTATCAAAATATTAAACTTTAATATAATATAAAAAAGAAAAAAAAAGGCATTTAAAAAAAAAAAAAAGATATTTAAAAATCACAATTCACATACATAGAAATAATTGTGAAGTATATATAAATTCCTTGAAAAATCCAACACATATAATTATTATCCCTCATAATAACACTTTAATGCATTAAGAACAAGTATAAAAAAAATTTCTTGAAAAGTCCAACACAGGATTATTATCAAAATATTAAACTTTAATATAATATAAAAAAGAAAAAAAAAAGAACACATTTAAAAAAAAAAAAAAAAGAAGACAAAGTGGTGAAACACAACACGTACATAGTACGGGTGATAGGCTAGTCTATCTATATCTATATTATATATTAAGCAAAATGGGGTTTTTAATCCTCAAGGTTTGTGGGAACTTCAATATCCCAATCTGAATTTTCTATATTTTTTATTTTTTATTTAAAAAAAAACTCGGGAAAATTAGTCTAAGGTCCCTCTCCCATTTTTAGTAATGGAAGAGATTCACAATATTATTTTATGATGTCTAAGGTCCCTCAACTCCCACACCCATATATTACAGAGAAATTTGACTGAAATCAAACTTCAGCTTCCCACTTCTCTCTCTCTCTCTCTAGAATACATACACAAATATATATAGCTTCAATGGCGGTGGAGCTAGATTGAAAAGCATGGAATTTGTACTCTGCCACAGCTCCATGCATCACCGCGTCTAGATCTTCCAACATCAAGTCCAAAAAGATCAAAGCTCGAAAGCTCCATCGTGGCCACCATTTTCGCTGTAAAAAGCCACCGACACATTCAAAGAAGCCGCATCTTCTTCACCGCTACTCTCGTCGCCGACCCAAGAACCTTTTGCATTCTCTGCAAGAGCCCTCATTTTTCGATTCCTTGGTATCCCGATTGCAGCCTCAGTCCAATGTTGCGTCAGTGATTGAGAAATCGCTGAAACTTTTAGAGATTATGTCAACGTGCGCGGAGGGACGGGCGGCGATAGGCGGAGACGAGAGCTGCGTGGCGGCAATTGTGAAGAGGTTGATGAAGATGTCGAGTGCGAGTATCCAACCAACGACAACGATTCCCTACCCAGAAAGTCTTCCAGCTTCGGAACCGTGTTTTGTTGGATTTGCGAATCCACGAAGCTCCTGAATATGGACGAATCTACAATGCTTTGTCCTTGTTTTACTTGATTCTCCCCATCATCATACAAGCATTCAGCCTTTGTATTTTCCCACCCTGCCATAAAACATCAATATCAATTCCAGAGAAAATTCAGAATTTCTCTAGAGATAAGTTTACTTATGATTGTTTATTTTCCCTTCCTTTCTCAAATCAAAGAAATTTAAAAGTAGCTGTGAGAATTTCCCAAGCTACAAGTTTCTCAGTGAAATTTCACACAATTATGAGAGATGCTCTCAAAGCTTCTTTCACAGAACCAGAACCAACAACAACGCTACATATATAAATCAGAGAATTAATTACAAATTTATCTGGAGATGTAATTTTGTAAAAAGGCAGAGAAATTTCTCTGGGAGAGTGGGAAGTATATGGAAGGTAGAGAAATTTGGAGAAGTGGAGGGCAGAGAAATTTACAGTGGGAAATTTCTCTATGACGTGAATTTTCTCTGGACTAATTTTCTCTGAACCAATTTTCTCTAGACTAATTTTCTCTGGACCAATTTTCTCTGGATCAACTTGAGGGACCTTAGACATTATGAAAATATTGAGTGTCCTTTATGCTGTAAAATCTTAATACCAGGGACCTTAAAAAAAATTCCTCAAAAAACTCTACATTTGTTGATTTGGTCAAAATCCCTGATCAACATTTATTAAATTTTTTCAATTCACATGTCTTTCCACATTCCTGCATTTATTGATTTGGTCAAAATCCTCTGATCAGCATTTAAAATCCCCTCATACAAATAATTATAGATACAATTCGTATATAATTACTGCAGTACCCTTTTTAACTTCTCCCATACACTATGTTTAGTGATAAGATTGTTAAATTATTTTTATAAAAAATCTTAAAAAACATAATTTATATATTAAAAAAATCTAAAATAAATATAAATATCTATAATTATCCCGTGCATAGCACGGGTGATAAGCTAGTATTATATAAGGAAAAGGGAGTTTATAATCTATAAGCTTTGTGGGAACTCTAATAACCTAATCTTAATTTTTTAATTTTTTAATCTAAAAAAAAAATCTCAGCATTTATTGACTTTTCCTAATCCACAAACCTTTTTGATTTCTCTCATAATTATTGCAGCACTCTTTTCAATTTCTCTCATACACTATGGTTACACACAAAAATAAAAAAGATAAGAATTTAGCTATGGATCTCAAAAATATATAACATCTAAATTTGAATAATGATTTAGTAATATAATTATTTATTTTTTGATGTATATCTATCAAAATTTTAAATCATTTAATGGGACAAATTAATCAATTTTCTAAAATTATTGATTTTTTAATTTATAAAATAGATTAAAAAACTATTGACTGATTTATTTATTTAATAACAAAAACATTTCATAATCTCTTCATCCTAATCTCTCTCACCGATTTTTAAAAAAAAATATTAAAATTTGTCTTCCTTCTCTCTTCTCCAAAAAATTAGATAATATTTTTTATGAAAATTGTAGATATCTATCTATATCTTATATATTATATTATAACATAACAAAAAAAAAAAAAACTAAAAATCAAATATACAAACAGATAAAATTAATAAATTTGAATTTTATTTATTCAGTTAAAATCTTTCTTTTGCATCTCAATATCCAATTTTAAATTTTAAAAATTTTTAAAGTTTATTTGAACAAATCTAATTTGAAAATATCTTCCACCATTATACTTTAAATTAATAAAACTCACATGTCTATCACATAACTCACATCATAACTTACCTAAATAATAATAATTAAAAACAAATAGAAACCCACAACTCCATCTTAAATAAATTGAAAAAAAAAAAAAAAAAAACCGAATAGAAACCATACAAAAATAAAAAAGATAAGAAATTAGATATGGATCTAAAAAAAATGACAATATCTAAATTTGAATTATGATTTAGTAATATAATTATCTATTTTTTTGATGTATATATATCAAAATTGTAAATCACTTAATGAGACAAATTAATCAATTTTCAAGTCTTAATATGATTAGTCATTTCAACTTCTAAACTTCGTGGGCACTAACAGATGAGCTAACGGATTGGGTTATATGAGATTTAAGTTGTTAGAGGTAACATTCTTTAACTCTATAAATTTATTTATTTTTTAATTTTATTTTTTCCTGTGCGATTCTCTTTCTTTACTGTTGGTTTGGTTTTGGTTTCGGTTTTAATGAGATTTATGTTTTTATTTATAGGTTTGCATGGTAGAGAAGAATTATTGGTGATTATGGTTGCAATTGAAATATCTATGTCCGTTCCATGCCAAGGATTTTGATCGAATTTTGTTTTTTTTTCAGTGAAAACCATAAAATTGAAGTAAAAAAAATTGGTAGCAATTTTTTTATTTTTTATTATCATTTTATTTTCTAAAAAATGTGAAAATTTATTGAGAATTCAAGATTTTACAAAAACATTAGATTTTGTATAACTAGGTAAATTTAAAATTTTTAAATATCATTGTGTTCTTTATTTTTATCCTATTTTTATCCCATTAGACCATTACTGCTATCTGTTAGTTTGTTAATTATAATTCAATTAATTGAAAATGAAAGCTTAATATGACTTTTTATATATATTATAATTAATTTGTCACAACTATAGTTGTATATAATAGTATAATATATAGGGATAATCTGTAAATATAATTTCTATTTTTTAATGTGATTAAAAGGTCCATCTTAATAGTATATAGAAGAGTTAAATGGTTTTTTTTATTTCTAAAAAACTCAATCTATTTTTTTTTTACTTTTAAATTTTTTAAAATGAAACATCTATTGTTTATGTCCATAAAACAAAACTAATAAACACATATAAAAAAGCTACACATTTTTTTTTTCATTTTTTTTTCATATTTTAATATGTAGGATATTTACAAATGAAAAACGTTTGACATCCCAAATTTTTTTCCATAATCCAACTTATAATGATGTAGTCATAAGTGTCAATTTTTATGCAAATATAAGAAGATAATTAATTAAATTATACATTTCAATCAACCACATACTCAAATTTTAACTATTTCAAGATATTATTTAACTATAATTCTAATTAAGAGAATCTTCAATTCTTAATATATTTTTTTATCAAATTATAATATGATAAAAATTTAAAAAGATGAAACGTTGAAAATTATTGTTTTTCCATCAAAATTGGTGAAAAGAAAAAAATTGGGATAAGAATAAAAGTTCTTTTAAAAATTGATAAAAATTTAATGAAATAGTTAAAGTAATTCATATGAAATCAAAAAAAATTATTCAAATTTAAAATCAATTTGATAAAAAAAAAATTAAAAGAAAATAATGAAAATTTGAAAATATTTTAAAACCTTTTTATTCATAAAGACTAGAAATCCGTGTGTATATTATATTCATATTGTATTTTTAATTATGAAATTGAAATCAGAAAAAATGTAACTTAAATTATTGAATTAATAACAAAAATATCATATTAATTATTATTAAATATCACTAAAAAATAAAAACAAAAAATTGAGAGCATTTTAAATAAAAACGATACCAAAAAGATCATATCATAATATCACTCAGATTTCACATTGATGATACAGTTCGTTCCCGGTGGATGGGTTGGACCAATCCAAGCTCCTCGAGCCCACGTCTGAGTGGCGGAGCCCATTAGATGACCTGCAAGTAAGTTCAATGGGGAACGGGGTAGTCCCCCAGCGAACCCTCCGACGAGCAAGTTAGCAAATAGAAAAGGAGATGAAGTATGTAGAGAGAGATTGGAGATAGAGAGCTTAACCTTCTTCTTGTCTTCGATGGCTGCTTAAATCATTTGGTAATCATTTCGCTGTCCCTTCCGACGTGCCCCCCTCGCCGAAAGCCTGTGCTGTAGCTTACCTTGTACAGGGTAAGGGGGCGCTGTTCCGACAGGGAGGTGTTGTCGTAATAAATGCTGTGATGGACTGCATTAATGGTGATGTATTGTGACAATAACTTTGCAGATTTTTGTCTGCTGACGTGGCCTGTTCTGCACCTGCCATGTGTCCGAGTATCATTGGCCCTTCATACTCAGTTGGCCTTCAGCTGTCCTAGACTTTACCAGTCGAATTCCCCTTATGGGCCTATCCATGTCACACATGATGTATTCCTAATGTGAAAGCTTACTCCTCCACCCACTTTGCCAACCCCTAGTAATAATGCCCATTGTCCATTGGATGTTCGGTACCACACCAACCTGGTGGAAAAAACGAGGGCAAGATGTAAAAATAAAAAAATAAAACAAATTCAAATAACATAAATAGTGTAAAGAGAAATAGAGGAATATTCTTTTCTTTGCCAATTTCTAATCATTACTGTTTTTCTTTTTTTTCAAAATACTTATTAACAACTTTGCTACTTTGTAAATAGTCTTGTGCAATGCAATTGATTTTTATCTTCTCTCCAAACCTTTTTGAGGCTTTTTACAAAGCTTTGAGTAACGTATACGCTTTTATTCTTATCAAAAAAGAAAGACAGAATGACAAAAGAAAACAAAACGAGAGACAAAATACGTATCAAGTTAATCAAATTACCTGAAAAAGAAGTCTAAAGATTAGAAGTTGGTGCTTTTGAAATTTGAATGAATAAAGGTTCTATGTATAAACAAGAGAGAATTAGTTATTTTAAATAATTTTAAACAAGGTTCTATGGGTCGTCTATTAACTTTATATAAGGTGGGTGAAAATAAAATAAAATAAAATAAAAAACACTTGGGAGAGAGTCTAAAGTTTGTCGGTGTTTCATGTCGAGTTACACGATTTTTGAGCTTTATTAGGCCCACCTAAATATCTTCTAAAGTTGTATCAAGATTGTTTAATAAAGCTTAGGCCTTAAGTCAAAAGGTTATACAATGCTAATTCTTCCTTTCTCACTTAGAGAGAGAGAGAGAGATTAAAAAAAAAAAAAGCATATAGTTCATAATTAAACAATGATTACAATAGGCATTATTATATTTACCAAAGAGATCAAGACTTGGACTTCTTAAAATTTATTCTTAAAAATAAATGTTTTTAAACTTAATAAAAAATTAAACATGATAAACCGACAGTGTTTTCTTTTTTTGCAATCAAAAGAATATTTGCTAGGTTGTTGTAAAATATTTAGCGGATATTGTAAGTATGATATAGAAGTCTCAATTCCCAGTTTGTGTATACACATGCATAAAAAAATACATCTAATATTTTTTTTTCTTCTTCTTGAATTACTCAAATTGAAATGTATGGGATGTTTTGAAAAAATGTTTGATTTAACTTTGATTGATGATTTGTGTGATACACGAAAAATAAATCATAAAATAATTAAATATGTGTGAATTTTTCATTTTTTTAGTAACAATAAGAATCACTTATTTCTCGAAGTGTGTAAGGAATTATTATGCAACTTGCAACTTATGCATCATTCCAGCTAGAAACTCATAATTTATATTTTCAAATTTGCTTACAATTACGTGGTAAGATTAGGGTGTTGTATAATTAAGTGACAATTCAAAACTTGAACGAATTATTGTGGAACAAATTAGAGAGGATTTTAGGAGTCTCAAACAATTTTCAGTAGAGTTAAAAAAACATTTACAGTTTTTGGAGTGTTTGGTGCAACTTCTGCTTAAGGCTTATTAGCCAGAAATAGCTTAAATAAGCTACAAAAAACTAATTATCTAAAAACTGGTGTAGGAGTGCTTTAACTTCTACTTTCTGATTATTAATTTTTAACTTAAAAAAAAACCTCTATCAAACAGGGCCACAGTATTGAAATCACTTGTGTTAACTTCTTCTTCCAACCTTTTTTTTTATTTTTTTTATTTTTTTTTATTTTTAAGTATTTCCCAAGAGAATAAGTAATAACAATTTTATTTTAATTTATGATTAATGTTACAATGACCACGTGTGTATATATATATATATCTCATAATATCACATTAGATTTACCATATCATTCATCATAATTTATTAGTTAAATGAGTCCCGCCACTAATATTTGTTATTAATATAATAATGAGTAAATTACATCGATAGTCAATATATTTTGCCTCTTGTGTCATTTTGGTTCTTATACTCTCAATTAATTCAATTTTAAACATTAATTTTAAATTTTGTATCAATTGGGTCTAATTGATAATAATGTCATTAGTGTTTTTAACAAAAAATGATCACTGAATTAGTTGAAATTAATTCACTGAATTGAGAAAGTTTATAATTTTGCCTCTAAAGGATGATATACGTCACTTATATGCATAATTTTTGATAAAAAATACTAGTAATTGTAAGTAATTAGACTGAATTGATATAAAATTATAAATTTAGAGTCAAAATCAAACTTATTAAGATTACATGGATTAAAATAATATAAAGACCAAAATATAAGAACTATTAGCATAATTTACCCTATAATAATAACACATTACATAGCAAACTAATTAGGGGAAAGCACCATTAAATCCCTAATTTGATAATGTTAACCTATTTAGTCCCAAGGTTTTTTTGTTAGACTAATAAGTCCTATTTTAGGTATAAAGACATTAGTACCCATTTGTAATTTACCGAATTACCCAAAAAGCTTACTATAGACATTTTTTAAATTTTCCACCCTTTCCAAACATCATCCGATGTTTTTGATGTTTGTGGGTGTTTCAAACATCAGATTGATTTTAAAAGAAAATTACCATCATCAAAACATCATCAAAAATAGACAACATCACAAAACATCGTATGAACTGTAGTGTTGTTTTGTGGTAGAATCGTAAACGGTGTATAGGGAAGAGATTGGATTTGGAACGTTAATGTTCAGTGATTCTTGCCGTGGAAAAAGTTGGATAAGGAAAAAAATTATCATCATCAAAACATCAACCCACAAACAACATCAAAACATCATCAAAAAAAATTACCATCATCAAAAACATCAACCCACAAACAACATCAAAACATCATCAAAATTACCCAGATTGGACAGGGAAAAAAATTACCATCATAAAAAACATCAACCCACAAACAACATCAAAACATCAGCCCACAAACAACATCAGACATCAGATTGGAGAGGGAAAAAAATTACCATCAAGAACATCAACCCACAAACAAATCAAAACATCATCAAAAATCAGCATCATCAGAACATTATCAAAAAAACATCCAGACATCATCGTGAACATCAAAACATCGTCACAAATCAGAATATCGCACAGCAAAAATCATCAAACAGCAACATCAAGCATCATCAGAACATCCAAAAATCAAAAATCAAATAACATTATCAGAATAGCAACATCAAAAATCATCAAAACATCCAAAAATAAAAAATCAGAACAACTGCAACATCAAACATCATCAGAACATTCGCAAAGGACTGCGAGGTGAGTCGGTGGTGTTGATGGGGAAGAACACAGTGATGTTCACACAATGATGTTCTTCAGCGATGTTCGAACTTCAGCGATCGTCTCCGACTCCTCTGACCTCGTCGATTCCCATACCCGTGCAGGCCAGTACCTCCAGCTCCGGCTTCCAGACGTCGCCAAGCCTTCGTTTCTTGTCATCGCGTCGCCGCCGTCCCTGGCGGCCGCGAGAGGCGAGTTCGAATTCTTGGTGAATAGCGTGGCCGGCTCTACGGCAGAGCTCCTCTGCGGGCTCAGAAAAGGAGATGTTGTGGAGTTGAGTCAGGTCATGGGGAGAGGTTTCGATTTGGATCGAATTTCGCTGCCAGAGGAATATCCAACTGTGTTAGTCTTCGCCACCGGATCTGGAATTAGGTACAATCCTCTGGCCGAATCAATTCATTTTCAATTCCCTATGAATTTGTAGCAATGGCGATATTCTAATTCTTGATATATTCATATTCAATATTTTCGTCTCTTTCCAGATCGGCCTCTCCCATCATCTTCATATCTCTCTCTCTATCTGACGGGCCACGGCTTCATCAACATCAACCACGTTAGCAACATCATCAAAACATCAATAACATCAACTACATTAACAACATCACCAAAATAAAATCAATATGGATAAACATGTAAATTCCATATCCAATAAATCAAAAACATATATCATACTAAAAATAAAAGGACTAAATGGTTTAAGAAAAAACACTCAGGACTAAATAGAGCATCATTTCTCAATATGGGATTTATGAATAATTTTTCCAACTAATTATTATGATATATAAACAAACATAATCATTATTGCTTTACTCTTACTTTATTCATTCTAATAAATCAAATACTAGATTAGTCCGTAATTAATTTCAACCACTTTTTAACTTCACTATTCAATCCTTTTTTTTTGAACAGAAGGGATATATTGAATCAACTAAAGGAAAGAGATACATCAGCATTAAGAAGAGCAGCAAGAGCTGCAGGTGGGTTAGCCACCCAGTCCAAAGGCAAACGATTACAAGCATGGGTTTGTGCAACCCAATTAGCAACCTGGTTGTTTTTTCTGGTAGTCCACTGGAGATGCAAATTCACCACTCTGGTCAGGTGGCGAATATCAAGCAAAATTGCCAAACCTTCCCACGGAGGCACAGTTTCACCCACTCCCAGCTGGATAACTTGTTGACAGTCACTTTCCACGAAGATAGGAGTCCAGCCGCAAGATTGGGCCATCAGAGCCGCCATCCTCACGGCATATGCTTCAGCGACAAAGGCAGATGAAGCTGGAAAAGAGGAGACTAAACCATCGACAACGTGGCCGGCTGAGTCTCGCATTACGGCAGCAGCGGTTGCTGTGGATCGGCGATTGTTAAAACTTGCATCGCAGTTAATTTTGTATGTCCCTGAAGGTGCTGGTTGCCAGCCTTGGGCCGCCATCAGCGCTGGAACTGAAGGCTCAGAGTGAGCAGATTGGCCATGTTGACAGTGTGCTTGGTATTCCTTCCACGCCTGGGCTATTTTTGCGATGGTGTCCATGGGATTAATGGGGACTTGATTGAATAAAAAAGCGTTTCTCGCTTTCCAGATATGCCACCCAATAAAAACACACTTGCTGAGAATCAAATCCTGGTCTTCATTTTGCTGCCTGGGTTGTATCCACCGAGTTGTCCATTCTGCTATATTCACCACAGACCCTTTCTCAATTCTAAAATTCAAGAGGCTTCCAAACCACACAGCTTGAGTCCATGGGCAATCAAATAATAGGTGTTCCACGGATTCATCATCCTTCAAACAAACAGGGCATTCCTTAGATGGTGAGCAGCGTCGTCGATGGAGATTAACCTTAGAAGCCAAAAGATTCTTACACGCCCGCCACCAAAAATGCTTAAGCTTTGGAGGGGCTTTGATAGACCACAAGCGCTTCCAGAAACCGGCAGGAACTTGAAAAGAGCTGGATGCTTGGGATGGGGAGGTCAATTGCGTGGATGTCTGAGCCACCCAGTAGCCAGATTTGACCGAGTACTGCCCAGACTTGGAATGATGCCAAACCAATCGATCTTCGCCGTCCCCCATCGAAAGGGGAATGAGCTGAATTGCGTGACACTCCTCACTGGACAAACAGTGTTGAAATGCCTCCAGTTTCCATTGCTTCCGGATTGGGTCAATAGCATCCGAGGCTGTCACAATGTCACAACATCGGGGTTTTGGGGACGAAAGTTGAAAGTTAGGCGCTGTTGGTATCCATTTGTCATCCCAGAATTGAATGGACTTCCCATTTTGGACCTGCCATCGCACCCCTTTTGCAACAGATCCCTCCCCTTAAGCAAGCTTGTCCAAGCCCACGAAGGGCGAGCTCCAATAGTAGCCGTAAGGAAATGGGTGTTTGGAAAGTACAGTCCCTTGAGAAGTTGTGCCCAATAAGATTGTGGGCTAGTAAGTAGTCGCCACCCTTGTTTAGCTAACATGGCCTGATTAAAGGCGAAGAAATCACGGAATCCCAAACCCCCATGGAGTTTTGAGACAGTCATTGACTCCCAACTGGCCCAAGGGATGCCCCTATTCATTGGATCTCCTTTCCACCAAAAGTTCCGAATGGCTCTGGTAATTTTAACCCCAAAAGATTTAGGAAATGCAAAACATGCCATAGCATATGAAGGTATGGCTTGAACCACCGCTTTTAGAAGAACCTCTCGGCCGGCATGTGAAAGGAGTTTAGTTTTCCACCCTTGCATTTTGGAAACCATTCGGTCCACTAAGAAACCATAGGCGGCAGCCTTGGAGCGGCCCCACCATGAGGGAAGTCCCAAATATGTCGTGTGTGGTCGTGCAAGAGGAGTGCCGAGCAACTCACAGATCTGTCCTTGCAAATCCGGGGGGGCATTAGCCGAAAAGAAAATTCCTGATTTAGCGAAATTGAGGCATTGACCCGAAGCAGAGCTATACACCTGAAGGGTCTGGGCCATTTCCGTGGCCTCCAACAAAGTAGCTTTGAAAAAAAGGAGGACATCATCTGCAAAGAAAAGGTGGGACAACACTGGACAAGTCCTCCTCATTTTGAGGCCTGTAATGATGTTGGCCCGTACTTTCGTCTCTATCAATTTGGACAAGGTCTCAGCCACCAGGACAAACAAGTATGGGGATAGCGGATCTCCCTGTCGAAGGCCACAGGAGGGAATGAAAGAGGCTCTCTTTTCCCCATTCGCAAAGATTGAAAACTTGACTGTAGTAACACACTCCATTACCCAACCAATCCAACGATCATGAAAACCCATTTTCTGGAGAACAGCTTTGAGGTAATCCCATTGAAGACGATCATACGCCTTGTTGAAATCTAGCTTGAGAGCTAAGTCCACTTGCCTCCCCCGTTTTTTCTGCTTCAAAAAGTGAAAGCCTTCATGTGCCACCAGAATACTATCTTGGATGAGTCTTCCGGGAATGAAAGCCGCCTGATTTGGGGATATAAGATAGTGGAGGAAGCGCTTGAGTCTGTTGGCCAAGATCTTTGTGATGATCTTCATTTTGAAGTTACACAGGCTAATCGGCCTGTAGTGTACCAGTTTCTCCGGGGTTGCTACCTTGGGAATTAAAACTAGATTGGTGTTGTTCCATTCCGAAAGAACAGACCCCGTATGGAAGAATTCCCGAACTGCCAAGCACACATCAGAACCCACAATGTCCCAATATTTTTGATAGAAAATGCCTTGGAACCCATCTGGTCCGGGGGCTTTTAGAGAGCCAAGCTGAAAGGCTGCATTTCTGATCTCCTCATCTGTGACTGGTTTAATCAACTCAGCATTTACCTCCGCTGATACTTCCCGTGTGATTACCGATAAGGCCTCCGTAAAGTCCCTAACATCCGCCGCTTGGAAAAGAGTCTGAAAATAACATAGAAGGTGCTCATTAATGGCCTCATCAGTCTCGAGCCACTCCCCTTCCTCCGACAAGAGTTTCACCAATTGATTTCTCTGTCTCCTCTGGACCACTGTTGCATGAAAAAAAGAGGAGTTTTTGTCCCCAAAGGTAAGCCAATTGACCCTAGAGCGCTGATGTTGATACATCTCTTCTTGGGTTAGCACAGTCGCCAGCTCCCTCTGTAGATCTCGGATTGTTGTCATTCTGGTGGTTGAATAAGGGCAAGCTTGAATCTGTTGAAGTTCTAATTTGAGGGCATTAATCCTGATCCGAGTATTGCCGAATCTGCTCTTTCCCCAAGAGGCTAGTCTACTGCTGCAAGCCATAAGTTTTTTTGAAAGACGAAACATTGGTGAGCTTTGATTACCTTCAGCCCAGCAGGAGCTAATAACCGCGGCACAGTCAGGATGAGAGGTCCACATAGACTCAAACTTAAAAAGGCGAGGGATTTTCTTCGGAGGGATCGAGCAATGTAATAGCAAGGGACAGTGGTCGGACCCGATGAAAGCTTCGTGATGAACTTGAGCATAAGGGAACATAATGCGCCAATCCACGGTGGCCAAGACTTTATCCAGTCGTTCGCGGACATTCGCCTCACCATCTTGATTGTTAGTCCATGTATATGGAGCCCCTTTGAACTCTATATCCATTAATTCACAATCCATCATAAACTCTTGGAAAACCTGCATTCTGGCCCTATTTTCCCCTCTGGCCCCTTGCTTTTCCCAAGACCAGCTGATCTCATTGAAGTCTCCTAAACAAAGCCAGGGATAGCAATTTACAGCTGCCATGGCATGAAGATCAGTCCAGAACCGTTTCCTTTCAGCCCATCGAGGAGGAGCATACACAAAAGTAGCTAACCAATCTGTAGTGAGACCATTGGAAGCAATAAGACACCTGAAAGCATTCTGAGATTTCATTTGCACTTGAAGGTCTATCTCGTCTGTCCACCACAGGGCAAGGCCGCCAGCCATTCCCACCGGGTCGACGTAGCATTGATTGGTGAAATGGAGTCTTCTTCTAATCCTTTCCAAGAAAGGTTGTTTATTCTTAGTTTCCATTAGAAACATTATTGTAGGGCGATGGGTCTGGCATAACCCTCGGAGGATCTGGACTGTCAGGGGTCGCCCAATCCCCTGACAATTCCAGCTGATGATCAGCATGTATCATGTGGCTTGTTAGGGCCAGCCACCAAAGCCCATGAGTGATCAACAGTACCATTTTCTGGATATGAACTAGGAACTTGGGAGATACAATCCTCAATCTCAGTAACAGAGGGAGTGACAAATACCTGGCTTGGCTCAGCATCCTGAATGATCACATCCACTAAAGACAGATCTCGCGTAGAAGTAATCTGTTTGCCCCGAGGTCTACCCCTTTTGCCTCGCTTCCTATCTGCTGGAGTAGAGCTTTGGCCAGTTGAGGTGACCGCTAATCCAAATGGCTGCTGGTTCGGAGCTTCCAATGATAGATTAGGGAAACCCCCTTCTACTCTCTGAATTTTGTTTCGATGTGAGTCCAGGTCAACATTTGCAAATTCTTTCCTTTTAAGGGTCAAGTGTTGTAGTGCCTGAGAAAGGCAGCCTTCAGGAGCAAGGCTGCGGGGAATAGAAGGGGTGTTTGGACTGGGCTCTTGTATATGGTTTTGTGGAGGCTTCGTAAGTGGGATTGAAATAATATTGTGGAAAGCCCCACTGTAGTTTGGGCTATCAGGAGGCTCCGTTACGAAGTAAAGGGGCCGAGGGGGATTCCTAGACAGAGGTTCATTATTTGGGTCAAGGCTTTCCTTGGACCTTAGGCTTGAGGAAGGCCCACTATCCACCTGAAGTGTTGGGGGTGAGAGTGGACTGACCTGGATCAAGGGTTGTAGGGGAGCATTAGTAAAGCCAACCTCGGCAGAAGAAGAAACTTGTGGGTGACCAACACGTGGCAGTGCTATGAGGCTGGAGCTCTGTCCTCTGCATGGCTCTGTCAGGGAAGTGGGGTGCAGGTTCTGTGTAGGAGTGACACACGTATCTGTATGTGGTGGCGGTGGTGTTGGAGCACGCTTCGGTGGTTGATTCCGGCCCGTTAAAATTGATGCCAAACTAGCTTCTAAATCGTCCACTCGCCGGCGGTAATATTCCATAGGAAGACCAGTAGGACCTGCTGCGGTGGTTCTGAGCTCCTGGCCATAGTGAGATTATGCCCATTCCTCTTTTGAGACGAACTTACAAGAGTTACTTTCATGGCCCAACCTGCCGCAAGCGTAACAAAAATTTGAGAGCTTCTCATATTTGAAAGAGAGCCACAGATCATCAATGCCCGGACCCCGTTGAAGCCACAAACCCCGTGGTAGCGGTTGGTGTGTGTCAATGGCTACGCGAATTCTTAAAAAACTTCTGTAGAAGAGAAGACCCTCGGTATGTGCTTCAACCCGAACCAGACGGCCAATCTTTTGCCCCAAAATCTCACCATTCTGTTTGGTCAGCTTTTGGATTGGGAGTCCGTGGACTTGAACCCAAAATTGATGGTGCGAATTTATAGCCGATGACATAGAAAAATTCTGTAGTGATTTTGAGGCAAATTCACTTGGTACTCCAATAAATTTTTACTAGTAAAAATTGTGAGACTTAAATTGTATTTGGTTGGGAGATTTAGGTGTCGTTTGGGAAGTGGGTTGGCTTTTTAGCTTTTTGATTTTTTTAGCCAAGGCTAAAAAGCTTGGTTTGTGAAGGGCTTTTTGACTTTTTGACTTTTTTTGTGAGAGAAGAGTATAATAATTATGGGTTGGATGTGATGTTTTGTTGTGGCTAAAATAGCCTATTTTGTCTTTTGTGGCTAAAATAGCCACAAACCATCTTCTCAAACCTAGCCTTAGGAAGATATTTGGAAAGAGAAAGAGAAAATGTATGTGAAACTAAGTGCTCGTTTGCCAATGACTTTTTTAATTGATTTTTTAGTTTTTTTGATTTTTTTAGCTTGAGACTTTTTTAGTTGTATGGTATTCTTGTTTGGCTTTTTTGACTTTTTAACTTTGGAATGACAAATTTTTTTGTCTTTTTGTGATTTTTGTCCTTTTGTAATTTTTTGATTTTTTTTTGTCCTTTTATGATTTTTAGCCCCATGAGGAAAACCAAACGACCCCTTATGTATATTTTATTCACATTCTACTTATCTTTTCTTTTTTCCTTTCTAAATCTCCAATAAAACACAATATTAAATTTTTTTGTTATGATTTTAAAAGATAATTTAATAAATGTCGAGTGATGAATGATATAAAATAATCCCTTAATACCACTAAATAATCACACGGAGATATGAGTTGTTGTACCCCTACATGCTTAGGTAACCAAGCCCCAACTGTATATTAAAAAATCCGTTCATATGTGCTAAAATGTAGAAAGCTAAAAGGAAATGAGGTGCCCAATCTTAAAAATAAATAAAAATGAGGTGAGTATCTTCTCTTGCCATCGATGTCATGGCCCTGTTTGGTACAGTTTAATTTCAGCTTATTTCAGTTTTCAGCTTAATTTAAGTTATTTTGATGTGTTTGGTTTAGCTTAACAATACAGCTTATAACTTTTTGTAAGTCAGAAATCAACTTATTCTTTGAGTGGGGCAGGAGAAGCTTAATTTATAAGTCAGAAATCAACTTATGTTCATAGTTATAAGTTATAAGCTATAAGCTCTTAAGGTATAAGCTATAAGCACTTTCCCACAACTCTATCAAATAGGGCCCATGTCAGTTACATCTCCACCTTAGTATTAGTGCACACCATAAACGTTTTTTTGTTTTTTAAATATTAATCGGATTTCCCTATCAATTTGTTTGTATCTTAATTAATTTTAGAATTCTGAAATTAATGATTGGAAAAATTTTAAGTGATCTTTTAGATAATTTAAACTCAGAACTTTAAAAATTTCATTACTTAATAAAATTAAAATTAATAATAAATTATATTTTACACTATTTTATTATATATCAAACCTTATTTTGATCTTTTATTTTTAGGTAAATTATATTTTATCCCTTTTATATATAGTCACTTTTTCGTTTTGGCCTTTAAAATTTATTTTTTCTCACTTTGACCTTTCATATTTCAAGATTTTTCTAGTTTACTCTAAAGTTAATTTCTATTCAAAATTAGATAGAAAATGCTATGATAATTGTTACAAAACATAAAAAAAAAAAATGATTATATTGGGATTTGAATTTGTGTCAAAGGTGTGAGTATATATAATAAAATATTTTTATACCATGTGATTGTCAATGTATAATTTTCTATCTAATTTTGATCAGAAGTTAACTTTAAGAGTAAATTGGAAAAAATTTGAAACATGAATGGTCAAAATGAAAAAAAATAAACTTTAAAGGTCAAAATAGAAATCAAATATAAAGGGGGCAAATTGTAAGTTACCCTTTAGTTTTTAATTATAACAGTATATTCTTATATATATATATATATATATATTCAACGAAAATTGTTGCATGCCATCTTTTACAAGGAGATTGGCCAATAAATTTTTTTTTTTTTTTTTTTTTTTTGTTACAGGAAAATCCTTCCTACCCTCCCGCAGGTCCAAGGCAGCGCTCCTTGCAGAGATCACCATGGTATCCTGTTAGCCGTTCCGAGCGAGGAAACTATAATCTGAGAACTTGCCTCGACCTCCTAAGACAAACTCCGCTTAAGTCAGGACTCGCATAGCGGGAGAGCAGTGAACCCACACCAAGTGCTGATTAGACAACTTGAGGTCCAACTTCCTAACCAATTGTGCTTCGCCCAGGAGATTGGCTTAAGGGGGAAGGAATTGAACTCATGACCTTGGGGCTTAAACCCCAAGCCTTAACCGCAATGCCACCCACCCTTGGGCCAATCTCATATTTTTAGACTTATAATTCATATAGTCACATATTTTTTCTTGTGATCCATTTAGTTCTTTTAGATGTATAATGACTCATTTGCCCTTCACATTAGAGTGTTACATTATACCCGTTACGTTAGAGTGTCACATTTAGAAAAAGTATATTAAAGAGTTTTTAATTTTTTTAGAGTGTTATATCATACTCGTCACGTTGTCACCTTTAGAAAAAGTAAGTTTTTAATTTTTTTAGAGTGTCACAGCATACCTGCCACATTGTCACATTTAAAAAAAATACACTACGAAGTTTTTATTTATTTTTGGATTAAAAGTTTTAGAGTGTCATATCATACCCATCACGTTGTCACATTTAGGAAAAAGTACACTAAGAAATTTTTATTTTTTTTGGAGTGTCACGTCGTTAGAGTGTCACATTAATACTTGTCACATTAGAATATCACATCAAACCTGCCACATTAATAAAAGGGTATAGTTGTCCACTAAAACACTACTAAAATAAAAAATAGGACCACATAGAAAGAAACTCTCCACTAATAAGACTTAATAGATCAATAGAAAAAATTTGAGGCTAATTGGAGTACTTGTTTGTGAGATGAGATTTATTGGTAAATACCCATTTTTATAACAAGTATTTTAATTTTCTTTTCTTTCATTTATTTTATATTTTCCACAGTTGAAATTCACCCCTCCTCTAATATGTTAGAAAATGCACTACAAAGAGAAAATATGGTGAAAATATGGTGAAAAATATAGAAGAAATAGAAAAGAAAAGAAAATTATATATATTTTTTTCTCTAAAAAATGACTCATGTGAAGGTCACATTACAATTTTTGTTAGACAATTTAATATCAAACTAACAAGTGTCGCATTGTGATTTGGCTGAAATTGTGAACGATTAACTCCTAGAATTGAAAGAGAATTTTTTTTTTGTTTTTGTCAAAGTTGAATTTGAAATAAAGTGTAAGAGCATCTCCAATGGTTCATTACTTTTTTCACCAAATTTGAGTAAAAAATAGCTCATTTTCTCAATCTGATATGGCTTGCTCCAACGATGTGCATCAAAAGGGAAATGTTGTACGGTGGGTCAACCAGTGAGTCGACTAGCCGGTCAACCGGTAAGGCTATGAAATTAAGCTAACAGTTCAAAATCCTTAGTAGAAAGGTGCCAGTATACAAAGGAGCTTTCGAAGAAAAACAAAGAATTTAGGAGGAAGACGTATGGTCAAATGAAAAGCGATGTTGACAACAAAGCCATTGGCCTGAAGAACTCAGCATTTGACTATTTGAGCATCAAGCCTTTTCAGAACTCAATACATTACCTTTTCCAACTCCCTTGGCACAAAATTGAGAGAAGAAAAAGAAAGGGGAGGCCGAGGGAATAGATTCAACAGGAGTGAGATCAAATTTATCACTTTTTTCATCTGTTGTAAAATGTAAGTCGTAAGTTTAAAATGATGCAAATAAACCAATTGAGAATACGAACTTGAAAAGTTTTACTAAAGATTTTGATGTTTGACGTACTTTCTCTAAGAGCATATTCACCATCTGATGACCAAACAAATTCCAATGCTGAACCAAATGACCTATTTCTCCATGCCAAAGTAGTATATATGATTGAGAGAGAGATTTATAATCTGGCTTTGGGCCGTGGAAGAAGCCGGACTGGATAGGGCCGAGCATGTTTGGGCCCAGCTAATTTGGCCCTGTTCCGAGTGGGTTTCATTCGGTCGTGGCTCAGGCCCCCTGTTTAGGCCGAGCTAACTGGGGCCTCCCTGGAGTTGATCTTGCTCGGTCGAGACCCAGGCCCGAGGTCCAGGTCCCATGTTTGGACCGAGCTTACTTGGCCGAGATGATTGCCTGCCAACCCGGGTTCCATGGGTCGCACGCGCAGCTCGGCGGGAAATGTCTTCTGTTCACCGGTCGACCTGTCTTGAACTCGGCTCTGTCGGAATGCTACCGAGCTCGGCCGTTATAGAGCTCAGCGAGTGGAGCACTCAGGCACGTTACGCAGCACGATTGTGGAAGGCCAAGGTAATGCCGCCGGACTGTCGAGTTCCCGCTAATGTTGTCTGACGGTTTGGTTAGGTGGTGTTCATTGGATTTGTGCTGACAGATGGGAGAGCAGCTCCACGTGTCAAGAGACTAATGGGTGCATAATTGAGCGCAGAAAGTATATAAGCATGACTGCACCCCCCATGCTGGAGATGGAACTTCATCTGGTGAGAGAAACTCTCTTCCTCTCTCTCTCTCTATCTCTGAGTGTGTGCTAACTTGACCGTCGGAGGGGTTTTCCGGCAACACACCGCCGGGTAGCTCACCGCCGTTGTGCTTTTAGGTTGATTGGATAGACACGGAGCTTGGACGTAAGGAGTACGGATAGTGCGAATATTCCTTCCCGTACAATTGGCGCCGTCTGTGGGAAACTTGATAGACAAAACCTTGTCTTCCAAGCTCATCTGATCGCCTTCCATGGCAAACAACGACGAAATACCGTTGTCCGCCATCGATGGTGTTACCTCGGAGTCAGCCAGACGGAGAGACGGACTCCTCGCTATTCCAAACATGGCAGACCTGGAGACTTCCGCAGGAGGACATTCAAGAGACGTGCGTGATAAGCGCGCTAGAAGTTTTGGTCACTCGCGGAGCCCAGACGGACACCGGCGGCGAAGAGAATCGCACGCTAGACGTCTGGAGCACAAGTTAAGGGACCAAGACGCCGTCATCCGGAGAATGGCGGCGGAGATGGAAGCTCTCAAACGGCATGTCAAAGGGAAGGGTGTTGCTGGAGTGGGAGACCACAGTGAGCGCACCCAACCACGCCGTTCAGGCAGTCAGAGCCAGCGGCGCACTCCCTCCCTTTCTATCACCAGAAGTTATAGGGTTGGAGATTGCGACGCGCCTGTAGAGAAGTCTAGCGCGCAAGATAGTACCTATCAACCCTCATGTCCGGCGACGACGTCGAGATATTTCTACTCCGCTCGCTCAAAGGACTTGCGAGTAGTCTTGAAGGAGCGGGCTCGCCGGTGAGAAACTCAAAGGGTGCCGGCGCTCCAACGGCTATCTTACGGGGGTCACGCCAGTGAAGAGGTCATAATGCTACCAACCCGTCCAACCGTGCCTCTCCTTCTAGACACAGATTTGGCGAGGCTGAACGCCACCCCCTTATCTCTTAAGATAGAAACCACACCGCTCACCGCGGGCTTTCACCAACCCAAGTTTACGCTCTACGACGGAAAGACCAATCCATACATGCATGTAAGCCACTTTCGGCAGGTCATGGCCGGAGATAGGCGCAATGACGCTCTTATGTGCCTTATCTTCCCGTCGAGTTTGGGCGAGCTGGGCTTGAAATGGTTTGAGATGCTGCCGGAAGGAAGCATCGAAAGGTGGCAGTAGTTGGCGGAAGCCTTTGTGACTCGTTTCAAGACCAACACTAAAACGCCAAAGAAGATGGACCACCTTCTCAGTGTCAAAATGGAGTCGAGCGACACACTCAAGGCATACAACTCCAGATACTGGGAAACCTTCAATGAGATTTTAGATTGCCCGATCAACCTGGCAATCACCCAATATAAGCGCGGTCTCCCGGTCGGACATAGGCTGCGAGATTCGTTTACCATGAACCAGCCGACATCCATGGGCCAACTAATGCAGTGTATCAATGAGCACATCCGAGTAGAGGATGATGCGGCAGCATCCACCGCGAAGACAACTCCGGTGGTAACAGACAAGAGGTCGGCTGGCAAGGTACACGCGGTCGGACAGGAGACTAACTGTCCAAATGATCGCGTCGAGAAATCTGACTGTGGGTCAAATCATCGAAACTGGGGAAGGGGTCATCAGAATGACCGAGCTGAATACTCCCGCGATGACGTAGCTAATGCTAACAGAAGGTTGAATGCTCGGACGGGCATCACCATGGTCTTTAAGATTCCAATCTATCGCATACTTAGTGAAATCCGTGACGAGGATTACGTCCGGTTTCCTGCTAAGTTAGGCGACGCGCAAAAGGGCTTCAATCCGCGGTACCGCTGCACATATCACCGGCAGCGAGGACACCGGACAGAGGACTGTTTGCCTCTGAAGCAGCACACTTGGAGGAGTTAGTCGCAGCCGGACACTAGATCTTTACATTGATGGGGGTGTTAAGGCCGCACATCCCACCCCGGCTGATCCGCATGGACCGGATGACTTGGAGGCGCCCCCTCAAGGAGTGGTTAATGTGATCCACGACATAGTGGAGCCGACGTGTGTATGCGAGCTCCGAGGAATGATCAAAAAGGCAGAACACATGAGGGAAGTTTTGTCAGTCTAGCCCGCGATCAAAAGGGGGAAGACCGAGGGAAAAGACGTGATTAGTTTCTCCACAAGGGACCTAGAGCGCATTCAAACGCCACACAACGACGCCCTAGTGGTCACCCTCCACGTCAAAGAGTTCGATGTCGAGCGCATCTTGATTGACTAGGGAAGCTTAGTTGAAATTATGTACTACGACGCGTTCAAACAACTCAAACTCCGAGATACAGACTTGGCTTCGACAACTTTGCCATTGGTAGGTTTCAACTCGCAACCAGAGTGGCCTTTGGGAAAAATAATTTTATCGGTCAAAGCCGGATCCGTGGTCAAGCAGGTGGAGTTCTGGGTATTGCAGGTGCCGTCTACATACAATCTGATCCTCGGTAGGGGCTGGCTTTATGCTATGCAGGCTGTAGCGTCGACCTACCACCAGGTTATGAGATTCCCCTCGGCTATAGGGGAAATTGGGGAAATTTGGGGCGATCAAGTCATGTCGAAGCCATGCTTCGTGGCAGTGAACGGGAGCCAAGCTGCTAAAGGCTTCGTGCAAATATGATTGAAGGCCCAGAAGACCAGAGTATCCTTGATGACGTGGGCACCAGGGCCGATGATAAAGCTATTGAAGAATTGGTAGAAGTACGGATCGACAGGGAAAGTCCAAACAAGTTCTTTTTGCTCGGATCAAGCCTGACCGCTCAAGAAAGGACCGAGATGGTAGAGTTCTTGATGGCAAATATCGAAGTCTTCGCATGGTCGCCCTACGACATGCCTGGCATCGATCCAAGTTTTATTTGCCACCAACTCAATGTTTTCCTTGATAAACGGCTAGTCTTTCAGAGAACAAGGAGATCGGCTCTTCATCATGCTGAGGTAGTCGCGGAGGAGGTAAGGAACTTGCTTGAAGCACGGGCTATTCAGGAAGTGCACTACCCTCGGTGGATTTCAAACACGGTTCTTAGTACCCAAGAAGAATGGGAAGTGGCGAGTTTGCGTCGACTACAAGACCGTCAACCGAGCTTGCCCTATAGACAGCTTTCCTCTGCCCAGAATAGACCAGCTGGTGGATTTAACGGCCGGACATAAAAGGCTCAGTTTCTTGGATGCCTACCGCAGTCAGGGGCGGAGGCACACAGTGGCCAGGGGGGTCACGTGCCCCCCCTGGGATTTTGGAATTTTTTTTTTTTATTTTTTATTTTATTTTATTTTTTTTTTTGGGTTTCAAACATAAGGAAAATATTTTAAAAAAAAAATTTTATAAAAATATTATTTAAAGTGAAATGTCAATGACATTTTTAAAATTATGAGAACAATAATAATTATTTTAATTGAAAGTAAAGAGACTATGATAAGTTATATTATTATTTATGAAAATTTTAATATAATAATGATGTCTATCATTATTAACATGCAAACATAATTAACATCAATGAAGATATATGAAATTTATTGGATTGTTAGGTACATTTGATATGTAGAGTTTGTCCTCCATATGTTTCTTTCCATTCATAACTAAAATGACCACTATATAAATTATAATCAAGCAACACATCTTCAATTATAAAAATAAAAATAAAAAATTACAACAAGTTATAACTAATATCAAAATGAGTCATAATTAATTATTACTTGATATATAGTCATAACCAAAATAACAACCACAAGAAGTTATAACTAAATTATATCTAACACTATAATGTGTCATAACTAAATACCACAAAGATCATAATTGCGACATATGATTGATACTTTTTTTATGGTGTGTTTTATAGAATTTCTCTACTAAATATATTATTTCTATCTCAACTTATCTTCTTTTTTAATTTTCCAATCTACCTGTAAATAGTTACTCCCTAATATTTATATAAATTTAATCTCAAATCCTTTAATTTAAAATTCACATTTATCCAAATGGACTCTTGATATTTAAGTTTAGTAATATCTTATTATTGTTTATTAAAAAAATAAAAAATAATTGCTTGGTTAGAGTTTTCCAAAAACACTTTTCAGAAAATTCTACTTTCTACTTTTCCGTTTTTTTATTTTTTATTTTTACTGAATTTTTTTAATATTTTAAGTAATGTTTTTAATTTTTAGACATACCTAACATAATATACCTAAAAAGCAAAAAATTTGTAAAAAAAAACTTTTAAAAATTCACTAAATACCAAAAATACAAAAAAAAAAAAAACGAGAATTCTATACATTATTTGTATTTTTATGTATTTATTAATTTTAAAAATATTTTTTTACAAATTTTTTACTTTTTAAATATATCTAAGTAAAGTGCATCTAAGAAAGTAAAAAAAAATATTTAAAATTTTAAAATTATTCACTAAAAACAAAAAAAACACGAAAACAAAAAAACTCAATTTTCAAAAAATTTAATCTAAAAAATTCAAACCAAACACACTGATCTTATCATTAATTTGTGCCCCCTCTCCATGAATTTCCTGGCTACGCCACTGACCGCAGTTATCATCAGATTGCCATGCACGGCCCCGACCATGAGATAACCTCTTTCACCACTCCAAGGGGACTCTTCTGCTATTGAGTCATGCCTTTTGGTTTGAAGAACGCCGGGGCAACTTTCCAAAGGATGGTGACCAAAATGTTCGCCCCTCTGCTAGGCGGACGATGGAGGCTTACATTGATGACATGGTGGTCAAAAGCAGGCATCAGGCAGACCACTTGTCCGACCTAGCCGAGATGTTCGCCATTCTCAAACAGCACAAGCTACGCCTGAATGCGTCCAAGTGTGCGTTCGGCGTGGGATCCGGGAAATTCCTAGGTTTCCTAGTCATAAACCGAGGCATCGAGGTAGACCCCACACAAATCAAAGCCATACAAGAATTAAAACAGCCCAACTCGGTGAAGGACATGCAGCATCTGGTCGGAATGGCCGCCGCGCTTAATCGATTCATAAGCCGGTCATCAGATCGCTGCCGCCATTTCTTTCGAGCGCTGAAATCCAAGTTTTCGTAGGACAAGGAATGTGACAGGGCTTTGGCCGAGCTAAAGGCGTATCTGTCTTTTGCTCCGTTATTGGTGACACCAAAGCCCAGCGAAGAACTCTACCTTTATCTGGCTGTTTCTCAGCATGCAGTTAGCGCAGTGCTTGTCCGGTCAGAAGGAATCCAGCATTTCCCCATCTTCTACATGAGCAAAACCTTGCTACCGGCAGAGTCGAGATACTTGCCGCTGGAAAAACTTGCCTTGGCGTTGATGATGGTCTCCAGGAAATTGGCGCACTATTTTCATGCTCACATAATCATCGTTTTGACCGAGTTCCCACTCAAAGCTTTGTTCGAGCGGGCGGATTTCTCCGGTCGAATCCTCAAGTGGGCAGTCGAATTGGGACAATTCGACGTCAAGTTCCAACCCCGAACTGCCGTAAAAGCACAGACATTGGCCGATTTCGTTGCTGAATTCTCACATGGAATTCATCCAGTATGGCCGGTGGATCTTGCCATGGTAGCCGAGGAGGTGAATGCAGGCTCGCCAGAAATTGCACAGCAGGGTGATGTTGGCGACAAGGAACTTGCGCGCCCCGCCATAGAACCTCCAGCCGGCATAGTACTGTAGCTCGGCGATGCGACGCCGGACTTGGGCATAGCAGTTCAACCTGTTGGGTCCGGTGCTGCATCGCCGAGGGGGGATGAAGAACAGCCGAGTGACCATGATCCCATCGACCTTCAAGCCTCCTAGGACCCCTCAGAGTGTTGGAAGCTCTTTGTTGGTGAAATGTGGAAACCTTTTGTAGATGGAGCCTCAAATCGTCACGGTGCCAGGCTGGGCATAGTTTTGATCTCCCCAGATGGTCTGACCATCGAACACTCTATCACACTCGGATTCCCTGCGTCAAACAATGAGGCTAAGTACGAGGCGCTGCTGGTCGGACTTAAGAGCGCGCTCCAGTTGCGCGTATCCAAGCTGATGGTTTACAGCGATTCCCAACTTGTTGTCAACCAAGTGTCTGGGGTCTACGAAGCTAAAGATGACAGAATGGCAAAGTACCAAGCTCTGGTAAGAGACCACATCAAGCGATTCCAGGCGATAAGGGTCCAACAAATTGGACGGGAAGAAAACGGCCGTGCGGATGAGTTAGCCGGTCTGGCTTCCATGGTCGACAGAACATCTCCCAGTCCTCTCCTGATTGAGTTTCTTTCAAGGCCTAGTATTGAGGAACCTGAGCAGACAGAAGTACTCTGCACTGAGCTTGGCCCTTCTTGGATGGACCCTATTATCCTCTTCCTAAAAGAGCGGACCCTTCCAGCCGATAAAAAGGAAGCGCATAAAGTCCGGGTGAAGTCAGAGCGGTTTTGGCTCTCTCCATCTGGCGTTTTATACAAGAAGTCTTTCACCGGTCCTTACCTCAAGTGTGTACACCCAAACAGCGTGGAAGCTTTCCTGTACGAGATTCATGAAGGCATATGCGGCAGTCACATCGGGGGAAGATCTTTGGCCTACCGTGCTATCTCGCAAGGATATTGGTGGCCGTGCATGCAAGCGGACGCTCAGAAATATGTTCACAAATGTGAGAAGTGCCAGAAGTTCGCCCGCCAAATTCACCAGCCGGCCGAAGAACTTCTTCCCTTCACAAGCCCTTGGCCTTTTACGATGTGGGGGCTGGACATAGTGGGACCATTCCCAACGGCACTAGGCAACCGGAAGTTCTTCATTGCGGCTACGGACTACTTCACCAAATGGGTTGAAGCTGAGCCCTTAGCAACTATCAAGGAGAAAGACGTCAAACAGTTTGTCTGGCAGAATGTGGTAACGCGGTTTGGCGTCCCCAAGATTCTGATTTCTGATAATGGCACCCAATTTAACGGGCGCTTATTTAGAGGATTTTGTGAGGAATTGAAAATTGAATTCTACAACTCCACCCCAGCTTACCTGTAGTCTAACGGCCAAGCCGAAGCATCAAACAAGACCATTCTTGATGGGTTGAAGAAAAGACTTGAGAAAGCCAAAGGAAAATGGCCCGAGGAACTCCTAAGTGTCCTTTGGGCATATCGAACGACCCCGAGGCGATCTACCGGGGAAACTCCTTTTGCCCTGGCGTACGGCATGGAGGCGGTTATCCCATTGGAAATCGGCATGCCCACCATCCGCAGTGAAAATTTTGAGCCCGAGTTGAATTCTGAAGCAGTTGCCCTGGAATTGGACCTAGCTGAAGAGCGCCGAGAAAAAGCTTTGATCCACGTGGCCGTATACCAACAAGAATTGTCCAGGAAATACAACAAAACCGTGCACCCCAGACCGTTCAAAGTGGGCACTGGATTCTAAGGAAGGTTATGGGCAACACACTGGTACCGGGCGAAGGCAAGCTAGGGGCAAACTGGGAAGGGCCTTACAAGATAACCGGTCTGGCGGGCAAAGGAGCATACACTTGGAAGATTTGGAAGGAAAGGGCATACCCCAGCCATGGAATGCGGCTAACCTCAAACTGTACTATTTTTAGTTTTCATAGTTTTTATGTGATTCTTTTGAGGAAGAACTTATTTGCCTTACACTTCTGAATGTAATACTCTTTTTGTCAATATAATAGAAGTGACTTATCTTCGCTGAAGCATTCTGTTGTTTTCAATGCTTACTTTGAGGTGTTAACCGAGATGTTTTATTCTGGTTCAATGAGTTGTTGATTTACTCAACTTTGCAATTTCTACCGAGATGTTTTATTCCGGTTGAACGAGTTGATGATTTACTCAACTTTGAGATTCCAACCGAGATGTTTTTCTCCGGTTAAATGAGTTGATGATTTGCTCAACTCTGTGATTTCAACCGAGATATTTTATTCCGGTTAAACGAGTTGATGATTTGCTCAACTCTGTGATTTCAACCGAGATGTTTTATTCCGGTTAAATGAGTTGATGATTTGTTCAACTCTGTGATTTCAACC
The DNA here is from genome assembly GCA_030407325.1 of Camellia japonica. Classification (NCBI taxonomy): domain Eukaryota; kingdom Viridiplantae; phylum Streptophyta; class Magnoliopsida; order Ericales; family Theaceae; genus Camellia; species Camellia japonica. The sequence goes on from JAPPVO010000014.1 coordinate 46,116,486, forward strand.
GAGATGTTTTACTCTGGTTAAATGAGTTGATGATTTGTTCAACTCTGTGATTTCAACCGAGATGTTTTACTCCGTTAAATGAGTTGATGGTTTACTTAACTGTGGTTTCAACCGAGATGTTTTACTCCGGTTAAATGAGTTGATGGTTTACTCAACTATGGTTTCAACCGAGATGGTTTACCTCGGCTAGATGAGTTGATGATTTCCTCAGGGCTTTTGCCGAGATTTTTTGTCCCGGCTAATGGTGTTGATGATTTGCACAACTCAAAAGGTTTAGCCGAGGTGCTTTACCCCGGCTAAAATAGTTGATATTTTGTTAAAGGTTTTGGCCGAGATGATGAAACACAGTGCAACATGCAGTACAACAGTTAACGAAATCAGAACTTTTCATTTATGTGAAACAGAATTACATACGGTGGGACTGGCAGCCCGGTTATATTCCTAAAAACAAAAAGAAGAAAAAGAAAACTAAACTAAGGGAGATAGGTCAGCGAAGTCATCCCCGGTTTGCAGTTGCCCTCCAGGTCGACCGTGGTTGTGGTTCTTGGACGTCGGTCTCAACTTGGCTGGCCTACTTTGGGCGGTTATCTCCCCTCGGCATTTTTCTCAGCTTCCTCCGCGCCTTCTTCTCGCCTCAGCCTGTAATGCGCTAAACATCGTTGGCGTATGACACCATGTACGTCTGCTAGAAGGCAGCTGGGGGAGAGGCAAACACGTCGGTTCCAGATCCTTGGCTGAGCTGTTCGCAAGCAGCCTTCCAGCCGGCTGTAGACACCCCATTTTTTACCGACCTTAAGACTCAGACTTCATTCATCGATTGAGCGCTCGGTGATGCGCATGTTGTGCTCGTTCTGAGGTTTCGGAGTTTCGGCTGAGAGCCTTACCCCCGGACCTCAGGACCCTTTTGTACTTTACCTCGGTTTGCGAACCAGGTCTTGTTTTCCCTTCCCGAAGGGAGAGAGAGGTCTCGTAGACCATCTCTCAGTGGCCGTAGGCTACTTTTCGTGGTCGCAGGCCACTTTTCCCGTTTGGAGATCAGTTTCCGATTTTCGGAGCCGTCGGTCATGCGTCTCGGTTCGGGACCACTTAACTTTCTCTGTTTGCTCTAGTTTTTGGCACGCACCTTGTTTCCTCTCTCTAGAGGGACACTATGGCCCGGGAGACCACCTTCGTGGTCGCACGCCACTTTCGATGCTTAACAGTCAGTTTTCGGGGCACCCGGCTGCGCGTTTTGGCCATCGAACCCTCGTTTTGCATCCGTCTGGGTTCATTTTTGGCATGGACCCTATTTTCATTGTTTGGAAGGTGGTACAAGGATGGGAGACCACCTTTTCTCCTTGGAGACCACCTTTCTCTTCGTCGCCGGTTTTCTTGACAGGAAGCTGGTCTTCTTGGTTTTTGGGCCACATTTACTGGTCTCCCACCATACCACTTGCTTGAATTTCATGTGGAGACCACCCTGGGAGGCTGCCGACCACTTGAACCTTTTGACCCTGGTCGGCCGACCAGGTAAGTAGTCGGCCGACCACTTGAACTGGTCGGCCAGCTCCCATCAGTTCTGTCTCAGTGAGTTGATTCCAGCTGTGCCAGCTGAGAGGCACAGACTGCATCCTCCATACAGTGTATGGAGGATGTTTGCCCTTGGCTTTAAGCTTCTACGAGAAGCTTTAGTCCCTCTTGTCTATAAAGGAAGGGCTCCCCTTCCTTGTAGAGGGTTCAAAAAAATTTGTTTAAGGCATACAAGACTTCTCCCTCTATATCTCTACATCCAAGCTCAAAAAGTGCATGGTTCTTGCACCTTTGCATACCATCTCCCAACCTAACCCATCCACCATCACTCTAAGCATATTGGAGGCCATTTTCAGAGGTTGAGAGGCTGCCTTTGTGGTCCAGAGGTTGCTGGTCCTTTTGTGCTACAAGGGTAACACATTTTCTCCCTTTTAAGGCTTTATTTTGCTTCATCTTTTAGCTATACTTGCAAGCATATTTGAGCTTTGGTGTAAACTGAAAAAAGTCTTATTTTTAGGCCCTTAACATGTTTGTTGAAGATCATTTTTCTGTTGGGGGTCATCTACCCCCTTGCATGCTTCATTTACCTTGTTTTGAGCCATGCCTTAGAGCATTTGTGTTGGCCTTTGTTTGCCTTTTAGCCACTGAAATCCAGTGGATTTTCAGTGGCTAGCATGCTGTTTGAGTGCCAAAATCAGAGAGGGGTGACCCTCTCTCTCCTTGTTTTGTTTTCTAGCATTTTTGGCCTTACAAAGGAGCCTTATTTGCATGCTTCCAAGCCATGTTTCAGGACATTTTTGATAAGTTTTAGGACCTGCATAGGCTCTTTCCAGAGTTTTTTTTTCCATATCGGATGTCCATCTTGCATGTGTAGAATAACCCTCTTCATAGCATATCAAAGGAGCATCTCATTCTTGAATGCATTAACCATGTTTCAGTGGGTTTTTGGGCTTTATTTGGCATTTCATACCTATGAATTTTGCTAGTTTAGTGGCCTCTTGATTGCCTCACATACTTGTAGTGCAAATCCTCTTTACTAGATTACATTGTATGCTATTTTAGCCTTTGATTCTAGCACTTTTGGGCCATGCATTAAACTGATTTGGTGCATGTTTTGGACTACCTTAGCTCTTTTTTTGGTCCTCATGGTCGAATGATATTTTCTATGCATGGTTGTAGTTCAATACCCTTGCCTAGCTTTGAGTTTTGAAGCCTATTGCATGCGTATTTTGAGGTGTTTCCATGTTTTGGCAGCATTGTGAATCATATTTCAGAGCTTATGTGTATGCCATATTCCCATGTTTTCCACTCTTTAAATGTGTTTGAGAGTTATGCATGAATACCTTATTTTTGGACCATTGCATGAGTTTCATTTCCATGCTTTGCGAGCCATCATTTTAGTCCATATTTGCTACTATTTTGGCCTGCATAGGGACTGTTTGAGGCTGGTTTGGCCATTTGAGTATTGCTTTGCATGCCTATAGTGTAATCCACTTCACTAGTTTCGGTATTTGGGCCATCTAGCATGCATTGTGTGAGGTGTTTGCATGATTCGAGACCATCTTGCATGTCATTTCAGAGCTGGAAAATATGTGATTGTATGCCATATTTCATGCTTACCATGCTTTGGTGGAGTTGCACTTTGTGCCTTAGGTTTGGTCCCTTGCATTTGTGTATGTTTGCATGTGTGTTGTTGCTTCATTTTCATCATGTATGGCCACTAATTTGAGTGTAGCTGAGGCCCATTCATTTTGGTTTAAGTCCATCTTGAATTGAGTATGCCATATTATCCTTAGCATTGCGCATGCCGGGTAGTTCGTTGCATTGAGTATATACATCGCATTGGATTGCTTCGCATTGTGTGTGCTAGTCGCATTGTGTCATATTGTTACATGCTTATGTTGTCTTGCATTGAGTATGTGCATTAGCATTGTGCATTGTGCATGCCATTAGCCTTGTCAGGTTGTCCATGTTGCATTTCATATTAGCATTGTCTATGCTATCATGTCCTTTGCATGTTGCATCATTTAGTTGCATAGCATTTAGGTTGCATACTTAAAGTCGCATTGTGCATGCCATTGTTTGTTGCATTGTGTTCGGAATAGGAGTTAGTCCGAACACGGGAAACGCGGGACGTTTCGTACTCAAAGTGACGAAACGTGCCTCGATTCCGGTCGCCGACACCTTTGACGACACATGATGGAGTTTAGGCATTTACGTGTTCATATGTGCATTCATTCCATATCAAGTTTTGCAATTCGGTTCCTCGGCCATCATGCATCGAGATGCGTGATTGGTGGCCCGAGATCGAGACCTACACTCCCTCGAGCTTGTGCAATGATGGGGAGAGTGGTCGTGCACACATTTGTTGAAAATACCTTGCCATGTCTCTCCCTTGCTTTGTGTTGCAGAAAACCAGAAACCAGAGGCAGAAACTGGTCGGCCGACCAGCTTTTCTGGCAGGCCGACCACCCATTTTGGTTTCTCCTACAAATGGTGGTCGGCAGGTGGTCTCCAAGGCCAATAGCTGGTCGGCAGCCTTCCCACAGCTTCCCAGGGTGGAGTTTTAGCCTTCTGGAGCCTTGTGCAGTGTTCTGAGGTCAATTGCAAACAAAGGCAAGTCGGAGCATCGTGATGGATTTCCCGACAAAGCGATTCAAGCATGCATGCATTCATTGCCATCCAAGGCAGAGCTGAGGCAGTTCATTTCATGTAGCTTGCATGATAGTTTTATTGCTTACTTAGTTAAATTTGTTAATTACTCAGCGTTATGTAATAATTAGCTGTAGTTAGTTATTCATTTCGTTGTGCATTATTTATTCGGACCCTCCGAGAGAGGGCAATGTTGTAATAAGTGTGCGTGTGTGTGATGTATGTCTTCCAACCCCACGTCTTTCTCTCTTTTATTTACCAGCTTATGATGGTTAGTTTTAGGGCACGTTTCAATTAGCATTTATATGTTCGCATGTTTGCATTCATTCATCTGTATTGCACGGACCGGGCTCGGCGCATCATGCTAATTGCATTGTATTTCAATTCCAAGTTGAATACGTGTATCGATTGTTGCATCTCATATGCCATCTTAGAATAGCCGAGCCTATTGTAGTTGCATTTTTGCATGTGTTGCATTAGGCATTCTTAGCATAGTTAGGATTCATTGCATGATTTCTAATTAGCTTCTTTCTTTGGCTCGGAGTACTCGGTAAGTGTTTATGTTAGCATCCTTGCATGCGTGTGAGTGACTGCCATGATAGCATGCTTACCATGAGGCTATGTGCTTATGTGATTACCTGCCTGAATGCCTGTGGGTGAAGGTGGGATTACTTGAATTGGATCAATGCATGGATGTGAGTGTTTTAAGCCCACTTGAGAGTGGCAAATCACCCTGTTTTCTAAGCCCACTTGAGGGTGGCAAATCACGTCTTAGCCTACTTACGAGTAGCACCATCAAACCATTTTCAAATAAACAAACATGAAATGTTTTGTTCCAACTCAGGCGATCTAGTCTATACTTGTATGCTGTGTGTATCACATAGTAATCTTAGGCTAATAAACCGGATAAGAACGCATGTGTTTCAAAAACTCGATATCATGCTTAGTAGTGGCCGATCTTCGATCGGGCGAGCGGGGGTGCTCATGAAATGACCTTCCCCAATCGTACCCAAGTTCCCGAGCCGAGGCAACTTTGGTGATGACGGACACGTAGCCTTAGGCACGAGTCAGGGTTCCTAAATTCCCCCAAAACAAAATATTTAGGTGGCGACTCTATATCTGGCAAAGCAGTCCATGTTTGGCACTTCTTTCTAAAAATCTGTTTTTCAAAATGATTTGCCGGATTTGGACTCTTTGGTGATTTATCAGTCTCGCATTGCACTTTACGGGATTAGATTCAGAACCGTGACATTGAGTCCAAACTGTAGTAAGCCCCAATGAACAAAACGGGATTCCCTCCCGAGACGTTCGGGGACGTCTACAGTTTCTGGCGACTCTGCTGGGGAATTTAGAGAACTTGACTCGAATTCACGATATCTTGTTTTGATTACACTTATGTGTCTGCTTGCATTGCATTTGCATTGGTGCGCCTAGGACACTGTGTTTGCCATCTGCTATTCCTGAACGATTTGCCGGAGGCTGCGTGCCATAAGGCTGACCGGTTACAGGCTCTGCCACGATGGGAACATAAACCCCAGTTTTTACCGCGGCACCCTTTTTGACCATTCAACCTAGTGCATTTTTGGAATCTGTAGTGACCATTCTAAACTAGGACAGGTTGCTCACCCGATTATAGGTTTGAAACCGCTGCGTGCGTAGTAAAACCCTAGCTCCTGACAAAATAGGACAGGGAAACCCTACCCCACCATAGGGGTGTTTTGGCTCTCATTTGCTTGTTATGTGCTTTTAGAGTGTACCTCTACAGGAATGCACGTATCAGTTTGCAAGTTTGGGCATCAGGCCTGCGGGCATCAGCATCTGTATTTTGAGAATCAGTTATATCCGTGGGTATAAGATTCAGTTTTGGGGTAGTAATTTGGGAGAACAGTGATCAGTAGTCGAATACAGTTATTCAGCTATGCTTATGTCTGTTCTGGTGAAATTGGGCTGAGATACTACCTGTTTTCTTTTTTAAGGTTCAGAGATTCGGTTCAGGACAGCCAGTGTTCTCCTCTGCTGAGGCAAAGCAGGAGAAGACTCATCAATTCATCAAATCCGTCAGTCACCAGTTACACCACCTCCGTTCAGTTCAGCGGATTCATGATGGCACAAAATTCAGAGGAAATTGTGGTTATGGTAGCTGCATTAAACCAAGGAATCATCTTACAGGGTTAGACCGATGTTGAGGTGCCACACCCGCCCAAGTCGCCTGCCGCGCGCTCGATCTGGGAACCCCAGTTATTTCAAACCCGTGAGCCCACCACCTTTGAGCTGATGGGAATGATTGGCGACCTTCAAAGATCTATGGCTGATCTAGCCTATGGAATGTCGGCCCCGCCACCAACTGCATCGTATGTCGAGAACTTCATGCCGCAGGAGCCCCCGCTACTGGGGAGAATCGTAATTGAGCTCAGCCAACCTGAAGCTGTCTCAAGCTCCGGCAATGACATGTCGACAACAATGGGGCTTCGCACTAAAGTAGCAACCCAAACCGTCCACCAAGCTAAGGCAGTGGAAAGAACAAGGTGAAGGTGGACACTAATCCCTATGAACAACTCCAGCAGGCTGTTGAGGCTTTGAAAGCTGGAGGGTTGAATAAGCAGCAAGTACTCGCAGTTGTGGCTAAGACTGTGGATGACACTTTCCCCACTCAGACCGAGGGCAGTTCAAGCCAAGGGGAAAATCGAGAGAAGGGTCAGCATACCAGAACCGTTCCCTCCAACCCTAATCCCGCACCCAGGAAAAATCAGCAAGCCAAGCCTGTACCTGCCGATCCTTTTGCTAGTGCATCCAGTAAAAATGCACAAAACTCGAAGTATCTCCCTCGAGGTCGCAGGGTATTCCATGCCCTCTATATGCCTTTGTCTAAGGCGCTTCAAATCCTTGTTGAAAAGGGGCATCTTAAACTCCTTGAGCCTCGGCCTCTCCATGCCTATCTTCCACTGGGTCATGATGCTACCCAGTACTGTGCGTACCATCAACAGACTGGTCATACCACCGATAGTTGCTTTCGTCTACGCCATGATGTACAGGATCTGTTTGGCAACAGGGTCATCGCCGCACCAGTCTTGCAAAGTCTATTGGCACTTGATCAGTGAACTTATGGGGGATAATGTGACTATGTGATCGAGGGATGAACCACCTGCGGATGGCGCTCGATTTACTCCAGATATGGCGTATGGCACGCACTGTTTTGAGCATTTGCGAATGCTGGTTTTTTACTTTCTGACTTGGGTATTGAGTCAGTCTTGTTGTGTTGTATGAGTCAGTCTTTTCTTACTGAGTCAGTTGGGTCTATCTTGTTGTACCGAGTCAGTCCTGTTTTGTTGGAGTCGGGTGATTTCGGGGGTGTTACCTCGAACATCACTTGCTTGTTTTGTGTTTGTCTCGTTTTCTTTTGAGTCTATTTCTGCCTTGGAGCCAGTAATGCCAACAGATTTGAATGAACAGCAGTGATTTTCACACTCTTGTGTTTGCTTCTGCCTTGTGCTAGTTGTGCCAGAAGTTCTGAATGAGATGACAGTATTTGACTAAAAACTGTGGGTATGTTTGGTTTGAGTTTGGGAAATGAGTTTTAGAAAAAAAATTTCCAAAATTTGTTTGGTTTGAGTTTTTTCTCAAAAAATTTTCAAAATCACTTTCTCTCTCTTACACATCAATCAATCACTTTTTCTTTCTCCTCTCTCCTTCTCAATCACTTTTTCTCTCACACACATCTACTCAATTCTCCCAAAATATCAAATCATCCCAAACTCCCAAAAAAAATTTGTCTCTCAAAATATACAACCAAACAAACCAAAAAAATTTCTAAAACAACTCTTCCAAATTTTTTTCAAAAACAACTCTCCCAAAAACAAACCAAACAAGCCCTGTGTCTTTTCTGTGCTTTGAAATCATTACATTGACCTGAGTTTTTCAAAACTTTTTGAACATGGTGATGAAAACAAAGAGGAAGGAATTCCTCGGGATTTGCAAAAAATTTGATCAATTGAGAGAAAGAGAGGCGTGCTAAGCCCTTAATGAATGAGATCATGTTTGTTAATGTGAGTACTGAGAAGGATCCTGGCTTGATCCAGATTGGTTCTACACTATCTTCAGTGTGAGCGATTTGTCGCTTTCTTAAAAAATTTCAAAAAATGTTTTGCGCGATCCTGCGAAGACTTGTGTAGAATCGCTCTTGAGATTGTGCAGCTTAGGATCGCTCTCAACCTCGGGACTCGACCCCTTTCTTTCAAACCTCGAACTTGGATTCAGAATGTTCAACGGTGAAACACAATGTGAAGCCTGTGTGGCCAGATTTGAAGCAGCCCACGAACCAGGGGCAAGAAAGTCAAAGGAAGCTTGCGAAGCTAGATCAAAAGCCCTCGAATAGGGGCAAAAATGTCAGATGTGCTCGAAGAGTCAAAGGTAAAGATTGGAAAAATGCCAAATTCCAGAAGGGAAGAAGAGAAAGGTATCGCTGAAGGACAACCGAGTTCCAACCCACAACACTAGGGGCAAATTCAGCCTCCATTGGATGGACTTTGCATCATCAGCGAACAGCAGCCATTCTCCTGGATTTAGATGATTTCAGGATCTCAAAACCATTTGACATGGACAAAGCTACACTTTTACCCTTGAGAGGCTCGCTGGGCCGAAAACCCGAAAGGGCGACCCAGGCAAAAGTTAGAGCAAGGAAAAAGAAAAAAGAAAAAGAAAAGAAAAAAAATGCAAAGAATGCAAAAAAAAAAAAAAAAAAAAAAAGAAGAACAAAAAAGAAATGAAGAAAAAGAAAAGAGAAAAGATGAAAAGATGAAAAAAGATGAAAAGAAAAGAAAAACAAAGCTCGCAAGGTTGAAAACCTAGAAAGGCGGCCTTGGCAAAAGTTAGAGCGCAAAAGGAGAGGTTAATACCTGAGTGTACCTGAACTCCCGAACTACGTAAGGCTTGATTCCCATCTTTGAGATACGTAGGCAACTTCATTCTGAAGTCCAGCCGTAAAACACTTCAAATTCGACTGTATCCATGTGATGGTTCTAGTCATCTTTGTCTTCTTTGTATCTGAGAATTTGGTTGTAATTGTCACTGTGAGGACTGGTTGCCATGTGCTGCGGTGCTATTCAGATTAGGGGTAACTTTCAGTTGCTATGCAGTGCCGTTCAGACAAGGGGCAATTTTCCATTTGTTTTGGATCTGAGGTTGTGCATCTCAAGAGTAAATTCTGCGTGGTCGAGCAGTGGCCATTTGCAAAAATAGTTTTGAGAATTTTTAATAAGGTTGACTAATTCTCTCGAAAATTATTCCATTTTTCTAAAACTGGACCATTTCTTGAACCCAAAAAAGGAAAATTTTCAGTGCTCATAACCTAACTTGCACGATTTCAAATCAGAAAACAAGCGTGTTAATCTAACTCTCATTTTGGTTAAAATTGTTTTAGCAGAAGCAAAAACAAAAAAATGGTCAAAATGATGAACTAGGGGCACAGTTGAGTAAGGTGTTCTGTCTTTTCCCCGTTGTCAACATACTTGCCAGAAAAGGGCACTCTACCTGCCAGAAAAGGGCATAACTAAAGCTAACAACAAAGGGCTGAAAGCTTTCAATATCCTCCAAGCAACGAGGTATCAAGCCAAGTGCGAAGCATGAACTGGAATGGATCAAGATATTCCACTCCCTTGTCTGGACACATTTGATGATGTCCAAACTCCCCAGCAGAACATCATCAACCGATGTCAGCTGCAGATTTGCTACACACCCAGTTGTAACGCAACCCCTCTGCGGGAAAGTTCACTGTTGTGAGCAGAAGAAGAGAATCTAGCAGAATGCTAGGGGCAAGAGCCCGCAACTTCTTGTTTATCCATCAACCACCCAGGGGAGGGATAAAAAATGAGAGATTGAAGAATAGAGAGATGTGCGCTGAGAGAAAAAGTGAGGAAAAAGGGCTTTTTTCAGAAAAACAGAGCCTGAGGGTCGAGTGATGTAAGAATCACAAATAAGAAAAGGGTGGGAAACAATACCCAGAGAAACAGGCTCCCTGTGCACGTCTGAGTGTCGTGTCTTTTTGTTTATCTCGATTCTTGTTTTGAGTTGTTTCGAGTGTTACTCGATGTGTTTAGGTTGTTTACCTTTTGTTTTCCGTTGTTGAGTCATAGTGCGCTATGTTCAGTCGTAGGCTTAATACCCTGGTCAAGAACTCATCTCTCAATTTCAAAAATAAAATCATTTTGCGCTCCGAGTGCCGTGCCGTTCTCCACATCTGTGCAAAACAAGATTCGTTCTTTCATAAAACCGCAGGGTTCAACCCAAGTCATGTGCGAACTGTAAAACCAGGACCTATCTGAAGCTATATAGGTTCCAGACTTCGAAGCAAAAGAAAAAAAAAAAAGAAGAGGAAAATGTCGGGCATCTGAGTTTGTTTCAACTTCTGCAAGTTCTGTCATCGCATCCTGTATGTTCAGAATGAGCTGTGTGTTCAAAATTAAAAGAATACTGTGTTATGAGCCGTGTGTTCAGATCAAGCAGTGTTGTGTTATGAGCTGCGTGTTCAAAATTGAAATGTGTGAGCTGCGTGTTCAAAGTGGAATGTGTGAGCTGAGTGTTCAAAATGAAGTGAATGAGCTGTGTGTTTAGAAATGAAAATTTATGAGCTGCGTGTTCAGAATTAAGAATGAGCTGCGTGCAAATGAAAATGTATGAGCTGCGTGTTCAGAATTGAAATGTGTGAGCTGCATGTTCAAAATGAAGTGAATGAGTTGTGTGTTCAGAAATGAAAATTTATGAGCTGCGTGTTCAGAATTAAGAATGAGCTGCGTGCAAATGAAAATGTATGAGCTGCGTGTTCAGAATTGAAATGTGTGAGCTGCGTGTTCAAAATGAAGTGAATGAACTGTGTGTTTAGAATGAGCTGCGTGCCCCAAATGTGCTGTGTGCCCCGAAATGTGCTGTGCGCCCAAGATGAGCTGTGTGTCCGAAATGAGCTGTGTGCTCGAAAAATGAGCGGTGTGCCCGAAATGAGCTGTGTGCTCGAAAAATGAGCCATGTGCCCGAAACGAGCCGTGTGCCCGAAAAATGAGCTATGTGACCCCAAGATGAGCTGTGTGCCCAAGATTTGTTGTGTGCCCGACATGAGCTGTGTGCTCGAAAAATGAGCCGTGTGCCCGAAATAAGCTGTGTGCTCGAAAAATGAGCCGTGTGCCCGAAATGAGCTACGTGCCCAAAATGAGCCGTGTGCCCGAAAAATGAGCTATGTGCCCCCAAGATGAGCTGTGTGCCCAAGATCTGCTGTGTGCCCAACATGAGCTGTGTGTTAGAGATGTGCTGCGTGCCCGAAATGCGCTGTGTGCTCAAAATGAGCTGTGTGCCCAAAATAAGCTGCGTGCCCGAAATGAGCTGTGTGCCTGAATGAGCGTTGTGACCGAAAGAGCAGTGTGCCCAGATAAACAGAGTGCTGTGCTTCGAGTTGCGTGCCGAATGAACAGAATATTGTGTTGTGAGCCGTGTGCCAAACAAACAAAGTGTTGTGTTGTGAGCTGTGTGCCAAATGAATGGAATGCTATGTCGTAAGCTGTGTGCCAAGTCTTGCATGGTGCATGCATTTTATCGCGCTATTTTGCGCATTGCATTGTTTTGTGTAGTTTATCACTCGCGCTTTCTTGCGCATCGCACTGTTTTGTGCAGTTTATCACTCACGCTTTCTTGCGCATCGCACTGTTTTGTGCATTCCCTCTGCGTCGCACTGTCTTGTGCATTCACTTTCACTTGCACTGTCTTGTGCACTTTATTTTTTGTATCATTCGCATTGTCTTGTGCACTCCCTGGTCTAGGAGACATTAAATCCTCTGGTCTAGGAGACCTTAAATCCTACATCTTCATTTGCAGTGTCTGGTGCACTCTTTGGTCTAGGAGACCTTAAATCCTCTAAAGGTGCAATTCTTTTGGTGTTTGTCATGCCGAACGACTTTCGGTGGTCTGGTATAGCCACTTGCCTATGTTTGCGGTGAGTTCCTAGGAGACCAACTGAGACGATGGAAACTAGAGTTCGAATGGCTCATGCCTAGAATGCAAAGGTTTCGGATTTTCGAGACTAAAGTCTGGTTTAAATACCCAGGGGTATATCCTCGGCTTGAAATCTGTATGGCAGCCCCATAGATTGAGATAGCATGTGTATGCGCCTCAATTCTGGATACTGAACCAACCTAGTCTGTCACTCTGTTGGAGAATAGGGAAAGCTGCGACCATAGTCAGGGAGAAAAGTAGTACTTGTGATTCAACCAAGAAGAAGGGAAAGATTCCCACATCAACATGAGGTAGGACATTGCTGAGATAGGTCATTGCCAATTGCCCCTGTAAGGTACCTTCGCTTCCTAACTACTACATCATTTAGTATGTCTATTGCATTGCATATAGAATATGTTGCATGCCTGTACTGCATATCCATTGTATCGCCTGTGCCTTTCCATGTTAAGCTTGGCCTGGCATGTGCCCATACTTTTCGCGTTAAAACATGGTTATGTGATTATGTGTACGCGCCTATTCCACTGAGGGAATTGTGGTTTGAGGGTGACGACACCATTTCTGTGTTAGACGTGGTTTGTTTGTGTCCATGCCTTTCCTAGGCAAAATGTGGTTTAGTTGCGTGCTTTATTCTATTCATCCATTGCATCCACTGCATCGTATTTTAGTTTGTTGCATCCAGTATTTAGGATCACGATCTTTCCTCAGCAAATCATTCCCTACTTATATCATGCCACCCAATTACTTATACTGTGGTCTCTCTGCAAAACACATAGTTTTGCATGTGCTCGCACCCCTTTCACGTTGAAACACGGTTCTGTTATGTGTAAGCATCCATGCTGAGTTGTGGCCAGTACTAGGATGTAGGCACTTAGCTTGTGTTAAGCATCGTTCAGCTCGTGTCCACTGCCTTTTCTGTGTTAAAAGTAGTTTGATTTTGCATCTCCATCCCTTTATGATATTTGTGTGGTTTTGTACTGCTTGTGGTTTGATCATCTCACATACACTGCGTATCATTTGCATTGTTTCGTTACATTGTATATTAATACATTGTTTTCTAATATTGCATATCATTCGCACTATTTTGCGCATCGCGCTATCTTGTGCACTGCATCATTCGCGCTATCTTGCGCACCTCATCTGCACTTGTTAGTGCATTGCATTGTTTTGCATCCCTACCGCATTATTATGCGTTACACTTAGGTTGCATTGTCGTGCACCCTTTCTCGCATTGTTATGCGTCACACTTAGGTTGCATTGTCATGCACTTACACTTCGCTTGCGTCGTCACGCACTTTTCATTTGTATTGCTATGCATGTTCCTACTGATATTATACCTGTTGAGTTTCTTTCTTTTGCAGGCACGATATTGTATGTACGGTTTATTTGAAGCTGGCGCGACTAGACGAACCAGACGGTATTGTATTTTCTCCGCGTGAGATGTAGTGAGAAGTGTATAATTCTCTTACATCCTTTCTGCATGTAATGTAGTTTGGTCCGTTTTCGCTTGCTTAAACTGTTGCATTTATTGTGTATATTTGCTTCGTTACAGCTTTCTTTGCATGATCATGAGTTATGTTCGGCTTTGTGCATGTCATTTGCATCTTGCCCCAGCCTGCGGGTGCATCTCTTTATTATCTTGCATGTTTGTCTAAGCCTTTGGCCTTGTCAAAAATGGGTCGTCTCTAGGTTTTGACATTCACTCCCGTCACTTGTGATTTTCGAGTTCTGTCAAAGAGGGGCAATTGTAGACACCCCATTTTTGACCGACCTTAAGACTCAGACTTCATCGATTTGAGCGCTTGGTGATTGCGCATGTTGTACTCGTTCTGAGGTTTCGGAGTTTCGGCTGAGAGCCTTACCTCCGGACCTCAGGACCCTTTTGTGCTTTGCCTCGGTTTGCGAACCAGGTCATGTTTTCCCTTCCTGAAGGGAGGGAGAGGTCTCGTAGACCATCTCTCAGTGGCCGTAGGCTACTTTTCGTGGTCGCAGGCCACTTTTCCCGTTTAGAGACCAGTTTCCGGTTTTCAGAGCCGTCGGCCGTGCGCTCGGTTGGGACCATTTAACTTTCTCCGTTTGCTCGGTTTTGGCACGCACCTTGTTTCCTCTCTCTAGAGGGACACTGTGGCCTGGGAGACCACCTTCATGGTCGCACGCCACTTTCGATGCTTAACAATCAGTTTTCGGGGCACCCGGCTGTGCGTTTTGGCCTCGAACCCTCGTTTTGCATCCATTGGTTCATTTTTGCATGGACCCTATTTTCATTGTTTGGAAGGTGGTACAGGGTGGGAGACCACCTTTTCTCCTTGGAGACCACCTTTCTCTTCGCCGGCCGGTTTTCTTGACAGGAAGCTGGTCTCCTTGGTTTTTGGGCCACATTTACTGGTCTCCCACCATACCACTTGCTTGCATTTCATGTGGAGACCACCCTGGGAGGCTACCGACCACTTGAAACTTTTGACCCTGGTCGGTCGACCAGGGCAGGTGGTCAGCCGACCACTTGAAACGGTCGGCCAGCTCCCATCAGTTTTGTCTCAGTGAGTTGATTCCAGCTGTGCCAGTTGGGAGGCACAGACTGCATCCTCCATATACGTGTATGGAGGATGTTTGCCCTTGGTTTTAATCTTCTAGGAGAAGCTTTAGTCCCTCTTGTCTATAAAGGAAGGGCTCCCCTTCTTTGTAGAGGGTTCAAAAAAATTTGTCTAAGGCATACAAGACTTCTCCCTCTATATCTCTACATCCAAGCTCAAAAAGTGCATGGTTCTTGCACCTTTGCATACCATCTCCCAACCTAACCCCTCCACCATCACTCTAAGCATCTTGGAGGCCATTTTCAAAGGTTGAGAGGCTGTCTTTGTGGTCCAGAGGTTGCTGGTCCTTTCGTGCTACAAGGGTAACACACTTTCTCCCTTTTAAGGCTTTATTTTGCTTCGTCTTTTTGCTATACTTGAAAGCATATTTGAGCTTTGGTGTAAACTGAAAAAAGTCTTATTTTGAGGCCCTTAACATGTTTGTTTAAGATCATTTTTCTATTGGGGGTCATCTACCCCCTTGCATGCTTCATTTTACCTTGTTTTGAGCCATGCCTTAGAGCATTTGTGTTGGCCTTTGTTTGGCCTTTTAGCCACTGAAATCCAGTGGATTTTCAGTGGCTAGCATGCTATTTTGAGTGCCAAAATCAGAGAGGGGTGACCCTCTCTCTCATTGTTTTGTTTTCTAGCATTTTTGGCCTTACAAAGGAGCCCTTATTTGCATGCTTCCAAGCCATGTTTCAGGCCATTTTTGATGAGTTTTAGGACCTGCATAGGCTCTTTCTAGAGTTTTTTTTGCCATATCGGATGTCCATCTTGCATGTGTAGAATAACCCTCTTTATAGCATATCAAAGGAGCATCTCATTCTTGCATGCATTAACCATGTTTCAGTGGGTTTTTGGGCTTTATTTAGCATGTCATACCTATGACTTTTGCTGGTTTAGTGGCCTCTTGATTGCCTCACATACTTGTAGTGCAAATCCTCTTTACTAGCATACATTGCATGCTATTTTGGCCTTTGATTCTAGCACTTTTGGGCCATGCATTAAATTGATTTTGTGCATGTTTTGAACTACCTTAGCTCTGTTTTTGGGCCTCATGGTCGAATGATGTTTGCTATGCATGGTTGTAGTTCAATAACCTTGCTTAGTTTTGAGTTTTGAAGCCTATTGCATGCGTATTTTGAGGTGTTTCCATGTTTTGGCATCATTGTGAATCTTATTTCAGAGCTTATGTGTATGCCATATTCCCATGTTTTCCACTCTTTAAATGTGTTTGAGAGTTATGCATGAATACCTCATTTTTGGACCATTACGTGAGCTTCATTTCCATGCTTTGCGAGCCATCATTTTAGTCCATATTTGCTACTGTTTTGGCCTGCATAGGGACTTTTTGGGGATGGTTTGGCCATTTGAGTATTGCTTTGCATGCCTATAGTGTAATCCACTTCACTAGTTTCGGTATTTGGGCCATCTAGCATGCATTGTGTGAGGTGTTTGCATGATTCGGGACCATCTTGCATGTCATTTCAGAGCTGGAAAATATGTGATTGTATGCCATATTTCATGCTTACTATGCTTTGGTGGAGTTGCACTTTGTGCCTTAGGTTTGGTCCTTGCATGCATGTTTGCATGTGTGTTGTTGCTTCATTTTCATCATGTATGGCCACTGATTTGAGTGTGGCTGAGGCCTATTCATTTTGGTTTAAGTCCATCTTGCATGAGTATGCCAATTATCCTTAGCATTGCGCATGCCGGGTAGTTCGTTGCATTGAGTATGCTATTTGACATTCGCATGTATATGCTAGTCGCATTGTGTCATATGTTACATGCTTAGTTGTCTTGCATTGAGTATGTGTGCATTAGCATTGTGCATTGTGCATGCCATTAGCCTTAGGTTGTCCATGTGCATTTCATTATTAGCATTGTCTATGCTATCATGTCCTTTGCATGTTTGCATCATTTAGTTGCATAGCATTTAGGTTGCATACTAAAGTCGCATTGTGCATGCCATTGTTTGTTGCATTGTGTTCAGAATAGGAGTTAGTCCGAACACGGGAAATGAGGGACGTTTCGTACTCAATGTGACGAAACGTGCCTCGATTCCCGGTCGCCGACACTCTTGACGACACATGATGGAGTTTGCGCATTTACGTGTTCATATGTGCATTCATTCCATATCAAGTTTGCAATTCGGTTCCTCGGCCATCATGCATCGAGATGCGTGATTAGTGGCCGAGGATCGAGACCTACACTTCCTCGAGCTTGTGCAATGATGGGGAGAGTGGTCGTGCACACATTGTTGAAAATACTTGCCATGCCTCTCCCTTGCTTTGTGTTGCAGAAAACCAGAAACCAGAGGCAGAACTGGTCGGCCGACCAGCTTTTCTGGCAGGCCGACCACCCCTTTTGTTTCTCCCACAAATGGTGGTCGGCAGGTGGTCTCCAAGGCCAATAGTTGGTCAGCAGCCTTCCCACAGCTTCCCAGGGTGGAGTTTCAGCCTTCTGGAGCCTTGTGTAGTGTTCTGAGGTCAATTGCAAACAAAGGCAAGTCAGAGCATCACGATGGATTTCTTGACAAAGTGATTCAAGCATGCATGCATTCATTGCCATCCAAGGCAGACCTGAGGCAGTCCATTTCATATAGCTTGCATGATAGTTTTATTGCTTACTTAGTTAAATTTGTTAATTACTCAGCATCATGTAATAATTAGCTGTAATTAGTTATTCATTTCGTTGTGCATTATTTATTTGGACCCTCCGAGAGAGGGCAATGTTGTAATAAGTATGCGTGTGTGTGATGTATGTCTTCCAACCCCACGTCTTTCTCCCTTTTATTTACCAGCTTATGATGGTTAGTTTTAGGGCACGTTTCAATTAGCATTTATATGTTCACATGTTTGCATTCATTCATCTGTATTGCATGCACCGGGCTCGGCGCATCATGTTAATTGCATTGTATTTCAATTCCAAGTTGAATATGTGTATCGATTGTTGCATCTCATATGACATCTTAGAATAGCCGAGCCTATTGTAGTTGCATTTTTACATGTGTTGCATTAGGCATTCTTAGCATAGTTAGGATTCATGCATGATTTCTAATTAGCTTCTTTCTTTGGCTCGGAGTACTCGGTAAGTGTTTATGCTTTAGCATCCTTGCATGCGTGTGAGTGACTGCCATGATAGCATGCTTACCATGAGGCTATGTGCTTATGTGATATACCTGCCTGAATGCCTGTGGGTGAAGGTGGGATTACTTGAATTGGATCAATGCATTGATTGCGAGTTTTAAGCCCACTTGAGAGTGGCAAATCACCCTGTTTTCTAAGCCCACTTGAGGGTGGCAAATCCATATCTTAGCCTACTTACGAGTAGCACCATTAAACCATTTTCAAATAAACAAACATGAAATGCTTTGTTCCACTTAGGTGATCTAGTCTATACTTGTATGCTGTGTGCATCACATAGTAATCTTAGGCTAATAAACCGGAATAAGAACGCATGTGTTTTCAAAAACTCGATATCATACTTAGTAGTGGCCGATCTTCGATCGGGCGAGCGGGGGTGCTCATGAAATGACCTTCCCCAATCGTACCCAAGTTCCCGAGCCGAGGTAACTTTGGTGATGACGGACACGTGGCCTTAGGCACAAGTCAGGGTTTCCTAAATTCCCCCAAAACAAAATATTTAGGTGGCGATTCTGTATCTGGCAAAGCAGTCCATGTTTGGCACTTCTTTCTAAAAATCTGTTTTTTAAAACGATTTGTCGGATTTGGACTCTTTGGTGATTTATCGATCTCGCATTGCACTTTGCGGGATTAGATTCAGAATCGTGACATTGAGTCCAAACTGTAGTAAGCCCCAATGAACAAAACGGGATTCCCTCCCAGGATGTTCGGGGACGTCTACACCGACCTTGAAGAAAATGTCCTGGGTGGCATGAACTTGCTTGGTGTAGTTTTCCTCGGCCTCCTTGAAACTTTCGTTGTTCACCTCATCCAGCTTATCCTTCCTTGCTTGTTTCAACGCTTCCAACTCGGCCCGGAGAGCGTCTCTTTCTTGCTCGGCGGCTCCAAGTTGGCCGAGCAATTTGGAGTTATCTGAGTTCGCAATCTCCAAAGAAGCTTTTGATCGCCCCAACTCGGTCTGAAGGTGCTCAACCTGGCTGGCAGCGTCCGTCGCCTTCTGCCAAAGTCTATGAATCCACTCCATCACCAGATGTTGTTTCTGGATGGCCTGCAAGAAGAGAGTTTTGATTAGAGAATGGAAACCGAGCAAACACTTGGAAAAATTTGAATAAAGCATGCGAAATTCTTATCCGGGTCATAGACTTGACTGAGGACTTCACGAGTCGGGTGTCCGGCATGTGGTCGCTGCCGGTCACATCGCTCGGCAGAAGCAATTCTTTGGTTAGCTCGAAGGCGAGGAGGTGCTCTTTGTCCCCTTTGACCGAAGCATTGGCTGGGATCTCTTTTCCTCGGTGCTTTAATTGGGGCTTCCATGGAGGTGTTGGGTTAGCTGTGACCGTTGGTTGCTCGGTGTTTAGCTCGGCTGAGGGATCGGCGGTGCGAGGCCTTTTACCAGCGTGGCAATTTTCCTTGCTTGTATGCACCGCGGCGATTGATGCCAACGAAATCACGGCCCTACTTGATTGACCGGCAATGGCTGTGCGGGAGGGGATGCTCGGTAGCTCAGTGGATGTGGCGGTGATGAGATTTTTTATGCGGCTTCGTTTCGCCGTCTCCTCTGCTTCGGTTAATCGGATAAAGGGCACGTCCGGTAGTGTTGGGTTAGGAGGTGGGGACGACACTTGGAGGAAGTCTGTCACTTTACTTCGGCGGGGAGCAGAGTATCTGTAGGTCGGCACGTAACCGAAAAGTTCGTGGCAATCCCGGTTACGGTACCGAAGCACGGTTCTGATGGCTGATTCGTTGGGGTTGTAGTAGTGGGCTTGCAAAGCTTCAATGGCTGCAAAGAGAAAAGAAGAAAAGATATTAAGTACAGAATAGTGAAGGAAAATAATTTGACCGAGCAGTTAGCACGGCTTACATGTTGAACCGAAGTTCTTGCTGATATACCAGCCCGGCATGTAGGCTATTTCATAATTACCGGACACCCAGAAAAAGTCATCGTCGTGCATGTCTTTATCTGGGGTGCCAGTTACTATCTTCTCCTTGCCCGGTCTGATTTTTAAATAATAGTTGAGACCATCACCGGTATGCCCTACGGTCTACTGGCAAAGTATCTCGGCTAGTCCTAGGCTCAGGCCTAGCCGGTTGTTCAGCTCGGCTATCCCGTTAATTATCCTATAAGTGTTGGTTGAAACTTGGGTTGGTGCTAGCCCGGTGCGCCCCAGGAACTCACACATTAAAGGGTTGACCGGGAAGCGAAGGCCGCCTTCGATAATGGAAAGCACGGTGAAAGGGCACTGGTCTAGTTTGCCTCAAGGGGTTGTTTCCTTGGCACCGAGCTTTAGATGTACGTCGACGGGGACACTGTATTCTTCCCGGAATGCGGCTAGTGTGACCGGCGTATCAACCAGGAAGCGGTAGCGCCCCATGTGTAGCCGGCTAGTTTTAGCATGGCTGTGTTGGTTTGGCAAATTTCTCGGTTGATGGCTACTCGGCCTTAGAGAGCCTCAGTATTGGTGCGTGGTCCCCTTGGACTCTGTAGTAAAAGGAAGTTTAAGTGTAAGCAGGAGCGCGGTCGTGCAAAACGAGCTTGACTTTAGCTCGGTCAGATGGAGTGCCTAACTGTAGACACCCCATTTTTTACCGCCCTTAAGACTTGGGCACTACTGATGGTTTACTTGGTGGAGAAATATGTGCAGGGCAAAAGTTCAGTTTCTTCGGCAAGGAGAGAGACAAATCTCAACTTCATACCCCTTTTGGACCAAAACAATCTTGATCAAAACATTTTAGACCTTAAAGCCCTCTCTTTCAAAATATTTTTTGAAATGAAGTTTCTACGATACTCTGAGGCTCGCATTTTGTCAAATGTTCCACTTTTTGGTAAACCGAGCAACAACAAAGTGGAAATGAATGAAAGAGAGATGAAATCTTTGAAAAATCTTTCAAAACACCTTGGTTAGGGGTTTGGAGTTGAAGAAAAGAAGAGAAGAGGGAAAAAACCCAGTTGGGGGAGAAAATGGGCATGAACCGTTAAGAGAGAGTTGAGCAGCCCCCGCTGAATCGAGCCTATTCATTTGCATACTTAGATTTCAGGTATGAGGCCACCACTGTTGGAAAGCTTACTTCCGATGCTTCATTTTGCACTCAAGAATCTCCTAAAGCCAAGTCCGGACGGGGGAGATATGGTTGGTTGAAGTAGGGGATCAATCCAGTTGGACCGAAACTGCACGGCTTCACCAAAACAGGCATAACTTTTTGCACAGTTAGAATTTTAATGCAAGGCTGGCGCCATTGGAAAGCTAACTTTCGGGGCTTCAATTTAGACACTTGGCAGCCACTGGCTGACCAGTTTTCTTTCCGGGAGACCACTTTTTGTCCTGAAAAACTAGAAAAAGTAGCAAGCCGACCAGAAAAAGTGGTCGACCGACCACTTTTTCTGGTCGGCGGCCTTCCTGCATATTTTACAGAGTCTATGGATGCCAGCTGTGCCAGCTGGAGGGCACAGACTGTATCCTCCATACACATGTATGGAGGGATTCCTTGGGGCTCTTGGCTTCCTCAAGAAGCTTGAGAGTTGTTTCTCTATAAGAGAGAGGCTTCCTCTCTCTTCTCCAGGTTCTGAAGTTTGCCAAGAGTGATAGATACATCTCCCTCTCTATATTCTTCTCTTCCTCTATATTTTTTGCCTTAAAGAGTGTTATTCCTTCACTTTTGCACTATCCTCCTAGCCATACACCACCATATTTGAGCTGAGATCCTTGGAGGTGGTTTTTGGGTCATAAGAGTTGGTTTTGGGTTGGAGGAATTGCTGTTGTTGCAGTGCTTCAAGGGTAACCCCTTTTCTCCTCTTTAAGCTTTGTTTTTGGTTACTCTCCTAGCCATATTTGCATGATGATTTGAGCTTAACTTTCTACTAGAAAAAGTTCTGTTTTTCAGTCCTTGTGATGTTTGTTTAAGGCCTCTTGGGTGTTGGGGGTGTTCTACCCCCTTTTGTGCCTTGTTTGGCCTTGTTTTGGGTCATCACTTGAGGCCTTTGGTTTAGCATTTGTTTGGAATTTTAGCCACTGAAATCCAATGGATTTTCAGTGGTAGGCATGTGGTTTTGAGGTCCTAAATCAGAGGGGGATGACCTTCTCTCTTTTTGTTTTGTTTGCTTGAGTTATTGGCCTATCAAAGGAGCATATGTTTTCATACTTTCAAGGCTCGGTTCAGGCACTTTTTGGTGACTTTTAGGGCCTGCCTAGACTCTTTCTATGGCTGGTTTGGTCACCTTGGGTTTGTCTCTTGCATGTGTAGAGTAATCCCTTTCATGGCTTATCAAAGTAGCATGTCATTCTTGCATGTATTGGTCATATTTCAGTGGGTTTTTGGTCATCATTTGGCATGCCATGACTCTGTTTTTGGCTGGTTTGGTAGCCTCTCACATGCTTCATATGCTTGTAGTGTAAATCATGTTTACTAGCTTAGAATGCATGGTGTATTGGCCCTGTATTCTAGCATATTTTGGCCATGCTCCAACCTGGTTTTGTTCATATTTTGGGCTGCCTTAGCTCTGTTTTGAGGCCTCTCGGTCGAAAGATGCTTGCCATGCATGCTTATAGTGTAATAGCCTTGACTAGTTTCGAGTTTTGAAGTCCCTAGCATGCTTAACTTGAGGTATTTTCATGTTTTGGCATCATTGAGCATGATATTTCAGAGCATATAGGGCTGTCATACTTCCATGTTTTCCACTCTTTAAGTGCTCTTGAGAGTTGTGCTTTTATACCCTATTTTGTGAGCCATTGCATGAGCTTCATTTTTGTGCCCTTCAAGCCATCATCCCAACTCATTTTGCTACTGTTTTGGGCCTGCATACGGTCTGTTTGGAGTTGGTTTGGCCATTTGAGCATTGCCTTGCATGCCTATAGTGTAATGCACTTCACTAGTTTCGATGCTTGAGCCATTCAACATGCATTACATGAGTTGTTCGCATAATTCGAAGTCATTTTGTATGCCATTTCAGAGCTGAAACATGGGTCATTGCACTCCATATTTCATCCTTTCAATGCGTTTGGAAAGTTGTGTTTTGTGCCTTAGACTTAGGGTCGTTGCATTATGCATGATCGTATGTGTTTTATTGCCTTGGTTTCATCACCATTGGCCACTGATTTGGGTGTGGCTGAGGCCCATCCATTTTGGTTTAAGTCCATTTTGCATTGAGTATGCCATTGTAGTTCATAGCATTGAGTATGCCATGTTGTCGCATGATTGATCATTGCATTGTGCATGCCTTGTTCATCTCATTGTGTATGTTAGTTTCTATGTGCATTGTGTATGCTAAGTGTCATGTGCATTGAGTATGCCATTGTTAGTTCATAGCATTGTGTATGCTAGTTGCATGTTTGCATGTTATCCTTTGCATGTTTGCATGACTTAGTTGCATTGCATTGAGATTCCATGCTAGAGTTGCATTGGTGCATGCCTTGTTTGTTGCATCGTGTTTGGAATAGGGGTTAGTCCAAACATAGGGAACGAGGGATGTTTCATGCTTGAAATGATGAAACGTGCCTCGATTCCTGGTCGCCGACACTCTTGACTACCCATGACGGAGTTGTTGGCTTTAGGTGCTTGTATGTGCATTCATTTCACATTGAGTCGTGCAATTCGACTCCTCGGCCATCATGCATCGAGATGCGTGATTGGTGGCCTAGGGTCAAAGACAACACTCCCTTGAGCTTATGCAATGATGGGGAGAGTGGTCGTGCACACATGTATTGTGAATACTTTGCCATCTCTCCCTCTTGCCTTCTGTTGCAGAAAACCAAAAACCAGGGGCAGAAACTGGTCGGCCGACCAGATTTAGTGGCTGGCCAACCACTTTTTCTGGTTTTTCACCACAAAAGTGGTCGGCAGGTGGTCTCCAAGGCCAATAGCTGGTCGGTAGCCTTCCCACAGATTCCCAGGGTGGAGTTTTAGCCTTCTGGAGCTTTGTGCAGTGTTCTGAGGTCAATTGCAAACAGAGGCAAGTCAGGGCGTCGCGAGGGATTTCTGAACAAGGAAATTCAAACATGCACGCATCCTTTGTCATTCAAAGCAGAGCTGGGGCAGCCCACATTCATTTAGTTTGCATGCTCATTTAGATTGCTTACTTAGTTAATGTTGTGTAATAAGTAGTTGTAACTTGTTATTCATTTCGTCATGTAATAACTAGTTTAATTAGATTAGCTTAGATTAGCTAGCTGGTTCTGTATTATTTATTCGGACCATCCATCGAGAGGGCACAACTGTTGTAATAAGTGTGCGTGTGTGTGATGCATGTCTTCCAACCCCCATTTCTTTCTCCCTTTTATTTACTAGCTTACGATGGTTAGTTTTAGGGCATGTTTCAATTAGCATGTTTGCATTCATTCATCTGTCTTGCATGAACCGGGCTCGGCGCATCATACTAACTGCATTGTATTTCAATTCCTGTTTGAATACATGTATCAAATTGCATTTCACATGACATTTTAGAATAGCCAAGCCTATCTTAGTTGCATTTTGTATGTGTTGCATTAGGCATTTTTGACATAGCTAGGATCATGCATTGATTTCTAACATAGCTTTTGTTTTGGCTCGGAGTACTCGGTAAGTGTTTATGCTTTAGTATCCTTGCATGTGTGTGAGTGACTGCCATGATAGCATGCTTGCCATGAGGCTAACTGCTTATGTGATATAACTGCCTGAATGCCTGTGGGTGGAGGTTGGATTACTTGAATTGGAACAATTCATTGATTGCGAGTTTTAAGCCCACTTGAGAGTGGCAAATCACCATTTTTTTTAAGCCCACTCGAGGGTGGCAAAATCCACATTTTAGCCTACTTGTGAGTAGCAAACTGCTTTTAAAAACAAACATGAGATGTTTTGTTCCAACTTAGGCGATCCAGTCTATATTTGTTTGCCGTGCGCATAGCATAGTAATTTTAGGCTAATAACCGGAATAAGAGCGCATGTGTTTTCAAAAACAACATATCATGTTAGTAAAGGCCGATCTTTGATCGGGCGAGCAGGGGTGCTCATTGCATGACCTTCCCCTCTCGTACCCAAGTTCCCGAGCCGAGGCAACTTTGGTGATGACGGACACGTGCCTTAGGCACGAGTCAGGGTTTCCTAAATTCCCCAAAAATAAATATTTAGGTAGCGACTCTGTATCTGGCAAAGCAGTCCATGTTTGGCACTTTTTTCTAAAAAATCAGTTTTTCAAAATGATTTGCCGAATTTGGACTCTTTGGTGATTTATCGATCTTGCATTGCACTTTGTGAGATTAGATTAAGAACCGTGACTTTGAGTCCGAACTGTAGTGAGCCTAATGAACAAAACAGGATTTTCCCAGGACGTTCGGGCACATCTATAGTTTCTAGCGACTCTGCTGGGGACTTAGAGAACTTGACTCGAACTCATGATATCTTGTTTTGATTACACTTATGTGTTTCTTTGCAATGCATTTGCATTGGTGCGCCTAAGACACCGTGTTTGCCATCTGCTATTCCTGAACGGTTTGCCGGAGGCTCGCTTTGAGAAGCGTGCCATATGGCTGACCGGTTACGGGCTCTGCCACGATGGGAACACAAACCCCGATTTTTACCGGGGCACCCTTTTTGACCATTCGACCTAGTGCATATCGGAATCCATAGTGACCATTCTAAACTAGGACAGGTTGCTTACCCGATTGTAAGTTGTTTGAAACCGCTGCGTGCGTAGTGAAACCCTAACTCCTGACAAAATAGGACAGGGAAACCCTACCCCACCATAGGGGTGTTTTGGCTCTCATTTGCTTGTTATGTGCTTTTAGAGTGTGCCTCTACAAGGAATGTATGTATCAGTTTGCAAGTCTGGGTATCAGGCCTGAGGGCATCAGTATTTTGGGGGAATCAGTTTTACCTGAGGGTATCAGTTCCCAGGCAGAATTTTGGGCATAATTCAGTAGAGAGTGCAGTCATTCAGCTATGCTCACATCTATTCCAGTGAAATTGGGCTGAGATGCTGCCTGTTTTCTCTTTTGCAAGGTAGTCTTGGAACCGTAGCTTCAAAAGGCTCCAATATCCCCCGAGGTTCATCGGACTTATGCTGATAGATTTTGTCAGGTCAAAGATTTAGTTCAAGGGAAATTAGTGTTCCTTTGCCAAAGGCAGGGGAAAAGGGCCAGTCAGGCACAGATCACCAGTTCAGCAGTTACCAGATCAGTGGCCCTTATCCACCCCACCAATGAACAGTCAGGCTGAGGTCTCAGTTTTTACTGCAGGGACAGATATACCAGTTTTTCAGATAAACCAACACTCTATGGCAGGTATGGAAGAGATGATGCGTCAGCTCCAGGAAAGTATGCAAGCCATGCAGCAGGATGTTGCTCGTCAAGCAGAATTTGCCGCACGCCAGGCTGAGGTTATGGCCCAACAGGCAGAGTTAATCGCCAGGCTACAGCAGCAAACCGGGGCATCTGTTTCACACCCAGCTCCTCCCCACCAAGAGTCCCAATACTCGGGGAGACAGCAAATGTCCAAGAAGATACGGATATCCCAACGGGGCCAGCTCCGCCCTCAATCCAACCCCAGTTGTCCAAGGCACCCACACCCACCAACCTACCGGATTCTCCCTTTGAGTTCGAAGTGGACCCTACAGCACTAAAATTGAGCGCAGAAAGTATATAAGCATGACTGCGCCCCTCCATGCTGGGGATGGAACTTCATCTGGTGAGAGAAACTCTCTTCCTCTCTCTCTCTCTCTCTCTCTCTCTCTGAGTGTGTGCTAATTTGACCGTCGGAGGGGTTTTCCGGCAACACACTGCCGGGTAGCTCACCGCCGTTGTGCTTTCAGGTTGATCGGATAGACACGGAGCTTGGACGCAAGGAGTACGGATAGCGACGAAAATCTCCTTCCCGTACAATGATGTATTCACAAAGTGTGTAGAATTGAGGGAACCGATTGACCCACGGTCGGACATCCGGCTGGTTGACCGGTTGGCCCACCCCAACGTTATAGCACAGTGAAATACTGAAATCGCGAGCTTGTTCTCAGTTTGATGAAAGTTTTGTTTCGTTCTCATTTTGATATCAATTTGGTGAAACCATTGGAGACAGAAAAAGTGATTTTTTCATCAAATTTCAAATCTGATGCACAATTTGATGCACTGTTGGAGATGGCCTAAGACATAAACTATAATTTATCAAAGTTGAAATCTAATGGAAAATGCCCCACATCCCCAGTGGGGTGACCCCCACCACCCCTACTGTTTTCTGATTGGTCCATAATTTTTTTTTTCTTTTACCACTTGTAG
This sequence comes from Camellia japonica, assembly GCA_030407325.1. NCBI lineage: Eukaryota > Viridiplantae > Streptophyta > Magnoliopsida > Ericales > Theaceae > Camellia > Camellia japonica. The sequence goes on from JAPPVO010000014.1 coordinate 46,143,591, forward strand.
CCCCCCACGTGGAGGTGGGGGTGTTGGGGTCCCCAGCACGGTTGGAATTCTAATATTATCAAATTATGACAATGCGATTGATTGATGATCACACGTAATCATATTGTACCCCTTCTCTCAATATATATATATATATATAGATATAGATAAACAATAATTTATCTAAGTTGTGGCTTTTTTTCTTATTTTTCTTATGAATATTTAAAAAAATTAAATTATTTATGTAAATAACTAACTTTTTAAACTATTTATCAAACTAATTCATTTTTTTAAATCGCAAGTTCAAAATATGATTTTGTGATGAAATCACATTTTAAACATGTAATTTCATATTAACATAAGCAACATTTATACATTAATAAATCAAGTGAATATGAAATTGCATATTCAAGATGTGATTTCATCATAAAATCACATTTTGAACTTACATTTTTAAAAAAATACATTAATTTGATAAATAATTTTAAAAGTAAGTTTCTTTGATAAAAAATTTGATTTTTTACAACATTGATAAAAAAAACTCATGGACTACCATGAATAATGTTGAGAATGGACCGAGGCGGCCTAAGTTTTTTTAAAACAACAATAATAATAATTACCCCTCCAATTTATGTTTATTTTTATAATGTATATGGAATGGTGTTTTAAGTTTTTAAATATTATTTTTGGATAAATTACAAATACACTCTCTGAGATTTACTTAAAGTACGAATTGTCTCCTGTGATTTGGAAAATTACAAATATATTCTGGTCAGAATTTTTTATTTAATAGAATTAATTGAAAAAGTAAAATTTTTAATTATTTACCAATACAATAATAAAATTATCTGAATTATTAATTGAAATAAAATTTTAACATTATTAAGAACTATTAATTAACTTAATGATTTATTAATAAAATGACCTATTTGTTATGAAATTATAAACCTTAGGGGGCATAATGTAATTTTTAGAATCACGTGGGTAATTTATAATTTAAATAAATCTCAGAAGGTCTGTTTTTAATTTATCCATTATTTTTCATATGATTCCCCAACTACTCTTTATATTATATAATAATATGTGATTTATATTTTTTTTTTTCAATTATAAAATCATAGGGGATGGATATTTTTTTTATTTATAAAAAGGGTGAATTCTAGGGGTGATCGCAGGTCGGTTGCGGCTACGGAGCCTTCAATCTGCCATCCGTCTGCTAGATTGGCGGATTGGAGAAAATCAATCCGCATCCGTCCGCCAATTCGGTGGATGTGGATTGAGCGGATTGGTGGATGGATGTAAATCGGTTTGGCGGTTTAAAATTTTATAAATTTTCAACAAAATTCAACTTGTACAATTCCTCAAAAAAAAAAAAAAAATATTACAATCAATGACTTAAAAAAGTATTACAATCACTGCATGTCTCATCCAAAGAAAAAAAGTTTGAAACTTTAGAATATTACAATCACTGCATGCCTCATCCATATATTACAATTATAGCATGCCTCATCCACATAAAAAATTACAATCTGTGGTTCTCAAAATACAAAAACAATTCAAACTACCAAAACCATGAATAGAGCAGTAATAGAGATTGTATGACTCTGTATTGTTACATCTATATCTATTTTTGAAAACAAAAACCAACCAGCATATATCATATTTTTTATTTATTATTTTTAGAGTTAGATTTAAAAATAAAAAATATATATAGATAAATAATACATTTATTTTTTCAATTCAAAAAATATATTCAAGTTGAAAACTCTTTTTCAACAGAATATTTAAACTCTTTTTCAATTGAAAATACAAATAGAATATCTAAACAAATTAAAAATGCAAAATCTTATAAATTACTAGGGGGTGCTCGCGGGTTGGCGGTTCGGTTACGGCCAAACGAACCTCAAATTCGCCATCCGTCCAAAACTAGGCGGATTGGAAAAAATCAATCTGCAACCGTCCGCTCGTCATTACGCATCTGTCAAAAATGTGGTGGATCAATTCGGTTCGGTCGGTTTAGGCGGATCGGTATATCTGCTGCTCACCCCTAGTGAATTCTACTAGACTCCTTTGAGATTTGGAGAAAAATACAAAAAATTTCACAAGTTTATAATTAGATTGGCCTCCAATAAGGTTCTTAGTTCATATAATATTTATTTCATTTTTTATCAGTAATTTGTTAGTCAATTGGATGAAAAAAGATATTATCATTTATTTTATCTATTTTTGTTTCTTCACATTTGCATTAATTTCAATGTCTTTAAAGTAATTATAAATGACATCAATGCAATTATATCAAAGCGGCAGAGTTTAACCTCAAGAGAATTCATGTAATTTACCTTTATATAAATTATAGGGGAAATTATTGAAAAATCCCATTTGGGAGAGTTTTAGTCTAAGGAGTCCTCCTTGTTTTTTAATTCCATATCTACATCGACAAATCTGGGATGCAATCCTGCTAACCACGCGATTCACAACCAATGAGAACCCCCTCCCCACACTTACGCCGCAACTTTCAAAATGTCAAATCCCACAGAAATGTCTCCCACACTGGGTTCGTAGCGTTGACGGCAGAGCACCTTGCCCAAACCCCAAACAACAATAACAACAATGGCAATCTAATGTTCGCAAACCGTCGACGTTCGAATTGCTTCTAGGGCCTTAGATTTGTGCAATTGATGATTTGCTTCAAATGTGGCTTACTCAAATGTGGGCGACGGCAACCACATTTCACGATCAAAAAACCCTAACCACCTACAAAACCCAGAGTAGTTCAGTCGATCGAAATTCAACAACGGCAACTCAGAAGTTGATCACGTCAATCGAAATGTCAAAATAGGATACTACCAATGTGGGTGTAATAATAAATGTGGGTAATATATCAAATGTGGGTCACCTACAAAACACCACCAATCCCAAAAACCCCTATAGTGTACTTTTTCAAAACGTGCCATCTACGCGAATCAAGGAAACAATTCTGCCCAAACTTAATACCCAACACAGAAGGGCAAAAACGTAAACCAACACATAATGGGTCCTTTGTGTGTACAAAAAAAAAAAATATGGGATTGATCAGTTTCTAATTCCACCTTATGGGATTTATGGGTCAATTCCCCTAAATTATATGCTAAGGTCCTAATTATATATATGATTCAAAATCTCCATTAAATAATTGACATAAATATTAATAAATAACTTGTACATATTTATTGATTTTTTTCCAAAAGTAGTCATTTAGGAGTGGTTTGAGATGATCTAAATAAGTATACTTTTTGACTTTTTATGAAATATGGATTGAGTATGAGTTGGGTTTGAAGTGATGTGGTAGAGAGGTGATGTGACTTAAATAAAATGATGTGACTTAAATAGGATAGTAACTTTTTAATTTTTTGACTTTTTTAAATTATGACAAATAAGGCCTTAAAGCATCTCCAACCATTATTGCTATAATGCTATTGCCATTGCTATAATTTGGTAATGAATAGTGTTATTTTGCCAAATTATAGCAATGATGCTCCAATGGTCATTTGCTATTTTGGCAAATCTCAACCAACTTTCCCTCCAAGTATGTAGGTGTTGTTTGAATATAAGTTTTTTTTGTGATTTTATTTTAGTTTATTTTTTGTCTTTTGTGACATTTTTTTACCTGTTTGTTAAAAAAATTATATATTTATATTATTCCCAACTAGACAAATATAAGAAATTAAAAAAAATGAAAAATTGGAAAAAAAAATTTGTTTGATTAATTCACCCCACCAAAAAACATATCACTACATATTTAATAAATTTTTTTAACTACACATAAAAAATAAACAATCACCAATTATCCACCAACAACCATCCATTATTAACCCAACATTCATTCACTCACATCCACCCCATCCAACAACCATCCATCATTTATCCACCTACAATTTTCTTTATAAATATAACACAAGGTTTTTTTACAATTTTCATATTTATCTACCCATCATTTTCATATCTTCTAAACTCTCTATACCCACCTAGAAGATTTTCTACAATTTTCATATTCACCCACTCACCCATCCACCTACAATGAACAATTTGACTAAAGCCATATTGAATGGAGATTTTGATGAATCTTCATCATCTGATGATGATGTCATCATGATGCAACTATTCACAACGCAACAACAAAGATTACAGACGTTAAACCTAAACCAACAAACCAGACGTGTTGATTCCACAAGTGGTCGTTGATACATTAATCGTGAGAGGGTCAAAGGTGACGAACAAATTTATAGAGATTATTTTGCAGATAATCCTGTCTATCTAGAAGAATACTTCCGAAGACATTTTCGAATGAGGCGGTCATTGTTTGTTAGTATCTTACACGATATTCAACAAGTGAATGAGTACTTCATCCAAACCCGTGATGCCACTGGTGCTCATGGATTATCCGGTGTACAGAAGATTACTGCAGCACTTCGTATCCTCCAGTATGGCGTACCTGCTGATGCTATAGACGAGTACATTAGAATCGGTGAAAGTACTGCAATTGCCGCCTTAAATTTTTTTACCAGATCAATTGTTGCTACCTATGAAGCCGTTTACTTAAGATCTCCAAATGAAGCAGACGTTGCCAGATTATTGCAAGTGGGAGAGCAACGCGGGTTTCCTGGAATATTAGGGAGTTTGGATTATATGCACTGGCGTTGGGATAAATGTCCAACTGCCCAAGCCGGTGCTTACACTGGACACTATTATAAACCAACAGTTGCACTCGAGGCAGTTGCCTCCTGTGACTTTTGGATTTGGCATGCTTTCTTTGGCATGCCTGGCTCTCTAAATGATATTACTGTTCTTAATAGGTCACCTTTATTTGCTGAATTAACTAGAGGACGTGCCCCTGCTACCAACTACACCATCAATAATCACGCGTACACCATAGGGTATTATCTTGCTGATGGTATCTATCCTCGTTGGGCAACGATTGTGAAAACAATATCTCAACCTCAAGGCGCAAAGAGACAACTATTTGCGAGGATGCAGAAGGCATGTCGGAAAGATGTCGAAAGGGCATTTGGAGTGCTCCAAGCACGATTTAATATTGTCAAAGTTCCAGCTAGAGGTTGGAGTGATGAGGATCTGTACTACATCATGAAGACGTGCATTATTTTGTACAATATGATCATTGAAGACGAGCGTGATATTCCAGAAAATGAACGCAGTGCAGCACAACTTGAGACTGATACCAGTAATTTGGGCTATCAAGTGTCACGCGATCCGAATGAGGAGTATGCTCAATTTATGTTGAATCGGCAAAGGATTAGATCTATTGAAGCACATAATGCAATTCGTAATGATCTAATTGAACACTTGTGGTCGCGAGCTAGAGAGTTAGATTAAGTTTGTATTTTATCTTTTTAATGACAGTTAATGTCATTTAATGTTAGTTAATGTCTTTTTATTCTAATAAAATTATCTTCATTTAATGTCTTTTTATTTTATTTTTTTTATTATAATATAGTATTCTGAAGTACAAAATACTCAAAAAAAAAAAAAAAAAAAAAAACAACAACAACATGAAATTTCATTATAAAATAAAAATTATATTGCAAATAAAAACTAATAATTACATCAAAAAATAAATGATATTGCAAATTTCAAAAATACATTATCCTGTAATTATTCATTAGGAGGTAGGGGAAATAAAAATTTTGGCTGCTCATATTTGAGGACCACTTGACGAAAATCTCATTTTTCGCATTGTGTAATATGCTTTCATCTGAGGGTCCAAATGAGAAATGTCCGTAGTCTTATTTTGTGTTCTTCCTTTTTCATCTCAAACTCATGTTTTTTCATCTGAAGTTCTTTCATCTCCTGTAGTGCTTGAATCATTTTTTCTTTTCTTTCCTCTTTTTCTTTTCTTTCTCAGCAAGGTGTTGGATAAATGTATCCAATTGTATACTCATTTTTTGGACTTTAGTTTCAATGACTTGATTTCTCCAAAATAATTCTTTTGCAGATTTCCTATCCATTGGCTTTTTACCCCTTACAGAGACACTGCCCTCACCAATAGTTGGATTTTTACCAATGCTTGGACTGTTGTCGTCTTAAAGAGAAATGTAGTTATCCATAGGGGAATCGGGGGTTGAATTAGGGGTAAACACTGTATGCATCCTTGACTTTACCGTATTCGTGGGAGCTACATCTTGCCACCTGATATTGTCTTGCAATATTGGCCAACAATGTTCAAAAGCAAAATGTTTGTTTTCATCTTGATGGTATAACAATTTTGCTTGAAGCATCTGTTTAAAAAAAATTGAAACATTATTTAATTACTTAATTTTTATACAATACCAGAATAAGCAACTAAACATAATAACTGAAGATAAAAACTTACTATATCAACTTGAGAAATCCCACTTGGGTGAAGGTTTTCGACTTGCGCTAAACACCCCTGAAATTTGTTAGAACATTTCATGATTATACCCCATCAAGATTGAATAGACACTTGTGTTCTGGACTGATCATTCTGAAGCAAGCAATAATTTTCGTAAATTCTCCCCTAAAAGTGAGCATACGATTGCGAATTGCCAACAATTAGGTCTTTCGAAATGTGACACCAAGATTTACAAATTGCCATATCTTCTTCAATGGTGAATGATTTTTCTCTCTTTGTTTTTGATGAACCTTCCATAGTGATTGGATGAAAAAACTAAAAAGAAAATAATTTAAGAGGTTTGCTGTGAAATCAAATTCAAAGAAGAGAGAAGAAAAGAAAAATAAAATCTAAATGTTTGTGTGAAATAAAAGTGACATGGAGGATTTCAATTTATAAAAATTAAAAATATTACCGTTTGAAATAGCTGCTGTAAAAAATAATTAATTTTTTTTATTTAAAAAAAAAAAAACCAAACAGAGCACAATAGCTCTCTTATACACTGAGGCATCACCGTCCACGTATACATCTAGAATGATCCACTCTCATCCTCTCCCTCTCACTCTGTCTTCCTCTCATCAAACCCCTCTCCCTTCTCTCCTCCATGATCGAAACCTCTCCCACTCTCTCAGTCTGTCTCCTTCTCACTCTCTCAGTTTGTCTCCCTCTCACTCTCTCAGTCTGTCTCCTTCTTCTCAAACCACTCCCTTTTCTCCTCCATGATCGAAACCCCTCTCTGACTCTCTCACTCTCTCACCCGGTCTCCTTCTCAGTCTCTCACTTTGTCTCCCTCTCACTCTCTCAATCTGTCCTCTCCCTCTCTCTGTTTTTACTCTTCCTCCCTCTCTATTTTCCCTTCCTCTCCTCAAACCAGTCCCCTCTCCTCCTCCATAATCGAAACGTCTCTCTCTCTCTATGAAGCTCCGATCTGTCTCCCTCTCAATCTTCACCTCTGATCTGTGTACTCTCTATCTCTGGTACGATTTCCATCTATATATATATATATATATATGTTTTGATCTGTCTCCCTCTCAGTCTTCATGTGTTGATTTTTGCTTTGTTTTTCCGGTTGTTGATGTGGATCGGTGATCGTGATTTTTGAAACTCAAAGCTGGCGATGGATTCAAACTGGATCTGCAAACAACTCAAATCTGGTATGTTTTTTTTTTCAATTTTTTTTAATTATTTTTTTTGATCAATTTTTGTTCATCCATCAATTTTTGATATTTGTCTTCATCAATTTTTTTTGTTCATCCATCAAATCTGGTATCTCCCTATATATATATATATATGTTTTGATATCTGTCTCCCTCTCAATCTTTATTTTGCAAATTTTTGTTCATCCGATCATTTTATTGTGAGATACTGGATTATTTGATTTCCGTTGGTTTATTGTGAATGCATACCATCTGATTTGGATTGACTGATTTGGTGATAAATGAATTTAAAAAAAAAAAAATTTGAGAAACTAAATTTGGGTTTGTCAATTTCATTTTGAAATTTGTTTGATTCTGAAAATTGAGTTTGATTCTGAAAAATGGGTTCCCTACTGTTTCAATTCTGTTGTTTTCAATTGAATTTGATGCCAAATTGTTGTTTATTTTTGCTGATCTGGCAAGCTTAGGAGCTGCTATTTCACTTGCCATATTTGAGAACACATATGGCATCTGTCATATTTGGCAAGTGAAATAGCAGACAATTGAAGACATGTTTTTGCTATTTTGTCATTTTTTAGTTTTAACAAGTGAAATAGCAACTCTATTGAAGATACTCTTAGTATGTCTAATATATATATATATATATGTCTTTTCAAAGTTATCTAACAATCAACTAATAATTATTATTATTATTATTATTATTATTATTGTGTGGAGGGAATGCCAATAAGTTATTTTATGAGAGTTCCGCCCATTGCCTTATTATGAACTACCAGATTGACCATAAGTATGTCTATTCTACTGAGTAGGTATATAGGTCATCGATTCAATATTGAATTAAAAAAAAAAAGTTAAATATTAAGAAATAGTTTATATATATACTATTTTTTATTAATTTTTCGTAACATTTACATAAACTACTATTATTTTTCAAAAAGTAAATTATTATTTTATTATCTTAAATAAAAAAAATAAAAATCTCAAAAAATTTCTCTTTTTTATTTTTATTTATTTTTTTATTTTTTACAATGATATGACAAGTAAAACTTCTTCGATAATCTTTCACCCCGGTAAAATGCTAAACTAAAAAGTTGGAGCTCTCTTACGTCTATGCCTAGTTTTGGCTCAATCACATTTGCAAGAGACAAAAAATACGTCATTCGTGACTACATTATATATGTAAATTATTAAAATAATTATTCAGTACATAGTGTGGCGTAGGAATGGCAACGGGTCGGGGCGGGACCGGGAATCACACTCCTCGTCCTTGATCCCAATGGTAGAATTTTTCCGTCCCAGGCCCCGATCCCCGACGGGGAGCCGATCACCACCCCTGTCCCCGCCCCCAACAGGGATCGGGTTTCCCCGACCCCGAAAATTTCCCAACCAAAATTAAAAAAAAGAAAAAGAAAAAACAACACCACCATATATTCAACAAAAAAACAAATCTGAGCAATAAGCATATATATATTCATCATCAACATTCAACAACATCATCACCAAATAAAAAATAAATATTAGACAACAACATCATCAACATTCAACAACAGAACTCTGACGACATATATCTTCAACAGATCTAAGGAGATCGGTGGTGATGGAGAGGAGATGAGCAACAGAACTCTGATGATGGCGAAGAGCGACAGAACTTTGACGATTGGCGGTGATGGACAGGAGATCGGCGGTGATAGAAGGAGGGAGATCGACCGAAGACAGCGGAGGATGAGGGAGATCGGCCAAGACAGCGAAGGAGGAGGGAGATCGGCCGGAGGAGGAGGTGGAGGAGGAGGAGGGAGATCGGCCGACGCCGTGAGTAGCAGCAGTTGCGCACAGAGAGAGAGACAGAGAGAAAGAGAGAGAGTGGGGAGAGACTGAGAGAATATGAATGCGAGTGAGTGAGATGAGAGAGGCAGACTCAAACATATATATATATATATATAGGGAATATTCGGGGATTTTTCCGGGGATAATTTGGGCCAGGGTCGGGGTGGGGCCGGGGTCGGGGTCGGAAACCTATCCCCGTCCCCAGCTCGAAAACTGTCGGGGATTTAATTTTTAATACCATCCCCGGCCCTATGGGGATAATTTTCGGGAAAAATCCGTTCTAATCTGGGTCGGGAGATCAGGTCCCCGTCAGGTCAGGTTCAAATTGCCATCCCTAGTGTGGCGCAATTCAATCACACTCTTCATTTTTTATTAATTAAAATAAACTAATTTTTTTTATTTATTTATGTACTCTAGCGTCATTCTTTATTTTACTTATTTATACACGCAAATTGTTTAAAGAGTCTCACGAGACTTTTCAAATGCAGTTAGCCTTGAACAATTTTGTTAAAATAACTACGGTAACAATTGCCTTATTGGAGTAACTATAATATGATAATATTAATATATATATTTTTTTAAGCTAACAAGCCTTGTTTAGAGAGTTCATTGTAGATGCTCACACAATATTAAAATATTAATGCTTTTTATTAATGTTCATCAATATTTAAAAAGTGTATTGAAATACATAAATATATATATAATATATATATATAAATATAAATATATAAAATTAAATATGTTGACACATGTAAAAGTTATTTAGAGATTTTATATATTTGGAAAAATTAAACTAATCTTTAAAATTTATCAATAAAAAAAAAAATACACTAAGGCTTTGTTTGGGAATAGATTATTTTGATAATTTTTTGACTTTTTACGGAAAAATGTATAGAAAAATAGAGAGTAATGTAACAACTTATAGTGACTTTTTGGCTAAAATGTATAGTTGACAAACGAGGCCTAAATCTTATAGTTTTGGCATAATTATATTATTATTTTTTTAAATTTTAATTTACATAACACAACTATTTTTTTTTTATCAATAATTCTTAGTCATACAAATGAAAAAATGACGATATTATCTCTTTTATAATAAAAATATATAATTTACTTTGTTTATCTTTATATTTTCTCACATTTTACATTAATTATGATATTTTTAACCTTATTCAAAGATAGATTTAGTATAATTGTGTCAAAATTGTAATACTTATTGTATTTTTTAAATTCTCAAGAAAAGTCAGTATAATTTACCCTATATATTTTTATGAGTTTAGGTCTATAGACTGTGATAATATGACCCATATATGTTTAGAGTTATGTTACTATACACATCTCATTTAAGATGTGTATCACATACAAATTATGATATTTATGATATTGAGAGAGAGAAGAAAACAAATATATGCATATATGTATATGTATGTATATTGCATTTCACAAGATTAGACATTCGTGCTTAAAACAACTAACAAATGCATTTCAGGAGATTAGACATTTGTGCTTAAAACAACTAACAATGTCTTCCAAATTGAAAACAATAATTTGATTTCTATCTGGTGCTGAAAGATTCTTCCTTAATTTAATTGGGGGAAAAAGGAGAAGAAAAAAAAATATTTATTGTCCACTTTCACATGAATTACTAATATATATATATATTGCATTTCACGAGATTAGACATTTGTGCTTAAAACAACAAGGTCTACCAAATTGAAAACAATAATTTGATTTCTACATGGTCCCTGAAAGATCTTTCCTTAATTTAATGGGGAAAAAAGGACAAGAAAAAAAAATTATTTATTGTCCACTTTCACATGAATTACTATGAAAAAAGCCTATTTCTTTTAATTTAAAAAATTTTGGTCTCATCAGATGCCTCTTCACAATGTTTTTATTTATTTATTTATTCTTTTTAATTCTTATGATGACCTATATACTAGATTAGATAGTAAAGAGGGGAGAAGAGAATATACAAACTTGTTAAGATAAGAGAGAGATGAAAATAAGAGATTTTAATCAAATTAAGTATATCAAGAGTGATGACTCTAAGGTGTTGCTGGAAGATCAAGAGATTAAGGAGAGGTGAAAGAGTTATTTTGAGAAATTGTTAAATAAGGAACATGGAGAAAGGTCAAAATGGGAGGAAGTAGACAATAATAAAGAAAACCAAGACTATAGATTTTATGGCATGATTAGAATCTTTAAAGTGGATATTACACTTAAGAAGATGAAATCGAATAAGGTTTTAAGACTCAATAATATCCCTATTGAAGTTTGAAAATGTTTAGGTAAGAAGGGGGTTACATGGTTGACTAATTTATTTAATAAGATTTTGTTGACTAGGAAAATGTCAGAAGAGTGGAAGAAGAATATTTTAGTGCCAATCTATAAAAATAAAAGAGAAGTCCAGAATTGCAACAACTATTGAGGAATCAAGATAATGTGTCATATAATTGAAGCATAGGAAAGAGTGATGGAACGTCGTTTGTGAAATATAACAGAGGTGTCGGATAATCAATTTGGATTTATACCCGGTAGGTAAACAATGGAAACGATTTATCTTTTGAGAAAAGTAATAAAAAAGTATAGATAGAAGAAAGAGACATTCATACGATTTTTATCGATCTTGAGAAAGTATATGATATAATCTAGTAGGAGTATGTATGAAGGTGTTAGAAAAGAAAGGGTGGAAAAAGGCTACATTGATATGATTATAAGCATGTATAAGGGTGTGGTGACCACTATTAAATCGTCGATCGGAGAGACAAGTAAATTTTTAATTACTGTGGAGTTACATCGATGATCAACCTTAAATTCTTATCTTTTTACCTTACTTATAGATGAGTTGACGAAAAATATTCAGGATGATGTGTCATCGTTGTAACAACCCCGACCCATAGTTAACGTTAATCCATGTTTAATTATACCTAAAAAGAAATTAAAGTGAAATTTTGCATCATACATTGCATTATATGTGTTTATATATATTTAATGTAGAAAGATCTGTTTATGTTTCCGTTTCGGATTACGAATTGAAGGTCTTATCGGCATCCGATTCAAAAATTGACTTGATTTATGTGTTAACTAGATTTTTTAGAATTTTAGGGCAGGTTTAATTGAAATTTGGCTCAGAATGATTGAAATAATTTAATGTCTACTTAATTAACTTGATCAATAAATAATTACACTTTTGCCCAAGCCTATATAAAGAAAATTGTTGATTCAAGACTATGAAGAATACAATTTCAATCCCTCATCTTGTGACTCAAATGTGAGAGAGAAATGAGAGACTAAGGAAGGGTTTGGGATCAAGTAAGAAAGGGGAAACTTGCAAGAATTGTTGAGAGATTGAAGAGAATTTGAAAGTTACAATTTCAACACTTGTGAACTCAAGTCTCTAGGTAAGAATTTTATCGTTAAGCCTTGAAATCTAGACTATAATGCATGATCATAAGAGAATTATGTTGATTAAAGTAAGAATTGAGTTAGAAATAAAGAGTATTGAGCCATACCATGTATGCATGCATATTTTCTCTTATTTTGAGTTTAATTGCCAAGAATTTCCTCATGCATGTCTTGAATTCACCTTAATTTAGGGAAATCATCAAGTTTCATGTTGTTTTGTAGCATTTGATCATGTTTTGAGAAGCTTAAGTTCAAAGAAATTCATGCATGTCATGTTCATGGAACATTCATAAATTTTTAGCTGAAATTGTTTTGCACAATTGGCAAGCTAATGGGCCATAATTTCTTGAAATGATCCTTAATTTTTGACGTTTTATGAGTTTCTAAGTGTTTCCTCAAGTTTTGGCCTAGAAAAATCGAGTTTTGATGCTTTAAGATTGAGTTTTGGACCTTGGAAGCAAATCTGAAAATTTCAGAATTTACACCATTCGCTCGAGTGAAGTATTGTATGCTCGAGCGACCACATTTGTTTTTGCACCTTCGCTTGAGCGACCAGAAGTCTGCTCGAGCGAGAAATGCATGCTCCTAGAGGTTCATGTGTTTTTGCAGATCGCTCAAGTGACAAAAGTCACGCTCGAGCAAAGGTTTGAGTCTCACGCTCGAGCGAGAATCGAGCGACCGTCGAGTGGGAAATCCACGCAACCAGTACTTTTTCAAAAGTTTGCAGACCACTCGAGCGAAGAAAGTTGCGCTCGAGCGGACCTTCACATTTTACATGTCCGCTCGAGCGAGGAAAGCCACGCTCGAGCGTGGACCCTGTTTTCAACAAGTTTTGAAAAATGTTTTCAAGTACATGTTTGCATCCTTATTCTATCCTAGGCATTCCTAGGCCAAGATGAAGACACTATGATGAGGATAAATGCTAGAAACACACTAAGAACAAATGAAATAAGTTATGTACAATCTGAGCGTGTGTTCCAATGTATGTATTTGTCATGTTATGTAGGTCATGCGCCTCAAGTTAAGCGACTTGCCTACTCTACTCGTCTATTTGGAGCCACCGGTTATCTATGAGTAATAACTTAGTAAAGCTATGCTCAAGTTAATTATTTTCTGTATATGAAATAAGATCTGTTTTATGAAATGTTATATTCTATACTATGAATGATTGTCCAACTTGACAAATGTTGTGATCTTTATGCTATAATTCAAGTGTGCTATCTGTACCCAGACCGGAGGTTCCTTAATAGAACTGGCAAGTTATCTGTACCCGACTGGAGGTTCCTTTATGGAACTGACAAGTTATCTGCACCCAGTTCGGAGGTTCCTTTATGGAACTGGCAAGTTATTCGTACCCTGCCGGAGGTTCCTCCATAGAACTGACAAGTATTATCTATGATGTTCTGTATATGATCTGTTAGCGCTAACGGATGAACTATGAATGATCAAACATGATTCCTGAATTCTGTATACGCTTTGAATGAGAACATGAATACAAATTGGTTGTATGTACGAACTCAATTATGGGACATCATTCATTTAACCCTTTACTCTGTTGTTATTCACTAAGCTTTTGCTCACTATTTATATTATATATGTAGGTGATCAAGCACATGACCAGGCTCTGAGTTGAGGACTTGGTGCCTCAATTGTTTTGTCAACCAGCTCTTGTGCCTCTCGATGAGGTTTCGGTTTAAGTCAAGCCTCGTGGCTGTGTTTTGTGGATGTATAAGTTTTTGTTCCTTTTGATTTACGAACAAGTTTTCTGTTGAATTTACATGTAGTGACATAATTGATGTATTTTGTTTTGATCACCTGTATGATTATGAAAGTTTAAGCCTGTTTTTGGTACAGCTTTTAAATCATGATTCTACACTCAAGTTCGAGTGTGGCGTTTGTTTATGGTTTTCAAAATACATTTTCACACCTGCGTTTGAAAAATAGTGTACTCGGATGTCCCCCCAGACGTCCGGCCGGTTGACCGGAACAATGTTCTTGAATTTTTTATTTTTTATATGTTAAATAAAAAATATTTTCAATTTTTTTTATAAATTTTTTATGAGTTTTGAATAGAATTTTGGGCTGTGTTTGGTTATGAGTTGTAAGTTTTTGTATAAAAATTATATCACATCACTCAATTCAAAAACTCTTTTCAAAACTTTTTTCAAAACTCATTCCCAAAAAAATTTTTCTACACTCAAATCATAATTCCAAAACTCACAAACTCAAAATACAACTCATATTCTCAAATCATATTTACAAAACTCTACTAAACGCAACCTAAGATTATCTGTCCCATGTATGTCTTCACTGCTCGATGGCCTATCTATATGTTATGATGTGCTTCCGCAGCCCCTATTTATATGTTATTATGTTAAGAGGCCTTTGGTAATCCAAGGATTACTGGCCAGTTACGACACTAAACTTATAGGAGCGGGTTTGGGTCGTGACAGAATGATATCAGAGCACGCGTCTTACCACCCACACGAGTCCATACAAGCTTAGGGTGTCCTAGTAAGAAGTAGGGGCATTCCATCTGCATGTGTTAGTGTATGTGTGTTCATTGAAAGTGAAAACTAAATCTGAACATAACTACAAGAAATGGACACAAATGATTAGAGTGTTATAAAAGGACTATTTGCCTATGTTTATAATGTTCTGTTTACTTATCGCTATTGGAAAATGCAAGAAATGATGATACAACCGAATCATCCGAAGCCGAATGAACAGAATGGAGCAAATGCTCACAGCACTAACCGAAGCAATGACACAACAACAAAGGCAGCAACCCTTGCCTCCCCGCCTCCACCAGTTCAACATGAACCAGATAACAGTGATATAATCAACCTGACTCAGAAATTCATGAAGATGAAGCCGTCAACTTTCATGGGTGGTATTGAACCATTGAAGGTAGAAACATGGCTATTTGAAATGGAAAAATTGTTTGAGGTATTTCCATGCTCCGAAATGCAAAAGTTCTCTTGGCCACTTATACATTAAAAGATAAAGCCCGGAGATGGTGGCTACTGATCCGAACTAATAATGGGAACATGACATGGGCTCAGTTTAACGAGATCTTTTATAACAAGTATTTTCCCCAATGTTTCAGAGATCAGAAAGTGTCTGAATTTCAAGAATTTAAACAAGGCAGGATGTGAGTGGCTTAGTAGGAGGCCAAATTTACCGAATTGGCTCGATTTGCTCCACACATGGTGGATACTGACTACAAGAAAACACGGAAATTTGAAGGCGATTTGGATTTGGAGATACTAGATCGGGTGGGAGTTCTCAACTTACCCACATATGGCATAAGCCATTTTGACAGCAAAGAAGCGGCTAAGACACCAACAATTGAATGACGAAGCAAAAGATTCGGATCCATTTTTTGGAAGAGCTGTTTGTTCTTTACAAACAAAAAGCAAAATACTGGATCTTCAAGTAGTTCGAGCCAAAGTAGTGGGTCTAAGCCAACCAGTACAGAATGTGGAAGGAAGCATACGGGCGTGTGCCATCGTGCATCGGGTGCATGTTTTTGGTGTGGCAAAACCGGCCATATGATTAGAGACTACCCAATGATGTTCGATAATGCAAACCATCCAGCAGCAAGTTCAGCCGAATCTGCTCCTAAAACGAGAACCAATACGAGGACTAATGCCAAGGGTAACATCGGGAAAGAAACACTAAGGTAAGGAAGGGTTGCACTAGTGCCTGGGGATGTACAGAATACTGAGCCAGTATCAGGTATAATCCCTATCTGTGCTTAGAACGCCTATGTACTAATTGATTCTGGTTCTACGCATTCATTTGTATCACATGCTTTTTCTAGAAAATTAACTCGACCATTAGAACCTTTAAATTACATACTATTTGTGTCTACACCATCGGGAAGTTCTATGATATGTACATATGCATATTCGGCATGTGATATCATGATTATTGAGATGACATTATATGTTGATCTACTATTTGAGCATTGATCATTTTGATTGTATATTGGGCATGGATTGGTTGTCGAAATATTTTGCCACTATTGATTGTGTGAATAAAACCGTCGAGTTTAAACCACCTGTTATGCCTGAGTTTGTGTTCACTGGGAGTAGAGTAGTTCCACTATCGTACTTAATTTCATTTATGAAAGCGAGAAAATTGTTGAGAAAAGGTTGTCAGGACTACTTGTGTAGTGTGTTGACTGAGTCTTCGGATAGTACTAGTGTGGACCCTATTCCGGTGGTTTGTGATTTTCCTGATGTGTTTCCTGATGACTGACCTGGGGAGTTAATCGATAGGGAAATTGAGTTCACCATTGATATTGTACCCAAGACGTAGCTGATTTCTAAGACCCCTTACAGAATGTCAACCTCGGAATTGAAAGAATTAAAAGCCTGACTTCAAGAACTGTTAGACAAGAAATTCATTCGTCTGAGCACTTCGCCTTGGGGTGCTTCCGTTTTGTTTGTTAAGAAGAAGGATGGGTCCTTAAGATTATGTATAGATTACCGGGAATTGAATAAAGTAACCGTGAAGAACAAATACCCATTACCCCAAATAGATGACCTATTTGATTGACTTCAGGGAGCCTAAGTGTTTTCTAAGATTGATCTTAGATCCGGGTATCACCAGTTAAAAGTCAAGGCAAAAGACATAGAGAAAACTGTATTCAGAACTAGATATGGACACTATAAGTTTTTGGTAATGCCATTGGGGGTAACTAATGCGCCTGCTGCATTCATGGACTTGATGAATAGGGTGTTCAAGCAATTTCTTGATGAATTTATTGTTGTATTCATTGACGATATACTAATCTATTCTAAAAGTAGGGAAAAACATGAGAATCATTTGAGAACTGCCTTGCAGATCCTGAGAGAAAAGAAATTGTATGCAAAATTGTCCAAATGTGAATTCTGGCTTGACAATGTAGCATTTTTGGGGCATGTAATCAACAAGGATGGTATCTCTGTTGACCCATAGAAAATTAAAGCTGTTGTGGACTGGCCTAAATCGACAAATGTATCAGAAGTTAGAAATTTTCTGGGACTTGCAGGTTATTACAGAAGATTTGTAAAAGACTTTTCAAAACTTGCTATGCTATTGACCCAGTTAACTCAGAAAAATGTGGCGTTTGATTAGAACGATCAAAGAGAGTCTTCCTTCCATGAATTGAAGACCAGATTAATAACTACATTAATTCTGACACTGCCTAATGGTACTGACGAGTTCCAGATTTATAGCGATGCTTCCTATAAAGGCTTAGGGTGTGTCTTAATGCAAAATGGAAGGGTAATTGCTTATGCCTCTCGACAGCTCCGTTCTCATGAAAGGAATTATCCGACCCATAACCTCGAACTCGCCACAGTGGTTTTTGCTCTGAAAATTTGGCGACATTATCTGTATGGTGCGACTTGTGAAGTGTATACGGACCATAAAAGCCTCAAATATTTCTTCAGCCAAAAAGAATTGAACATGAGACAGAGAAGATGGTTGGAGTTGATCAAAGACTATGATTTACAGATTTGTATCACCCGGGAAAAGCTAATACTGTAGCAGATGCCTTAAGCCGAAAGTCAATGGAAAATTTATCATGTTTGCTTACTAGTCAGAAGGAGTTGCTATGTGATTTGGAAAAAAAATGAGATTGAGATTATAATGCATGAACAAGGCGGGATTTTAGCCGCCATTTCTGCCCAACCTGCGCTCATTGAAGAGATTAAAGAAAAACAACATGAAAATGAGTTTTTGAAGAAACTTTTCGATGAAATTGACTCAAAACTGAGGCCTGGGTTCGTAATTGAAAATGATGTGTTAAAATTTCAGAATCGTCTTTGTGTACCAGATTGTTTTGATTTGAGAAAACGCATCATGACTGAAGCTCATCATTTGAAATTTGCTATGCATCCAGGAAATACAAAGATGTACCATGACTTGAAACAGAATTTTTGGTGGCCTGGGATGAAAAAGTTTGTTGCAAATTTTGTAGCTAGATGTTTGCACTGTTAACAAGTTAAAGCTGAACATCAATGAGCCGTTGGGTTGCTATAACCGCTTCCAATACCAGAATAGAAATAAGAGCATATCACCATGGACTTCATTGTGGGATTACCGTGCTTTTCTCGAGGTATGGATTCTATTTGGGTAATTGTTGATCATTTAACTAAATCCGCACATTTCTTACCTGTTAAATCATTATATAATGCGGATAAGTTGGATATCTTGTATGTTAATGAGATTGTGAGATTACATGGCGTGCCAGTATCTATTGTGTCTAACAGAGATCCTAAGTTCACTTCAAGATTCTGGTAGAGTCTATAGCAAGCTCTGGGAACTGAATTGAGGTTAAGCAGTGCTTATCACCCACAGACAGATAGCCAATCTGAACGGACCATTCAAACGTTGGAAGACTTGTTACAAATGTGTGCGCTAGACTTTTAAGGCAGTTGGGAAACCTACTTACTGTTGGCCGGATTTGTGTATAATAACAGCTACCATTCAAGTATGGGTATGGCTCCTTACAATCACCGATATGTTGGGCCGAAGTAGGTGATAGACTTTTGTTGGGCCCAAACTTGTGCAAGAAACAATCGGAAAAGTGAAACTGATCCAACAACGTCTGAAAACTGTACAGAGCCGGCAAAAGAGTTATGCTGATGTCCGAAGAAGAGACAGAGAATATGAAGTCGGGGATCACGTGTTTATTACAGTGACTTCAATGAAAGGACAACGTGGTTTGGAGTTAAGGGCAAATTAGCACCGAGATATGTTGGGTTGTATGAAGTTATGGAGAAAATCAACCCAGTGACGTATCGGGTAGCCTTACCACCAGTTATGGAGCATATGCATAATGTCTTTCATGTCTCAATGTTACGGGATTACTTACGAGCAAGGTTCTGAAAAGCGGTTGCGGTCGCCGTAACGGTGGCGGTGGCGCGGTTGCGGTTGCGGGGTGTAAAGGACGTAACGTAATGGTTGTGGTAACCGGAATCGTGAATTTTTTTATTTTTCGCACAATTTGAAAAAAACTTACCTACGCATATTTTTTTTCCATGATCATATTTATTAGGTTTAAAATAAATATTGATCAATTTTTGTAAATTTTTAAGTATGATCAAATATATTTCATATTTTTAAATCAGTAAAATATAAACTGAGTTTTTTACATTTTATTTTAATAATTAATGACTTTATATTATACAAAAAATCAATCACTAACTATTATATATAAGAAAAACAATGACAAAAGTAAGAATAAATAAGAGCCTAAATTTTTATATATATATACATATTTTAACCAAGCCAAATAGATAATGACCACACTTATTATTATTATTATTATTATTTTTTTTTTTCAAACAATATATAGACAGACGCACACAAACAAAATGGTTGAGGGATAGCAGCTGAATAGAATAGCATAGGTCTTACACCTTCAACAAATCAATAACATGTTTTTCATCTTCCCTCTTCTCTCTCTCTATCTTTTGCTCCTCTATTTTCTTTCTTTATCTTCCCTCCTCTCTATCCCTCTTCCTTCCATTTTCAACTTTTTTTTTTTTTGTGTTTTTTCAAAAGAAACAGTTCAGAACCGTTACGTAACGGTGTGTAACAGGCCGTTACGGCTGTTACGGCACCGTTATGATCGCTATGGCAGCCGACACGCCTGTGAATCTCAATCACGCTGCAAAAGCGGCCGTAACGGGTGGCGGTAACCACCAAAACCGTTACGTAACGATTGCGGTCGCTTTTTAAAACCTTGCTTACGAGATATGTTATCAAGCCGACGCATGTGCTTTTGAATGATGATTATACGTACGAAGAAAGACTTATTTAGATTTTGAATCGTTGGATCAAAAGATTGAGGAATAAAGAAATACCGTTGGTGAATGTTGATTGGCAAAACCGCGGAAGAACTTATGCTACATGGGAAACTGAAGAAGCTATGATAAAGAGATATCCGAGTTTGTTTCCGTTTAACCGAACATTTTTCCGAAACGAAGGTAATTCAAGTTTGGAGGACCAAACTCTTTAGGGGAAAATACTGTAATAACCCCGACCCATAGTTAACGTTAATCCATGTTTAATTATACCTAAAAAGAAATTAAAGTGAAATTTTGCATCATACATTGCATTATATGTATTTATATCTGTTTAACGTAGAGAGATCTGTTCATGTTTCCGTTCCGGATTACGAATTGCAAGCCTTATCGGCATCCGATTCAGAAATTGACTTGATTTATGTGTTAACTAGAATTTTTAGAATTTTAGGGTAGGTTTAATTGAAATTTGGTTCGGAACGATTAAAATAATTTAATGTCTACTTAATTAACTTGATCAATAAATAATTACACTTTTGCCCAAGCCTATATAAGGCAAATTGTTGATTCAAGACTATGAAGAATACAATTTCAATCCCTCATCTTGTGACTCAAATGTGAGAGAGAAGTGAGAGACTAAGGAAGGGTTTGGGATCAAGTAAGAAATGGAAACTTACAAGAATTGTTAAGAGATTGAAGAGAATTTGAGAGTTACAACTTCAACACTTGTGAAATCAAGTCTCTAGGTAAGAATCTTATCCTTAAGCCTTGAAATCTAGGCTATAATGCATGATCATAACAGAATTATGTTGATTAAAGTAAGAATTGAGTTAGAAATGAAGAGTATTGAGCCATACCATGTATGCATGCATATTTTCTCTTATTTTGAGTTTAATTGCCAAGAATTTCCTCATGCATATCTTGAATTCACCTTAATTTAGGGAAATCATCAAGTTTCATGTTGTGTTGTAGCATTTGATCATGTTTTGAGAAGCTTAAGTTCAAAGAAATTCATGCATGTCATGTTCATGGAACATTCATAAATTTTAAGCTGAAATTGTTTTGCACAATTGGCAAGCTAATGGGCCATAATTTCTTGAAATGATCCTTAATTCATGATGTTTTATGAGTTTCTAAGTGTTTCCTCAAGTTTTGGCCCAGAAAAATCGAGTTTTGATGTTTTAAGATTGAGTTTTAGACCTTAGAAGAAATCTGAAAATTCCAGAATTTGCACCCTCCGCTCGAGCCACCAGAAGTCCACTTGAGTGTGAAATGCATGCTTCCAGAAGTTCATGTGTTTTTGCAGATCGCTCGAGTGACAAAAGTCACGCTCGAGCGAAGGTCTGAGTCTCACGCTTGAGCGAGAATCGAGCGACCATCGAGCAGGAATTCCACACAACCAGTACTTTTTCAAAAGTTTACAGATCGCTCGAGCGAAGGAAGTTGTGCTCGAGTGGACCCTCACAATTTACATGTCCGCTCAAGCGAGGAAAGCCATGCTCGAGCGTGGACCCTATTTTCAGCAAGTTTTGAAAAATATTTTCAAGTATATGTTTGCATCCTCATTCCATCCTAGGCATTCCTAGGCCAAGCTCAAGACACTATGATGAGGATAAATGCTAGAAACACACTAAGAACAAATGAAATAAGTTATGTACAATCCGAGCATGTGTTCCAATGTATGTATCTGTTATGTTATGTAGGTCACGCGCCTCAAGTTAAGCGAATTGCCTACTTTACTCGTCTATTTGGAGCCACCGATTGTCTGTGAGTAATAACTTAATAAAGCTATGTTCAAGTTAAATTATTTTCTGTATATGAAATAAGATCTGTTTTATGAAATGTTATGTTTTGTACTATAAATGATTGTCCAACTCCGACAAATGTTGTGATCTTTATGCTATAATTCAAGTGTGTTATCTGTACCCGGACCAAAGGTTACTTAATAGAACTGGCAAGTTATCTGTACCCGGCTGGAGGTTCCTTTATGGAACTGACAAGTTATCCGTACCTAGTTCGGAGGTTCCTTTATGGAACTGGCAAGTTATCCGTACCTGGCTAGAGGTTTCTCTATGGAACTGACAAGTATGATATATGATGTTCTGTATATGATCTGTTAGCGCTAATAGATGAATTATGAATGATCAAACATGATTCCTGAATTCTGTATACGTTTTGAATGAGAACATGAATACGAATTGGTTCTATGTACGAACTCAATTATGGGACATCATTCATTTAACCTTGTTATTCACTAGGCTTTCACTCACTATTTATATTATGTATATAGGTGATCAAGCACGTGACTAGGCTCTGAGTTGAGGACCTGGTGCCTTAGTTGTTTTTTCAGCCAGCCCTTGTGCCTTCCGAGGAGGTTTCGGTTTAAGTCAAGCCTCGTGGCTGTGTTTTGTGGATGTATAAGTTTTTGTTCTTTTCGATTTACGAACAAGTTTTCTGTTGAATTTACATGTAGTGACATAATTGATGTATTTTGTTTTGATTACCTGTATGATTATGAAAGTTTAAGATTATCTGTCCCATGTATGTCTTCACTGTTCGATGGACTATGTATATTTCATGTATGTGTTTCCTCAGTCCCTATTTATATGTTATTATGTTAAGAGGCCTTTGGTAATCCAAGGATTACTGGCCGGTTATGATATTAAACTTATAAGGGTGGGTTTGGGTCGTGACAATAGTGTATGTTTTTTGCAAATGATATCGTGTTAATGGATGGAGATTAGAGAAGAAGTTAATACTAGTTAGAGACTTTTGAGAGAAGCACTTGAATCTCAAGGATTTAGGATAAGCAGAACTAAGACAGAGTACATATAGTGTAATTTTAGTAATAGTAACAATGGAAACAAAAGAGAAGTAAAGATTGATAACCAAGAACTACCTAAGAGTGAACTTTTTCGTTATTTAGTATCAATTATTACAACGGATGAGGAGATTGGAGCAAATGTGGTCGATAGAATTAAGGCATGGTAGCTTAAATGAAGGAGTACATCTGGAGTATTATGTGATAAACGAGTACCTATTAGACTAAAAGAAAAGTTCTATAAGATTAACAATGTTGTACGGGACAAAATGTTGGGTAACTTAAAAACATGTAAATAAGATGAGCGTTACTGAGATGAGAATATTAAGATGGATGTGTGGTAAGACTAGAAAAGACATAGTTAAGAATACGTATATTCATGAATGAATAGGAGTTACACTGATAGAAGATAAACTGAGAGAGGATAGATTGAGATGGTTTGATCATATACAATAAAGACCAACAGTGGTAGTAGTGAAAAGATGCGATACAATAACGGTAGAGGGAAATGTTAGAGGAAGTGACAGACTCAATCTGTGGGCTAATGTAGTAAACAGAGATATCTATCTCCTTAAGTTGACTAGCCAAATAGCCTTTGATAGAGTCGAGTGAAAAAGAAGGATTCATGTAACCGATCTCATTTGATGGGACTTAAGGCTTAGTTTGGTTTAGTTTGATTTGGTTTGCTATTATTGGAGCATTTCTAGTGATTTTTACCAATTTAGCAAGTTTAAATACATATTTTAACGTTACAATATCTAAAATATCAATTTTGTAATTTATTTTAAAAGTAAAAATGTTTGATAAACTGAAGAGAGAATAAATTGTATATTGAATGGAATGAATAATTACATGTTACACAAGTCTCCAATATATAGGAGTAAAAGGAACCAAAGAATATAAAATATTAATGGCCTAATTATAGACAGCTAATCATGCTATATACAAATATATAATCAAGTTGTATATATAAACATTACTATATTAACATCTCCCCTCAAGCTCAAGGTGGAAGGGCAAAAATCAGCTGGTGCTTGGAAACAAGGTCAGAGAAATAGGCAAAAAGATATGCCTTGGTGAAGATATTAGCGACCTGAGTGGCAGAAGTGATGAAGAGAACACGAACAATGCCATGAGTCACATGTTGACGAATAAAATGACAATCAATCTTAATATGCTTGGTGTGATCATAGAAGACATCATTGTGCGCAATTTGAATGGCACTCTAATTATCACAATGGAAAATAGTAGCATTAGAATGAGAATACCCATATCGATAAGAAGCCAACGAAGCCAAAGAAGCTCCTAAGTAGTGTCAACAAAAGCATGATACTCAGC
Organism: Camellia japonica; assembly: GCA_030407325.1. Classification (NCBI taxonomy): domain Eukaryota; kingdom Viridiplantae; phylum Streptophyta; class Magnoliopsida; order Ericales; family Theaceae; genus Camellia; species Camellia japonica. Next base: position 46,168,329 of record JAPPVO010000014.1, read on the forward strand.
CTTAGTGCTTGAACGGGCAACTATGCCAGGAAATGAGAGAATCACCCAAAAAGAAACAGAGCCCAATAGTGGAACGTCGATCAATAGGATCTCTAGCCCAATCTATAGTAGAGAAGGCATGCAACTCCAGAAAGGAATAGGTGGAGTAGTGAAGACCATGAAATGTAGTGCCTTTGACATAACGAAGAATAGAAAGCAAGGCATCATAATGTAGGAAACAAGGAGTTACCATAATTTAACTAACAATATGCACCACATAGGTAATGTCAAGCCGAGTAATAGTAAGATAAATGAGACTACCAACAAGCTGACAATACAAAATGGCATCAGACAAGAGCACTCCATTAAGAGGTATAAGAGGAATCTGGGGATCAGTGGGAGTAAAAGCAGTCTTGCAGTTAGTAAGGCCAGCACGAGCCAGTAAATCAGAAATATAATTAGCCTATGAGAGAAAGTAGCCAAAAGAATCTCGAGAAATCTCAAGGCCCAAGAAGTAGTTGAGCAAACCCAAATCTTTCATTTCAAATTGCCAACTAAGAAACTCATTGAGACTAGAAATACCAGCAATATCATCACCAGTGATGGTCATGTCATCCACATAGAGAAGTAGGAAAATAAAGCCATACTCAGTCTTATGAATAAATAGGACAAGGTCATATGAGCTAGAGACGAAACCAAAATCTGATATCGTAGAGCTAAACTTGGCAAACCAGGCACGAGGGGCTTGTGTCAAACCATATAAAAAACAATGAAGCTTGCATACTTTGGGCAGCTGAATAGAAGAACCTGGTGGAGGTTGCATATAGACTTCCTCAAGAAGATTCCCATTAAGAAAAGCATTCTTGACGTTCATTTGACTGAGAGTCCAATGACGAACAACAGTAACAACACAAGCAATTAAGTTGCAAACAAAAGTGAGACAAACAACAGCTAATTGGAGCTTCGCCAGGGGAAAGATCAATGACATTCTATGTATGAGTTTTATGAAGAGCCTGCAGTTTATCAATCATAACTTACTACCAAAAAGGATTAGAGCTGGCTTCACAAAACGAGATAGGTTCATGAGTAAAACAAGCAATAGGCCTAACAATAAAATCACAAAAAAGAACAGAAGGTTGAGTTACCCATTGACCGGAGAGAGGAACAGATAAGGGCTTAGGAGGAGTAGACAAGGGCTCATAAAGAGCAGATAAGAGCTCATGAGGAGCAGTAGGGAGAGTAGGATCATTAGGCAGGGGGCATGATTAGTAGACAAGAGCTCAGAATTAGCAGTGGTAATAGGCAAAGGAATAGAATCCTCCAGCTAAAATAGGACCCTCAGGAGGTAACGATCCACTGTCAAACTCATTAGAGAAGATATCAACGAAGTATTAGTAAACAAGGGATAGACAGAGGTGAGTGATAAGTCAAAGAGTAAGAGAGAGAGATAAGAACATTTTATGTTCCCAAAAGATGACATGATGAGAGATACAAAGAACTTTAGAAAGTGGATCCCAACACCGATATCCCTTATATTCTATACCATACCCCAAAAAATAGCATAACCGAGTCCAAGGCTTCATTTGGAATGCTCGTGAGATAGAAGAAGAACAAAACAAGTACAACAAAAAATACGGAGATGATTATACAGAGGAGGTCAACCATAGAGTTTTTCATAAGGTGACTGATGATTAATGACAAGAGAGGGAATGTGATTAATAGTATAAATCGCAGTAAGAGCTGTCTCTCCTAAAAAAACGCTCAGGACAAGAAGCAGAAATGAAAAGAGCACACACATTGTCAAGGATATGACGATGTTTGCGGTCAACACAATCATTTTGTTGAGATGTATAAGGACATGAGCGATGAAGGAAAGTACCATTTTGATGAAGAAATTCAAGGAAGGCGTTTTCTCTATACTCCATAGCATTATCAGACCAAAAAACTTTAATCGGACAGCCAAATTGAGTTTGCACCATTTTTGAAAAAATCATTGTATGTTTGTTGCAACTCAGAGTGAGATTTTAAAAGATAAATCCAAGTGAAATGAGAAAAATCATTCACATACACAACAAAATACTTAAATCCTCCCATAGTAGTGTTTGGAGAAGAGCCCCATATATCAGAATGAACTAAATCAAAAATAGAAATGGAAAAAGAAGAATTGTTATTAAAAGATAAAGGAGGTTGCTTGGCAAGTTGACAAGACATGTTGTCAACCTTTGCAGTTTTGATAGAACCTAACTGACCACTAAACACAAAAAACTATAAATGACTAAAAGCCACATGACCTAAACGTGAATGCTAGAGTCCCAAAAATGATGAGGCGGAGGTGGAAGCAATGGTAGAGCGTGACGAAAGAGAAATAGGAAACTGAAGATTGATGAGTTTAAACAATTGACCATGTCTACAGCCGATCCCAAGGGTCTGTTCGATCTACAGATCCTGTACCTGACAACTAGAGTTAGAAAAAGTAATAGTGAGACCAAGTTCGCAAACCTGACCAACAGAGATAAGATTTAAAGTAAGCTCATGTATAAGACATGCATCAAAAAGTGACAGAGTAGGGGTGAACATGGCCTGTGTGACTAACCAACATATGAGACCCATTAACAGTGTGGATGGAAGGAATATGAGAGGCTTGGACAAATGAAAAAAATATAGAAGGGTCAGATGTCATATGATTACAACATGCAAAATCAAAGTACCATGAAGAACTACCTAAGGTAACAGAGAGAGCAGTAGAAGGAGTACCAGAGTGGAAGAGTACTTGTTTCATAATAGCATTGAGATCATCCATAAAGAATGAAGGTACAGAAGAGTCATGAGGGAGATCAGCAGAAGGTGGCCCATTTATTGAGGTAATGGCTACAGACTAAGAAACATTGGACCATGATGAACCAGTAGATTTATAGGAGCCTTGTGAGGAGGTATGGTAGGTCTATTTATTGGGACTTCGATAACAATCTTGCTAAAAATGATTAGGACCAATTTTGTGGCAATGACGACAAACCCGAGTTGGACAATTAAAAACCATGTGACCTGGATTGTGACAATAGTTGCAGAGAACCGCGTTTTGAACTTGAGAGCTATGAGAAGAAAAGTCTAGAGATGGAGAACTAGGAGTGGCAAGAACTGTGTCCAAACAGTGAGTAAAGGGAGTCCCAAGTTGAGTTTCTTATGACAAAAGTTCACTGATAACCTGCTCCAAAGTAGGAAGTGAAGTGCGATGAAAGAAAGAGGCATGAACAGGCTCAAATACAAGAGTGAATGCCATAAGAAATTGAATTAACCTCTGTTGATCACGATAAGTGCATAACAATGTGGCATTTACAATATCAATCCATAAAGGCTCTGAAATAGAAATTTGATCCCAAATAATATACATCTGAGAGAGAAAATCATTTGATGGATTGGCCAGAGTCCTGTCGAAGGTGATGAAGCTGAGTAATGAGTTGATACTGATGTGCCAGTCCAATAGTCTGATAATGGTCCTTGAGAAAATCCCAGATGGCTTTGGCTGGTGATGAATAGTAGAAGTTTGAAAACGACCAAATAGAAGACTAATAGAAGTAACATACATATTATGAAACCATGTGATGATTTGGTAATTCCAACTGTCCCAATCCTCAAGTCGAGTCTCAAACTAGTTTTGAGTTTCCATAGCGTCCTTAATAGGTTTGACAAAATCTCCAATAATAATTTGCCAATACTTTTTGCTAATAAAAAAATCGAACATAGCTTGGGCCCATAGAACATAATTGGACCATCAAATATCATAGAAATAGGTTGAGCAGGATCTTATTTCTCCATTTAATAGAAAATATGAGCAAAATATAAATTGAAAAAGAAAACAGAGATTTTTTTTTTAATAACCAGAAAGTACCGAAATTAAAATAATACAAAACAGTGTCTCGAGTACTAGAAACCAAGTTGACGTCAGCAGGAGGGAAAAAGGCGTGTCTGACACAAGCGTGGAGGGAAGAAGCATGGCTGATGGAAGCGTAAGGTGTGGCTGATGCAAGCGTAAGGTGCATAATGGAGGCAAACATGCCTTTGTGTAGATGGCACGAGAGGGCGCATTAGGACCTATTTAGGTTTGATTTTGCTGCCTACAGCTTTGGTAAGAGACGACGAAACCAATAAGGGTGTGTTTGTTTGGACGGACTGGATAAGGAGGGATTGTAATTCATCGGACTGTTAGTCTCGGGATATATTATCCTGGGACTATTTGGTTGAATTGGATTTGTATCCTATGTTTGTTTAGTCATGGGATTAGATATCTGGATTGGACTATTTTTAGTAAATCTAATGTTTGGTTAGACGGACTGGATAAGGATAAATGTTCAAAAGACTATTTTACCCTTATAATCTATAATTTATAATTTAACAATACTAAAAAAATTTAATTTATAAGGCCACAATTTTTAATTTATTATTTTCAAATAAATTAAATTTATAATTTATAATTTTTTTTATTTAATATATAATTTTAAATAACGACAATAAAAAAATAATTTTATTTAATATATAAATTAAATTTCAACAACACTAAAAAAATTTAATTTATAAGGCCATAATTTATAATTTATTATTTTTAAATAAATTTAATTTATAATTTATATTTTTTATTTAATATATAATTTTAAATAACAATACTAAATTTTTTTTATTTAATATGTAAATTTAATTTTTTAACAACACTAAAAAAATTTAATTTATAAGGCCATAATTTATAATTTATTATTTTTAATTAATTTAATTTATAATTTATAATTTAAATTTTTTATTTAATATATAGTTTTAAATTGACAACACTAAAAAAATAATTTATAAATGTTCAAAAGACTATTTTACCATTTTCTAATTATTTACTAAGTAATAGCATGGAGGGTAAAATGGACATTTCACAAAATAATCCCATGGATACCAATCCCATGGTTTCTATCCCACACCTCCCCATGGGATAGGATAGTCCCATGTTTGTGGGACTAATAGTCCGGGGGGACTGTTAGTCCGGAGCAAAATTTTTCAAACAAACAATGGACTATTAATCCGGTGGGACTAATAGTCCAATCCCACCCTCTTATCCCTCAAAACAAACATGCTCTTAAAATAATTGAGATTGGACAGTGTAGATGATGATGACAAAACAGACAGACAAACAGAAACCAAACAGGATTTGAAGAAGAAATAGAACAATGTTTAGAACGATAGAGAAAATAGGTTTAGAACAGAACTTAGCCCTGATAGCATGACAAACTGAAGAGAGAATAAATTGTATATTGAATGGAATGAATAATTACATGTTACAAAAGTCTTCAATATATAGGAGTATAAGGAACCAAAGAAATAGGAAATATCTAACAATAGTAATGGCCTAATTATAGACACATAGCTAATCATACTATATATGAAGATACAATCAAGCTATATATAAACATTACTATATTAACAATGTTATTCCTTTATTTCTTATATATATATACATAATATCAAATAAAAATGCCATTTATTAATCACATTGTCAGTAAGAAGAGAGGAAGTCTTACTAAAATTTGATAATTTTTAAATTTTGTGCTAAATTTTAGTTGGCAATGTAATGATAGATTATTAGAAAGTTTCAAAGTTTAGGTTATTTTTTATTTATTTATTTTTTTTTTTGGGGGGGGGGGGGGGTGGTTTGATTTTTGACAATGATGATTCTAGTAAGAGCATCTCTAATAATTTTGTTAGAAAACCTCCAATGAACAAACTCTTGGTGTTGTCATATTTTTACTTATAAAATGCAGTTAGCCAAATAATTTTATGCTGGGGTTTCTTCCAACAGATTTTATTTGAAAATAATTAATACTTGCACATTTTAACTACACCATTATGCTGTGTTTGGATCACAAAATCATGTAACATTTTACTTACTTTTTTCTTTTTCCTTTTTAAATTTCTATCCAAATTCATAATTTAAACACAACCTTAAGGTGATTCATTAACTACATTAATAAAATACTCTAATACAAAATTTATTGAATGATGACTCTCTCTATTACAAGATTAGATTATACTTTGATCACTTGTTTTTTTTTTCTTTTGTTTTTTCGCCCATTTAACATATATATTAACACACAATTTAAATCATCCTATTTTTATAAATAGGGATGGCAATTTGAAACCGACCCGACGGGGATCCCCGACCCCGATCCCGATTTACGCGGTTTTTCCCCGAAAAATACCCCCAAGGGGAGAAGACGGTATTTGAAAATCAATCCCCGATCTGTTTCGGGTTGGGGATGGTGATCAGTGTTCAAGCCCCGGCCTGGCCCCGTCCCCGTCCCCGTCCCCGAATTTCCCCGAAATAAATTACATTTATACCCTTTATATGTATATATATATAATAAACCAAACCCCTTATATTCTATGCATATATATATATATATAATATATCTGTGTTGTTTTATATCTCTCACTCTCTAATCTCTTTCTGAATCTCATCTCAACTCTCTCTCTCTTTTTGACTCTCATCTCAACTCTCACTCTTAACTCTCTCGTTCTTCTCTCTGTGTTAACTCTCTCAACTCTCGTAGTCACCGACAGCGACATCACCACCACCGCTGGTCCCGACCCCTCTCTCTCTCTCTACTTCGTCTCTCTCTATTCTCTCTTCCCTTTCTCTCTTTCAGTAGATCGAAGGAACAGTCGGCGTCGGAGGCGGTAACGAAGGGACAGTCGGCGTCGGAGGCAGTCGACGTCGGAGGGGAGCAGTCGCAGTCTCCGATCGTGTACAGGGGGAAGCAGTCGGCGTCGGATGCAGATCTCAGATCTGTTTGTGACACAGATCTCTCTCTTTCTCTCGTCCACTCTCTCTCTCTCTCTCTCTCTCTCTGTGACACAGATCTCAGATCTGTTTGTGTCCATTTTTTTTTATTTTTTGGTTTATAATCTGTTGATATTTTTGTTGATATGTTGATATTGATGTTGATGATTCGGTTGATGATGATGATTCTGTTGTTGTTGTTGTTGATGATGGGGTGTTGAAACAGATTTAGGGGGCGGGGAATTTTCGGGGTCGGGGAAACCCGATCCCAGTTAGGGGGCGGGGATGAGGAGGGTGGTAGGTTTCCCGTCGGGGATCGGGGCCGGGGAGATTTTCACAATCGGGGATCGGGGACGGGGAGTGTGATCCCCGGCCCCGCCCCGCCCCATTGCCATTCCTATTTATGACTCTCATCTCAACTCTCTCTCTCACTCTCACTCTCTTTTTGACTCTCATCTCAACTCTCACTCTCACTCTTAACTCTCTCGTTCTTCTCTCTGTGTTAACTCTCTCAACTCTCGTAGTCACCGACGGCGACATCACCACCACCGCTGGCCCCGACCCCTCTCTCTCTCTCTCCACTTCGTCTCTCTCTATTCTCTCTTCCCTCTCTTTCTTTCAGTAGATCGAAGGGACAGTCGGCGTCGGAGGCGGTCGACGTCGGAGGGGAGCAGTCGCAGTCTCCGATCGTGTACAGGGGGAAGCAGTAGGCGTCGGAGGCAGATCTCAAATCTGTTTGTGACATAGATCTCTCTCTTTCTCTCGTCCACTCTCTCTCTCTCTCTCTGTGACACAGATCTCAGATCTGTTTGTGTCCATTTTTTAATCTGTTTGTGTATTTGTCCATTTTTTTTATTTTTTGGTTTATAATCTGTTGATATTTTTGTTGATATGTTGATATTGATGTTGATGATTCGGTTGATGATGATGATGATTCTGTTGTTGTTGTTGTTGATGATGGGGTGTTGAAACAGATTTTGGAGGGGGAAATTTTCGGGTCGGGGAAACCCGATCCCCGTTAGGAGGCGGGAATGGGGAGAGTGGTAGGTTCCCCGTCAGAGATCGAGGCCGGGGCCGGGGAGATTTTCACAATCGGGGATTGGGGACGGGGAGTGTGATCCCCGCCCCGCCCTGTTGCCATTCTTATTTATAAATTCTCCAAAAAAAAAAACCTTTTAAGGGAAATTACAAATGGGATAGTGAAAGCATATTTTATATTTTTATAGTGGTGCGAATTTGTTATGTGCATGGTGCAAGTGTTTTATGTGCTTAGTGCAAATCCTTCTTATGCGTCAAAATTGCACTACAAAAGATGTTATCTATAGTTTAACTATTTTTTCACTATTCCACTGATTTGTAATTTTTCTTTCTTGCAATGGTCGATTCCATGTGGGAAAATACTACCACGTGCATCTTCTAAAAAGTTACATATAACATGCACCTTATATAAAAACTTTTTTTCATCACAAAGAAAACTTTTATTACGTAAACATAACTTTAATTATTTATAAATTTAGGAATGCAAATCATAATTTCATAAGTCATAAGTCATAACTTCTACCAAAATTTTTTTAAATTTTTTTACAAAAATTAATAACATTCACTACAAAAATTATATATATATAGACATTTACATACAAGTCCTAATTTATAAACTTATACTCCATTAAGTCCTAACTAAGATTTTTTAAACCCTCAAGCCCTATTAAATTTTTAATTGTTGGAATTACCCTTCAAACAATAATTGTTCATTATTTATGATTATTTATAAAGGAACATGATAATTTGACATTTATTTTACTTTTCAAAACTTTAAAATATTAACTTTTAAATTGAAAAAAACTAAAAGAAAATAAATTATTTGTGAAAAAAAAATGAAAAAATAGAATTATTTTTTGTGCAAAACTAAAAATTTTGTGTCTATAAAGGAGCATGATGATAGAATATTGATGTGCAAAACTGAAAAAAAAAAATTTAAAAATGAAAAATTTGATAATATTCTCAGTTTTAAAAAAAAAAATGATAATGTTCTCAGTTTTATTAGATAGTTGAATCAAACCAATAAGTAGAAGGATAAAAACGTTTAATCTCATATTCTGTTTTTTAATCAGTTAATGAGATAATTATCTGGAACATTACTATACAAAATTAGTAACAATGTTAATTTTAAAAATTAAAAAAACTGATAATATTTTTAATTTTACTAAATAAGATTTATTGATTCAAAAAAATTTAAATAAATCCTAACTAGTATAATATTTGTAAATAAGACTTTCAAGGGAACTCTATCTTTTAGGGGCAAATGCACCTTCTAACATACGTTGTAACTTCTCCCTTGCATTTATGAAGTGTAAATACAAAGCCGAGAACTGTAGAATTCATGTTATTGAGACGTCATGAATGACGAATTTAATAGCATTTCTTTGGGTGCAAATAATACAAATGGGAATCTATTGAGAGAAGAGTTTAAGATGAAGTTCTCTTCTCTACATAACACAAATATAACTTTTCAAAAGGAACAAAAACAGGACAAAACACCAGTTTTCCATACAACATCTCTCTCTCTCTCCTAAAGAGCCTAAGGTGTAGCCTTTCTATTGTTCTTAGAATAGGAAATGTGCTGAGAACCTTTCTCGTCCATGTTGGAAAAACAGTTTAGAAAGTATTAGAAAAATGTTGGACGGCCACAATTTTTATAGCTTAAATGGTTTGAAGTTGTCAAAATGATGTTATTTTGAGCCATTTAAGTCACAAAAATTGTGGCCCTCAACCATTGCTCAAAGTATTAACAAGTGGATGAGAAATTAATTCTAAAGTGTATTATTTGAGTATGGTTATAAGACAAAATTGATTTAATTTAAAATTAATTTTATTTAAATAAATTCATTATTTATTTGGGTTAAAATTGAACCAGATTCGATATAGAATTTGATCCTGTATAAAAGAACAATCGTGCCTACTCTTTTGCAACTATTCATTGGAAGAGTCTTGTCTCTTTATCGAAAAGTCATTATACAATTCGAAGAGTCACCAATTTTCTTATATAATCAGGCCACCATTAGATTCATTAAATATCAAATTTATCTTTATTTTTTTTCTTATTTGGCACTCTGTACTTCTTCTGTAAAAGAGAATTTTGCACAATAAAGTTCACCGAACTTGCAATGGTTGTGCTGTTTCTGCAAGGTTCGATCATTGTATCCTGGAGATGAATGTTCAATAAAATCTAGTGAGTACCGTAGCGGGAGAAGAATTTATCTTAAGAAAATTGTGTTTAACACAAGCCTTGATCAAATTATTATTAATTTCGGATTTATACAATCTCTATGTAAATATTTCTGGTTCTCTGTATATAGTTTGATTTGATTTTAACCAAACAATTTACGTTATTTTTAACTTCTATATTCGTATAAAATTTGATAATATATTTGGTATAATCATTACATGTTTCATATAATACACCAAAGGATTTATTCCAACACTCCTTTAATACTAGGAGCTTTATGGCCCATAATTGTTTCTTTTGGAGGATTTCTAGTGTTGAAGTGTCAAAATGGCATACCAAAATTCAAAATTTAACAATCTTACTTTAATGGACAATCTTCTATTTTCTTTACAAATAACCTATGAAGCATGCATACAGTTACTGCTATTGGATATTGGTACTCGCAAGATATAGGTATATTAGGTGAAGTTTGGCATCTTAAAAAAAATTCAAAAAGTCAAAAAGTCACTATCCTATTTAAGTCACATCATCTTATTTAAGTCAGATCACCTTTCTAACACATCACTTCAAACCCAACCCAAATCCAACTCATATTTCATAAAAAGTCAAAAAGTACACTTATTTAGTCTTCCCAAACTTGGCCTAATATGGTAAAAATTAAAAAAGAATAAAGTAACTTACAATTTAGAATAATACAAAATTTTAGTTAAATGATAATTTGCTACGATCTAACCTATAAGTCACATTTTAATGTAAAAAAATAAAGATATAAACTAAAATTAATTGTCATTATATTAAGTAACTTACAAATTATAACTTAATTTTAAAATTATGCTAAGTATAATAACAACAAAAATTACTATGAAACTAATTTTACCTTTGTATTAGAAAATAAATACTATTTCAAATGAGATACAACTTGAGTATATATTAGGTACATTTGCGGTATGACAAAAATTAAGAAGAAAAATTTGGATTCGTGTTTAATGTACTTGGTATATATGCAGAAGTACCAGTACCCAATACAGATATGACATGTTTGTTGAAATATCCATGATTCATAGCAAATTACCTAAATAGTCCTCATCTAGTTGGAGTGGGCAGAAAACCCGTCTACCATTCCAAACCGCCCAACCTATGTCGACCTGCTCTGTCGCTCGCGATTTGAGAGTGTTGGCAGGTTGGGTTAAGTAGGTTACAATCTAACTTTACGTGGGTTGGGTTGCATGTGATTTAAAATATTTAATTAGCCTAAATAATCAATCCAATCCGCCAATATTTATGTATAAATTAAATACCTCAATTCTAAATAGATCTTCTCATTTTTTTTTGACTCCCGAAGACCCTTATTGCCCATGCCTCTCTTGTTGCTACTTCCCAAACACAAGTATAATGTGTGGGAAAAAAATTTGAACCCACATTGTTGTTGAAAAGATCAACAAAGAGATGAACCACACCTACGAATCTGCAAAATAGCACACCGTTAATGCCCCATCTGGCGAAGGCCGAACGGGGCACTTTAATGCCTAAATTAGAAGCAAGCTTCATGAAGATGAAGATAGAAGTATGGAGTTTTTGTGTGAGAGACTGTATACCTCATTGTGCTAGAATGTGAACCCTTTATAGTGAGCATTGATGATAACTGATTTAGATTATTCCTCCACCTTAGATGGAAGTGTGCCTCCATAATTTGGGTGATAACCTCTATTCACTTAGTTAAGATACCCCTCAATTACCTCAACCATCATGTCCAAACAAAGTGGCCTGATAGTGCCACATGTCCATGCCAAGATACCATGTTAATTTTGGTTCCCACAACTGTCCCCAGTTTCCACTTTCTTTGATCCAAGTGAGATGGAAGTAGAAGCTTTCCAGTGGAGAGGATTTTAGGGGCTAGGCCAGGTGCCTCCCAACTTTTAAATTTGATGGAATATGATATCAGAGTGCCAAACAGCATGCCTAATTGAGTTAGGACTTTTGCATAATGTGCCTAGCGAGCGCTAGGTGTCTAGTAAGTATTAGGGCTTATGCATGGAATGCCTAGCTGACCTTGGGTTTATATGAATAGTGCTTAACCGGGCTAGGACTTTCACGAGTAATGCCTAACCGTACTAGGACTTACACGAAGAATGCCTAGCCAAGCTAGGGCTTTCATGACTAATGCTTAACCGAGCTAAGGCTTATATGAAGAATGTCTAGCCGAGCTAGTACTTTCATGACTAACGCCTAGTCGAGTTAGGGCTTACATGAAGATTGCCTAGTTGAGCTAGGGCTTATGACAATTGTGGGAACCAAAATTAACTTGGTATCTTGGCACCATCATGCTATTTTGTTAGGCCATGATGGTTGAGGTAATTGATGGATATCTCAACTAAGTGAGTGGACAGAGGATATCACCCAATTATGGGGCACACTCCTATCTAAAATGGAGGGATAACCTGAATCATTCATCATCTCGCTCACTATAAGGTTCACATTCCAGTACAATGAGGTACACAATTTCTCAGACAAAACACCATACTTCTATCTTCATCTTTATGAAACTTCGTTCTTAGGCATAGGAATCCCGTCCGGCCTTCATCAGATGGGGCACTAACTGTGTGGCATTTTATAGATTTATGGGTGTGGTTCATTTCTTTGTTGATATCTTCAACAACACTGGGTTTAATTTTTTTCCGTACACATATCATCAAGCTTTTCATTTATTTTAATTTTGCAGTTTACAATTAATGTTTTATGACTTTAGAATGTGTTGTATGATATGGTAGAATTTATAACACGCCAAGCCACTAGTTTAAAATTGCCAAAATACTCACACCAACTTAATGGTTTTGTGGTCATGCGAGTTGTTGTCAACCTCTGGGTGGTGTTTGTTTGGAAGGATTTAAAAATGGATTAGGATTAATAGTTCATCCGGATTAATAATCCGTTGTTTAATTGAAATTTTTTACACCAGACTATAAATCCCAAATCTATGGGCCGGGGGGGACACAGACACAATCCATAAGATAACTCATCCTATGAGATTCGGTAATGAAATTACATTTTTGACCCTCTATTATTTAATATCTTTTTAAAAATAAAATTTATTTATCAAATTATTTATACTTAATTTATTTATTAAATTATTTATACGATTATACGTAATAAATTATTTATACTTAATAAAATTTATTTATTAAATTATTTATACTTTATTAAATTATTTATTTTAATAATATGGTCTTAATTATACTTAGTAAAGTAAAAAATTTTAAAATCTCAACTACAAATTAAAATAAATTTATGTAATTTTTATTAATATTCTATTTATTTAAAGTTCTAGCAAAAAAACAAAATAAAATTTATAATTCAGATTTAATATTCCTATTATTTAGTAAGTAATTCAAAAAGGCAAAATAGTCTTTTGAGTATTTATCCTTCTCCATAATATCTCAAACAAACGCAGGATTCAATAGAATAGTTCAACTCAAGACATTTAATCACATAATTAAACAAACATAAGATACAAATCAATCCAACCAAATAGTCCGAGGACATTGTATCCCAGGACTAATAGTCCGGTGAATTACAATCCCCCCTTATCCAGTCCGTCCAAACAAATATGCCTTTAGGTCATGTTTGATTAGGTGGATTAGAGCATGAGATTAGGATTATTAATCCGTTGGCCCAATTATCCTATGTTTGTTTTAACATTTTGGTTTAGGATTATTAATCCAATGGATAATTAATCCAACAAATTTGTAAGATTATTAGTAATGGGGTAGGGGTGGGATTATTAATCCAATGGATATTAATCCAATTGGATAGTGAATACCACACTAATTTAATAGAATTATTAATACTTCACTATTAATCTTGTAAATCAAACATGATCTTAAAGTACAATTTGGTTAAGATTATTTCTCCCAAACCACCTAAACTAACCCACGCACACCCATTAAGAGAGAAAAAGCAAACTTTTCCAAAATTAGAGGGCTAATTAGCACCCCTTCACTTTTAATTGTGGTATTCAACCACTTTTACTTTAAATCAAGTTGCATTGTTACTTTTTCATCATCTAATGTTAATAAGGCTAATAAAACTTGTCATGTGATCTATATCCGATTTTTTTTCGTATCATTTGCACTTGCACTTTCTTTAAAATCTCATTTTATTTTCCAATTTCACTTAAATCTCACTCCGGTTCCTCCACTCCAATTTCTATCAGCCTCATTAACGGTAAATAAAAAGAAATGTGATTTTGGTGGGTATAGAGATGTTGTGTAAGCCTCATTAACTTCAAGCCAAATTGAGTACAAAATATTGTCAAATTTTAACAGTTCCAATAACAATTGCATTACAGCATTTTCTCTTGTCCTAGTCCAACTTAGCAAGAATTAGAGCAGCTACATTAGATACTGAAATATGAACAAAATATCTCTTCTGCTTCAAACCAAATAATCATCAAGACAGTTAATCCCAAGGGAGCCCTTTCCAATTGCATGAAGAAAAACTGAATTTAGATTTTTTTTGAAAGAGAGAGAGAGAGAGAGAGAGAGAGAAGTCAACAATAATTAAGATTAGTGTAATGCTATATAAAAAAATTTATATATTAAAAAAATCATAAAAGATAAGTATTTTTTCAATTGAAATCACTTATAAATATCATTAAAATTACATTAAACTGAATCATCTGTGAGCCCAATACCATCATAGCCTCAATACAATAAAGAACCCTAATAGTAATAAGAAATAAAATAAAAATCTTTTTGACTTTGACAGTAATTAATATCCTTATAAATCTTGACAGTCACAGTAAATAGAATCCAAAGGATTTTAATGAAGAGTCATGCCATAAACAGAGCATGTTATGAGAAGTAGAAGTACAAACCCCTTGATATCCTATTTCTCAGTGCCCTTTGGAAAAATAAATTAGTGTGCGAATAATACACAAATTTTAATTAGTTTAAAATGATAGCCTCCATATTCAAAAAGAGTAATGTTCACAAATCAAAGTGTAATGTTCACACTCCAGAAGCGTGTGAACTAAATCAGACTCGTGTCTTTCGGCACCTCTCAATCAAGGGTAACACAGCGTTTGTTGTTACACTACAATCCCAAAATGTTTTGGCAGAAAATATTTTTTTTTAAAAAAATTCAAAAATTTAGTTAGAAAATATTTTTGTGTCCAACAAAATATAAGTTAATTTTAACAAACTTAAGTGGAAATTATTTTTGGCATTAAACGAAAAAGCCATCACCCCCACCAAAACACTACCACCGCCACCATGACTGTCAAATTATTTTTTATGAAAAATATTTTACCAAAAAAATATTTTTCTGCCAAAACAAACAGTGTAAATGTGATACGGAGAGAGAAATGACCACAAAAACCCTAAAACATAAATCTTTCCACCATTCCTGGTTGACCAATGTATAGACAAAACTACACATTGGTCAACCAGGGCATTTGGCCGAGTGGTTGTGTAACACCCTTTGTGTGTGAGGTCTCAGATTCAACTCTTATGGAAATGAATTTGATACTCATTGTGGTGGTGTTTATTTCTCCCTCATAATGGGAATAGTTGTTGGGCTTGGACTTAGAAAGCTACGCTTGGTAGGCTTTGTTGACTTTTTACCTATTGTAGGCTCCTAATCTGTTTGATAATGTACTATTTCTCATACTTATAATTACTTTCTTATTGATTGAAAAAATCAACAAATAATATACATCAGTCATGGCACAACTCCTAATCCTCACCAAAAATTTTACCCACATCATTAGACAATGGAAGCCCGTGTTAATTTCAACATTCATCAGCATTTACCAGGGAGTTTCAGAGCCTCATTATCTTTACATGAAAATAAAATCAAAGTTCTAGATTACTAGTTAGTTAAGATCAATATGAACAAACAATCATAGAGAATGTAATAATAATAATAATAATAATAATAACAAAAGAAAGACATCCTGGAACCACTGTCATTCACCAAGACACTCTTCTGAAGCAATGGTTCAAGAATGTCAGCACACATATTTTCTAAAATTATTTTCTTTTGGTTTGGTACGTAACATTTGTCGAACTGCTTTTGGCAGTTTTGGTAGCATAGCAGGTGCATACGAGAAAAAACACCCCGATGCTTAAAAAATTGGACAAGGGTAAACAAAAACTGACAATATTATACCAGCCTACCAGAAACCACATTTTAGATGGATAACTCTCTTAGTATCAGCTCCAGCACATTCAAATCGCATATTATCGCATATTTAATCCAAGAAGTCATCACGTCTTAAGAATAACGGTAGTGCTACATGTACTAATTAGTGTACCAATACTAGTTATGATATTATTATTGACCCCACTCATTATACAAATTACAAATACCAAAAACCTCTTAAATGATGCCACATCATCAATTGGTACATTAGTTAGTACACTAATTGGTGCATATAACATTATTCTAAGAATAATTAAGTTACCATCTAAAAAATGAAGTCAAAAGCAAATCAAATTTCACACTAGCAAGAGAACAACAGACAAAGGCATCTTTGCAGCATGAAACCAAGTTTCATTTTCACCATTCTTAAATGTTTGCAGCACATATTTGTCCTTTGTTTTAGTATTAGCATATACTATAAAGCAAGGAACAAGGCACTTTAGACATACCTTGAATTTTTCCTATCTAGTCTTAGCCATCAAACAGAAAAATGTATCACTGGAAGAAGATGAAAACCCTTTGACTTCTATCTTTCACTTCTTTGTACCAGACGTGCTTCCTGAATTCATCCCCTGAAGGTTCAGCAAAAGTTCATCCGAGTTTAAGAACAGACGGTTGGCAGATTTAGATATTGTCTGTGCAATATCCCGTGCAGCTTCAATTTTCCGGAGTGTAAGAAATGACTGATTCTTGGAAACAGCTTCGCCAATCAGTTGAGCACTCTTGGCTTCACCCTGGATATAAAATATTTTTGACAACAATATGAGAGAAAGAGAGAGCTCATATAAACATCCGGATGATGTTGAAAAGCACTTCTCTTACCTGGGCTCTAATAATAGCACTTCTCTTGTCCTGCTCTGCTTTCTCAACAACAAACTTGGCCCTCTCAGCTTCTTGTGCAGCAATTTGTTTTGCTTCAATTGCAGCAGTAAACTCCTTCCCAAAAGTTAGGCCTGTGATAGACACATCGTCCAGGGCAATGTTGAATGCAGCTGCTCTCTCTGTCAATATTTTTCGAATTTCCCGACTAACAGCCTGTAAACAACAAATCAACAATGAGGTCGGAGAAAAAAAATGATCTACTGAGTTTTTAACGGACAATCCGAAGAAAGTTGTGAACTGTCTATAGGAACTCCAGGAACGGGATTTTAATCATTATTAAAAAAAAAAAAAAATTGACCAAGAAGATTCCAAGGCAGCAATAGAATGAATTTACAAAGAAAAAGGGAAAGGGGGGGGGGGGGGGGGGGGGAATGTCTGACTGACCTCTCTCTGAGTGATCAGTTGGCTTGCATTGTATTGCGCAACCACGGCTTTCAGTGTTTCATGAACTATAGAAGGCAGCACTCTCTCATTATAGTTTTCACCAAGAGTGCGGTAGATTGTTGGCAACTGATCTGGCACAGGGCGTGTAAGGACACGAAGAGCTATCTTAACCTATTCAGCACAAATAGCAGCAATTAAATACCAGAATAATTAAAGACAATCGACCTCCTAGCATATAGCAATGCTAAATAAATATTAATGCAAATAATAAAGCCCAGATCGAATAACAAGAATCAAATCTACAAAAGGGATTTAGAAAGATCAGAATGCTTCCATAAATTAACCTCCTTGACTACCATATAAAAGTGAAACCTTATTTCGAGGCACTTAATTCTTTTTATCCAGGCTTCAATCAAGAGTTCAAAAACTTTTAAATTTATGAAGAGATCAAGTATGCCATATCTGGAAAAAGTCACTAAAATAAACCAGCAAGTTTTGTTGTCATTTTATTTTGTGCATGATAAATATAAGAAAATCTATAAAACAAACTTACCATTTGGAGATCGTGACTCCCCGAAGAGCTCTCAACAAGATTGGGACGTGCACGAACATCATAAACAATAGGCCTTTCAAACCAGGGAATCATCAAATGTGTTCCTTCAGGATAAACCTAGACACATTGTATGTTAGTGCAAGCACAAAATGATCCTGTTTGTCAGAATGAATTTAGATAGAACGCAAGTAAACAGGATACTGATTCTATATCACTCAATAAGTAACCCTTTCATAGTTAATAATATAATAAAATAAAACGTAAGTGGATATAAAATAAAAATGAAATCATGCTTCTCCATTTTATGTGATACCTTGCTAAAATGCTAACTTCAAAATACACAAACCCGTCACAGGTAATTAAAATAGCCTTTGGCTCATGCCTAAAAGTGCAATCATCAAATGGGAGATGAACCTCATGTGCCAAAACAAGGTTGTACATCTTGACGTTCTTATATTACACCAACAAACAAAGGAGAATCTTATTACAAATTGGGACTTAATTAAATGTTATGAGCATAGCCGTCAAATCGAGATTCGAAACATGAATTGAAATGCCTTGTATTGAATCGCAAATCGAATCGAATCGTGAGTCATAAAGATTCAATCACTTTTTCTAAATTACTTAGAAAATTTATCTACACACTTAGATGTTAAATACATCTTATAAATATGAAATATTCAGACTTAAATCAATAAAAATATTGTTTCGAATGATGATCACATGGTCTGATAGGTAAGAATGAGCATTTTTCAACCTCGCAGGTTTCTTCAACAATTTAATTTCCTTTGGGGTTTTATAACAGAACAAAAGTACAAAAAAATTCCATCTAAAGAAAATCCACTGCACAATGTTTTTAACTTTATATAGAAGTGATCAAAGTATAAGACAAGGCCATATTTGAAAATAATGGCCCCTATAACTTGCATTAAGTTGAAAGCACATATTAAATGGGCAAAATTTCACAAATAAACAAAACAATAGAACCAGGGCATCTCTAGTTGATCAATCTTTCTCAATAAAACTGCTTGTTATTAGACATACCTACGGAGATGTATCCCTCTGCCAGAAAGGAATCCAATATAATGTGTGCGCCAAGTTATTGAGAACATAGTTTCATCAAAGCCATCAAGAGTGCATTTGCTTTCAAAAGTAAAATAACATAATAGACCTGATACTTTTTGAAATTACAGATGCATATCCTATTGTAGTTTCTCATTCACTATTATGGCAAAGTAACAGACTAATGTTCTGTTTCCACACGACAGATTGATCTAGGAAAAGAAAATAGGGGGTATTGAATGACCATGATGCAAACAAATGACTGCCAATATATTAAAGAACAAGAAAAGGAAAATAAACAAACATTATTTTCAAGGTCAAACAATTTTGATACCAAGAAGACGCAAGGATGGATGCCTATGTTTAATAATATCGGGGGTATTAGGGAAAAAGCAAAAAAACTAACGAGGAACCAAAATAGAGTTGAAAATTGAAAGCAAGTATTTCAAAAAGGGTTTCTGGTAGAGTTTCAAAAAGGGTTTCTGGTAGAGTAGAACCAACAACTTATTTTGGAAACTCATAAACTTAGAAGAAGCAAACTGCGAGGGTAAAGTTTACCTTGTCTTTGACACCAACAACACGGTTGAACACAACAGCTCTATGGCCTCCCTCGACATTGTAGAAACTGTTATAAGCAGCATACAGACCAATTCCTCCAATAAGCCCTACCTTAGCCAAAGCAGAAGTTGCCCCTGGCACCTTGGGGATATTAACATTGCTCATATCTGTATTCCTGGGAGGATGAGAAATGTGGTATCCAACCAGAAATTTAATTAAGTAAATTACAAGTTTTAAAAGTAACCTTACGGCCCATATATGAGGAATGAGATATAAATAGACATAGCAGCAGACAGGAAAACAGAAAAATTGGCACTAGGATAATAGAGATTTTTTTTCTTTGGTTTTTGACAACCAGGTGTCCGGGCTATTTAATTCATTATTATTCCCAAACATTCTTCTCATATGAAGACAAAGCACCAAAAGGGTATGAAACAATGAAAAATAACTTCGAAAATTTGTAACTAATCCAGGAAATAGTGCAACAAAACCAAGGAAGCCAGTAAATTGGAAACAAGTCAAACAAATTGAGTTCACAACTAGCAAGCACTTGCTTACTCTTTCTGTCACGAAAACAAAAGTTTAATAATGAAAACCAAATTAAATGAAATTTAAAAATGAAAATCTAGTTGAAGCAATACAAAGTTGTTTGCCAGTTCTCTTGTATGCAAAGACTTAACTGGTGCATTAGGATGTTAGACAGAATTTAATTTTGTATAGAAAAAAATATAAAGAAAGAAAAGAACATCAGCCTGAACAGGGGCATAGTTATTATTAGATGCAAAGCAATGATGTCACAATAATGGCAGAGTTCATGAAAATTCACCAGTGGCTCCGTCATTATAAGTACAGTTTCGATTATTAATAGCCCTGCTCTGGATAAGCAAATATGTTAAATGTCCATAAACCACAAGGGACCCTTGGATTCATATTTGGGCAACTAAGGCTGTGTTTGATTCATGGATTTGGAAAGGGATTTGGAAAAGTAAATGGAAAAGGTAAGTGAAACATGAATAAAATATAGCTATATTTCACACACTTATTCCATTTTGTTTTTCGAATCCCTTCTCAATCTATGAACCAAACACAGCCTAAATGATCTTTAATAAGAATAATTACAAGCTAAACAACTTCAAGGAATAAAAACAGCAAAATCAATAAATGATTTAATCATCTTTCACATTTTGTCAAGGTAATATTTGATTGCCACGAATCATTTCACAAAAAATACAAAATCATTAGTGACTATTCTTGCGATTAGGTCGGTCCATTCGATCAAGGTAGAACTATATGTTATTGTGTGCCTCTAAGCTCTAATCAATCATCTAGTACATATATGATATCATCTTGAAATTAGCAAGTAAAAGGCTCCAATTACAAATTTAGCATTTCATCAATAATACCCAAATCATATTAAGCTCATACCCAATTAAACAACAAGGCACACAATCAATTGACATTCAAATCAGGTTCATAACAAACATTTGACTTATATACATACACATACTGATAAATAAATGCATCATGGAAAATGTGAACCAGGAAGGAATGTGATTACAGAAATGCATTATGCATCATGGTTCTCTATAATCATATATGAACATATCAAAGGGAGAGAAACAAAAGCCCAAATGGTTTCACGCTATAAAAATGGCATTAAACACTAAATTTCAACATACAATGCACAATGGAAGACGATTCTAGCAACACAATGATGAAATGTAACTATGAAATCTAACCTCCTTCTTCTTCTTCTGTAGAGAGAGAGAGAGAGAGAGAGAGAGCAGGGTTTAGGGTTTATATTTTTTTGAGCTTTCTTTTGCTTCAAGTTATAATAATATCACAAAAGGGCCCTCTATTTATGTTGAAATATCAACAGCTGCCCCTACAGAATCTCATATATCATTAGGTTATTTGGAATTGGGGTGGCTATCGTGTTGAATTGAGTTTTTGGGGAAATTGTAAAAAAAAAAATTTAGGGTTTGAGTTTTGTAACGAAATAAACTCTTGATTTTTTAATTTTTATCATAAAAGGCTTTCAAAAAAATAAAAAATTCAAGTATAAACGTTTTACATTAAAAGTTTAAGGAATGATTAAAGTTTTTTTTTTAAATTTTATTTTATAGAAAGGAATGATTAAAGTTATTATGATTAATATTAGTTTAAAAAAAATTCTTTTTTTATATTATTCTTGTTTTAGGTTAATTAATGGGTTTTGCTCTTGAATCAATTTTCTGACTCCATCACTGATTGTTATACTATTAGAAATTTATAAAAACGGAATATAATTTCTAAAATTATAGGGAGTATTTCATATTTTAAGAAAATCTCAGAAAATGTATTTTAAATTTAGGATAAACTACAATTATAGTTCCTAAAGTTTAACACTTTTTCCATTTAAGTTCCTAAAATTTTAATTTTGTCAATTAAATCCTATGAGTATTAAATAAAAATCAATTTAGTCCCGAAGACAATAGAAAAATAAAACATAAGCCCAACAGTTATATAAAATTGTTATAAGGTACGAATTTTAATTTATTATTACTTAATTATCCTCTGATGTGTATTTTAGAATTTGTTTCAAAGTATAATTTCTCAATTTTGCAAATATTAATATTGCATTACAAATAATTATTGAACAAAATAATAATATAATCAGATTGTTAATGAAAATCTTAAGGAAAATCAACTTGAAATTATACATAAAGTTTGACATATATTATTAGATAAAAATAAGCAGCTAACTCTTGTAAAATATCAACAATAAAATAATACAGATAATTATCTTTATCCTTATTAGGGGACCTCTCCCAGAGAAATTTTTGAATTAATACCACTAGAAGAACAAAAAAATAAATCTAAGTAATTATAGTTTAGAATTATAAATAATGGTCATAATAAAATTAAATATAAAATAATATTAAAAATGACTACAAAATTAAATAAAATGAATAATTATGTATTAGAAGAATTAAATAATCGTATAATAGAAATAGAAAAAGACTTACATAAGCAATTAGGATTAATTAGTCCTGGGAACTATACCAGTTCTAAAAACACATGCACAGAGGATAATTAAATTAACAATAAATTGCAGGAAAATTTGGCCAAATGTCACGTCCCCAAAAATAATACAAATAATCCATTCCATAAAATCTTTGAACATAATAGAAATGATATCCTTCCTTTCATCAGAATTTATATTACAAAAGGTATTACATGCATTACACATTCATAAATGTACATTTTGGATCTATAGCATGTAATATTAGTTAATAACAACAGAATAAGTGCTCTACGGGCTTACATCTTTCCAAGACATAACTTGGTTACAACAAAAGAAAGAGCCATAAGCTCTATACATTTAAAGCCCTTGGCTTAAATAAACATTTAAACACAAAAATAACAAACTAATTGAGTCTTCAGTTCCTAAGTCCTCTAAAGTTACGTCCTTGGAGGAGGCATGTCACCGATACCTGAAAATGGTTTCCCAAGTGTCACGATCCAAACCCGCCCATGTAAGTTTAGCGTCGTAACCAAGCAGTAATCCTTGGATTACCAAAGGCCTCTTAACATAATAATGTATAATTAGGGGTTACGGAAGCAAATACATAAAATATACATAATCCATCGAGCTGTGAAGATATACATGGGACATATAATCTTAAACTTTTATAAACATACGAGTGATGTCAAAAGATATTGTATTTACACGTCACTTTGTGTACATAAAAAACAGAGAAACTAGTTTATGGAGCAAAAGAAACAGAGTCTTATACATTCATAACAACACATCCACTAAACTTGACTTAATTCGGAACCTCCTCGGGAGGCGCAAAGGTTGGCTGACAAAAACTGAGACGCCAAGTTCTCAACTTTGAGCCTGGTCATGTGCCTGATCACCTATATATGTAGTATAAATAGTGAATTGGAGCCTAGTGAATAATAACAAAATAAAGGATTAAATGAATGATGTCCCATGACTAAGCTAGTTCACATTTGTATTCTTATTCAATTCATATATATAATTCAGAATTCATGCTTGATCATACAGGGTTTATCCGTTAGTGCTAATAGATCATATACAGAGCATCATAGATTATACTTGTCAGTTTCATAGAGGAACCTCCGGACTAGAAATGGACAACTTGTCAGTTCCATAAAAGAACCTCCAGCCGAGTACAGATAACTTGTTAGTTCCATAAGGAACCTTCGGTCTAGGTACAGATAGCATACTTTGTTCATAGCATGATACCACAAACATTTGTCAGAGTTGGACAATCATTCATAGTATAAAACATGGCATTTCGTAGAATAAATCTTATTCCATATTCAGAAAATAATTTAACTTGAACATAGCTTTACTAAGTTATTGCTCACAGATAACAGATGGCTCCAAGTAATAGACATGGTAGGCAATTCAGATATCTTGTGGCACGTGACCTACACAAATACAGAACGAATACATACTGAATTACACACCCGGAATCATTAACTTAGTTCTTTCTTGTCTTGGTGTGTTTCGACTTCTTTATCCTCATTATGGTGTCTTAATCTTGGCCTAGGAATGCCTAGGATGGAAAGAGGATGCAAAAATGCACTTAAAAACACTTAACAAAAAGTGCTGAAAAACAGGGTCCTCGCTCGAGCGTAACTTTCTACGCTCGAGTGGACATGCAAATGTGAGTGGTTGCTCGAGCGCAAGATCCGTCGCTCGAGCGGTCTATAAACTTTTGTAAAAGTGCTGGTTGCTTGTTTTTTCCGCTCAATGCTCGCTCGAGCATGAGAAACATGCTCTCGCTCGAGTGCAACTTTTGTCACTCGAGCGGACTACAAAACATAAGAACTTCTGGGAGCTTGCATTTCACGCTCGAGCGGACTTCTTATCGCTCGAGTGGAAGTACACGCACTTAGAGTGGTCGCTTGAGCGTGGATTCCTTCGCTCGAGCAGAAGTGCAAAATTTGGAATTTCCAAATTGCACTCTTTAGCTCAAAACTTGAATCTAACTCATCAAAACACAACTTCTGGCCCCCAAAACTTGAGAAAACAAGTTTAGACTTTGAAAACATTAAGAATTAAAGATCATTTCACAAAATCAAGGCCCAAGAGTAAGTCAATTGTGCAAAAATTCAACTTGAAATGTAAGAACATAATATGAACATGACATGCATGTATTCACTTGGGTTCATGATTTCCAAAACATGATCAAATGAGATCCAATGGTGAGAAATGGTATGAGTTCTTCAAACCATGCTAGAATTACAACATGCATGAGAGAATATCATTGAAGACAACTTCAAAATGTCATGAAATATGAATGCATGCATGGTATGTTTTATACTCCTTTATTTTAGTTCAATTTCAACTTAATTCTCTTGTATTCATGAACTTACCAACTCAAAAGTAAGACTAAAGGCTTGAATTCTTACCTAATACTTTGGATTCACAAGTGTAGAGGCTTAAATTTCTAAACTCTCCTCAAGTTTCCAATAATTCCTAGCAATTTACCCCTTCTCCCTTGTTGAACTCACTTTCACTTTTGGTCTCTCTCTTTCCCCACGTTTGTAGCTCAAAAAGAATAAAATGAGAGTGTATGGATGCATATAAGAGTCCACTAATGCCTTAGTTAGGCTTGGATTAAAGAATTCATTAATTAGTCTTAATTGAGCACTACTTACTCTAATTTAATCGTTCCAAACCGAATTTCAATTAAACCTGCCATAAAATTCTAAAAATTCCAAATAATACATATATCAAGCCAATTTCGTGATCGGATGCCGATAAGGCTTTCGATTTACAGAACAGAACATAAATTCAAACAGATATGTCTACGATGAACAGATAAAAACACAAATTATGCAACACATATACAATTAATTCAAAATATGATCTTAATAACTTATTAGGCATATTAAATCATGGATTAACGTTAATCTTAGGTTGGGGTTATTACACCAAGTAGGGTGAACCAAAACCCAATAGAGATAGATTAACACAATATATAAAGATTAACTAAGATATAAGTGTCAGATAAATGTTTAATATTCATGACCACTTAGTATTGATATTCACGACTCAATCTATTTTCATTAATCCGTTTCAAGTCAATTTATTAATCAAATTCATCGTCATCTAATCAACCAAAATGAGACTACAACTCAGTAATTCACAATTCAATACAACCAATACTCAAACACTTCACTTTGTCATTTTACGGAATCTTCATCCGAGGGAATTGGCACCCATATATATATATATATATATAAGATTTTGGGACTTTCACCCTTGACACTCCGGCCAACTTAATTTTAAATGGAGTCCATCCTATATCTTCTCCCAAACAATGGAGTACATCCCTTATCTCTTCCCAAACAATGATATATATGCAATGTATTTAAAGCATTGTCATATACAATGACTATCCACAACACATATTCAATGTTTTAATCATACTGTCATATTCAATGACATAATTAAATGATTAGTTTCAATTCACCTAATCCTCATGCAATTTCTATAACAATCATAACTATCCTCCACCGATAGCCCAAAAATAGATATTTCTAAACAGATATACAATCTATATAACAGATAATTTATCAAATTTCCATAGGTAAGTGATTTAACAAATCCAACTAGATCATTCATTCATACATCCTCCCAATTCCACATTTTCCATACCAATTTCATTATTTATACAAAATAATTATTCAACACAAATTCGGAAAATTTTTCCTTTTTTTCAAATATTAACCCCAAAGCCAAATTCCACAATTTTAACCCAAGGTGACCTCATATTCAAAATCCCATGTTCATTTATGGAACCTAACATAGAAAACCCTTCTTTTTAATTTGAGTCCAAACCCTAACTTTACTAAAATCCTCCTAAACATCTATCATTTATACATAACAACAAATATCTAGGTTAAAAATCATATTAAGGTGTAGAATATCCCTACCTCAAGAGTAGAAGTCCAAAGGAGAGATGGAAGAATTTCGAAAATGCCCCAAACTCGTTTTTATTCAGATCAATAGGAAACCCACGGGATGCTCTACATTTTTCTCAAAGAAAGTAGGGTAGAGATGCTTAGATCTTGGAGTATTTATATATAGAGAGAGTATTCTATAGAGAGAGAGAGAGAGAGTGTGGATTTAGGGTTTTGAGTAAAAAGGAAATCAACAAGTGATATAAAACTGCTCTGCTGCGAACTGATATACGCGATCCTCATTCGAGCGAAGGAGTTGTCGCTCGAGCGACCAGACACAACCAAAGACCTCGCTTGAGCGCAAAATACATGCTTTTAGAAGTTTTACAAACACACACCCTCGCTCGAGCGCAAGAAGCCTCGCTCGAGTGAAGAACTTTTCCTTCCCAGAAATTCTACAAGTCTTGGAAAAATACTGAGAACTCTCATAGCTCGCTCGAGCGCAAGAAGCCTTGCTCAAGCGAAGAGGCAAATTTCTGGACAACAACCATTTGAATAACTAGCAACCAACCTGATTCAAACATGCCCAAAACATTCCAATACTCAAATAGGAAGGGAGAAAAAAAGGGAAAGAGACACAAATAACAATATTGAACCTCAAGACCTGAGTCTGGAATACAACAAAGGTCGGGTCAAAACCGGAATCGCTATACCAAAACTCTTTCATTAGGCCCTATTTTGGTGAAAATGACATCCAATTTGTTTTACTTCCTAAACTTCCTAAGCAGTAAGTAGGGGTGTTCAGCGGATATTCCGATTCATCCAAACTGACCGAATCGAACCGATCCGCTACATTTTGGATGGATGCGTGATGACAAGCGAACGGTTGCGGATTATTTTTTCCAATCTACCTAGTTTTGGACGGATAACTGATTTGAAGTTCTTTTGGCCGCAATCGAATAGCCAAACCGCGAGCACTCTAGTAATATGTAAGACTTTATGTTTTCAATTTGTTTAGATATTCTGTTTGTGTTTTCAATTGAAAAAGAGTTTAGATATTTTGTTGTATTTTCAATTTGTTTTCAATTTAGAAATCCTTTTATCAAAAGGCAAGTGTTGATATTTGATATTTTTATGTGAAAAATATAAGACTTAATTTTGGGTGCCTCTATTTACACACCACATTTCATCTCAAGACACACCATTAATTAGTTTTTATTTTATTTTATTACAATTTTAACCTTAAATAAAATTATCACAAAGGACAAAGGGTTATGATACACACCATTTGTATAATTCCTATAAAGGACAATAATGAATATAATACACATCAAGAATTTCAATCGATTCTGCATAGTGGAGACGGATGTGTTGATACATATTCGGTGAATTGAAGTTGGATGAGGGGAGGCCTAAAGCTCCAAGCCTTCAAGGTTAGACTAAAATAGAAGGATCGTGCTTTCTCTGCGGTGGTATCTCGACCTTGGCTCTTAAGTCACCAAGCCTGAATCTCCGTCGGTATCATTATAATCATGCGTCCAATCCTTCTTCTTTCAGGTCCATTTGCCTGCTCGGCAGTGACAATCATCGAAGCTTCTTTTGTGATTATACTCTCTCAACCACATTCCGATTCCAACAATATGGCACCAAGACAACAATAACCACAGCCACAAGAAAAAGAGACCTCAAGACCAAAATTAGCAGTGTTGTTTCTTTCAATAGGAACCTTAAGACCAGTACCTCCAGCAACAACATACAATTTGTTCGATTGACTAGTGTCGAATAGGCTCCAATGTTTTGGTTTCTAAGTGTCGAATACACAAAATCTGTTCGGCTATCAATAGTCGAACATGTCTACTTTGTTTGACTTTGTACTGCCGAATACGTATAACATTTTTTTTTTTTTTGCTTTTTCTAGAACTGTGCTCCAATGTATGCTCCTTCTTTTTTCTTTTTTTTTTTCCAACTGTGTTGAGCACTACCGATGACGTCTTTGATGAGAAAAAAAGTGTATTCAGCAATGGATCTTCACCATTGCTTTACTTTGAACATAACAATGGGTCTTCACTGGTTTAAATAGAGAATGGAGGGGAAGATGGAAGATCGTGGGTGAGTGGGGTGTGTGAGTGAGTGAGGGTAAAGATGGAAGATTTTGGTGTGTATTGAGCAAAACATTTATTTGTCAAATTACTAAAGGTGTGCCCTGAGTAGTGGTTTGCCTTGAAATAAAATATGATGTGTAAATAAATAATTTTTGAATAAAAAAAATAATAAAATGAGGTATGATTTTCTTATATGTATTTATTATTGGTATTTGAAAATTTACTTGATAATTTTTTGATTATGTTGAGTTGGAATGTTATCTAAAAAAAATGTTGACAAGTTGTTATGGGCATGGTTTTGAAAACCAGACCGGACCAGCGGGTTCGACCGGTTGAACCATCGACCGATCAGGGTTCTGGTCTGGATATGCCCTCTAAACTGTTCGAAGTTAAAAACCGGCCTATTTAGAGAGAACCGGGAAAACCGGCGGTTGAACTGGCGAACCGATCGACTCTAAGCCGGTCGATGAAATTAATTTTTTTTTTTAATTCTTCTAACTCTTTTTTTATTATTTATTTCTTTTCTTTCTTATATATATATATATAATATAAGAATATAAGAATATAAGAAAATTTTAATTGGAAACTCTCTTTCAAGAGTCTCCTCTTGTAAGGAATTCCATTAACAGGTTGAAGTTATTGTAAAAGTCTCTACCTATTTATAAGAAAAAAAAATTCTTTCCAAAAAACTTAAGAAATCTATGTGGGATTCAATCAAATGTATTCGAGGAAATATTGAAATTTGATATCCCTCCAAAACTTTTGTTCTTCTTTCAATCAAATTATTTGAATTAAAATCATATGGAGGGAATATTGAATATTTGATTTCTTCTTCCAAAATTAAAATTAATAATATTTTAAAAAACATTATTATATTTTTCAGTAAAAAAAATATTATGAGAAATATTTAAGATAATTTAATATTTTTAATTTTTAATTTTATTACTTATGATAATACAGTTCGTCCTTGGTGGATGGGTCGGACTG
Source organism: Camellia japonica (assembly GCA_030407325.1). Taxonomy (NCBI): domain Eukaryota; kingdom Viridiplantae; phylum Streptophyta; class Magnoliopsida; order Ericales; family Theaceae; genus Camellia; species Camellia japonica. The sequence goes on from JAPPVO010000014.1 coordinate 46,198,001, forward strand.
ATCCAAGTCCTTCGAGCTCAGGTCCAAATGGTCAAGCCCACAAAGTAACCTGCAAACAAGTTCAATGGGGAATGGGGTAGTCCCCCAGCGAACTCTCCGACGAGCAAGTTAGTAGAGAAAGTAGAGAATATCGAGAGAGAGAGAGATGGGAGATAGAAAGCTTAACCTTCTTCTTGTCTTCCACATTTGCTTATATCCTTTGGTAATCATTTCGTTGTCTCTTCCAACCTGCCCTCCTCGTCGAAAGTCTATGCTGTAGCTTACCTTGTTCAGGGTAAGGGGGTCCTGTTCCGACGGGGAGGTGTTATCGTAATAAATGATGTGATGCGCTGCATTAATGGTGATGTGCAGTGGTAATAACTTTGCAGATTTTTGTCTCCTGATGTGGCTCGTCCTTCACCTGCCATGTCTGAATGCCATTGGCTCTTTATGCCATGTTGGATTCCAGCTGTTCTGGACTTCACCAGCTGGGTTATGTATTGGGCTCCGATTGATGGGCTTGGGTTGTTTATAGTGGTTCATGGCCTTTGTGGGCTTGTACACGTCAGTAGTCCCCCATTCCCGAGTGCAGCTTTAGTCCAACGAAGGGAATAGTAATGAAGAGGGGGAGGGTGTCAGGGCATGTTAATATGGAGGTCGGTCGGTAGGAGTGGCCGAGCTGGTGAACCGATCGGGAGGTGGTCCGATCGTTCAGGGTGACCTAGCGGAAGGGTCGATCGCGAGGATGGTCGACCACGGATGTTGGCCGAGTGGGAAGGTCAGCCACGAGGAGGGGCGACCATGAGGGTTGGTCGAGCGGAAGGGCCGACCGTGAAGCGGGTGACCGTGAGGGTTGGCCGAGCGGGAGGGCCGACCATGAGGATGAGCCGAGCGAGAGGGCCGACCGTGAAGCAGGCGACTGTTAGGGTTGGTCGAACGGAAGGGCCGACCGTGAAGCGGGCGACCGTGAGGGTTGGCCGAGCAGGAGGGCCGACCGTGAGGTTAGCTGAGTGGGAGGGCCGACCGTGAGGGTTGGCTGTGAGGAGGGCCGACCATGAGAAGGACCGACTGCGAAGGGTGAGGTGGAGGGGGAGTGAGGTGGAGGGGCGCATAGAGCTCAAGAGGCGGCGTGTCACGTGGTGATTCGAAGTGGAAAAGACAGGGTAAGGGCAGGAGGCAGTGGATCATGGTCGTACGCGTGGCAACATCTTGGAGGGGGGAGGTTAGGTGTTGGAGCAGAGATGAAACGATAGGTCATTATGGGTGTTGAAAAGGCAGTTTTGGCGGATGATTTGAAAAGTTTTCAAACTAGCGAAAATTAATTGGGATCCTTGGAAGACGGGCAAACCGTGGGCTTTTGGCATTATTCGATTCACCTATTTGCTTACAAAAAATCAAGACATCCTACACGTTAATTCCTTCGTTGCTCACGATACACCTCTGCAACACTTTTTTAATTTCCTTGCGCCTGCATCAGAAGCAATTCGCAGACACACCATAGAAATGGCCCAAGAGGGAACTGCGAATGTCAGGGTAGATCCCCTTGGCGATGATGATGCTGTGGAGTTAGCACAGCAATACAGGATGGAGAGGGTGGGGGAGTCGATTGCACGATCCCACGGTTCCACCATGATAGCGGCTCCAAAACCAATCAGCCAGGTGGAACCAGATCATTGGCACACGAAGGCTGACAAATCCATGATTACTGTGGCGGAGTTGGAAGCTATCCGCGAAAAAAACCAAATTCCTGCTGAAGTAGAGTTATTGCTGCGGACATCAACGGAAAGACCATCTGACGCCAGGCCAGGGCAGTTTTCCCTTTATGAGAAAGCTCTGAAGGGAGGATTGAGGTTGCCGCTGCCGCAAGTGGTGGTGGACGTGCTCAACCGCCTGGAGGTAGCACCGGGCCAACTGATGCCCAATGCATGGAAGATCCTGCTGGCCCGTGCGAGTGCGTGGCCGAAGGCAAATGAAGGGGAGGCGATGACAGTAGACGAATTCTTTGCATGCTATAAGGCCTCAGGGCAGCAGAAGACTTGGGTCACCCTGCAAGCAGCGGCAGGGAAGGGTTTGGTGGCGGGGCTGCCAACGTCAATCAAAGGTTGGAGACCACGGTGGTTCTATGTGTCCACCAATGGAGGGGTTGGGGTGCGCACGATGTGAAGGGTGCCCACCAGATCTGTGGAGCCAAAATTAGGGGCAGCAGCAGAGGAGAGAATAAAGAAGGTGAAGGCTCGGAGGGAGAAGGAGGGAGCCAGGTGGGACGAACTTGTTCAACCCTCAGCCTTGTTTGCGGCGGGGTTGAGTCCTCAATCGAGCGGTGGGGATGTGGAGTGAGCTGAATTGGAGGCAAGGAGGAGAGTGCAAGAGGCTGAGGATAGGGCCATACTGGCCAAAGCCACAAAATTTAAGGAGGCGCAGGGAGACCGACCTCCCCAGCCGATCGCGCGGGAGAGGGTCCGACCGCGCCCTAAGCCACTAGGGGGGAAGGACTTAAGCAGTTTTGTGCTGCGACCGCCCCCAGTTGACCCCGTGAAAGAACAGGCGAGAAAGGAGGATGAGGCTCTGAAGAAGAAGAGGAGTGCCCCTGAGGGGGCTGCAATGCCCCTGGGTCAAAGAAGGCGAAGGTGGTGAAGGTCGCCCTAACAATGGAGGTTGTAGAGGTCGCCCCAGCAGTGGTGGAGATCGTCCAAGGGGTCGAGAGGGCTGCCTCCGAAGTGTAGGCAAAGGGTGTGGCCAATGGGGCTGAACCAAGTGAAGAGGAAAAGACCCAAAGGGGTCCTGCGCCCCAAGGGGGTGTCGGTCTTACTAACGCAGTCTACCACGCTCAGGCGGTGGCTGGGCGGCTGAGGGAGAGGAGGGGCCAGCCAGGGTAGGTGCAGACCGCTTGGTGGTGATCGTGGAGGAAGCATCCGTGCGTTCAGCAGCTGCCAGATTCAATGAGGCTGACCTACTGAGGGGGTTATACTTTGCCCAAATGGAGGTAACCACCTTAGCAAGGGCTCTGCTAAGAAAGGTGGGGGCTGCAAAGCTGAAGGCGGATGAGGTCAAGGCTCAGCTTGCTAAGTTGAAGGAGGAGAGTGCAAGTTGGGAGAGTGCCCACACCGATCTGCAAGCAGTCAAGTTGGAGCTGGAGAACACACGTCGCCAGGTTGTGTCACTCGAGTTCCAGCTGACTGGCGAGCAGAAGAAGTTGGAGGAGGCCCAAAGAGCTTGTGCCGTCGCGGTCGAGCGGCATGAAGAGGCCATGGGGAGCAATGAAGAGCTGGTCAGGCAAAAAGATAAGGCAGACGTCAAAATTGGCGATCTGCAGAAGGAGCTGGAGGGCGAGCGTGCCAAGGCAGTGGAGGAGAGGGGGAGGCTTTAGAAGGAGTTGGAAGCAGAGAGAGCGAAGGCGACGGTGGAGAAGGAAGGCCTGAAGAAGGAAGTGGAGGAGGAAAAGGAAAAGGAAAACGGCGTCTGAAAAGGCAAAGGCTACGTTTGAAAGGGCAACCCTGCAGAAAGAGCTGGACGAGGAGAGGGCGAAGGCAGCTTCTGAGAGGGCGGCTTATCCCGATCTGTGCGTCGCAACAGTGGAGCAATTCAAAAGGTCTGCTGAATTTCAATGGCAGTTGATGCCGCGGTCGCCATCAGCCTGGCTGGGCAAGAATCTAGGGAGGGCGGGCCCATCGAGGATGACTGCTGGAGGCAGAACTGAAGAAGAAGTTATTGAGACTTCCAGCAGTCAGACTTCTATAAGCACGAAATGGCTAAGTACTGGGACAGTGGCTGGAAGATGTTCAAACGTAGAGCTGAAGAGCTGTTCCCAGACTTAGACCTTAGTAGTGTAACGATTGGCGAAGACGATGTGGCCCAAACCTCCCTGGACGAGGGCATTGAAGAAGAAGATCTTGTGTCCAGTGAAGAGGAGTGACTGGGAAAGAAGAAGGAAAAAGAGCTTACACAGACCCCTTTTTGTTTTGTTTTTTTTTTTTTTTTTTGATGTAATGTAATGTACTTGTGTACACATTTGTGAATAAATAAAATTTCAGCTGTGTTTTCAGTCGATTGCTTTTGCTTGTGTATAAATCAGTGTGAACTAAATTCAGGAACTCCTTGATGCATAGTAAAATTGAACTTGTATAAAAACTCAATGCAGAGTAAAGTAAAGAACTCCTCAATGCAGAGTGAAGTTGGACTGGTAATAAAAACTCAATGCAGGGTAAAGTAAAGAACTCCTTAATGCAGAGTGAAATTGGACTTGTAATAAAAACTCAATGTAGGGTAAAGCAAAGAACTCCTCAATGCAGAGTGAAATTTAAAATGTGATAAAATTATGTATCTGTGCTTGCCACATTGCTGAAATAGATGAGAGGGGTTTATTTGAGTCATGCTTGATGGGGGAGGAAATAATCTGATTAGTAGAGGAAAAATGTAAGAACGTCTTTGGAATTTGACTAAGTAAAGAGTGGAGTGAAAACTTCGACCTGGAATTGCGACTAAGTGTTCTACTAATGCCACAATTATGAAGTTTCACTGATGCTGCGAGCGACTTAGTCTTGGGCCTGGAATGGCGGTACTCAGTCTGATTGAGACTTGTGATGCTTGGTCTAGGTGAGGATTGGTCTGGCCGAGTGCAGCAGGCTCAGTCTAGCTGAGGCTTTTGGTACTCAGTCTGGCTGAGGCTTTTTGGTGCTCAGTCTGGCTGAGGCTTTGAGTGCTCGGTCTGGACGAGGCTTTTAGTGCTCAGTCTGGCTGAGGCTTTTCGGTGCTCAGTCTGGCTGAGTCTTTTGGTGCTCAGTCTAGCTGAGGCTTTGAGTGCTCGGTCTGGACGAGGCTTTTAGTGCTCAGTCTGGCTGAGGCTTTTGGGTGCTCAGTCTAGTTGAGACTTTGAGTGCTCAGTCTGGACGAGGCTCTTAGTGCTCAGTCTGCCTGAGGCTTTGAGTGCTCGGTCTGGACGAGGCTTTTTGGTGCTCAGTCTGGCTGAGGCTTTTGGTACTCAGTCTGGTTGAGGCTTTTGGTGCTCAGTCTGGTTGAGGTTTTTGTGAGTGCTGCAATCAAAATGTCATTGAGACACCATACAGATAACTGAGGTATATAAACGTCAAAAAGTTACATTGCATGAAAAGATAACAAGAATGTTCAAGCGTGTGAATTTGCCAAAAAGAAAATACAATGATTAAGCAATACAAAAGTAGTAGTTTATTCAAAGTAACGTTTCAAGTGTTCGGTGTTCCAAGGGTGCAGGAGCTCTCGACCTTCCAAATCCTGAAGTCGGTAAGTGCCTGGACGTGGTCGGGCTTTCACAATGTAAGGTTCCTCCCATTTGGCTGCCAATTTACCCTCAGTCGGATTTTTGGTGGCAAGAGTTGCTTCTCTCAAGACAAGGTCCCCAACAGCGAACTCCCTTGGTCGGACTTTGCGGTTGTAGTGTGTTCTCATTTTCTGTTGGTATGAGGCCAATCTGACAGCAGTGGTCTCCCTGAGTTCTTCAATTAGGTCTAGGTCTGCCCGACGGAGTTCTTCAGTGAGTGCTGGATCCGGATGTAAAACCCTGGGGGTAAGCAGACCGATTTCCACCGGAATGACCGCCTCAGCACCATATGTTAGACGAAAAGGGGTTTCCCCAGTGGGAGTCCGAGCGGTGGTGCGGTAAGCCCATAACACATTCGGTAGTTCCTCAGCCCAGAGTCCCTTAGCAGCTTCAAGCTTAGTCTTGATGATCTTCAGGAGAGACGGTTGGTGACCTCAACTTGGCCATTGGCTTGGGGATGACCGGGGGAAGAGAAACATGGTTGAATCTGGAGGTGGCACAGAACTTCCTGTACTTGGCGTTGTCGAATTGTTTGCCGTTGTCGGAGACAATGGCCTGAGGGACGCCGAATCTGCAAACGATCGACTGCCAGATGAACTTGGTTGTGTTTCGCTCGGTGATGGTCAAGGGGTTCTGCCTTTACCCACTTGGTGAAGTAATCAATGGCGACAATTGCAAACTTGGTCTGGCCTCGGCCGGTAGGAAGTGGACCAACTAGGTCAATCCCCCATTTGGCGAATGGGTAGAGGCTGCAGAGTGTGATCAGTTCAGTAGGAGGAGCATGGGAGATGTTGGCAAAGCGCTGACACTTATCGCATTTAAGCACAAAATCAGTGGCATCTTGATTGAGAGTCGGCCAGAAATAACCAGTACGGAGTATTTTGTGGGCTAAAGACCTGCCGCCCGAATGATTGCCACAAATTCCCTCATGGATTTCTTGCATTACATAGGTTGCTTGAGCCGAGTTGAGGCATCGCAGACATGGGCGTGAAAAGCCACGTTTGTACAAGACGCCACTGACCAGGACGTAGTTAGACGACCGAGCCCTGACCTTGGCGGCCTGCTGTTGGTCATCTGGGAGTTCTCCTGTTGTCAAAAATAAGAAGATGTCGGATTCCCAAGGGATGGGTTCATTTTGGAGGAACTGCACTTCTTGTAGGTCGGGTGAGATGGCCGGGTGGGCTAGGTATTTGAGGCGGACTCCATGGCTGAGGTCGAACTGGTCTGCAGAGGCCAACTGAGCCATCTCATCTGCCTCGGAGTTTTCTGCCCGAGGTATGTGCTTGATGTTAAAGGTATTGAAGAGGCGAACAAGGGGGAGTGCCATATCCCTGTAAGCCAGCATTGTGTCCTCCTTGGCGTCTAATTCCCCCGTAATTTGGCCGACGATGAGCTAGGAGTCGCTGAATACCCGAATGTGGCTGACACCAATGTCCTTGGTAAGGCGGAGTCCTGCTATCAATGCCTCATATTCGGCCTCATTGTTGCTGGCATCAAACAAGAAACGGAGAGCACATTTGAAATAGCCGCCCTCAGGGGAGGTGAGGATGAGGCCAGCCCCACTACCTCTCCTGCGGGATGATCCGTCAACGTTGAGAGTCCAAGAATGGGGGTCTTCTGGCTCGACAGGGGTTGGTGGAGGTGGAGAGGCAGTGGTTGGGGTAGGGTTGGTGAATTCTAGGATGAAGTCGGCTATGGCTTGTCCCTTGATTACTGTTCGAGGGCGGTAGGAGATGTCAAACTGGCTGAGTTCTACTGACCACTGCATAAGTCTGCCGGAAAGTTCTGGTTGTTGCATGATCTTCTTCAGGGGTTGGTCGGTGAGGACCACTATGGAATGGGCTTGGAAGTAAGGACGAAGCTGTCTGGAGGCGGTGACCAAGGCCAAGGACAATTTTTATAGCAATGGGTAATTCTGCTCCGCTCCCCTGAGAGCTCGACTGATGTAGTAGACCGGCCGTTGGACTGAGCCGTCTTCCCTGATAAGAGCTGCACTGACTGCGGTGCTTGACACTGCTAAATAGAGGAAGAGAGGCTCGCCCGTAACTGCCTGTGAAAGGAGGGAAGGATTGGCCATGCATTGCTTTAGCTACTGAAAAGCCTCTTCGGATTCAGTTGTCCATTCAAAAGTCTGCCGAAGAACTTTGAAGAATGGTAGGCACTTATCCGTTGCGCGGGAAATGAAGCGGTTGAGGGCAGCCACTCGGCCGGTGAGTCTTTGAACTTCTTTGACCGTTCTAGGTGACTGCATCTCAATCAAGGCCTTTATCTTCTCAGGGTTAGCTTCAATGCCGCGCTGGTTGACCATAAAACCCAAAAACTTTCCAGATCCTACGCCGAAGGCGCACTTCTCTGGGTTGAGCTTCATTTGGTACTTGCGAAGGGTGGCAAAGGTCTTTCGCAGGTTGGTCAGGTGATCAGTGGAGAGTTTGCTCTTGACCAGCATGTCGTCGACATATACTTCCATATTCCGACCGATCTGATAATGGAAAACGGCATTGACCAACCGTTGGTAAGTAGCCCCAACATTCTTTAGGCCGAACGGCATCACACGGTAGTGGTAGGTACCTCGGTCTGTGATGAAGGATGTGTGTTCTCGATCGGACGGGTGCATCAAGATTTGGTTGTACCCGGAGAACGCATCCATGAAACTGAGCATTTGATGACCGGCCGTGGCGTCGACCAGCAGATCTATGCGGGGGAGAGGATAACTATCTTTGGGGCAAGCCCGGTTTAGGTCAGAGTAATCGACGCAGAGTCGCCATTTGCCATTGTTTTTGCGGACTAGGACCACATTTGACAACCATTTAGGGTAGTCAACATTTTTGATGAATTGGGCCTCAAGGAGCTTGTCAACCTTTGCGGCTATAAGAGCATTGCGCTCCGGATGAAAGATGCGCTGCTTCTGGCGGTAAGGTCGGAAATGGAGTTCAATACTGAGGTGGTGAGTTATGAAGGAGGGGTCAATGCCTGGCATGTCTGAGTGAGTCCAGGCAAATACATCATTGTGCTCGGTCAGGAGGGCAGTAAGGTCGGCCTTGGCTTGGGGGGATAGTTGGCTGCCGATCTTGGCAGTTTTGGTGGGGTTGGTGGGGTCGATGGGAACCTCAACAAGCTCCTCCACAGGTTCACCTCTGACCAACTCGTCCTCATCTCGGACGTCAAGTCCTTCGATGATCATTTCCTCCTTCAGCTTGACTTCTTTGAGTGAGGCAATATAACACTCCCTGGCCATGGACTGCTCTCCTCTGACTGTTCCGACCCCAAGATCGGTGGGAAACTTGATGGCAAGGTGATAGGTGGATGTGATGGCTTGGAAGGCATTTAGGGCAGTGCGGCCAAGGATGATGTTGTAAGCGGATGGGCAGTCGACCACAAGGAAGGTGAGCAACTTCATGGTCTGTCGTGGGTACTCGCCGATCGTGATAGGGAGATCGATGGAACCGATGGAGGTCACACGATCGCCAGTGAAGCCGACCAGAGGGGTTTGGAGAGGAGACAAACTTTCTTCCCCAATCTTGAGCTGGCGGAAGCAATTGAGGAAGATGATATCTGAAGAGCTGCCGTTGTCAATGAGAACTCGTCTGACCTTGTAGTTGGAGAGGATGGCAGAGATGACAAGGGGGTCATCATGTGGGTAACGGATGCCTGAACAGTCGGTGTCCGTGAAGGTGATAGGTTCGGTCCACTGTTTCGGCTGTTTAAAGGGTCAGTCCACCGTTGCCACTGCTTTGTCTGAGCCCTGCCTTATTTTTCTAAGTTCTGCCTTCTGAGCTGAGCGGGATGGTCCCCCAGAAGCAAGGCCGCCTGAAATAACTCTGATCTCTCCCACTGGTGGAGGGGGATTACCTGGCGGTCGAGGCTGTTGTGGAGGGCGATCATGGCCTTGGTTAGGTTGAGCTGGCTGCCTGGGTGGGGTGCGCCGGCGGTTGTTTCTGGGGGGCTCGGTTCTTTGCCTCTGCTGTGGGCGAGTGTCCGTGAAGCGGCTGAGACGCCCCTGACATATTAGGGCCTCGACCTGATCCTTGAGGTTGATGCAGTCATTAGTGTTATGGCCATGGTCCTGGTGGAAACGGCAATATTTGGACTGATCTTTCTGATTGGAAGAGGTCCGCGAGGGTAGGGGCCATTTGAGAGGGTAGTCTCGTTGGATTTGGTTGAGTACTTGTTCCATAGGAGAATTAAGGGGGGTGTACCGCTCGAACCGACCAGGCGGTCGGGCTAGTGCCGACCGGTCTGCACGAGGAGGTCGGTCTGTATAGTGCGGTGTTTGGCTATTATACTGGGAGTTTCTGGGTTCTGGGTCTTTTCTCTTCTCTCTGGGGGTCGGGTTTTTGGTTATTGGATCCTGCCGAGCGGCTAGTGAATCTTCGGCATTCATGTATTTCTGGGCTTTGGAGAGTAGGGCTGCCATGGAGGTCGGGGGGTTTTTAGAGAAGGAGAAAAGGAAATCGGACGACCGTAACCCGGCCATGAAGGCCGTGAGGATGACCTTATCATCGTTTTCCGCTACTTGCAGGGCCTCAGTGTTGAAGCGAGTAACGTAACTGCGCAGCGACTCCCCCTCGGTCTGCCGGATGTTGAGGAGCTACGTTGCCGGACGACGTTGGCGCTGGGCTCCAATAAAATGGCTAAGGAAAGAGTCGCTGAGGTGCTGGAAGGTGAAGACAGAGTCTGGTGGTAACTGGCTGAACCATAGTCGAGCCGACCCCTTCAGTGTCACGGGAAAAGCTCGGCACATGATCTCGTCAGGGAAGGCATGGAGGATCATGAGGGTGCGGTAGGTCTCCAGATGGTCGATCGGGTCCGTCGTTCCGTCAAAAGAGTCGATGGTGGGCATTTTGAACTTGGCGGGTAGGGATTTGTCTCGGATGGAGGCAACAAATGGTGAGTTTGCCGTGGTGGAGGGTTTATGCTGGATGTTCTGCATAACCCCTTGAAGTTGGAGCTTCATGGCTCGGAGTTCAGCGTCCCAGAGGGGAATGTTGTCACCACCAGAGGGAGACAGGTGTTGGACGCTGCTGGCTTCTCCCTCGGGGGCTGGTGCTATGACTAATGGGTGTGGGGGTGGAGGTGGTGGATTTATATGTGGGTGAGGAGGTTGCACACCTTCCATGTTAGGTGGATAAGGTTACGGGACAGTATGGCTCGGAGTTCGTTCTTGGTTGGGTGGAATATTTGGAGGTGGTGGTGGATGCATGGGGAGGTTTCTTTGGAGTAAAGCATTTATTAGGGCCTGATTTTGCTCGGCCATACGGTTAATGCTGTTGGTAAGTTCGACGAAATACTGAGGTGGGTTGTTTGGATTTGTAGGGTCGGTTTGATGGTCGACAGCGTTATGGTGAGAGGCCATGGATCTAGTCGTGACTATACACCTTGATGGGTAGGAGAGAAAGGTTGTTGGGACAGGGCCTCCGGCGACAATGAGCACAACTGACGCACAGATAAGAGCTACTTCCCACAGACGGCGCCAACTGATAATACAGTTCGTCCTTGGTGGATGGGTCGGACTGATCCAAGTCCTTCGAGCTCAGGTCCAAATGGTCAAGCCCACCAAGTAACCTGCAAACAAGTTCAATGAGGAACGGGGTAGTCCCCCAGTGAACTCTCCGACGAGCAAGTTAGTAGAGAAAGTAGAGAATATCAAGAGAGAGAGAGAGATGAGAGATAGAAAGCTTAACCTTCTTCTTGTCTTCCACATTTGCTTATATCCTTTGGTAATCATTTCGCTGTCTCTTCCGACCTGCTCTCCTCGCCGAAAGTCTATGCTGTAGCTTACCTTGTTCAGGGTAAGGGGGTCCTGTTCCGACGGGGAGGTGTTGTCGTAATAAATGCTGTGATGGGTTGCATTAATGGTGATGTGCAGTGGCAATAACTTTGCAGATCTTTGTCTGCTGATGTGGCTCCTCCTTTACCTGCCATGTGTCTGAATGCCATTGGCTCTTTATGCCATGTTGGATTCCAGCTGTTCTGGATTTCACCAGCTGGGTTATGTATTGAGCTCCGATTGATGGGCTTGGGTTGTTTATAGTGGTTCATGGCCTTTGTGGGCTTGTACACGTCAACTTATATTTTAATTTAAATATAATTTAAATGTATTTATTATGTCACGGATCGATTTCGGTTCAACTCGACTTTTGAACCGGTGACCCATTCACTCGATCCCTTTTCTGATTCGTTTACTGGTCCGGTTTTTAAAACATTTGTGGGTGTTTAGGAATATGTTATTTTAGTTTTTGACTATTTTAGTATACTAAAATTTTTGTATTTTGGAAGATGATTGAATTTTTTTGTATTTGGATGTAATATTTATGAAAGAAAAAGTGAAATGATTATGAATTTGATGTGACATTTTGTTTTATTAGCTATTTTAGCTTTTTTTTTTCTTTTTGTGAATTTTAGTCAAAAAATAGCACAAACCCACTTGCCAAACAGGGCTATTGTAAAATTTATAAAAATTTATAAAAATTTAAATCGCTAAATCAATTCGCATCCATTCGCTAATCCGCTCAATCCGTATCGGCCAATCTGGCGGACGAATACGAATTGATTTTTTCTAATCTGCCAATCCGGCGAATGGATGACGAATTAAAAGTTCCCCAGTCGCAATCGAATCGCGAACACTCCTAACTGCAGGTTTGTCCTCCATAAAGAACAGACTAAGCACTCGTTTGGGAAGACGGGTTGGGTTGAGTTGGGTTGGGTTTGGGGCTATTTTAGTCACAAAAAGACAAAATAGGTTTTTTAGTCTAATAAAACAAAATATCACATCTAACCTATAATCATTTCATTTTTTCTTTTACAAAAGTCAAAAAGCCTATCCCAAACGAGACTTTTTAATCCTAGACTAAAATAGTTAAAAAGTTAAAAAATCAAAAAGTCAACCCACTCTCAAATGAACTCTAATATTTTTCTTATTTTTTCTGAACAATCTTACTTTTACATATATATATATTTCACATATTTGAATCTCTATCAACGATTCACACATGAGTACCTCACATTTTTAGGCGTCTACACCGTTGATGATTCTTGTCCTACACCATTCCATCGCCCTTGGATCCAAGATTTATAAAAAGGCTTGAATAGATTTATAAAAACTCTTTTTTTTTCTTCTTTTTTTTCACTATAGATTTATGAGCCAAATAAAAGGGAGAGAGAGAGACAAAAAAAAAAAAAAAAAAAACAAAACAAAACAAAACAAAACAAAAAACTTTGCATTAGATTTGTTGCCTTTTGGCTTATTTTGAAAAAGTAGGTTAAAAATTAATTCTTTGACTTTTTTTTGATTTTTTTTAAAAATTATATAAAAAAATAAGAGGTGATGTTATTCAAAAAAAGCTAAAAAAAAAACTAAATTTTTAGCTTTTAACCTAATTAGGGGTGGTAAGGATTTCCAAAAGGGAATGACTTCCCTCCAGTTGGATTAGAGGGTACTGTTGGGTCTGTGGAGGTCCACCACGAGTCCCGTTTCGATAATCTGAACCATTCAATGTGTAAAACTCGTCAAGTAATATATACTTATAAAATATCACGTTGATCGAATATCGATAATTATGATCTTTTGTGATCGGATATCGTCAAGTAATATATACTTATAAAATATATATTATATGCGTCAATTATGGTCTTTTGTGATTTTTGGCTATGAGCCAAGAGGTGTGCAGTTATAACTCAATGTGATTATCAGGCCTAAGTTTTATTTTATTTTTTATGTTTTAACTCATTGTAGTGATAGTTGTAGGCTTATTTTGAGAAGATGGTTAAAAATTGACTTTTTAATTTTTTGACTTTTTTTAAAAAAAATGTGAAAAAAATGTGAGAGATGATGTGATTCAAAATAAATTAAAAATTGACTTTTGAATTTTAACTGGCTTCCCAAAAAAAGCCATAATATAGTTGTTATTTTGATTATGACTAAAATATTTTTTATTACGACTTAAGTAGTGTTTGTTTATTGACTTTGCTTATAACACAAAATAATATTAAAATAACAAAATATTGATGTAGCAATTTTAGTTTATATCTCAAAATCAAAACTAATTAACAAGTTTATAACCGTTAATAACTTCCACGTGACTGTTTGTAATGGGTGGCTTAGGTTGGTTTGGGGTGTCTTAAGAAAGTGTATTTTTTGTCTTTTTACGAAAAGATATGCAGAAAAATAGAAAGGTGATGTAATAAAAAAAAAGATAAAAAGATGGATTATATAGGTTATGTCAAACCTAATCTATTAAATTTTAAATTCAAGTAGCAAAACGTAGTGACTTTTGAAATACAACCTTGTCTGAGTTGATGTTTCCACCTATAATTATGGTGCTATCTCATTAATAATCACGAATTATTTAAATTTAATTTTAAATTTTATTAATTATTAATTACGGTTAAAATTCGTAATTTAAATATTTACAGTGGTGTTATATATATCAACCGATATATTAATTAGTGTATTAACATATATTATAATATTATCACTGACTTCACTCATTATACAAATTATAAATATTAAAAAATTTTAAAATTATATTATATCATCTGTTAATATATTAATTAATATCTATAATATTATTTAAATATCTATTATCACAGTCAAAAAACGTGGATGAGTGATATGTTAATCACGGTCAGAACAGGTTGGATACATTAATAGTAATAAAGGATATGGGAGATTGGGAGTGGCTTGGAGGTTAGGATGGTTAATGCAAACAATTGGAGTAGCATGAACCACTTTTCATCATGGATGCTTCTGTTACCACAAAACATGGATGCTTCTGTCGCCATTTTTGTGGTGCAAACATGAGGGTTGCGTTTGGTAGAATTTTTTAAATATAATTTGAGAATAGAGTTATATTTTGAGTTTATAAGTTTTGAAATTATGATATAAGTGTGAAAAATTTATTTGGTGAATGAGTTTTGAAAAGAGTTTTGAATTAAGTGGAGAATTTTTGATGTGACATATGATATTTGATACAAAAACTTACAAATCATAATTAAACACACAACTCAAAATTCTATTAAAGCTCATAAAAAATTTTGAAAAATTCGAAAAATATTTTTTGTTGAATATATAAAAATTAACATGTGTCAATTACAAAATAATAATAATAATAATAATAATAATAATAAAATAAAATAAATAAATTGCATTGTTCCTGTCAACTGGCCGGACGACCGGTTAGCCCAAATTTTTCCGCCTTCGACTGAGTTTTCAAAAGTGAGCGTGAAATTAATTTTTGAAAACTATAACCAAATACCATATGTAAACTAAGAGCTGGAATCACAATTCCAAAGCTCTTCCAAACAGAGCCGAAAACTTTAATGGTATGAGATTCATTCCGCCATATAGGATTATTTATTATGAAGCACGGGTACTGGTATGAGTATTGATACTGGTACGATTCGAGTATATTGATATGGTAAAATCCAAAAAAAGTAAGATATAAGTACGGCTTGATACGCTTGTAAAAAAATAATTATTTTTAATTTAGAGTAATGCAAAAATTAATTAAATGATTTAATTTGTTAAGATTCAACCTATAATTAACATTTAATGTCAAAAATAAAGGTATAAATCAAAATTAAATGACAACATATTAAATAACTTACAAACCATAGTTTAATTTTAAAATCATGCTAAGCATAAAACTAAAAATAAAAAAGAAGTCTAGTAAAAGGAGTTTTATTTTTGTGGTAGAAGAAAATATTGTTTCAACTGAGATACAGTACGGTTTTGATATATATTAAAAGTAAGTTTGGGTACGCCAAAAATTAAGAAGAAAAAAATTTGAGTACGTATTTCGTGTACCCGGTACGTATGTAGAAGTACCATACGAGGCACCATACATCAATAAGTATTCGGTACAGGTATAGCATATTTTTCAAAATAGTCATGCTTCATAGATTATTTATTATATCTTTCTATAATTGCAATATTCAAGTGTGTTTATATAATAAGATTCATGTAAGCAATGTTTTCTAGAGAAATATTTAAACAAGTAACATTATGTAATATTCTAGAATATTTTTTTATTTTTTTATTTTTATAAAAAAAAAAGGTTTCAAAATGTTATTTTGTAACACATGGATATTCAAAAACAAAATTAAAGTTTTTGCCTTCTCTTTCTTGAGAACTTTAATAAACTTTAATCTTCTAGGAAAAATCCAAATTGAGAAAACCTTTTATGTAACTTTTGGTTAAAGAAGGATTTATAAATTATGAAAAATGTGTAAAAAAAGAAAAAAAAGAAAAAGAAAGACTGTGAGCAATGAAATCATAGTTTAGTAGCAACTTTATATTATGTTTGAATAGTAGATTTGAAAATTATATTTGATAGGGTTGTCTTTAATCAACACTCCTGCTATTGTGAGTATTGTTGGAATCTATGCCAAATTACTGGAAATTGTAGTTTTTAGTGATGGTTTGCTGATTGGGTGTTTAAGAAAAAATGTTGGCAAACTGGGTGTGCCGCTTTGTAGTTCATGTTGCTGGTTGGACTCTAGATATGTAGGGAATTCCTCATTTTTCTTTTAATTGAAACACATGTGTGGACCAAATGTCAACTTTGAATAAACTTTTTTTTGTTTTATTTCTCTTCCATTGTAAATTTAGAGTTATAAAAGACTACATCTATGCATAATCATAAAGAAAATGAAAAAACATAAAGAAATTTATTTTTATATTTAAGAAATATTTGTAAAATATTATTTTTTCTGACTTGTAACACTAACTACTAAGAACATTTACAATCAATAAAATTCACAATTATGTTGTGATCATCAGAGAAAAAGGGTTTGTTATGTTGCATTGTTTATCTTTTACATTTTGATTGTTTTACTCATTTTGATTATCTCCTAAAAAAAAAAAAAGTTTGTTATGTTGCATTGTTTATCTTCTTTTGAACAGTAAAGTTAAGCATAATTATTATCTTTTAAAATTGATATGTAGTTATCTAATTCTATATGAATGACCTTCATAGGCAAAAAAAAAAAAAAAACAAACAAACAAACAAACAAACAAACAAATTATACATGAAACCCAAGTAAACAAGACATCAACTCAACATCACTGAAATTTATAGTAGATGATTTGAGATTTGTAAATATGTCTTCAATGTCTATTTTCTTTATATTATAATTACAATTATGAAAATTTTCATTTTAAAAATATAATTATACAAGATGAAATATTACCTGCAATGCACGTGCACTATTACTAGTATATCTGAATATAGAGAGGGGTGGATACTTGCATTCTAAAACAAAAGAATGTTGAGATTTAATACAGGCACTAGAAATTTTCACATGAATCCAGAATACTCCAAAAAATTCTAAAAAATCCGGAAGATTCTAGAACATTCAAGAAAAATCCGAAACATTAGAGAAGCTTTGAGAAATCTAAAAGGTTCCGAAAGAATCTAGAATAGTTTAGAAAATTATAATTAACTCTATTATGTACTATGGTAGTTTAGATAATTCTGGAACATAGTGGAAGTATGAGTAAATCCTAAAATATTCTACAATCAAATTTATCACCACTCATTTTGTGAATGAGTTCTTCACCAGTATAATTATAGTTCATGTGCTAGGCATTGAGTGATCAAGTGATTTAGGGAGAGGTGTCTTAAAGTCTTATACGAGGAAGACATGAAGTCTAAATGTGAGTGCTTAAATGTATTATGTGAGTGAATAAGTGAGGTGTATTAATGTGTGGTTGTGTACAAATATACTTGAGAATTATCAATAAAAATTGTATTTTTTGGTACACTAATAGATATAAACATATCAAGTCACTCGTAGATTCGTAGTGATGAAACCCAAATATTAGCTTTTACAAATTTTCTTGTTCAAAAAAATGGTAGAAACTAACTTGCTTTTCTAGTTAACTTGCTTTTGTATTGATCTTAACTCATTTGTTTTCAATCGATAGATGGAGAAGACGATTGGTGACGCCGTTAGGAGTTCTTTACCGCGAGATTCTGTTGCCTCTGGAAGATCTTTGACCACCACCTCCAGGATGCAATCCTCAGTAAAGTTTCACTTAGAAGAGGTTTCAAGAATCCGTCCTTGAAAAAATAGAAAAACAATTATAAAATAACAAGACAACGGCCTTGTTTGGTAGAGCTGTGGGAAAGTGCTTATAGCTTATGCCTAAATAGCTTATAAGCTATAAGCTATAAGCTAAACCAAACACATCAAAATAGCTTAAATTAAGCTGAAAGCTGAAATAAGCTGTAATTAAGCTCTGCCAAACAGGCACAACAAATGGAAACAACTGACAAAGGAAAAAGATAATAACCATGTAATCTCTTCGGGACAATTACTAGCACAACACATATGAGCACAAACATGATGCAAAGCGGAGCAAGCGTCTCAAAAACAAAATCTGCTATGGCATTAATTTCATTCACCATCTTCTTTGGCTATAAACAAATAAAAAAAACATAAATAAACAACAAATAATAATAATAATAATAATAATAATAATAAAATCCAAAAGGGGGGGGGAGGGGGGGAAATGTGTATACCAGCCCCATAACGTAATTATTATAATGCCCAAGCATTACTTTGTAAAACCCAAGAACATATATAGTAGGACTTTGAAGCCAATCTGGTCTATCATCTTGCTTCCTATCTTTTTCAATTTTTGGCAACATGGACGTCTCTAAGCTTCTCTACTAACCAAATAGCTCGAGCTTGACTCGTGTTTGGTTTCTCTAATTTGTTTGTCAATCTTACAATGAAGTATGAATTCTTATTTATTTATGTTCTTTATCTTCATTGTAAGATTGATAAACAAATTGATATTCCGATCGCCACTTCCAAGATCTCTACATCATTGCCAAGCTCCTCCTCCTCTGACGCGGATATTGATTACCTTAGACTTGAATTTGAGTGGGATCTGAAGAGGGTCATTTACAACTCTACATCAAGCATAAGTAAAACAAGGAGAAGACCACAAGCCCAAGGGTAACACCTGGGCCTAGTAACGTTACAAGATCAGAGCGTCAAACCCAAGCGCGAGTTTGGGCCGAACTAATGTCCAATGCCCCAAACCATGTGCACCAAGCATTTACTTGAACAAGAGAACCAAGGGACCAGACATGAAGACCAAGTGTGATCCTAAGCTTAACGGACCGAGTGGTCAGAACCACGCAGTCCAAGTACGAACTTGGGCCGAACGTAACTAAGGTGGACGACCAACTCGAATCAATGTGTTGAACTATGCATAAGAGCGTCCGGTACGATCCAATTGCGCAAATTAACTCGCATCCAATACATGGAAAGAGCGCATGATCCTCCGCGAATAACGAAATTACTTAACAAATTCTTTGCTCTTCTCCAATGAGGAGCGACCTAGTATAATGGCTGAGTGTCAGGTGGCAGAGAGAGAAATTTGGTAAGCAAGTCAAGTGGTCCTTATAAAAGGTAACCTCACTCTCCTTTGGGGGGATCGATCTCTGGAGACTCTAGACACACTCTTTCTCTCTACCTTCGCTCTACGAGATTCTGATACTGCCGCGACCATCGGAGGGGTTTTTGATCGAACCCTAATCAGACAGCCTAACCATCTGTTTCTTGTGTAGGTCTTCACTCATCAGTGCACCAGGGTTCGTCCACGAAGCTCCTCTACACTCTATTGTGGAAACCAATCCGCACATTTAGCACCGTCTATAGGAATCGTTCTTTGATCGCTTCGCCACGAACTTTGGTAATGGGTGTTGAGGGAACCTCACAACCTTAGATTGGAGAGAAGACTCCTGGAACGGAGAAAACCAAAGACAAGGGTTTAGCCTTCCTTACTGGGAACGATGACCTGATGGACCGCGACTGTCTGGCCTTTGATGCTAAGTGCTCAACTGAGGAAGCAGGTAGTGCCTCAGGGTGAGCCAAGGAAGTTTGGAGGGGGATTGTTGCAGCAACGAAGGCATGCTCCACCTCTGCCTTCACGACGGGAATGGTCTAACTATGGTCCTACTCGTGGTGAGTGTAGCTACCCGATTCTAGTATGCAGTGAGGAGGCCAGTAGTAGAACGAAGAATCCTCGAGAGGATTCTTGCAAGAGACAGAAGACTGTTAGTCATCATTTGATAATCTTTCATTCTAGGCATCTTCGTGACGAGCGACCACGTGACTTGAGAACATGTTTGACCAACAACCGAGGAGACGACTGATGGTCTAACAAGGAAGTGAAGCGGCGGCTAGAAATAGAGAAGGAGTATCTAGATCGGTTCGTTCATCAAATAAAGCGTCGTGCTTTGGACTGACTAGTCTCTTTCCCCATTTTCCCTGAGATTAAAGCGATGGAAGCTCCACAGAAGTACAGTCCACCGAAATTAATCCTTTATGATGGGAAGTCATACCCCCTAACTCACATCAGCCACTACCACCAAATGATGTAACTTTGGAATCAAAAGGATGCGTTCATGTGCAAGGTTTTTGCCTCTAGCCTTGGAGAGCATGACCTCCGATGGAACGACAAGCTTTCTCCTCAATCAATCTATGATTGGGCTCAGCTCTCTGAGGCCTTCCTCGTACGGTTTTTTTCTAATAGCCGAATCCCAAAGGGATTGGACACCTTTTTCAATGTTCAGAAGGATAAAAAGGAGTCCTTGCGTGAGTACACTCGGCGATATTGAGAGGCATATGGCGATTTAGAAGAAGATATTTGTAGCGAGCCATTAGTAGCTCTATACTTCAAACAAGGCCTCTCTCCTTCACATAAGCTTAGGCAGTCATTGATGAAACGACCTACCTTTGACTTGAAAGAGTTGAGGGCCCGGATAGAAGAGCAAGCCTGTATGGAAGATGATGCTGCCTCTATACAAGTGTCAGTTGCAGATGATGGTATTAAGGCCTCCTAGCAACATAGGGCTGAGCAGCCTAGGAGGGAGGACTAGAGAAAGAGGCATCAATAAGTAACTCACAGTGGAAACTGAAGAAGAAATGAGTAGATCCTACGAAGCCATAACCACTATGTTCACGGATCCAATCTACAGACTCCTAGAAAAAATCAATGGAGAACCTTACTTCATTTGGCCCCCCAAGATGATAAGGGACCCTGCTCGAAGCAATCAGGAGTGGCAGTGCTCCTACCACCGTGAGAAAGAGCACAAGACGCAGAACTGCACAGACCTTAAGAGGCATCTAGAGGACTTGATCACTATCGGCCACCTCCAGCAATGGATTGATGTTGAGAAGACAATGGAAAAATAGGGGCAACCCCTAGCCCCTCCACTAGAGAACCAATCCCTAAGGCTAGTGATCAATGTCATCCATAAGATGATCGATCCCCAAAGGGAGAATGCCCTTTGTGGCGAGATTCAGAGAGCCACTTACTTGCAACAAGTCTTGTCAGTAGGACCACCGTTCAAGAAGTCTAGAACGGAAGCAAAGCCCTATCGATTTGACATTGTGTTCTCTGAGAAGGATTTGGAAGGGATCCAACATCCCTATACTGATGCCCTCATCATTACCATCGGTGTGGCAAACAAATTTGATGTGAAACGAGTCCTAATTGATCAAATGAGCACCGCTGACATTATGTATTATGGCATTTTCAAGAAGCTAGGTCTTGATGAGCAACACTTAACCCCTACAATCTCTTCTCTGGTCGGTTTTAATGGACAGACAGAGTGATTGCTATCACCTTATCTGTCACAGCAAAGTCCAAAGTGGTCCCTATCGACTTCTTGATGGTCAACACTCCATCTCCTTATAACGCAATCCTCGATCGACCTTGGATTCATGCAATGAAGGAGGTTCCATCCATTTACTACCAGATCGTCTGTTTCCTAACAAAGAATAGAGTGAAGGAGATTAGGGGCGACCAAGTTGCAGCGAAGCACTGCTTCATCGCTGCCATGAAGTTTAAACAAGCATGCAAGGAAGTCCAAATAGTCGAACTGCCTGATCAGCTTGTACTGGAAAAACATTGGCAGAATACTAACAGAGAAGATGGTGGAGGACCTGAAAACGATCTTGGTAGACAGATTAGATCCAAACAAGTTCTTACTACTCTACACTTCGTTTTTCACCCGAAAGAAGGAGTAGTTACTAGCTCTCCTCTATAAGAATATTGAAGTGTTTTCCTGGTCTGCTTATGAGACGCCTGGGTTGGACCTCAGGTTTGCATGTCACCAACTCAATGTCCAACCAGGAGCTCGGCCCAAAAGAGCAGACGATCATCCGCAGAGCACACAAAAGCGGTGATCCAAGAAGCAGATAAGTTTCTGGCAGCCGGGGTCATACGAGAGGTGCAATATCCAAAATGGCTGTCTAATACTGTCGTGGTGAAGAAAAAGAATGGCAAGTAGAGGGTGTGCATCGACTTCATTAGCCTCAACAAAGCTTGTCCTAAGGACAACTTTCCTCTCTTACGAATAGACTAATTGGTAGATGCAATGGCCGGACATGAATGGATAAGCTTTTTGGATGCCTATAATGGCTATAATCAAATCCCCATGTTTGGCCTTGATTAGGAGAAGATAGCATTCGTTAGCCCAAGGGGCATCTACTGCAACAAAGTGATACCCTTTGGGCTGAAGAACGCCAATGCGACCTACCAACGGATGGTCACCAAAATGTTCAAGGACCAACTAAGCAGGACCATGGAAGCCTATATAGATGACATGGTGGTCAAGAGTAAATTAGCTTAACACTATCTGAGAGACTTAGAAGAAGTGTTTCAAATCCTAAAGACCCACAAGCTTCGCTTGAACTCCTCAAAGTGTGCATTCGGGGGTAGGTTCAGGGAAGTTCTTGGGAAACATAGTGACCAGGCGAGGCATCAAAGCCAACCCCGACTAGATCAAAGCCCTCCAAGACATTAAGGCACCTACGAAGGCTAAAAAACTCCAAAAGTTCGCTGGCATGGCCGCAGCATTGAATTGTTTCATTAGTCGGTCTTCCAATCGAATGAGACCCTTCTTCTTGCTTCTAAGGAAGAAGACAAGCTTTGCATGGGATGACCAGTGCTTCGAAGCACTCACAGAGTTGAAGAAGTATCTTTTTTCCCTTCCTCTTTTGTCCACTCTAATCCTCAACGAAGAGCTCTTTCTCTACTTAGCTGTCTACAATCACACTATGAGTGCAGTCTTGACTAGAGAGGAAGGGAAGGAACAAAAACCAATATACTATGTTAGCAAAACTCTCCTGGATGTTGCAATCAGATACCTGCCACTGGAGAAATTGGCATATGCCCTATTGATCGCCTCTAGGAAGCTTGCTCACTACTTCCAAAGACACTATCAATGTCCTCATTGAGTACCCTCTCAAGTCTGTGTTCAGCCGAACTAATTTCTTGGGCCAGACAACAAAGTGGGTAGTAAAATTAGGGGAGCTTGACATTAAATTCCAGCCACAGATCGCTATCAGAGCTTAAATGTTAGCAGACTTTGTGGCTGAATTCACTTTAGGACCGACCAACCTCTTTGAAGAGAGCTCGGCCCTAGTAACCAGAATCCACAACACTTATCAAACCCCTATTGAGGCATAAAAAATTTTCATTGACGATGTCTGGCAACTGTTCGTTGATGGATCCTCCAACCAAAAGGGTTCTGGAGTAGGGATGGTCCTTATTTCACCAGAAAGGTTTATTTGGGAGCAAGCCATCAGACTGTGATGGAGGGCTTCCAATAACGAAGTGAAATACGAGGCTCTACTGGTCAGTCTACCCAGTGCCGAACACTTTAATGCAGAGGAATTACTTGTTTATAGCAACTCCCAACTTGTGCTGAACCAATTGACTGGAGTATATGAAGCCCGCAATGAGTTGATGACATCCTATGCTGAACAAGCTAAGCACCTTATTTGTAAATTTCAAGTTATCAAGGTTGAGAAAATTGGCCGAGATGGAAATAGCCACGCTGATGCCTTAGCCTGTCTTGGCTTCTCTATAGACTCCAGAAATGGCCGCAAGATATGAGTCAAATTTGTTCCTTAACCGACTATCGATCCACCTAGCTCGGTCTTTTGTACTGACCACGGTTCGAGTTGGATGGACCCTCTTCTTGCCTTCCTAAAAAATGGCACCCTTCCAGATGACAAGAAAAAAACACATAAAATAAGGCACCAAGCTACGCGATTTTGGGTCTCACCCTCGGGCAAGCTCTATAAGAAGTCTTACCTCGATCCATATCTTCTTTGTGTTCATCCCAACCTTGTGGAGAATTTTCTTTATGAAATCCATGAGGGGATCTGTGGGGGTCACATTGGATGTCAGTCCTTGGCACACTCATGGGTACTGGTGGCTGTGTATGTAGAAAGACGCTCAACAGTATGTCCGAAAATGTGACAAGTGCCAAAGATTTGCCCCACTCATTCATCAACCAACCAAGAACCTAACTCCCCTCACCAGTCCATAGCCATTTGCATAATGGGGTCTGGACATCGTTGGACCTTTGGCAAGGCGTACTGCCAACAAAAGGTTCTTCGTTGCTGCCACTGACTATTTCACTAAGTGGGTGGAGATTGAAGCCTTAGCAAGCATAAAGGAAGTTGACATGAAAAGGTTCGTTTGGAAGAGTGTCATCACTCGATTTGGCACCCCTAGAGTCCTACTCTCTGATAATGGTACCCAGTTTCATGGGAAGGTGTTTAAGAAACTCTGCTTTGACCTAAAGATTGAGTTTAGAAACTCTACTCCAGTCTACCCTTAAAGCAATGGTTAAGCCAAAACATCTAACAAAACAGTCATTAATGGGATTAAGAAGTGCTTGGAAAAGACCAAAGGAAAATGGGTGGAAAAACTATCAAATGTCTTATGCTTATACAGGACTACACCAAGGCGATCAACAAGGGAGACACCCTACTCCCTCACCTATGGAATGGAGGCCGTCATCCCTCTAGAGGTCGGTCTCCCCACAATTCGGTCTGCAATCTTCGAACCAACAAACAATGATGAGGCCATCGCTCAAGCTCTAGACTTGGCAGAGGAACGCAGAGAGGCCGCCCTCATTCGCTTGGCAGCCTATCAGCAACAACTTACTAGAAGTTTCAATATGAATGTGTTTATGAGACAATTTCTACTTGGAGATCTGGTACTAAGGAAGGTCATGGATCACAAGAAGGTCCTTGGGAAAGGGAAGCTCGGACCCAACTGGGAAGGGCATACAAAGTCACCTCTGCCTTGAGCAACGGAGTTTACTATTTGGCTGACCTAGCAGGTAAGCCCATTCCCTGTCCTTCAAATGTTGCCAATTTGAAGAAATACTATCAATGATATAATGACTTGAACATCTTTCAAATGTAAGCCCTATCTTATGAGTATCAATGAAATAACCTTTTCTCTACAAATTGTGTTTTTTTTCATGTATCGTACATATTTTTGTTCGGAAATTGAGCGAGATTGGGTTATGGGTCTATAGACACCCCATTTTTAACCATTCTCAAGACTCGGACGTCATCACTTGTGCACTTGATGATTATGATTGCATGTGTTCGTTTTGAGTGCTCGAAGTCGTCGGCAGAGTGCCCTGTCTTGAGCTTTGAAACCTTATCTGTTTTGTGCCTTGCTTTGGACCAAAACCTTGTTGTCTCTTTCCTGGAGCTTTTGGTGACCTGTCGGCCACCACCATAGGTTGTCGGCCATGGATAATGGTTGTTGGCCATGGATGTAGCCGGCCGGCTACCAGTGGTGGCCGACGGCCACCAATGCCTTTTTCCAGATATTTGTTGATAGTTGTACCAGCTGTTAGCACAATGAGCTGCATCTCCCTACACGTGTATGGTGGGATGTTTCTAAGCTCAAAGAGTGTTTTCTATAAATATGGGGGTTCCTCCCCCATTTTGAGGGGTTAGCAATTTTGGAGCAAAATTCTCTCTCTCTCTCTAGATTCCTCTCTCTCTTGCAAATTTGTGTGTGTATACTTAGTTTCTTTACACTTTAGCCTACATCCCCTAAACCAAATTCTCTCACCTTTGAGCTGAGGTTACTTGAGGCCTTCTTGGAGTTCTTGAGGGTGGTTTTGGCTTGTATTGGTGCCTAAAGGTGTTCTTTGCTTCAAGAGGTAGAAAACTAGTCTTGTTAGCTTGCTTTTAATACTTGTTTTGCCATCTATTTCAATTATTTTTGGCCTGGTTTTGAACTATAAGAAGCTCTATTTTTGTGACTTAAAAGTGATGGTTTGAGCCCTTTTTTAGTTAGGGGTGGTTCACCCTTCTTGCTTCTTTGCTTGTATAGCTTTTGTGCTTTTCATTCATCACTTTCAAATAAACTTTTCTGGATCTTTTAACCACTGAATTTCAGAGTATTTTCAGTGGCCAAAAACTTATTTTGAAGTTCAAAATTGGAGGGGTTAGCCTCCCCTCCTCATGTCTTGTTTGCATACCTAGTTAGCTTCATATGTTAGCATGTTTTTCTAGCCTAACTTAGTTTGATTCCAGCATGTTTTACGCTCTATTTTAACATGTTTTAGCTCTGTTTTGGGCTAGTTAGTTTGTTTGAGTCTTGTTTTGCATAGTTATAGTGTTAATTCCTTCACTAGTTAAGTGTTTTAAGGTTTTAACCATCATTGGTTTGAGTTGATTGCATGTTTTTAGTGCTTTTATCACTCAATTTCAGCACATACAATCTCTGCAATCTCCCTCATTTCTTCACTTTTTCATTTGTTTTGAGGGTTGTTTCAACCTTATGGTTGCTTAAGCTCGAGGTTGAGGCTCATGCTTAATGGTTTAATCCTCTTTTGAGGGTTCATTACCAACGGCATGAAACTTCTCTCATGTCTTAAACTATCCATTGGTTGACACTTCTTTCACTTTAGAAGACACTCACCAATAGTCAAATTGATTAATGAATGGTTTGGTAATTAAAATGAGTAAACAAAATTGACAAGTAAAAGTGTGCAAGATAAGCATTCTTTGTATTGCATTGCATGTGTTCAAATCGGACGTTAATTTGAACACAAGGAAAATTGAACATTTTATACTCAAAGTGATGAAATGTGTCATTTTCCTAGGTCACCATTGCTCTTAATCATGCATGATAGGGTGGTGGTCATTTTGGTCTTATTTGTACATTTATTGAACTTGTACAAACTTGGTGCCTTAGCCATCATACATGGAAATTGCTTGATTGATGGTTTGAGGGCCAAGAGTTTCTCTCATTTGAGCTTGTGTAATGATAAGGAGGGTAAACAGTACAAGCAACCTGTAAGAATACATTGTTTTGCTCTGTATTGCTCTCTGTTGTAGCATGGAAGTGTGAACCAGCAGTGGCCAACAGCCACAACCAGTGCCACCATTGGTAGCAGACCGGCCCCTTGTCCCTCTTGTCGGCCATCAGTGATTTTTGCACAATGTAATGGTAAGATGAAGCAGAGATTTTCTGGAAGTTGGCAGAATTTTCAGTGATCAAACGTGCAAACAGAGGCTTGCAGCAGCAAGTCAGTGGCTTTTCGGGTGTAGAACCGAGCATGCACATGCATATCCATCACTTCCCGGGGCCAAGTAGTTGATTACTTAGTTTACTTGCAATTGACTTGTAATCCATTAATTAGTTAAGTAGTTAATTAGATGTGATGTAATTATTTAATTAGTTAGCTAGAATAGTTAATTATTTTCGGATTTTGTAATAATTAGTTAGCTTAATTAGCGTAGCTAGTTGGTTAGCTTATTCATTCGGACCCTCCTGTGCGAGGGCATAATGTTGTAATAAGTGTGCATGTGTATATGTCTTCTAATCCCACGTCTTTCTCCCTTTTATTTAATCGCTTTTGATGGTTAGATTAGGGACATATTTCAAATTAGCATATCTTATGCTTGCATCTATTCATTCGTATTGCATGCACCGAGGCTCGGTACATCATTCAAACTGCATTGTCATTTCATATTTTTTTTGAATATGTGTTTAATTGTATGTTATTCAAAATCAATCCATATGCCATATTAGTAGCCGAGCCTATTAATTGCATATCGCATGTGTTGCATTAGGCATCTTATATAGTTAGGATTATGCATCTTTCTAACTAGTTTCTATTTTGGCTCGGAGTACTTGGTGAGTTTTTATGTTTTAGCATACTCGCATAAGTGTGAATATTGCCATGATTAGCATGCTTGCCACGAGGCTATGTGCTTAAATGCTAAACTGCTTGAATGCCTGTGGATGAAGGCTTGTTGTTTGAATTGGAATGATTCAACGAATGTGCGTTTTAAGCCCACTTTGTTGAGTGGCAAATCATGTCTTAAGCCCACTTGAGGTGGCAAATTCAAACTATTTTCGCAATCAAACATGAGTTGAATTGTTCCAAGTCTTGCAAACTAGTCTATATTTGCTTATGCGCATTACATAGTAAAGTTAGCTAATAACTGGAATAAGAATACATAATGTTTATAAAAGAACATATTATGGTTAGTAGAGGCCGATCTTTGATCGGGCGAGCGGGGGGTGCTCAATTCATGACTTTCCCCCCTCGTACCCAATTCCTGAGTCAAGGCAACTTTGGTGATGACGGACACGTGGCCTTTGGCACAAGTCAGGGTTTCCTAAATTTTTCCAAAACAAAAAATATTTAGGTGGCGACTCTGTATCTGGCAAAGCAGTCCAATTTTGGCATTATTTGATTTAAAATCGATTTTTCAAAAAGATTTGTCGGATTTGGACTCTTTGGTGTTTATCAGTTTCACATTGCACTTGTGAGATTAGATTCAGAACCGTGGGAGTCCGAACTATGAGGCCTTTCTTTTCAAACCTTTCCGAAAGGCGGGGCGCGGAAAAAGGCAAGTCCACAGGGTCTTAACCTATGCTCCAACCCAAAATCTCGGCCTTTGGTTAGAGCAGGGCGCCAAATGGTATAACTTGGTGGAATTTGTGCCAAGTATCGTTACTTGAAAGCATGGTCCATGGTAACAACTTGCGCTCAATGGAGAGCCAAGCTACGCTCATTGATGAACTAAACTTGACCGAATCAAGTAAGAGCCAAGAAACGAAATGTTTGGTCAAACTCAAACCAAACAAACATTTTTTACCAAAGCCTAAGGCCAGCATGTTTATTTTTTATTTTATTCAAAATTTTTCTAAGGCATAAAGTTTGGTCCAACCGATCCGATGCCTCACTCGGTCTTGGAGCCTCTGCTCGGTCGGTGGGCATGGAAAGTTCTTTTCTTACAATTTTTATTTCCACACAATCTTTCTAAGGTAAGAAGCCTAGTTTGTCCGAATAGATGGTCCGTTCAGCCTCGGAGCCTCTACTTGGCCGCCGGAAAGGGGGGGGCTACAAAGCTTTTATTCTTAAATTTTTTTCTAAGGCAAGAAGCCTGGTCTGTTTGAACAGATAGTTCGTTCAGCCTCGGAGCCTCTGCTCGGTTGGGGGGGCATACAAAGCTTTCTTTTCTAAAATTTTTTCTAAGGTAAGAAGCATGATCTATTAGAACAAACGGTCTACTCAGCCTCAGAGCCTCTGCTTGGATGGGGGGCATACAAAGCTTTCTTTCTTAAAAGTTTTTCTATGGCAAGAAACCTAGTCTGTCCAAATAGACGGTCCGTTCGGCCTCGAAGCCTTGCTTGGTCGGAAGGCATACAGTACTCATGCAAAGCAAAGATGAAGAGCAAGTAGACTGACAAAAACATATAACATCTCATTGATAATCTTGTAAAAGTTACAAAAACCAAGAAGTCTAACCTTACATCCACCAAAAGCAACCAAACTCCTTAAAGGGAGTTGCCAAAGGAAAAGTGCATAAAAAGGAAAGAGCTATTTTTGAGGAGCATCAAAATGAGCAATAGAATTGGTTAGCCACATGGTCTCTTGAACAGTAATTAGATCAGCAAAATTTTTTGGTGCAACCAAGGCACCTTATCCAACCACAGTAGGAGCTAGCAGAAGAGTCGACCGATCAATGGTAGGAAAAGTAGTAGAAGCACTAGATG
The DNA here is from genome assembly GCA_030407325.1 of Camellia japonica. Classification (NCBI taxonomy): domain Eukaryota; kingdom Viridiplantae; phylum Streptophyta; class Magnoliopsida; order Ericales; family Theaceae; genus Camellia; species Camellia japonica. The sequence continues at coordinate 46,227,136 of JAPPVO010000014.1, forward strand.
GTACAATCTGCTGGGTGGTTGGTTAAGTCTTTCCTGTTGAAAAAGCTGGGATCTCCTTATAAATAGGAGAACCCTTTGGCACCTTCGTCGCAGTCAAAGCATCATTCAAAGCTTGGGCATAAATCCCATCATTGGCTTTGCGGACTTCAGTTAAATAAGCAACATCGTCCTCATCCCAACCTTGTTGCTAATAACGGTTCTCTGCAAATTTTAACTCAGCTTTCAACTCGGTTATCTGAGCTTCGTCCTTCTTCATAGCCTCAACTACAAGCAATTGAGCTTTCTCAGAAATCGCAAGGCCTTGCTTCAACCTTGTTTTTTCCTTCTCAATCTCTTTTTTCTTCTTTTTTTCTAACTCCAAAGCCCTAATCACCACACTAACCCACTTTTTTGATTCACGAAGTTGCTACTTAATCTTATCATAACGGCTATATGCTAGGTAAGTCTTTTGGTTAGCTTGAAAACCATTGAAGATATAGAGTTTGCATAGTGAGAAAATACACTTGAAAGAATTGACAACTCAAAAATGAGGAAGACTAGAACTTACCACCACTATAGATTGCAAAGCACTCTTCATGAAGTCACTATTTGCCTGATTGTTATGCTCGGCCATATCAAGTGGAAGAAGCAAAGCCTTCGAAGGATCGAAAGCTAGGGCAGTTGAACTCACCGCTGAGTCGTTGGCATCAATCGGTCGGCCTTCGTACTTGAGCTCGAGCTCCCACAAATCTTTTTCTTTCCCTTCTATCGGTCCGAAATCAAGGCAGTTATAGTCGTGGCCTCAGTAGCTAAGACCACCCTCGACGTTTGCTTGGTCAGTCGTGGGCATTTGATTGGCGGCGAATCAGCAACCTTAATTGGGGAAGGGTCGCTACCAAGAACACCAGCTTGTAAATCCGACAATACTCTGTTCCTTGACATGTCTTCTCTTTCGCTAGTTGGTGAAGGAGATGAAGAGTAACCCTCACTGCTCTTAGATTGGCTTGGCGCTTGTGTGATGGCAGAGGATGTACCAACTTGCTGAACCTTAATCTCCTCGTCCAATTCAGGCCACTCATGGAGGCAGGTTGTAAGAATTGACTTTTGCGGAATAGTGGAGTTGTATGTAGGCTCGTATCCCAACAACTTAGGAGGAGAACACTTATCATAGCTAAGAGCGGTTTTGATCATCGTTCTATTTTCTAAAGTTTTCCTCCGCTTGAAACAACCTTTCCTTGAAAAAAGAATGGAAAACATAAAGTATCATATAAAAGTGCTAGGAATCAAAGGCAAGAAGAGAAGCAAAGAAAGCGTAAAACAAGAGACCTGGGCAACTATTAACCCCTGGTACTAACTCTGTTCGATGCTCGATCCCAGTTGGAAATTCCCAATTTCCCCCTACTAGAAAGAAGTCATCACCATGCTTATCCGCATCAAGCAAATAGGTCACCAACTGGTATGCAAGAGATTGAGCACGAATATAATATGTCACACCATTACTATAAGACATATAATAACAACGAACAATATCCCAAATGTCTAAACTAAGCCTGAGTCTTTGATTTAAGGCGCACACACCCGACACTAACCTAAAGAAGTTAGTGGAAATTTGCATAGGAGTGAGCTCAACATGGTATAAAAAGCGACGAAGCAAAGGGTCAAGTGGGAATTGAACTCCCTCTTCAACGATACAAGCTATGTTGAAAGTGGTTGTATTTTTAGTGCATTTTCTCTTAGCACCTGGTAGGGGTGTGCACGGGTCGAGTCGGCTTGGTTTTATCATAGAATTGTCACTCGAACCGACCTACTCCGGGTAGAGAAATGTTCATTTGATCTTGACCGAGGTAATGATCAAAACCGTGCACATTGGGTATCCGGTTTGACGGGCGATTTTCGGTCAAGTAATTTTTGTTCACCATTTCAGTTTTATGGCTTCTATTTTTCTCGGCTACAAAATCAATACCAAACAAATATATACAAAATAAAATCGCAACACATGATATACAAATCTGCCTCTCTTATACACACACTAAATATGATAGAAAACAGTGGACAAAATTGAAAATAGAGAGGAGATACTTGCCTTTCTACCATGGCACAATGTCACCATTATCCTTACCCACTGTGCATCTCTTCAATCGTTGCTCTTTTGTGAGAAAGGTTTCAGATTCGGTAGATTTATAAGCTGAAGATGAGGATTTTAGTGTTCAATAAGGTAAATCGGAGAGACAATGTAAGAGAAAAAAAGAAACGGAAGGATAGAGAGAGAGAGAGAGAGAGAGAGAGAGAAATGGACATGAAAGTTGAGGAGGAGAATGAAGAAAAAAGAGACTTGAGGAAAGAGAGAGAAAGCCTTCATTTGAGAAGAGAGAGGGATGCTGGATATCAGTAGGTGAGAGAGAGAGAGAGAGAGAGGTAATGGAGAAGAAGAGAGAGAGTGGTGAGAGAATGGAGGAGAAAGGGAGACAAAGTGGTAGGTGAGATGTCAATGTCTCTGCACTTGGGAGAAGTACAATTTATCTTGGGAATATTTTTTTTATTAAAAAAATATTTATGTTTTGAGTAGTGGGGGTTGAGTTAAGATAAAGGTAATAGTTTAGCTATTTTAAGTTATCAATGCTCTGACATAATAATAATGAAAGTGTATATATATATATATATATTTGTATATAATCCGGTTAGTTAGTTATAATGATATTTTTTTTGTTTAAGTTTGATCACCGATAGAAAATAGATGAAAATTTTCAAAATAGAACCGCAGCCAACCGTTGAAGTGGTCAAAGTTGTCCGTAGTAATAATGAGTCGGGGGGGAGGGTCCGTGAGTAATTTGGATTTTTGCACATCCCTAGAGCACTCGGGTTGGCCAAAGTAAGGGTGATATCCTCTGGTGTGTTATACTCTCTACAAAACTAAGCTATGTGTAGACACCCCATTTTTGACCGACCTTAAGACTCAGACGTCACCAATTGAGCGCTCGGTGATGTTGCATATTTTGCTCATTCTGGAGTTTCAGAGTCACGGCTGCAAGCCTTGCCTCCGGACTTCCAGACTCTTTTGTGCTTTGCCTCGGTTTGCGAATCAGGCCCTGTTTTCTTTGTTTTCTCTTCCCGAAGAGAGGGAGAGGTCTCGTAGATCATCTCTTAGTGGCCGTAGGCTACGTTTCGTGGTCGTAGGCCATTTTTCTCGTTTGGAGCCCGGTTCCCGGTTTTCGGAGCCGTCGGCCGTGTGCCTCGGTTCGGGACCGCTTAACCACCTCCGTTTGCTTCGGTTTTTAGCATACACCTTGTTTCCTCCCTTTTGAGGGACACTGTGGCCCGAGAGACCAACTTCATGGTCGAACGCCACCTCCGGTGCTTAATAGTCAGTTTTCGGGGCCCCGGGCCGCGCGTTTTGGCCCCCGAACCTTCGTTTTGCATCGGTTTGGGTTTATTTTTGGCGGAGACCTTATTTTCATTGTTAGGAAGGTTGTAGGAAGGTGGGAGGCCAGCAATTGTTCTGAAAACCAGTTTTATTTCTTTATCGCTCTTCATCGCCCGTTTTCTTCACTAGAAAGCTGATTTTTCCCATCCCGGGCCACTTTTTCTGACTTTTTATCACACCATTGTGTTGTACACACCTAGGAGGCCACCAATATGGGTAGGCCGGCCAGCAATTCTTCCTGACCCTTTTGAACCCCTCTAAAAAGCTGGTTTTTCTCTCTCCTGGTTCACTTTTTCCAGTTTTTGACCACACAGCTGTGTTGTACACACATGGGAGGCCACCTTTCTGGGGTGGCCGGCCGGCAATTTTGCTTGAACCTTTTGCACCTGGTCGGCCGGCCAGGGGAGGTGGCCGGCCGGCCACCTGAACCTTTTGCACCTGGCCGGCCATGTTTCTCTCTCCTGGTGCATTCCAGCTGTGCCAGCTTTTTTGCACCAGACCCCCTGCCCGAGGGTCTGTCTTTTGGGAGGGAAATTTGAATTATTTTTCCCCTCTTTTCTTTCACTCCTCTCCCTCTATATAACCAGCACCCCACCTCCATTTCTAAGGGTTAGAAAAAATCAGCCAAAGCTCACCCCCTTCTCCCTCCATTTTCACTATTCCAAGCTCCAAAACCCTAGTTTCTTGGCCATTTTGCACTACAACCCATAGCCTACCACCTCCATCATCCATTCCAGCCCCTTGGAGGTCATTTGCAGAGGTTGAAAGCTCATTTTCTTGGACCAAAAGCTGCTGGAGGTCGGCTCTACAAGGGTAAGCTCCTATTTTCCCCATTTTTGCACTATTTTGTTCTATATCTTAGCTCCTTTTGCTTACATTTTTGGGCATCGACCTGAACTGAAAATAATCTTATTTTGAGCCCATCTTCATGTTTGATCAAGGACTTTTCTCTGTTTAAGGTCTTCTACTCACCCTTTGTGCTCTATCCCTCTTTTAAGGCTTATTCTTGCATGATATATTAGCCTTGCTTGCGAGCATTTCTGGGCTTCGAGACAAACTGTAAAGTGCCTTATTTTGAGCTCCTCTTCAACTTGTTGAAGGTCTCTTCACTGTTTGTGGCCATCTGCTGCCCCTTTCCCTTTATCTCTCTTTTAGGGCTATTTTTGCATCATGTTTTAGCCTCACTTGTAAACTTTTTCGAGATTTGCCATAAACTATAAAGTATCTTGTTTTGAGCCCCTATTCAACTTTGTTGAAGGGTACTTGGCTTTTTGAGGCCTTTTACTGCCCTGTTTGTCCAATCTCTCTTTTAGGACTGTTTTTGCATGATATATTAGCCTTGTTTGTGAGCCTTTTTGGACCTCAACCTAAACTGAAAAAAGTCTTTTTTTGACATCATCTTCATGTTTGATTAAGGTCTATTTTCTTTTTGGGGCCATCTTCCCCCTATGCATGCTTCATCTCTCCATGATTAGGGCTATGCATTAGAGCTCTTGCATTGGCCATGGCTTGGCCTCTTAGCCACTGAAATCCAGCAGATTTTCAGTGGCTTAGGTATTTTTTTGAAGGCCAAAATCAGAGGGGGGTGACCCCCTCTCTCCTTGTCTTGCTTGATGGTCTTTTGGACCTTCCAAAGAGGCCCTATCTTGCATGCTTTGTTGACTGATTTCAGGGCCAATTTGATGAGTTTTAGGGCTATCATATTTGATTTCCAGAGTTAATTGTGCCATGCTAAGTGTCCATCTTGTATGTGCTTAATAACTCCTTGCATGGCCCTCTAAAGGAGCTCATCATTTTTGCGCATGTTGGTTGCATTTCAGTGATTATTTGGGCATATTTTCACATGTTTTGTTCACTGATTTTTTCTGGTTTGATGAGATCTTACATGCTTCACATACATGCCATGTAAACCATGTTTGCTAGTCAAAGTTGCATGCTATTTTAGTCCATCATGCTAGCATCTTTTGGTTATGCTTTGAACTAGAAATGTTCATGTTTTGGGACTGCCTTGGCTCTGTCTTTGTGCTTTATAGTCAAATAATGCATGCTTTGTATAGCTATAAGTCAATACATGTGCCTAGTTTTGAGTTTCGGGGCTCATCTCATGCATCGGGTGCCATGTTTCCATGTTTCGGGATCATTTTGCATCACATTTCAGTGCTGAAACTTGCATGTTCATATGCCATATTTCATGCCTTGCCATGCCTTGTTAGAGTGGCATTCGTGCCTTAGGATCGGTCCTCGGTTTGCGTGCATGTGTGCACGCATCTCGAGTGTCTGATTTTCATCTCATAGCCACTGATATGAGTGTGGCTGAGGTCCACTCATGTTGGTGTAAGTCCATCATGCATTGTGTATGCCATCTCATAGCATTACGTATGTTAGGTTGTATGTTAGAGCATCGTGTATGCCATGTTACATCGTGCATTGTGTATGCCATCTCATAGCATTGCGTATGCTAGGTTGTATGTTAGGATTGCATTCATGCATGTCATGCATATTGCATTGTGTTTGGGATAGGAGTTAGCCCAAACACAGGAAACGAGGGACGTTTCGTACTCCGAGTGACGGAACGTGTCTCAATTCCCGGTCATCGACACTCCGGATTAACCATGATGGAGTCTCGGCCTTGTTGTGTTTATATGTGCATTCATTTCACATTGAGTGGTGCAATTCGACTCCTCGGCCATCATGCATCGAGATGCGTGGTTGGTGGCACGAGGATCGAAGTATGCATACATATGTGAAAATACTTTGCCATGCCCCTTTCTTGCTCTCTGTTGCAGCAAATCAAGAATCAACAGCCTTTCAGAGCTTTGCACAATATTCCGGGCTTAATTGTAAACAGAGGCTAATTGGGGCATCGCAATGGATTTTCGCGCAAGGCAACCCGAACATGCATCATTCATCATCCGGAGCAGAGTTGAGGCAGTCCCTAGCTTGCATGCTAATTTACTGCTTTCCTAGTTAAATTTGTTAATTAATTAGGGTTTTGTACTTATTTGGACTGTATTATTTATTCGGGACTGTATTATTTATTCAGACCCTCCGCGCGAGGGCAATGTTGTAATAAGTGTGCGTGTGTGTGATGTATGTCTTCCAACCCCACGTCTTTCTCCCTTTTATTTACCAGCTTATGATGGTTAAATTAGGGCATGTTTCAATTAGCATACAGTATGATAGCATGTTTGCATTTATTCATCTGTCTTGCATGCACCGGGCTCGGCGCATCATACTAACTGCATTGTATTTCAATTTTGAGTTGAATACTTGTTAGTTGTAGCATTTCACATGCCATATTTAGAATAGCCGAGCCTACTATAGTTGCATTTTTGCATGTGTTGCATTAGGAATCTCTGTATAGTTAGGATCATGCATGGATTTCTAACATAGCTTTTGTTTTGGCTTGGAGTACTCGGTAAGTTTTATGCTTTAGCATCCTTGCATGTGTGTGAGTGACTGCCATGATAGTATGCTTACCATGAGGCTATATGCTTATGTGATATATCTGCCTGAATGCTTGTGGGTGAAGGTTGGGTTATTTGGGTTGGAACAAATCATCGACTGTGAGTTTTTTTAAGCCCACTAGATAGTGGCAAAACCATCTTTTCTAAGCCCACCTGAGGGTGGCAAAATCTGCATTTGAAGCCTACTTGCGAGTAGCAAACCATCTTTCAATAAACAAACATGAAATGTTTTGTTCCAATTCAGGCGATCCAGTCTATACTTGTATGCTGTGTGCATCACATAGTAAATCTAGGCTAATAACCAGAATAAGAACGCATAATGTTTTCAAAACTCGATATCATGGTTAGTAGAGGCCGATCTTTGATCGATTGAAAAATCTAGAAACCTTCTAGATGTTGATTTGTGATTATGTATCAATTTTAAGTAGAATATAACAATCCCAATCAAACAATCAAGATAAAGAGACACAATGATTTTACGTGGAAAAACCACAAAGAAGATCTGGAGGAAAAATTAATGAGTAGTCTAGTGTTGGGAGAAAACCAGCTACTTATAGAAAATCCAAAGTAATCCTGTTTTTGGAAGAAAACCAACTTCTTAAAGGACTTCAAAATAATCCTAGTTTTGGAAGAAAATCAACTTCTTAGAGAAATCCAAAGTAATCCTAGTTTGACCCAACATGTGAATTTAAAAAATTACAACCTTGGGTTTGATCTATGGAATTTGACAACAAAGAGTCCAAACAATCTCCTCATTTGTCAAATTCTGGACAAAACCATACTACAACAGTTTTCCTAACAAAAACACTAAAACAATTTTCCAATCAAAACAAGAACAACACCACCAACTAGGAACCAGCACTTATAACCAAATCTCTTTACAAACTTATTTCTCAAGGTTAGGATCTGCAAAACAACTATTAGTGCCACAATCTCCAAAACAACTATTAGTCCCACAAGAGTATATAAAAAGCAATAGACATATGACACGATTATCTTGAAACATGAGATGAAAAACATGAATAGATGCAACTTGGAGATTTTAAGAACATGTAGCATGAAAACCTGAAAACTAAGACATATGCACCCGACACATGACATGAATACATGAAAAACAAATTTCTCCCCCTGTTTGTCACGAATTGACAAAGGAATCTCAAATAACAAAATCAAGATCAAAACCCACACAAGCAATGACATGATAACAATTAACCAAACTCCCCCTCACTAAAAGCAACCACAAATACTGAAAAAAAATGAACAGAAAGAAAACTAACAAAAATAATATGGTGGAGCAAGCAAGGAATTCCAGATTTGTACCTTAAAACACACAAGACTATCCAAGAAGTACAATTACTTGAAAACACAATGTGCACAGTCTGTAGAAGATTCCTCATGAAAGAAAGTGATGCATTATGTGAAAAGCATAGATCCCATGATAAAAGTGTGTGTGTGACTCTTAGAGTTCGACAAACACTAGATTCAAATCCTAGTAGTGATATGAAAGCTGGACCTCCGACAAGAGAATCTAAGCACAACAACGGAAAGTCAAACCACTAGGAATCAAGGGGTATTTGATGAGTAAAGACGGAGGCTCCCCCTCAATCAATGAATCCTTTATTTTTTTTTCCTTTTTTTTCACATCTTTTTCTTTTCTTTCTTTTGCACATTTTTTTTCTTTCTTTTGCATATTTTTCTTTTTCTTTTGCACACTCATTGGCGGCTGACACGCTCAAGAGTATGAAAACCGAACCAGAGAAGCATGGATATAATAAGGATAGCCTGGTTGGTGACTCTGAGGTAGTCTTTTTCTCATGGCTGGACTACAAAGAATTGAGGGGAAAGCCGTGGAGGTGCAAAAAGATGGAAGGTGGTTAAGAGACTCAAAATCACCCATGATATGCTAGTATAGGTCAATTCCTCTAGAAAAGCAAAAGATACAATGCCAGAAGTCCAAAAAAAAATAATCACTAAGGCGGAAGACTCCGATATTTGCTAATCCAAGAGTGTGTACAGAATGAGACATACTAATCAAAGAACACACACTCCAAAATGAGTAATGACCACAGAAAGCACACACATATTAACATGTAATGGTTATTCTCATCAATTCCAATATGCACCAAGGACCACTCAAAAATTTCAAGCTTGCAAAACCATACAAGAAAATCTTTTTGGGTTTTTTTTTTTTTCCTCTTTCAACAATAAATCAAGACAACAAAAACAAACATGCACACATTTTTTTTTCATTGAAAAAAAACACACAGAGACCTAAAAAACTAAAAAGAGTAAACACATTAACATAAGTCAAGTTTTCTCACCCAAATCTTTTTGGTCTTAACAAAATCAGGTCTACCGGTCTTGGTAAGTGTCGTGGTGTTGTGAACACCCTCATGAATCTTGGTATTCCGCCTAGATATGTAAGTCGAATTTCTACCCTTTTGAGGCACTCTCCCATGCAACTTATAACAATAAGGGCGAATATGACCATGCATATCACAATGATGACAAATAAAAACAGGGTGTACCTTCTTTTTTTTTACCTTACCAACTTTAGGAAGTTTGAGAAGTCCATCCTTATGTTGAATTTTTTGTTCTCCCTTTTCTTGAGTTCTTGTATCATGAGATGTAGATGCACTCTGTTTTTGCTCTTTGTTATCACCAAAGCCAATGCCACTCTTGTCAGAACAAATTTGTTGAGACCCAATGATATTGTCCAAAGTCTTTGATCCTCTGTTCCAAAGACCAATGGTAGCCATAGCACACTTGAGTTCTTCCTCTTTCTTGATCATTAGTTCTTCCAAAGCAACTTGAGACATCTCAAGAGATTCAATCTTTTCTTCATATGTTGCATAAATTTGTTGTAGCTCATTCCTCTCTGTCTCACAAGTCAAGAGTTTTTCACAAAGAGCTTGTCGATCATTAGCTATCTTGATGGCATCAATCCTAGCCTTGGAAATCTCCTCCTTAAGTTTGACATTCTCACTTTCATATGCTTTGAGTTTTGTTGTGAGTTTGTCATTTAATTTGAATAACTTAAGAGACTCCTTATACAACTTTTTATAAGCTTGCTCAAGCTCTTCATCATCATCACGAATTGAATCCATTATCACAAATCAAACAAGATCTCGTTCTCAAAGATTTTTTTTTTAAAAAAATAGAACAACTCGCTCTGATACCAATTGAAAAATCTAGAAACCTTCTAGATGTTGATTTGTGATTATGTATCAATTTTAAGCAGAACATAACAATCCCAATTAAATAATCAAGACAAAGAGACACAACGATTTTACGTGGAAAAACCACAAAGAAGATCTGGAGGAAAAATTAATGAGTAGTCTAGTTTTGGGAGAAAACCAGCTACTTATAGAAAATCCAAAGTAATCCTGTTTTTGGAAGAAAACCAACTTCTTAAAGGACTCCAAAATAATCCTAGTTTTGGAAGAAAATCAACTTCTTAGAGAAATCCAAAGTAATCCTAGTTTGACCCAACATGTGAATTTAAAAAATTACAACCTTGGGTTTGATCCATGGAATTTGACAACAAAGAGTCCTAACAGGGCGAGTGGGGGTGCTCACGAAGTGACCTTCCCCAATCGTACCCAAGTTCCCGAGCCGAGGCAACTTTGGTGATGACGGACACGTGGCCTTAGGAAAACGAGTCAGGGTTTCCTAAATTTCTCCAAAAATAAAATATTTAGGTGGCGACTCTGTATCTGGCAAAGTAGTCCATGTTTGGCACTTCTTTCAAAAAATCTGTTTTCTCAAAACGATTTGCCGGATTTGGACTCTTTGATTCAGATTAAGAACCGTGACAATTTGAGTCATGAACTGTAGTGAGCCCAAATGAACAGAACGGGACTCATCCTCCCGGGGCGTTCGGGGACATCTACAGTTTCTGGCGACTCTGTTGGGGATTTAGAGAGCTTGACTCGAACTCATGATATCTTGTTTGGATTACACTTGTGTGCTTCTTTGCATTGCATTTGCATTGGTGCGCCTAGGACACCGTGTTTGCCATCTACTATTCCTGAGCGGTTTGCCAGAGGCTGGGTGCCATAAGGCTTACCGATTACAGGCTCTGCCAGTATGGAAACAGAAACCCCGGTTTTACCGGGGCACCCTTTTGACCATTCGACCTAGTGCATATTCGGAATCCATAGTGACCATTCCAAACTAGGACAGGTTGCTTACCCGATATAGGTTGTTTGAAACCGCTGCGTGCGTAGTGAAACCCTAGCTCCTGACAAAATAGGATAGGGAAACCCTACCCCAACATAGGGGTGTTTTGGCTCTCACTTATCTATTATGTGCTTTTAGAGTGCGTCTCTACAGGAATGCATGTATCAGTTTGCAAGTCTGGGCATCAGGCCTGCGGGCATCAGCATCAGTGTTTTGGGAATCAGTTTACCCGAGGGTATCAGATTTGAGGCAGAATTTTGGGGCAGAAATCAGTAACGAGTGCAGTCATTCAGCTATGCCCATATCTGTTCTAGTGAAATCAGGCTGAGATGCTCTATGTTTTCTCTTTTGCTAGGTAGTCTTGGAACCGTAGCTTCAGAAGGCTTCGATATCCCCCAGATTCATTGGACTTGTGTTGATAGACTTTGTCAGGTCAGAGATTCAGTTCAAGGGTAGCCAGTTTTCCTTCGCCAGTGGTAAGGCAAAGAAGGGCCAGACAGGGTTCATTGGTTCATCTGATCCGACAGTCACCAGTCACATCATCAGTAGACCCGTGATGGCACAGGGTTCGGAAGAATTAGTGGCCGTGATAGCAGCGTTAAATCAGGGAACTACCGTGCAGGATGAGACTAATGCTGAAACACAACGCCCATCTGGGGCATCTGCCTCACATCTAGCTTCGGGGCCCCAGCCGAACTTTGACCCACTTCCGCCAGCTGAAAATTTGCAGGGTCCGGATCCCCAAGAAGGGTTGACTCAAGCTCAGGTGCTCAGACCCCTGATGCAGCCTAATCAGAGGCTTTATTCCCTTGATGTTAATGAGCTCGATCCAACCGCGGTGAAAATTGCGAATCTTGAGAAGCAATTCAAGAAGGCACAGGGCCTTAACTCCATTCCCGACATTGAGGATGGGTACACCGAGTCTGCCGTACGGCTCCCAGACAGATTCAAAATGCCATATATTGACCGTTTCGACGGGTCTGGGGATCCAATGGTACATATCCGACTTTTCTTGGATGTCCTAAAGCCGATGGGTCTGACTAAGCCACAGAAACTCTCTCTGTATGGAAGAACCCTGTCGGGTGTAGCAGCCACTTGGTACGCTAAGTTGGAGAATACAGTGAAGCGAAACTGGGAAGAATTGGCTGAGGCCTTTGTTGATCAGTATTCTTACAATACCCAAGTTGAAATGACCATCCAAGAGCTTGAAGCAACCCGCCAGAACCCAATAGAGCCTTTTGTGGAATTTGTTGCGAGGTGGAGAGCAAAGGCAGTACAGATGACAGATCGTCGCCCTTCTAAGAGGGATCAAGTGCAGATGATGGTGCAAAACCTCGAGCATGATATGTTGCAAAAGTTGATAGTCGCTCCACTATTCACTTTCAAAAGTTTGCATGAATTGGGGGTTCAGGTCGAGAATGCGTTCAACAGTGGGATCATTCCCAGAACAAGGGAACCGACAAGGAGGGTGATTTCAAGGAGTACCAATGCCGGAATTAGTACTATTCCCGAACCCACTGAAATCAATACAGTCACCACAGCCAACCCTTTTGCCAAACCAAGCCTACAAACAACCAGCCCAACCCGAGCTCATGGCAGAACTTTCACCCCTCTCTATATAAGCCTGACTAGCGCACTAAAAGTCTTGATGGAAAGAGGGTATCTCAAACCCCTCGATCCTCAACCTCTGCCTGACCCACTCCCAGCTAGACATAACCCTTCCAAGTACTGTGTGTACCATCAGCAGCGCAGTCATGGCACCGATTGTTGCTACCGCTTTCGTCATGAGGTCCAAAATCTCATCGACAACCGGACGATAGCTCCACCTTCAGACCCTAATGACCAAACATCTCCTGCCCACCTCAATCTCATCCATATACTACCATCCACCTTCGACACCAGCATATACATCACCCCGGCCCATTTACTCAAGCCTAAGGTGTTCATTCCAGAAAGCATGGACTTATGCATGATGGATGCACCTGGACCCCAATCATCTTAAACCCGTGAGCCCACTACTTCTGAGCTGAAGAGAATGATCGAAGATCTTCAGAGAACTGTGACAGATCTGGCCTCCGGGACATTGGCTCCCTCATCGACCACATCACATACCGGGAATTTCATGACAAAAGACTCCCCAATCTTGGGACTGGCTGCATTTGAAGAAAGCCAAACCCTTGGTAAAGGAGAAGCAGGTGGTAAGAACAAGATAGGGGCAAGCATTGGTCCCCATGAACACCTTCAACGGGCTGTTGAGGCTTTGAAGGCCGAAGGACTAAACAAACAGCAAGTGCTTGCAGTGGTTACAAAAACCGTGGATGATACTTTTGCCACTCAAGTTGGGGTAGTCTGAATCAAGGGGCAAGCCGAGACAAGAGATGTTGTATCAGAAACACCCCTTTCAGCTCCAATCTACACTCGGAAGAGATCATCAAAAGTCAGCACCTACCGACCCTTTCGCCGGTACATCCAACACAACCAGCTCACAACCTGCCAAATACCCACCTCGGGCCAGAGGGTGTTCATCCCACTGGACATGTCTCTGTCAACGACCCTGAGGGTCCTAATCGAAAAGGGCATCTGAAGCCTTTGGAGCCGCAGCCATTACCAAAGAACCTCCCTCTCTCACACAACCCAGCCGAGTACTGTGCCTTCATCAGCGAGCTGGCCATGACACTGACATGTGCTTTCGTCTCCGCCACGAAATACAAGATTTGATCGACAACGGGGTCATCGTCGCACCAAGTCCTGCAAAGTCTATCGGCACTTGATTAGTGAACTTACGGGGGATAAGGTGACTATGTGATCGGGGGATGAACCACCTGCGGATGACACTCGATTTACTCCAGATATGGCTTATGGCACGCACCGTTTTGAGCATTTGGCGAATGCTACATTCTGACTTGGGTATTAAGTCAGTCTTGTTGTTTTGTTTTGAGTCTGTCCTTTTGTTTTGAGTCAGTCTTTTCATACTGAGTCAGTTGAGGTCTGTTTTGTCGTATCGAGTCAGTCCTGTTGTATAGGAGTCGGGTGACCCCGGGGGTGTTACCTCAGACATCACTGTTTTGTTTCGTGTTTGTCTTTTTTCTTTCTTTGAGTCTGTTTCTACTGTTTCTGAGGAGCCAGTTGTGCCAACAGATCTCAATGAAACTACAGTGATTTTCACACTCTTGTATTTGCTTCGGCCGTGCGCCAGTTGTGCTAGAAAATTTGAATTGAACGGCAGTACGTTTCGCCTACTTTTCTGCGCCTTGAATTCATTGCATTGACCTAGGTTTTTTCAAAACTTTTTGAACACTGCGGTGAAAACAAAGAGGAAGGAATTCCTCGGGATTTGAAAATTTTGATCAATTGAGAGAAAGAGAGGCACGCTAAGCCCTTAATGAATGAAATCATGCTTGTTAATGTGAGTACTGAGAAGGATCCTGACTTGATCCAGATTGGTTCTACATTGTCTTCAGCGCGAGCGATTAGTCGCTTTCTTAAAAGGTTTCAAAAAAATGTTTTGTGCCGTCCTGCGAAGACCTGTGTGGAATCGCTCTTGAGATTGTGCAGCCTGGGATCGCTCTCAGCCTCAAGACTTGACCCCTTGCTTTTGAACCTTGAACTCGAATTCGGAACGTTCAACGGTCAACTACAATGTGAGGCCTGTGTGGCCAGATTTGAAGCAGCTCTCGAACTAGGGCAGGGAAGTCAGATCAAGAAGATCAGATGTCATCAAAAGAAGCTTGCAAAGCTAGATCAGAAGCACCCCTCGAACTAGAGGCAAAAATGCCAGATTGTGCTCGAAGAGCAAGATGGATCATTCCACAATCAATTAAGATCGGCAAGAATGCCAAAATCCCAGAAGGGAGGAAAGAAGAAAATATTGCTGAAGGACAATTGAGTTCCTATCCACAACACTGGGGGCAATTCAGCCCCCCCATTTGATGGACTCCTACATCATCAGCGAACAATAACCACTCTCCTGGATTCAGATGACTTCAGGATCTCAAAACCATTTGACATGGACAAAGCTACACTTTTACCCTTGAGAGGCTCGCTGGGCCGAAAACCCGGAAGGGCGGCCTAGGCAAAAGTTAGAGCAAGAAAAGAACAAAAAGAAAAAAAAGAAAAGAACAAAAGAAAAAAAAATGCAAAAAAGAACAACAAAAAAAAGAAAATCAAAAAAAAAGAAAAGAATGAAAAGAATTAAAAAGAAAAGAAAAACAAAGCTCGCAAGGTTGAAAACCCGGAAGGGCGGTCTTGGCAAAAGTTAGAGCGCAAAAGGAGAGGTTAATACCCGAGTGTACCTTAACCCCCCGGAACTATGTAAGGCTTGATTCCCATCTTTGGGATACGTAGGCAACTTCATTCTGAAGTCCAGCCGTAAAAACACTTCAAATTGATTATGTCCATGTAATGGTTTTGATCATCTTTGCCTTCTCTGTATCCAAGGTTTGGTTGTGTTCGTCACTCTGAGGACTGACTACAATGCACTGTGGTGCCATTCAAACAAGGGGCAACTTTCCGTTGCCATTCATGCGCCGGTGCCATTCAAACAAGGGGCAACTTTCCGTGCATGCAGTGTCCTTCAGATAAGGGGCGGTGTTCCTTCTGATCTGAAGTTGTGCATCTCAAGAGTAAGTTCTGTGCTCGCTGAGCAGTGGCTGTTTGCCAAAATGGTTTTTGAGAATTTTTACTGAGGTTGACTAATTCTCTCAAAAATTATTCCACTTTTCCAAAACTGGACCATTTTCTTGGATTCAAAAAGGAAAATTTTCAGTGCTCATAACCTGACTTGCATGATTTTCAAATCAAAAATCGAACAAGCATGTTAATCTAACTCTCATTTTAGTCAAAATTGTTTTAGTAAAAAGCAAAAACAAAAATGGTCAAAATGATGAACTAAGGGCACAGTTGAGTCAGGTTTTCTGTTCTTTCCCCTTTATCAACGCACTTGCCGAAAGGGCACCGTATTCGCTAGAAAATGGCACCATTGAAGCTGACCGCAAAAAGGGCAGAAAGCTCTCTCAGCCTCCAAGCAACGAGGTATCAAGCCAAGTGCGAAGCACGAATTGGAATAGATCAAGATGTTCCACTTCCTCGTCTGGACAGATCTAACCACGTCCAAATTCCCTAGCAGAACATCGTCCACTGATGTCAGCCGAAGATTTGCTACACACCCAGTTGTAGTACAATCCCTCTGTGGGAGAAACTCACTGTTGTGAACAAGAAGAAAAATCTAGCGGAATGCTAGGGGCAAGAGCCCACAACTTCCTGTTTATCCATCAACCATTCAGGGGAGGAATGAAAAATGAGAGATTAAAGAATAGAGAGGTGTAAGTCGAGAGAAAAATGAGCAAAAGGGTTTTGAGAGAAAAACCGAGCTTGAGGGCCGAGTGATGTGAGAATCACAAATTAAAAAGGGTGGAAAACATACCCGGAGAAACTGGCTCCTCGTGATCTGAGGTCTCTCGTCTTTGTAACACGTCTGTGTGTCGTGTCTTTTGTTTTGGTCTTGTTTACCTCAACTCTTGTTTTGAGTCGGTTCTGAGCGTGTCTCGATGTGTTTAGATTGTTTACCGTTTGTTTTCCGTTGTTGAGTCTTTTTCACTGTGTTCAGTCATAGGCTCAATAACCGGTTAAGAACTCATTTCTCAATTTCAAAATGAATCGTTTTGAGCTCAGGAGTGCCGTGCCGTTCTCCAAATTTGTGCAAAACAGGATTTGTTCTTTCATAAAACCACAGGGTTCACCGAGGTCATGTGAAAACAGTAAAACCAGGGCCTATCTGAAGCTATATGGGTTCCAGACTGCAAAGCAAAAGAAAAGAGGGAAAATTTGGAGCATCTTAGCATGTTTCAACTTTAGCAAAATCCGAGACTGCATTCCAGGTGCACTTTCTCAGGCCTCGCCGTTTCTTTAGAGTATGAGTGTATCTCGACCCTAAGTGTAAGCCTGCTTCAAGTCAGAGTGGTAGTCCAAGCAGCACCAGAGGGTTTCACATGCAGATGTTATCTCTCGCCAATATGAACGGGGTGTGCCCTTTTTGAGCTTAGTGTGTTGCAAAGTCCTCTAAGAGGTAAATCAGAGGCACCAGGGTACATATTTGATGCTCCTCTATTGCATAGAATGTGAACTTTCATATATATTGTTGTTGCATGCGTGCCGCGCATCGTTATGATTCATGCATAGAATATGCTTGTTTTCGATTCCGCATAGAATATGCTTTGCTTGTCTCATACATAGAATATGCTTTCAATATTGCATAGAATGTGCTTCCATATTTGCATAGAAGATGCATTTTTATCGCACTTTCTTGTGCATTTTATCTCATTCGCACTGTCTTGTGCACTTACACTTGGTATCTCACTCGCACTGTTTAGTGCATTTCAAATCAATCGCGTTGTTTAGCATATCGCACTGTTTTGTGCATTTCAAATCAATCGCGCTGTTTAGCGTATCGCACTGTTTTTGTGCATTTCAAATCACTCGCGCTGTTTAGCGTATCGCATGTTTTGTATTCATTGTATCATTCGCGCTATTTTACACATCGCACTTTTTTTTTTTTTTTGTGTGCAGTTTATCATTCGCGCTATTTTGCGCACCTCAATCACACTATTTTGTGCAGTTTATCATTCGCGCTGTTTTGCGCATCGCACTATTTTGTGCAGATTATCTTTCGCGTTGTTTTGCGCATCGCACTGTTTTGTGCAGGTTATCATTCGCTCTATTTTGCGCATTGCACTGTCTTGTGCACTTTCGCTTTTTTGCGCATTGCACTGTTTTGTGCAGTTTACACTCGCGTTGTTTAGCGTATCGCACTGTTTTGTGCAATTTACTTTCGCGCTTTCTTGCGCATCGCACTGTTTTGTGCATTACATTGTATCATTCGCGCTATCTTGCGCATCCCACCTGCACTTGTTAGTGCATTGCATTTCATTTCGCGCTATTTTGCGCATCGTACTGTTCTGTGCGCCTTACTTGCATTGTGCATGCATTTTATCGCGCTATCTTACGCACCTTATTTGTATCGCACTGTTTTGTGCATTCACCCTGCTCGTACTGTTTTGTACACCTTTAGCATCGCACTGTTTTGTGCATTCACTCTGCATCGCACTGTCTTGTGCACATTGTTTTTTTGTATCATTCGCACTGTCTTGTGCACTCTCTGGTCTAGGAGACCCTAAATCCTCTAAAGGTGTAATTCCTTTGGTGTTTGTCGTGCCCGAACGACTTCCAGTGGTCTGGTATAGCCACTTGCCTGTGTTAGCAGTGAGTTTCTAGGAGACCAACTGAGACGGTGGAAACTAGAGTTCGAATGGCTCATGCCTAGAACACAAGGTTCGGGATTTCTGAGACTAAAGTCTGGTTTAAATACCCAGGGGTATATCCTCGCTTGAAATCTGTATGGCAGCCCTATAGATTGAGATAGCATATGTGTGCGCCTCAATTCTGGATACTGAATCAACCTAGTCTGTCACCCTGTTGGAGAATAGGGAAAGCTGCGACCATAGTTAGGGAGAAAAGAAGTACCTACAGTTCAACTAAGAAAAAGCGAAAGACCCCCAGCAGCATGAGGCACGATATTGTATGTATGGTTCATTTGAAGTTGGTGCGACCAGACGAATCGCGCAGGTATTGTATCTTCTCTGTGTGAGACGCGGCGAGAATTGAATAATTCTCCGCATTCTTAAAACTACATGAAATGTAGTTTGATTTGCATTGCATTCTTGCTTAAAACTATTGCATTTATCGTGAATATTTGTTTCACTACAGCTTGCTGCTTTGCATGATCATGAGTTACATTCGGCTTCGTGCATATCGTCTTGCCTTTTGCCCCTGCCTGCGGGTACATTTCTTTGTTATCTTGCATGTTTGTCTAAGTCTTCGGTCTTGTCAAAAATGGGTCGTCTCTAGGCTTTGACATTCACTCCCGTCAAATATGACTTCCGAGTTCTGTCAAAGAGGGGCAACTGTAGACACCCCATTTTTGACCGACCTTAAGACTCAGACGTCACCAATTGAGCGCTCGGTGATGTTGTATATTTTGCTCATTCTGGAGTTTCAGAGTCATGGCTGCAAGCCCTGCCTCCGGACTTCCGGACTCTTTTGTGCTTTGCCTTGGTTTGCGAACTAGGCCCTGTTTTCTTTGTTTTCTCTTCCTGAAGGGAGGGAGAGGTCTCGTAGACCATCTCTCAGTGGCCGTAGGCTATGTTTCGTGGTCGTAGGCCATTTTTCCCGTTTGGAGCCCGGTTCTCGGTTTTCGGAGCCGTCGGCCGTGTGTCTCGGTTCGGGACAGCTTAACCACCTCCGTTTGCTCCGATTTTTAGCATACACCTTGTTTCCTCCCTTTTGAGGGACACTGTGGCCCGAGAGAACCAACTTCGTGGTCGAACGCCACCTCCGGTGCTTAATAGTCAGTTTTCGGGGCCCCGGGCCCGCGCGTTTTGGCCCCGAACCTTCGTTTTGCATCGTTTTGGTTCATTTTTGGCAAAGACCTTATTTTCATTGTTAGGAAGGTTGTAGGAAGGTGGGAGGCCAGCAATTGTTCTGAAAACCAGTTTTATTTCTTCATCCTCTTTCATCGCCCGTTTTCTTCACTAGAAAGCTGAATTTTTCCCATTCCCGGGCCACTTTTTCTGACTTTCCATCACACACCATTGTGCTGTACACACCTGGGAGGTCCACCAATATGGGTAGGCCGGCCAGCAATTCTTCTTGACCCTTTTGAACCCCCCTCTAAAGCTGTTTTTCTCTCTCCTGGTTCACTTTTTCCAGTTTTTGACTATACAGTTGTGTTGTACACACATGGAGGCCCACCTTTCTTGGGTGGCCGGCCAGTAATTTTGCTTGAACCTTTTGCACCCCTGGTCGGCTGGCCAGGGGAGGTGGCCGGCCGGCCCCCTGAACCTTTTGCACCTGGCCGGCCATTTTCTCTCTCCTGGTGCATTCCAGCTGTGCCAGCTGTTTTGCACCAGACCCCCTGCCCGATGTCTGTCTTTTTGGGGGGAAATTTTGATATGTTTTTCCCCCATTTTCTTTCACTCCTCTCCCTCTATATAACCAGCACCCCACCTCCATTTCTAAGGGTTAGAAAAAATCAGCCAAAGCTCACCCCCTTCTCCCTCTATTTTCACTATTCCAAGCTCCAAAACCCTAGTTTCTTGGCCATTTTGCACTACAACCCATAGCCTACCACCTCCATCATCCATTCCAGCCCCTTGGAGGTCATTTGCAGAGGTTGAAAGCTCATTTTTTTGGACCAAAAGCTGCTGGAGGTCGGCTCTACAAGGGTAAGCTCCTATTTTCCCCATTTTTGCACTATTTTGTTCTATATCTTAGCTCCTTTTGCTTACATTTTTGGGCTTCAACCTGAACTGAAAATATCTTATTTTGAGCTCATCTTCATGTTTGATCAAGGACTTTTTCTGTTTAAGGTCTTCTACTCACCCTTTGTGCTCTATCCCTCTTTTGGCTTATTCTTGCATGATATATTAGCCTTGCTTGCGAGCATTTCTGGGCTTCGAGACAAACTGTAAAGTGCCTTATTTTGAGCCCCTCTTCAACTTTGCTGAAGGGATCTTCACTGTTTGAGGCCATCTGCTGCCCCTTTCCCTTTATCTCTCTTTTAGGGCTATTTTTGCATCATGTTTTAGCCTCACTTGTAAACTTTTTTGAGATTTTCCATAAACTGTAAAGTATCTTTTTTTGAGCCTCTCTTCAACTTTGTTGAAGGGTACTTGGCTGTTTGAGGCCTTTTACTGCCCTGTTTGTCCAATCTCTCTTTTAGGGCTGTTTTTGCATGATATATTAGCCTTGTTTGTGAGCCTTTTTGGACCTCGACCTAAACTGAAAAAAGTCTTGTTTTGACATCATCTTCATGTTTGATTAAGGTCTATTTTCTGTTTGGGGCCATCTTCCCCCTATGCATGCTTCATCTCTCCATGATTAGGGCTATGCATTAGAGCTCTTGCATTGGCCATGGCTTGGCCTCTTAGCCATTGAAATCTAGCAGATTTTCAGTGGCTTAGGTGTTTTCTTGAAGGCCAAAATCAGAGGGGGGTGACCCCCTCTCTCCTTGTCTTGGTTGATGGTCTTTTGGACCTTCCAAAGAGGCCCTATCTTGCATGCTTTGTTGACTGATTTCAGGGCCAATTTGATGAGTTTTAGGGTTACATATTTGATTTCCAGAGTTAATTGTGCCATGCTAAGTGTCCATCTTGTATGTGCTTAATAACTCCTTGCATGGCCCTCTAAAGGAGCTCATCATTTTTGCGCATGTTGGTTGCATTTCAGTGATTATTTGGGCATATTTTCACATGTTTTGTTCACTGATTTTTTGGTTTGATGAGATCTTACATGCTTCACATACATGCCATGTAACCATGTTTGCTAGTCAAAGTTGCATGCTATTTTAGTCCATCATGCTAGCATCTTTTGGTCATGCTTTGAACTAGAAGTGTTCATGTTTTGGGACTGCCTTGGCTCTGTCTTTGTGCTTCATAGTCAAATAATGCATGCTTTGTATAGCTATAAGTCAATACATGTGCCTAGTTTTGAGTTTCGGGGCTCATCTCATGCATCGGGTGCCATGTTTCCATGTTTCGGATCATTTTGCATCACATTTCAGTGCTGGAACTTGCATGTTCGTATGCCATATTTCATGCCTTGCCATGCCTTGTTAGAGTGGCATTCGTGCCTTAGAATCGGTCATCGGTTTGCGTGCATGTGTGCACGCATCTCGAGTGTCTCATTTTCATCTCATGGCCACTAATATGAGTGTGGCTGAGGTCCACTCATGTTGGTGTAAGTCCATCATGCATTATGTATGCCATCTCATAGCATTGCATATGCTAGGTTGTATGTTAGAGCATCGTGTATGCCATGTTACATTGTGCATTGTGTATGCCATCTTATAGCATTGCGTATGCTAGGTTGTATGTTAGGATTGCATTCATGCATGTCATGCATATTGCATTGTGTTTGGGATAGGAGTTAGCCCAAACACGGAAAACGAGGGACGTTTCGTACTCCGAGTGACGGAACGTGTCTCAATTCCCGGTCATCGACACTCCGGATTAACCATGATGGAGTCTCGGTTTTGTTGTGTTTATATGTGCATTCATTTCACATTGAGTGGTGCAATTCGACTCCTCGGCCATCATGCATCGAGATGCGTGGTTGGTGGCACGAGGATCGAAGTATGCATACATATGTGAAAATACTTTGCCATGCCCCTTTCTTGCTCTCTGTTGCAGCAAATCAAGAATCAACAGCCTTTCAGAGCTTTGCACAATATTCCGGGCTTAATTGTAAACAGAGGCTAATTGGGGCATCGCAATGGATTTCCGCGCAAGGCAACCCGAACATGCATCATTCATCATCCGGAGCAGAGTTGAGGCAGTCCCTAGCTTGCATGCTAATTTACTGCTTTCCTAGTTAAATTTGTTAATTAATTAGGGTTTTGTATTATTTGGACTGTATTATTTATTCGGGACTGTATTATTTATTCAGACCCTCCGCGCGAGGGCAATGTTGTAATAAGTGTGCATGTGTGTGATGCATGTCTTCCAACCCCACGTCTTTCTCCCTTTTATTTACCAGCTTATGATGGTTAGATTAGGGCATGTTTCAATTAGCATACAGTATGATAGCATGTTTGCATTTATTCATCTGTCTTGCATGCACCGGGCTCGGCGCATCATATTAACTGCATTGTATTTCAATTCCGAGTTGAATACTTGTTAGTTGTAGCATTTCACATGCCATCTTTAGAATAGCCGAGCCTACTATAGTTGCATTTTTGCATGTGTTGCATTAGGCATCTCTGTATAGTTAGGATCATGCATGGATTTCTAACATAGCTTTTGTTTTGGCTTGGAGTATTCAGTAAGTTTTATGCTTTAGCATCCTTGCATGTGTGTGAGTGACTGCCATGATAGCATGCTTACCATGAATATATGCTTATGTGATATATCTGCCTGAATGTCTGTGGGTGAAGGTTGGTTATTTGGGTTAGAACAAATCATCGACTGTGAGTTTTTAAGCCCACTAGATAGTAGCAAAACCATCTTTTCTAAGCCCACCTGAGGGTGGTAATCTGCATTTTAAGCCTACTTGCGAGTAGCAAAACCATCTTTCAAAAAACAAACATGAAATGTTTTGTTCCAATTCAGGCAATCCAGTCTATACTTGTATGCTGTACGCATCACATAGTAAATCTAGGCTAATAACCGGAATAAGAAGGCATAATGTTTTCAAAACTCGATATCATGGTTAGTAGAGGCCGATCTTTGATCGGGCGAGCGAGGGTGCTCACGAAGTGACCTTTCCCAATCGTACCCAAGTTCCCGAGCCGAGGCAACTTTGGTGATGACGGACACGTGGCCTTAGGCAAACGAGTCAGGGTTTCCTAAATTTTTCCAAAAATAAAATATTTAGGTGGCGACTCTGTATCTGGCAAAGTAGTCCATGTTTGGCACTTCTTTCAAAAAATCTGTTTTCTCAAAACGATTTGCCGGATTTGGACTCTTTGGTTCAGATTAAGAACCGTGACAATTTGAGTCCTGAACTGTAGTGAGCCCAAATGAACAGAACGGGACTCATCCTCCCGGGGCGTTCGGGGACGTCTACACTATGCCCTCCGGAGTATTTACCCAACTCCGATATTTCCTCATGAATGAAATGAAAACCAACATCAAAAAACAATAAAAGGCGAAGTAAGTGGCGTGAGAAATTTGACGGACTTACAATACCAAACCAATGCTGCAAGCTACGAAGTGACAACGTCCGCAGAGAAATCAAAATTCGCCATGCAGATCCACAAATAGCCAAACAAACCCCCTGGGAGCTAAAATCAAAATTGTTCAAGCAAAAAGCAAGGTCACAATCATTAAAGTCCAAATTATAGACAAATAGGGGTCACCATGGGAATTCCTAAAACAGGGTCCTAATTAAAGAAAATAGTTGGAAAGCAAGCAATGATAGGGCAGCCAAGCTCAAATAAATAAGAGCAGCACATAACATCGGGGGGGCAAACTCACCGGTAGCAAAGCAACGGCGCAATTGTGAAACCCACTAGCGGCGAGTGGTCAATCGGCGGCAAGGGAGCATCAAAATCCACCACCGGTGACGAAGCTCTCAAGCATTAAAGTTGTTAAGGATCTGCTAAAGATGAAGAAGTTTGATAACAAGATCGAATTTCTAGAGCAAGAAAATGAAAGGCCGAAAAAGATGGGAAATGCCCCAACTAACAATTACCAGAATCAATAGAGAGGGAATGACAACAATAAAATCAACAACAGAGATTGAGAGGTTACTTACAAGGTTGAGACCTACAACCCACGTCGATAGCAACAGTGCTGGAGCAACCCAGTCTTGAACAAACAAATAAACATTGTTAGCGAGGAAGCTACCGGAAACGTCAAATGATGTCAAAGAGGCACACTCCTGAAATGAGCGAGATAGGCAACGATGAAGAAATTCGTGCTATATAGATAGAAGTTGAACCCCACACTTCTTTTTGAATCCTTCAATCAAAGCTTGACGCATGTCTCACAACAGCTATAGAAAGGACAGTTCATGTCAGAACCGAGCAAGAATTTCAAAAAAAAAAAAAAAAAAAAAAATTAGCAAACCCACCTACGGACATCCCACTAGTCGGCACTAAAGATGGGTCCCTTCTTATTTGATTTTGAGCAAAGGCTTATAAGAGTTGGGCAAAACAACCAAACAAAGCTTAAGTATGTGGTCAACATGTTAGGAAAACAAGGGGGCAGCTGGCAACACGAGAATCAAACCACCGAGCTAAAATTCGGCCAATCCCCGACCTGTGCGGAAGGCCAAGCAACAAACAATTTATCAACATGCTGCAAATCCACTCCAATGAAGCACTACAAACCAAGGAAGTAAAAAATAATGGCTCAAGCAAACACTCAAGAATTTGTTTATATAAAGTAAAAGATTGTTTATACAAATTAAAAGAAGTAAAGGACTTGATGGATATTGGGGCCTACCTAGCAAGTCCATGCAAGTCCAAGCATTGGAATTTGCAAACATTACCATTACAAATCTGGTAGTCAAGAATTGGAAATTTTGTGGGCCCATGGCAATCAATGTTAAACAATGTCAAAATCAAGTTCATGAAACCAAGCACATGCAACGAGCATACTGTTTCAAAGCTATATAAAAAGACTGGGAAAAAAAGAAAAAAGAAAAAACCAACTAAGTTTAGACCCAACCAAGGCAGCGGGCCAATAGCATAGCTCACACTCGAAGACTTCGAGCACGAGCTAGGGGGAAAATGAAGAGGGTCATTTACAACTCTACATCAAGCATAAGTGAAACAAGGAGAAGACCACAAGTCCAAGTGTGGCACTTGGGCCTAGTAACGTTACAAGATTAGAGCATCAAACCCAAGCGCGAGTTTGGGTAGAGCTAATGTCCAATGGCCCAAACCATGTGGACCAAGCGTTTACTTGAACTAGAGAACCGCCAAGGGACCAAACATGAAGAACAAGTGTGATCCTAAGCCTAACAGACCGAGTGGTCCAAACCACGCAACCCAAGTATGAACTTGGGTCGAGTGTAACTAAGGTGGATGACCAACTCGAATCAATGTGCTGAACTACCCATAAGAGCGTTTGGTACGATCCAATTGCGCAAAATAACTCGCATCCAATACATGGAAAGAGCGCATGATCCTTCGCAAATAACGGAATTACTTAACAAATTCTTTGCTCTTCTCCAATGAGGAGCGACTTAGCATAACGGCTGAGTGCCAGGTGACAAAGAGAGAATTTGGTGAGCAAGTCAAGCAATCCTTATAAAAGGTAACCTCACTCTTTTGAGGGATCAATCTCTGGAGACTCTAGACACACTCTTTCTCTCTACCTTCACTCCACGTGAATCCAGTACTACCTCGACCGTCGGAGAGGTTTCTGACCGAACCCTGGTCGGGCAACCTAACCATCTGTTTCTTGCGCAAGCTTTCACTCATCAGTGCACCAGGGTTCGTCCACGAAGCTCCTCTATACTCTATTGCGGAAACCAGTTTGCACAGGATCGATTCTGTCAATATTTTTCATATTTCGATCCTAATAATTTTTTATTGTAATTATTTTTTTTTTAAACTTTTAATTGATAGGGAATATGATTGAAAGAAGATGAGCTTGGATTGTTTTGTTTAGGAAGCATTGTCAATAAGTTGGATTGGATATATGTTCATTAGTTCATAGTTTTAATACATTAAGGTCCTGTTTGATTGTCCGAATGAATATAAGAATTTGAGGATGATATGTAATATCTAAGGATAAGGATGTGCTATAATATGTTATAGGGTGAGATATATTATATATACTGTAAGGTCACTTATACTATGTTTGGTTAAGATATGATATAGATTATTTTTAACTTTTGGATGAAAGATGAATTATATCCAATAGTGAGAGATATACAATACCATAAGGGGTGGTATTACATATCCCCTCTTTTGCATTATATATTATCCGGACTCTCCATATTTAAAGCAATCAAACACGAAATATAAAAAAGACAAAAAAATAAATAGTACCCATTTCATATTATATTTGATTCCACATCGACTTATATCTGGTAAACAAATAAGCAATAAAGACTTTACTCTTGAATTGAATTGATGGTTGAATTTTGAATTGACTTGACGGCTGCATTGTTTCTAGTTTTGTTTTTTTATGTTTGTTTGTTTCCCAAATGGTAGTATATATATATATATATATATATATATATTGTTATCATTAAATTTCAACACTATTTTTTATTGTTATTTGTAAATTCCACAATGTAGGCAATCACGAGGTAAATGCTTAGCCTCTATGGCTTACCTGGTGTGTTTGAGCATTTCTCAAGTCTCTTGCGTCTATTCTCCTTTATTTTTCTGAAGGAGAGCCTTCTTTTCTTGGATGTAGTTAAGGCCTCATTTGGCAACTGGCATTTTTAGTTAAAAAGTTAAAAAATCATTAAAAAAATTAAAAAGTTAAAAATTCATATTAAAAAGTTAAAGATTCTCTTTTCTTTCTACTTTTTGTATATCTTTTCGTGAAAAGTTAAAAAGTCATCCCAAATATACTAATTTTTTTTAACTTATATTTTAGCCAAATAACTAAAAAGTTACTAAATTAGCCTGTTTCTAAACGAGGCGTTAGCATGCCCAGGTTTAAGCTTTCTTGGTTGTGTGGTTTCTCCTATAGTCCTAATGGTTCAAAATATGTTTTTATTTTGTTTCATAAATTCAAAAGTAATGGTTCAAAATATGTTTTTATTTTGTTTCATAAATTCAAAAGTTATGTGATGAAAAAGAGAAA
The DNA here is from genome assembly GCA_030407325.1 of Camellia japonica. Lineage (NCBI taxonomy): Eukaryota > Viridiplantae > Streptophyta > Magnoliopsida > Ericales > Theaceae > Camellia > Camellia japonica. The sequence continues at coordinate 46,254,510 of JAPPVO010000014.1, forward strand.
CCGAAGGTTTTAATGATCATTTTGTAGTCATGAGGTTGACATCTTACAAGTTATCCAAATGGACCAAGTAAAATTTAAAAGAACAACTACTAGGATAAACGTTATTTGTAATGAGGTGGTGGTACTCCATGGTATTTTGCTGTCACTCTTACGTTGTGTTTGGTTGGAGGATTTGGGAAGAAATTTGGAAAGGCAAAGGAAAAAGAAAAATGTGTATGAAACTAGGTGAAATATAGATATATTTTATTTGCATTTCACATACCTTTTCCATTTCCCTTTCTAAATCACTCCTCAAATCTTTCAACTAAACACAGCATTAGAGAAGGGTCATAAAGACCTTTTATTGCCTTTATTTTCGCTGGGGAAGAGGAGTTGGAACTTGGAACATGCATAGCTAAAGGGATTAAGAACACTTGCAAAGGTGTGCAATTGAAAGGTTGAAGTCATAAAATTGTCTTGTGCAAAGCGAATGGTTAAAACTTTGTTTACAATTTTGATTTTGAATAGAATTGTTCCTATAGAACATGATGGGCCTAATAGCATATTGGTTGTTTTTAATATTTAGTAGACTTTTAAAAATATTTTAAGGTTCTCTAATCTAGAAGGACCAAAAAAGTATTAAAAAATGAATTCAATATTTTTTAAAATTTTTTTTTTTAAATATCACCAAATTTATTTATTTTTTGCTTATTACTAAAAGGCCAAGGTGAGGCATTAGGAGCGGGGTTGCTATGGATCCAAATAATATCCTTCTATTTTTTTGCATGACAAAGTCTTTTTATTTATTTATTTATTTTTGTATGACATGATAATGCTCAAATTGTGACAAATGAAGCAATTGCTATATTATATATAAGCGAATTTCTCACTAATTTTTTTATTATTAAACACAAAAAATGAAATTCATATTAATAAATCCATGTGAAACTCATCGTTTAGTGTCTAACAAGTTGAAAATCAGATAAGAAATGTGTTTCTTTCTACAAGTAATAGTACTATGAGAAGAGATCAATCAATGTAACCAACTAGGCTTAGCCTAGTTAAGGGGTTAGTTGACTTAAGCGGCAAATACTTGGTGTTTTGCAGAGGTGGGGTGGCGATCCTACAATATCTCTTATCATTAGATACTCATACTCTGCCCTCCAGAACACATACACACTCACACAATGTCAAAATCATGATGTTTTGCAAATGTCAAAACCCTCAAAAGACCCCAACTTTTGATATTGTTCCATTCTTTGTCCAACTAAATTGTCTTCTTCTATTTCTGCTTCGTTATCTACTTTATCTGCAACAAAACCGCCATCGGTGGTGAATGGATTATCGAGTTCTACAGAGAAGGAAGCATCAAGGTTAGTGAAAGATGGTGAAATATTGTTAAGGGAAGCCATGGAAGCATCCAATGAGGGTCGTGCCAAGTTGTTCCTTAGAACTATGTTCTTCTTGGCCTTGGCTCTCCATTGTTTTAGACCATCTACCACTCCCTCTGTGCACGCTGCTTTCGTTATCGATGTACCCATCTGTTTCACATGTCAAATAATTGGTTTCACAAATCTTGTAAAATAGAATTGACTTAGAATGATTCCAAAAAACATTTGATATATTAATTTGCAAAAGACCTGGGATGATGAAATATCTTAGAGATCAAGGAATAGATAGCCTAATCAGATTGATTTTTGGATGAAAAGTATTACATGAAATCTTTGATTTTTTCGTCTTCCTCTATCCCTATCCAAGTCATGTATGACAAACTTGATTGTAATTTATAAAGTATCGACACTTCAAAATAGGTGTTGTAATAATATTAAACATGCATGGGACAAGGACATGCAGGGACATCAGTCCAACATGCCGCGTGCCCATTTTTTAATTTTTTTTATTGGACACAACAGATACACAGCCGAGTCTTATTTTAATTTTTCAAAACAAATTTCGAGGTTTGTATTTTAATATTTGGAGATATAAGAATTGAATTTAAAAAAAAAAAAAATCACTATCCATAATGCAACATAGATCTAACCACATTTAAAAATTTGAGATAGTAGCTTATAATGGTATTGGAAATGCTCTAATACAACAAAAAATCTGTCTCTAGCTAATTTAAATTGTGTTTTTTTTTATTTTATTTATATGAACTTAGTATTAATTTTGATTATGTATAGATGTAATATTAATATACATAGTACAAAAAATAAAATAAAAAAGTTGTGATATTTTCATACCATATTTTCACCCAATTCATGTTTTGATTTTTGAAAATTTGCATCTCGTGTCTGTATCCATATTCATGATTAGTGTGTTACCTGTGCGACCAAAGCGTATAGAGGCAGTGTGACATAGCCACAGAGGATGTGAACTAACAAGCCCATTCCAAGCTTTATGACAATGTCCTCTGTTTCTCTATGGAAGCAAGATCTTAACCCAAATTTGAACTGTTTAATAATAAAATTAAACAAGTTAGCAATGGAATTTCTTGCAAATTAAACTACTCACATTGCTATATGATTAAGATAGAGGTAGTAAACTTGAGGATGCTTACCCAAGCCCATGTAAAGAATGCCAATTGAAAGGAGTTCTGCATAGCCCAAAACATATATATGTTTAGAAAAAAAAAAAAATGCTACTTTTCTTGCTTTGAAAAACAAAATTCAAAATCATTTCAGGTCTTGAAACAAAAGGAGTACTCCAAGGACAAATCACTACATATTAACACTCCATTTATATCAACAAAAACTATTTTCACATTTTGTAATATTTAACAAAACAAAAAATGAAAATCAATAAAAGACTTTTTTTGTAATAAAAAAAAAAAAAACAAATTTATTTTGAAAGAAAATGTTTTCCACTTTTAAAATGTGAAACTTTTTGAAAGTGAAGAGTAGAAAAAAAAAAAAAAAAAATTCTAAGTGAAGGAAGGACAAGTGATTTATGCATTTGATTGTGCATGTAAATTTTGTACCTTCATCACTTTGAAATTATTTTTCTACTTTCCACTTTTTTTGATATTCTTCCAAATGTTTTTCTTGACTAAAGTTGACCAATACTACCACACCATCACATCCACCACCTCCACCACCACACTATTACTAATACAACTATTAGGACATTAATTTCAAGGTCAAATGAAAAAAATATTTTCTGAAATGTTTTCTGTTGAAATAAATAGTGTAAATCTAAAGTGGTTGTGGTCAAAAGTGCTTCCAAACACAATGGAAACCAATCCAGACTAGTTTGAATCAAAACAAAGGATAGGAAAGATCACCTGAAATAAAATGAAGTGCATAAGGTGGAGAAGCAATTTTGGTTGGCCAAACCAGAAGAAGTGATCACTGGGCCTAACAAGCAAAGTTCCCCTAACAACATTTGATTTATCATTTGAATCTAAGCACATCTGTGTTATTATACTTTGTAGCTTTGTCCCAACTATCAATAGCATCTGCATTTCAAACATTTATATGATAATTACATTAGTCTTTCAACTTTTCGCACTTTTGCTTCTACAAGAAGCACTTTTTGTTTAAGTTAATTCACTTACCACTAATGGAATGAAGGGAAGCCAGAAATAGTTGTAAAACACTGTTGCGATTACAAAAAAAATCAATGCAAGAGTTAGCATTACTCGGGGTTTTTTTACCTCAATTTACCGGTTCTAAAACAAAATCTAGAATGGCTAAAGTGGCTTACCGTGTGCGTTTAGGAATATGAAAGTTACTGAAAAGATCCAAATCCAGAAGCTGCCAAAAAAGAATAACATTCAAGAACCGTTGCTTTCAAAATCAAGATTTATCGTGAATGAATAAGTGTTTGTATCATCGAATGTCATTCTTTGTATGGGTTCTATTTACCTTATTCCCACCAGGACTCCAAAGTCCTTTTCCAAAGCTCTTCTTAAGTACTCTTGGAAGTCAAAGTTGCTTTCGTTTGCAAAATGGGCCTAGAGGAGACAATAATAGCCAACACTAATTTCGTGTTCATTTTTAACTAAATAGCATAAAATTTGTGTTTGCGTAATTATTGGAATACCGTAATGAATCCATATCGAAGAGTTAAATAGTCTGCTTTGGAGACAGATTTGTAGAACTGGTGAAGGAAACAAACCTATAAATAAGATTAGCAAAGATGAAATTAGTTTATCTAATAGCAAACAAAGCCAAAAGTAACTAGAAATGGTGGTAGTGACTAGTGAGGTTTGTGGTTAAACTAACCGGTAAGCGAAGATACCGGTGTTCACTCCAAAATTTCAGATGTTGTCTCCCAAATGATGTTTCATTAATGAGTTGGAACCTTTGTGGATCTAAGATGAATAGTCAAGCAAAATTAGTAGCATTAAGGTTAAAGAAAATAAGATACCATGGAAACTAATTGGAAATTTATTTGATTTTTTCCGCAATCATGTTTTCAATACCAACAAGAGGACTTAAACAAGAGACTTAAAAAACTAAAAAACATTTAGATAATTAAGGTATATCAAATTCATCCTTTTTTTATTATTTTTTATTTTTATTTTTATGTTTTTGAAGTCAAGACACATTTTCAGATTAGTGCACATCTTTATTTTTTGTGTTAACCCTTTCACTATAAACTTATATATATCAAGTAAATCATAAAGAATAAAATTGTCAGCTTCTCTCAAGTTAGCCATTTCAATTTGAAAGAGCGTTTGGGCTTGGTAATCACATTTTAGAATCAATTTGAGTGATTCAAACCATTCACTTTGTAGGACTCATTGAGTAGAATATTTATACAAAATATTAAAGTGATCGGATATCAGTAGCTATATGTTTAGATCAAATTTGTATTATAAAAAATGAATAACTATTCTTAGAATTATATTTGTCATCCATTTTTGTATTAAAAAAAAATATGATTCAAGCATATAGCTATTAATATCTAATTATCTTGATTTTTTGCATAAATATTCTATTCAATAAATCCTAAAAATTGAATGATTTGAATTATCGAAATCGATTCTAAAATGAGCCTATTAAGTCCAAACGCTCTCTCTCAAGTTGAGATGACAACTTGAGAGAAGGCAAATCCTTAATTTATTTCCAATAAAATCTTTTTTCTTTAATCAGTTATTGAATTAGTTATTATAATATAGTTTTGTACTTTCAATAAAAACACTAAAGAATGGTAGTTGTACACTCACATAAAGTAAAAGAATGTCCCACAAAGGCTTGTATGGCAGACCAAATTCATAGCATTAATTATAAAAGCTTACCATTTGAAAATTGATATTCCATTGTTTTTGTTTCTGCTTCCCACGATTCCCACCTTTTCATCTGAAAAATTTCACATCATAAAGCAAGCATTAATTGTCAAATATAGTTCCGAAATTTACGTACTTCCGAAATATCTGGGTAAAGGATCGCGCCCGGGCACATATATATATATATTGGGCTCGTTTGAGAACATATTTTTTTAATAATTTTTTAATTTTTTAATTAAAATATGATATAAAAAAATTAATATGTTTGGGATAATTTTTTAACTTTTTATAAAAAGATGTGCAAAAAGTAGAGAGAAAATAGAATTTTTGACTTTTTGGTATGAATTGTTGACTTTTTGATTTTTTTAATAACTTTTTGACTTTTTGACTAAAAAAATCACTTGACAAACGAGGCCATTATATACCATAAATTATACTAACCATCTTGAATTAAAAAACTAATAATAATAAATTTTACAAATTTAATATAAGATCTCCATTTTATAAAGTCAAACACATTGGGACCATCCGACCAAATCTAACTTGAAAAAAAAAAAAAGGCGGGAAAGGAGAATATTTTTTTTTAGTCGATAAGTGATTAATTATAAATATTGGAATAATTGTTTCAAATCTAATCACAAATATCTACAAGCCTGAAGGGGCACAAATACTCTAGCCCATTTGTGCATAATTTAGCCTGAATCAAAGAGGTATGCCCATTCCAAAATGGGCTGAGATAGAGGTAGGCCCTTTCCCCACTCCAAAGTGGGTTAAGCTAGGCCCTAGCACCCTTCCCCACTCTTTTGTGGGCCAAGATAAAGGTATGGCCTTAGTCTCCTTCCCCGCTCCGATGTGGGCCAAGCTAGAGGTATGGCCCTAGTCCTCTTTCCCCTCTCCGATGTGGGCTGATCTACGGGTTTAGCCCTAACACCCTTTCCTACTCTGAAGTAGGAAGTCATTGAGTTTAACCCTAAGTCACTCATCCGTTCCGAAGTGAATTAAATCCTAACATAACGCTCAATGCCATGTGAATGAAGGGCGCATGGCACCCATGAATAATAGAACGATTACTCAAGCGTGTGGATGACTCATCACTTTCCTGGAGTGACCTAGCTAAAAGACAAAGAGGGATAGGTGGTAGAGAGATGAACTTGGCAAGCAAGCCAGCCTCCCCTATAAAAGGTAACCTTACCTCCTTTCACAAGGATTCGAATGTGATGACTCTCTCTCTATACACTCGTCCTCCCTATTCTCTCTCTCTGGCTTGACTTTACTATTGGAGGAGTTTTCGACCAAATCCCGGTCTGGCAGCTTCATCATTCGCTACTTGTGCAGGCCTTCATCTCCCGGAGCACGACAGCTCATTCGTGAAGCACACTAACTCTCTACATTGCGGATTTGAGTCCGCACAAAGCCTAACTACAAAAATAGCCCATAATGAGTAAAAATAAACAACTTAACAACATCCTCATAACGAGATAAAAATAATCATACTTCGTTTTTTGTAAGGCAATCTCTTTATGTGCCGTTTTGGGAACCAAAATAAAAAGCCACGTTTTTGTTAAAATGTCCAAAAACGCAACAAAATTGGTTTGGGAAGTGCCAAAAATGAAAGTGTGAAATTACAAATTGGGGCCTATGACAAAAAAAGAAAAAAATAAATTTCTTATGTTGGGTAAGGGTATTTTGGTCATTTTAATTTGATTTGACACCATAAACAAATATTAAACTAAAAAGTCAAAAGCCAACTTTTTACTAACTTCCCAAATCACTTTCCAAAAAGCTAAAAAGCTTGGTAAAAAATCAAAAGCTAATTTTTTTACCAACTTCCCAAAACACCAGTTTACAGAAGCAGCCAAATAAGCTAAAGCTTGGTTGGTTGGTACAAAAAAAATTGAAACGAGAAAATAGTATATATATTTTTACCTAACACATGCTATTTTAAAATATATTTTTCAAATGTTAGTTATTTTGAATTTATTTTTCAAATTCAAAATATTTTTTGAATTTCTGTTTTCTAGCCTGAGCCTGGCTCACCTTAAAAAAGACTTTGAATTTATCAAATAAGTCCAAAACAACTCATATTTGAGAGATTTGTTTAAAAATGACATGAGTTTAGTAAATAACTGAGGGAAGATAGGAATGGAATAAAATTACCAAAGAGGACAAGTGTGGATGGGCTAGATATTTACCTTAGCAAGTCCAAGACTGAATGTAAGGAATGAAGAGAAAACATGGAAGAAGGCCAACACAAAGATTAACATCTGTAGTTGTTGCATTCCTGTTCTAGACATCAATGAAAGCTTTCCCTGAAAAAATAAAAATAAAAATAAAAATAAAAGATAAACTTATATAAGGTGAGAAAGTACTACTAATATCCATAGTGGGCAATCAAAATTCAAACAAATTGGTAAAGTAAGATCTTTTTAGGAATAAAATCTACTTTAATCAGTGTGTTTGGTTTGAGTTTTTTGAATTAAGTTTTTTGAAAATTGAATTTTTTGGTTTTCGTATTTTTTTGTTTTTAGTGAATATTTTTAAAATTTTAAACATTTTTTTATTTTTTAGATGCACCTTACTTAGATGTATCCAAAAAGTAAAAAATTTATGAAAAAATATTTTTAAAAATTAATAAATACATAAAAATACAAAAAAATGTACTGAATTTTTGTATTTTTTTTTGTATTTTTGATATTTAGTGAATTTTTAAAAGGTTTTTTTTTTTTTAATTTTTTTTACTTTTTAGGTATATGTATGTTAGGTATGTTTAAAAATTTTAAAAATTGCTCAAAGTATTAAAAAAATTCAGTAAAAATAAAAAAATACAAAAAATAAAAAAGTAGAATTTTTTTAAAAATATTTTTAAAAAATGATAACCAAGCATAGTAAATAGTTTTTTAAAAGTTTTAAAAAGTGATCCGCTTACAACTCAACACATCAGTTGATACTGTTACCTAATTTTTAAAAAATTTACAACTAAGTCACTCAATTTTTGATAAATATCACTCATAAATACAATTATTTAAAAGCTTGCTTATTATTACCTGCTCTTCACATTTGGATTCCTCCACTCCATCGCTAGTCATGGCTTTGCATGGAAGAAAAGATTCGCCGACACTAGTTGGAATACAGATCTTTGCAATCGGTTTTTGGCTAATAGTCAAGAATAAAGAAATGAAACCCAACAACATCAACTCTGCATACATTACAGAGATAGATAAAGAATTAGTATTTTTAATTTATTTATTTTTTTTGCAATCGAAAAGCTTTTCTAAACTCGGATACATACAAAATGGAAGTACCCATTAGTAAATATTATAGCACTATTGTGGTCACCTGACTTAATCTTGTCAAGAACTTGAGTGAGAGACTTCCTCTGCTTTTTGTTGAAGTGCTGATTCAGTTTAAAAAATAACACCAATATATCAATAAATTCACATGTCAATACATTTCCATGTATAAAATAAATGCTAGATTCCTAGATCACATGTATAAATTATGAATTCATGGTTTTGGACTTTCAATGTCGTTATTATCCAATATTGACCGAAATATAACTGTATCATTGATACTCATACATATCTTGATATCGTTATATATAAGAAAAATTACTATTTAGTGGTAATTTCAAAAAAATATTACAGATTCATGAAAAAAAATTATAATTATAATTGTTAATATTTATAAAATTTATCTCTTATTTGTAATTGTTTTTTAAAACTTAACCTGTAGTGAAATTTCTCCAAATATATATAACATTTATATATATATGCAAGTAGAGACAGATTCAGGATTATTATTATGAAATATAAAAGCATATTTGAGGTGCAAATCCTTATAATTTTAAATTATTTAAATTTTTTAATATATTATATGACATTTTAAAAATTTTTAGAGTGTGATCGCCCTCCTCCGCTCACTAGATCCATCCTTAACGAGAGGGGTGATGGGTGATCTAATATTCATGTCTAGAGAGAGAGAGAGGGAGAGCATGAATGCATGCATAGCTAAGCAGAGCATACCTTGGCTAAGAGAAGAAGGGCATACTCAATGAGTAAAGAGATTGAAATGAGACCAAAGCATACAGTTGCCACTGCCCATGTTGGTGTGGCTTCAAGGCTCAAAAACTCTTCTACTAATTTTGCCATCTCTCTCTCTCTCTCTCTCTCTAGATTTTGGAGACCTCTGCTCTGGTAGTGCTGTTTTACAAATGTAAAAAAAAAAAAAAAAAAGCCCATGTAAATAACATAACAAATAGGGATAATTACACCCCAATAAAATTTTAAAAAAGTAATTACATAAAAAAATTTATAATATTAATTATTAATATTTATAAAATTTATTACCTAATTAAAGAATTATTTGAAATGATTTAAATAAATATATGTTTTCACATTTTATAAGAAGATATGTAAAAAAATAAAAAAAAAAATAATGTGAAAAAATAAAAAAAATATTCACCCCAAACAAGGTCTAGAGTAATTAACTTTTAAAAGGACTGGTTTGATATTTTTCCTAGCAAATACTTGTAATAATGTAGACTGTTGTGTCATGTGATGTATAAGTACAGTGGAATGCTTTTCTCTGAAAATTCGCAGGGCTAGTGAAAGCGTACAAGCTTTTGATTCAGTGCGCCGTGTAAATCACTTAGCAAGACGACAATCGAAGGGTCGTACCAGGCCACCAATCATGCTTCCCCACGTCACACAGCATGCAAAAGAGAATTTTTAAATTGACGAATCTGCCCTCAACGGGCTGTTGTTATTGGTGGATGGAGAGACTTTTTATAAAGAGACAATTATCTGACAATATTAAAAATTAACGAAAAAATTTATAATTTTAATTATTAATAATATTTATTATTTCTTTAATAACCTTTTTTTTAAAATTTTTTTTTTTACTCTCACTGTCATGTTGTTTGCTTTGTTATTTTATAAATCAACAATGTTAAAAAGTTCTAATTTTAAAACTTAAAAAATAATTTTAATAATATGGTATGAATAAAAAAATAAACAAAATAAAAATATAAACACACACATCACATCATATATAAATCTCATTTCTTATCATGGTCCCGTTTGGTAGAGTTGTGAAAAAGTGATTATAACTTATACCTTAACAGCTTATAACTTATAGTTGTAAATATAAGTTGATTTTTGACTTATAAATTAAGCTTCTCCTCCCCCACTTAAAGAATAAGTTGATTTTTAACTTACAAAAAGTTATAAGGTGTATTGTTAAGTTGAACCAAACACATCAAAATAACTTAAATTAAGCTAAAAACTGAAATAAACTGGTAATAAACCCTACCAAACAGGGCCCATATCACTAATTTTTTTTTTAAAGTTTCAAAATCAAAACCTTCGATCTTTATTCTTTACAAACAGAACGGAGACAAAGATAAAGATACACCTAATACGCGTTGGTCGCTGATGTTGATTGATGAATGCCATTTTTTTTTTTAAATATCAATTTTATATTTAATTTTTTAATTTTATATCAATTTTATCCTTCTTGTTAAATGCGGTTTATAATTAAACAAAAATTATTAATGTGACATTATTCATTTCAAATTTTTATTTTAACATTTAAATTATCTCTAAAATATCAATTAAACCTTAAACTTCATTTATTTAGAGGTCTAATTAATATTTTGAGGTAAAATAAAATTTGAGTATCACATTAGTAATTTCTGTTTGATAATAGGTGGCAATTGTCCATAAAATAAAAATGATACAAAATTGAATAATTAAAATATAAAATTAATATTATTAAAAAATTATAAATTACATTCTTAGTTAATAATTTAAGAGATAAAATAACAATTTTTTTGATTTTTGTTTTTTTGGGGAGACGTGGTGAAAATTAGGGGTGAGCAGCGGATATACCGATCCGCCAAAACCGACCGAACCGAACCGATCCGCTGCATTTTGGACGGATGCGTGATGACGAGCGGACGGTTGCGGATTGATTTTCTCCAATTCGCCATTTGGCGGACGGATGGCGGATTTGAGATTTCTTTGGCCGCAACCGAACCGCCAAACCGCCAAATCGCGAGCACCCCTAGTAATTTATAAGACTTTGTGTTTTCAATTTGTTTAAATATTATGTTTATGTTTTCAATTGAAAAAGAGTTTAAATATTCTGTTGAAAAAAGTTTTCAACTTGAATATATTTTTTGAATTGAAAAAAATAAACGTATTATTTATCTATATTTTTTGGTTTTTAAATCTAACTCTAAAAATAATAAATAGAAAATATGATATATGCTGGTTGGTTTTTGTTTTCAAAAACATATATAGATGTAACAATACAGAGATATACAATCTCTACTATTGCTCTGTTCATGGTTTTGGTGGTTTGAATTGTTATTATATTTTAAGAATCACAGATTGTAATACTTTATGTGGATGAATCATACTGTGATTGTAATATGTAGATGAGGCATGCAGTGATCGTGATATTCTAAAGTTTTAAACTTTCTTTCTTTAGATAAGGCATACAGTGATTGTAATACTTTTTTAAGTCATTGACTGTAATACTTTCTTTCTTTTTTTTTTTTCCTTTTTTTTTTTGAGGAAGTGCACAAGTTGAATTATGTTGAAAATTTATAAAATTTTAAATCGCCAAACCGATTCGCATCCATCCGCCAAACCGCCAATCTGCTCAATCCACATCCGCCGGATTGGCGGACGGATGCGGATTGATTTTCTCCAATCCGCCAATCTAGCGGACGGATGGCGGATTGGAGGTTCTGTGGCCGCAACCGACCCGCGCCCACCCCTAGTGAAAACTCAAAAGTGAAAGATTCTTTTTAAATCTGACAAATGAAGGAAGGACGCGGGTGCGTATGAGCACAAATTCTCCCCTTGCACTCTCTCCTTGCAGTCCTTTTTTATAGGGTTTTTGGACCTACTTTTAGGCTCAATTTTAATAATTCGAACCGTTCATATTTTAAGATTTATTCAGTATATCATACCTGTAAAAAATCAAGTTGATCGGATATCAGAAAACATGTGTTCGAAAAAATCGAACTAAAAACTATTTTTTAAAAAAATTTAATAAACAGTTTTTCAAACACATACTTTATGATATCCGATCAACTTGATTTTTAACATGTATGATATATTGAATAAATCTTAAAATATGAACGATTCGAATTATCAAAATTGAGTCTAAAAGTAGGCCCGAAAATCCTACAAAGAGAGACTGCAAGTAGGAAGTGCAAGAGGAGGACCCCAATTCGGTGCGTATAGAGCTAACACTACGCCAAAACAGGGCATTAACGGCTGTTTTTTTAACGGCGATAACGAAAACCGCCGTTAAAGGTACTATTAACAGCAGTAACGAAAACCGCCGTTAATACCGCCGTTAATGTATCATTAACGGCGGTTTCGTTACCGCCGTTAAAAAAATCGCCACTAAAAGTGTCTTTAACGACGGTAATGAAACCCACTTTTAACGGCGGTAACGAAACCGCCGTTAATGCCCACTTTTAACGACGGTAACAAAACCACCGCTAATACCCAACCATTACCGCCGTTAATGACGGCGGTCTTTGCCGGCGAAACTCCGGCGAGTTTCGGCGAAACCATTTACAATAAAGTAAAAGTAATGTTTAAATATTTATTTAGGAAATATATTTCATGAAGAGTGGCTGTGGCAGAGTGGTTGGTGTGGGTGGATGAGAGGTCTTGGGTTCAAAATTTGGGGAGTGCAAGAAGAAAGAATTATTTTTTGAAAAATTTGAACCTATTTACGGCGGTAAAAAACCGCCGTTTTTGGTCAACTTTTAACAACGGTAATTTGCCTTTTTACGACGATTTCATTTTTTCCGACACGCGCATAAACGGCGGTAACGAAACCGCCGTTAATACCGCCGTTAAAGGCTTTAACGGCGGTAAAAAACCGCCGCTAAAGTCCAATTTTGACGTAGTGTAAAATTTGTTCATTGGCCTAAAGGTACCATGTGTCATGTCTTTTACCAATTATAATTTATAAGAATGATATATTTTTTTAATTTGAGAGTTTTAATGGAGTTTTAATGATATGAAAAAATTAAAAAATAAAATAAAAAATAAAAAATAAAATTAAAATATTAAAAAATGCTTGGGACCTCTAATTAGAGATGTCACTAGTGATGTGGCAGTGGGTCCCACCCACTGCCACTGTCAGTGCTGTGTCTGTTTTTTTTTTTTTTTTTCCTTTTCCACCTCATTAGAAGTGTGTTTACAGCCTCTAAATTAGAAGTTTCTAGCATCACTGTTAAAACATTACATCACAGTGGGCCCGCCTCCCATTAGAGCTCTTATATTAGAGCTCTAAAATATTTTTGTATAATTTATCATATATTTTTTATATTATCTAATCACTCAATATAAATTTATATGTTTTACTATTTTTACCAACCACAATACTATTAAAATACCATATGACGATACTCTAAAACCAACTAATAATTTCTCACTGGGAGCGCCAATACCCGTGCGATGGAAACCACCGTCAAAATTATTTGAGACAATGTTTGGATAACAATTTTTTAATAGGCGAAATACATTTAATTCTCAATTTTAAATCTCATTTTAAATGAAGATAATTAAAAACACCGTTTTCTTTACGAACAAAAAATGCGCTATTTTAAGGAAAAACTCGCTAATTTGATAAAATATAAATTAATTTAACAAAAATAAATATCAAAAAGTTATTTTTAATTTTTTAAAATTATTTTTACTTATCAAAGATAAAATTATATAAAAATAATAGATATTTTATATTTTTATTTTTTTATCAAATTATTATTATTGATAAAATCAGGGCTGAAGCCAAAAAGAAAGATATTACAACCTAACACAATGATAGGAACCACCTCAACAAGTCACTTTCTAAAGCTATAGCCAAAACGGAGGGCTTATGTGTGAAATATTCACTTACAACATTCATACCAAGGGTCCCTTTTGCAAGAATATGGGCATACACATTAGTTTCATGTCGCACTCCCAATTCTTCTCCATTAGCTCCCAAATTTTTTGACAAATTTCTAGTATGGGTTTAGATGATAATTTTATAATGAAGGGTTGTTTTTGTTGATATTTTTAGATGATTATCATTAGGAGCGAGCATGGTCCGAATTCGACTGGATTGGGGTAAAACTAGGACTAATCCGTTATCTACGGTTCCTGAAAAATTGGAACCAATCCAATCCGTTTAAATCATGGAACCAATCCGAATCAATCCATTTAAACACGGATTGGATCGGTTTAGGACCACGGATTTACATAATTAAACAACAAAAAAATATATATAAAACACTTTAATTTTATAAAAACATAAACATAGCGCTATATTAGTTCTACAATAGCAACATGTTTTTCTATAATAGCAACATACTGTTCTAGAATTTAAACAACCATAAGAAAACTGGATTTACCATAAAAATTTAGACCATTATAAATTAAAAGTAAAAACTAACAAACAAAAGTAATAAAAGACGATATTATACGGGTTTAGGTTTAAGTTTAGGTTTTATATAGAATAAGAGAAGATACTATGAGGGAGGATGTATAATAAAAATATAGACTATTTGCATACGGTCCGGATCGGTTTCAATCCGGAACCGTGGGGTTCAATCCAGAACCAATCCGTGGACTACGGATTTTTAATTCTTCAATCCGGAACCGAACCATGGATTCAAAAAACCAATCCAAACCTATCGGATTGGACTGGACTGGATCGGATTACGGATTTCATGGATTCCTTGCTCAGCCCTAATTATCATATACAGTGGCCCGAAAGAGTGAGGGACTATGGGGGTCACGTGCTCACCATAGATTTCGGGATTTTTTTTTTATTTAAATTTTGCAAACATAAAAAACTATTTTAAATAAAAAAATTACAAAAATATTATTAGAGTAAAATGTCAATGACATTTTAAAAAGTATGAGAACAATAATGGTTGTTTTAATTAAAAATGAAGAGACTACTATAAATCATATTATTTATGAAAAATTTTGAATATTGAAAATGAAAAGACTACTATAAACCATATTATCTATGAAATTTTTTGAATGTAACAGTGATGTGATTCTTATTGACATGCAAGTATAAGTAATATCACTATAAAGATATGAAATTTATTAGATTGTTAGTTATATTTGACATGTGAGATTCACTCTCTATGTGTTTATGTACTATTAGTTGGTGATATCACATATCAATGATGACGTGGTATTACCATTATATTGAATTTTTAATCAAATTTTGTGTAAATTTTTTTTTATCATTATGTAATTTATTTTAAGACTTATATCCATATTTTTTTTGGTATTGTCCATGATACACTAGTTATAAATGACATTATTTTTTTTAATGTTTCTCGAAATCAATCGTAAAAACTTGTGTGAAATATTTTTATAAAAATTTTCGATATTGTAATTAATAAATGCCCCCTCTAATTTAATTTTCTAGCTCCACCATTGATCATATAATAGATAGTCATTTTTGTTGTTAACAAATATTTTTGATTAATTATCATATAATAGATGATTATTAGGTTTTTAATATGCAATCGATATATTTAATATATAAAATATTTTTAGTTTTAGAATTTTTGATTTAATAGATTGGTTTAATAATGATATTAAAATTGTCACCATGTTTGACTTTAAAAAAAATAGAAACTAATTTAGCGAAAATAAATATAAAAAAAAATTAATTAAAAAAAATTATTTATGCCTTCCCAGAAGATAAAATTATATAAAAATGATGTGTTTTTAATTTTTTTCCACCAATTTAATTTTTAATTAAATTTTTTTTTTTCTTAAAATAGATTTTGAAAACCAAGCAAAACAAAACTTTATAACTAAGAAAGTGCTAGCATTATTCATTAAAAAAAAAAAAAAAAAGGTCATTACATTTTAAACAACATATAAGTTAACTGGGAAAAATCTATTTCCACACACCTATATATCGCAGTACACATCATTTCTCAGTACACACACTTATTAATTTTATTATTAATTATTTTTCTCAATTCACACAATAAATATTCAATTTTACCCTTTACTCCTACTATTGTATACACACCAACTCCTCATTCCACATACTTGTTGAGTAGACCACTACAGACTTGTTGAGCAATTCGAGAGCTCTCTGGCACTGCATGAGCACAGCCTCCAAGGCCTTCTTTTTCATGCAAAGACGAACCTTATTTGACTAGGCAATGACCTCGATAACCCTAACAATACATACAAATATATGTATGTGAGAATATACAGTCACAAAATATATGTATATATATAGTATATAATGAAGTACAAGGAAACCTCTTTCTCTCTCCTTTTTTGTTTTTGTTTTTTTGCTCAAACCCTAGAGAGAAAAGATCATTGTGCTGTTTTGTTTTAATCATTTGTGAGCTTGTTTTGTTTTGGAGGTGTGAAGGACATGTGATTTGGTGGGTTTTTTTTTTTTTCGTACAGTGTTTTTATTTTGTTCGATGATGGCATAAGTGAGAGTAGGTGTTTGCTTGCGAAAGATATAGAAACCGAATATAATGTAATAATTCGGCTTGTCCAACTGAAAATCGCAAAAGAAAAAAGAAGAAGAATTTATACATGAAAAAACTAACATTTTCATCACTAATAGAGTATAAATCTAGAGATTAAAATAATATGAGAGTTGTTATGAGAGTATTGCTTTGCAAACAATAGAGGAGTATAGAGTATGTAACAAACAAAGTGATAACAATGAAAAAAATTAGGGTTTAGTTTTTTTTTTACTCAAAATGTGTCCATTGAGATTTTTTTATTTTTAAAAAATGTTTACAGAGAATATTTTCATATAATATTATGGGAGTTGGTGGATGTCCATTATGGTCATTTTAGTTTTGGGTATAATTGTCATTAAAATAATATTTCATTAAGTGTGTGCATTGAGATAACTAGATGTGTAGAAAAAGAATTTCCCAAGTTAACTAACATAAATTAAGTTATATGACGACTTTGTCCTTGAAATTGACCGTTTGCAAAGAAAACATCTTTGATTATCCTTATTTAGAATAAGATTCAAAATTCATAATCAAATGCATCACAATTGAAAAGTTCAAAATCAAAGTGGCATGAGTTCCAAATTATAGAGACTGTTAGTATAATTCATTCTTTTTTAATTTTTTATGAAAAGATCGGTAAAATAGTGAAGATAATCAATTCGCTTTTTTGTATTGATTTTTTTAATTTTTTAAAACTATTTTATCCAAACATCAATGAAAGAATTTGTTATATATCACCAATTTTATTTATTTATTTACTTTAAACCATAATTTCAATGGGTATATGAGACTATATTGTCAATGGAAGGAAAAAACTATAGTGTGCATCCTAAAGAGGTGCATACCCTACTACAAAACGTATAATTTTACCACAAATTTCGTAATATCAATTACAAAATGTGTGACTTTGCCTCAAATTGGTTTACCAAAAAATGTCGTAACCATGCTACAAACTTTTGCAACATCAACCACAAAATTTTAGACATTTTATTACACTAATTTGTGGCAAGATTACGTATTTTATAATTGATTACAAAATTTTATGGTAAAATTATGTATTTTTGTGATAAGGTGCATATAATATAGGGCATTTAATCCATAAATCCAAATATGAACTTTGTTTGTCCAAAAGTCCACAAGCTAAAACATTATGTCCATAAGGACAAGCTTAGCCAAAATGACCAAATTACCCATATTATATATATCATACCAAACACATAGAGCAAATGAGAGAGAGAGAGAGAGAGAGAGAGAGAGATCAGTAAAGAAGGAAGAGGGTAGCAAGACCTCGTTCGTCATCACCACTCTGTCGCCGCACACCATCACTCTCCTCTTCTGACCTCACCAACTCTCTCTTGCTGAAACCGTTGCTAAAGAAGGAACAGGGTAGTGTAGACTCCCCATTTTTGACTGTCCTTAAGACTTAGGCGACGCACTTTAAACACTCGATGATGAAAAGTTACGCTGTACAATCGTTTAAATTCTTTAGCAAAAGGCTTCGGTTTTTGAGCTTCAAAACCAAACCTTACACCCCATTTTGACCAAACTATTTTAGACCTTGAAACCCTCTTTTTCAAAATATTTTTTCCAATGCTTCTATGATGTTTTGAGGCACACATTTTGATTAAAAAATTGCATTGTTTAGTAAACTGAGTAAGGACAAAGTGGAAATAAATGAAAGGGAGGTGAACTCTTTAAAAAATATTTAAAACATCTTATTTATAGGTTTGGAGTTGAAGGAAATAGGAGGGGTTGGAAGAAAACTAGTTTAGGAAAAGGTTGAGCATCAAACTGTTAAGAAAGAAATGAGTAGCCTTCACTAAATTAGGCATATCTCTTTGTATACTTATAATTTAGATGTGAGACTACCACCTTTGGAAAGTAGACTTATGGGGCTTCAATTTAGACTTAATAATCACCTAAAACTAAGTTCGGATAAGGGAGATATGCCCGTTTGAAGTTGGGCTTGAAAATAGATTTTTTTTTGCAAGTAGCTGGCCGGCCAGTTGATAAAAAATCTGGCCAATTAGAGTGGCCCGCCGGCCATGTTTCCAGGCAGATAGATATTTTGTTACCAGGTGTCCCCTCTCCCCCATGTGCATGCCTTGCACCAGCTGTCTCTATACAGATATTTCTATAAATACAAGCCCACTCCTCTTGATTTTAGGTTAAAAAAATTTGTGAAGAGCCCAAATCTTGCTTAGCACTCTCCCTCTCTATCTTGCAATATACATACACTATACATACACTTCCTAAACCAATATTTTGAGGCTTCTTGCTGAGGTTATTGAGCTAAAATATCAGCCCTTGAGAGTGAGTATCTTACGGTTTGTGAACAAAAGGATGCCTTCTCTTCAAAGCTATAAATATTGCCATCTTTTGCCTACTCTTTTCCCATCTTTTTCTTGGTTTTCTATACTATTTTGAACTGTATTTGGTGGGTTGAAACTTGTGATTTAAAGCTACCAAAGGTAGAGGGGTTAACCACTATTTCCTGAACCTTATTCCATAAGTTTTTACCCTTGTGTTTCCCACTTGTTTCTCAACTTTTGGCCATTGTTTTTCAGAGTTCTAAGAGGCTAAAACATGTGGTTTTGAGGTCCAAAAAGTAGAGGGGTTAGTCACCCCTCTTTAGGCTTGCTTACTAGTCTTTGTTCTATACCTTTTTGTTTACTTTTTTTAGCTTTTTCAAATTAATTTCAGCACTATTTTGTGCTAGTTTAGGATTGTTTTAATGTGTTTACTTCATTCATGCTTTGCTTATTATGCTTGTATTGTTGTAAGTCCTTATAGGTTTGGTAGTTTAGGCCTTAGACACCAACATATTTGAGTTGATAGCTTTTATTTCATAATTTTCATACATATGCTTACACTTGTAATAATCATTTCTACAACCTCCTTCTTTTCTTGGTTTTCTTTGTTTAAGAGTTGTTTCAAAAAATTGTTGTTTAAAGGCATGATAAAGAGACCTTCCATGTTTAATGGTTTAATCTCTTCGGAGGTTCATTACCATGGCATTACATCTTTCTCATGCCAAGAATAACTTCTTGTTTGACACTTCTCTTCATTAGTGGATGTAATTATCACTTTGGATAAAATGAATAAAGAATGGAAAAATAATATAAAAGGGTTTAAAATTAGAATAAAAATGGTAAAAAGATAATAAAATTGAGTTGGGTTCAATCGGACGTTATATTGAACCTATTGAATCTTGAATCATTACATACTCTTTAGTGATGTTAATGGTTCGAGAAGCAATGTCTATCACTTCCCTTGAGGTAACTCCATGATCAGGAAGAGGCTTTGTTGGTCTTTCATTTTCATTTATTGAGTTTTTGTCCTATATGTTCATAGATCATCATGTAACAACTTTGCGACAATTGATGGTTTGTAAATCGGGTCTACTCCTCCTTTGATCAGTTTCATGATAGGGAGATGCAGAAAGGATAAATATCTCCTGGAACCACTCTGTTTTTGCTCTGTTTTGAATCTGCGGCAGCAGGGCATCCCTTAAAGGTAGTGGCTGGCTGGCCACAACTCTGTACGGTCAACCACTTTCCCAGGCCAGTTGGCTACCCTATTTTATACAAACAGTGTCACTTTCATAGCAGAACAGAGCAGAAGCTGGGGCAAAAAAAGAATTATTTTCTGATTGTAAACAGAACAGAATCTGGCAGCAAAACAGAGAAGTTTCCAGGAGGATGTTCTCGGTTGCACGTGTGGTTCTTCGATTCCCGTTCGGATTCATTAGCTTGTAGCTGTTAGATTAATTAGTGTATTGTAAATAATTAATTAAATTCCTTCAAATTTGTATACTTAGTTAAATTTAGCTTATTCATTCATTTAGTGTTCGTAATATTTAGCTAATTAGGAAATTTTTTCAAACCCTCTTGCATGAGGGCAAAATTGTAATATTGTGTATGTCTTCCAACCCCCATTTCTTTCTCCCTTTTATTTCCTCGCTTATGATGGTTGCATCCATATTCTGATTTCATATCATTACCATGTGTAAATGCCAATTTTTGCTTGCATTGGGTTTGGTTCATCATTCCAACCATGTTGTCATTTCTTACTTACTCGAATACGTGCACTAATTGCATGTTTTGAGTTGAGCCATATGCCATATTACTAAACCGAACCTCTTTGTTGCATTTTGTATGTGTTGCATTTAGTCACTTGCATATTAGAGCATGCATTTTTCTAACTACTTTCTTCTATTTTGGCTTGCCTTGGTTGAGTACTAAGTAAGTGTTTCTGCGTTAGCATATTGCATGTATGTTTGTGTTGCCATATCAAGCATGTTTACTATGAGGCTAAGTGCTTAGTTGATATACCTATTTGAATGCTGGTGGATGAAGACTTTTTTGGTTAAGTTGGGATGATTTGATTAAGGTACATGTGAGCTTACTTTTTCAAGTAGCACATATTCACAACTCTTTTCAAAACAAAACATGAAATCAAAATATTCCAAAGTGGACGAATTAGTTTATACTTGTATGCCTCACATAGTAATGTTAGCATAATAATCGGAATAAGAGCATATAATGTACATAAAAATCATATCATGATTAGTAGAGGCTGATCTTTGATCGGATAAGTGGGGTGCTCAATTCATAACCTTCCCCTCTCATACCTAAGTTCCCGAGCCGAGACACTTTGGTTATGATGGACAAGTGGCCTTTGGCACGAGTCATGAGTTTCCTAAATTTCCCAAAATATTTAGGTGGTGACTCCAAAATCTGGCAATGCGGTTCATTTTTGGCATTTTTGATTAAAAATTGATTTTTCAAAGATTTGCTGGATTTGGACTCTTTGTGTTTTCACTATTTCACATTGCACTTGTGAAATCAGATTCAGAACCATGGGAGTCCGAACTGTAGGGCATCGTATCTGAGGAGACTCAACCCCTCCAAGGAGCACGAAAAGCAAGCTACAGTTTCTGGCAACTCTGTTGGGGATTTAGAGAACTTGACTTGAACTTCATGATGTGACGTATTATTTACATATATATTTTCTTTGCATTGCATTGCATTTGTATTTGTTACTTTAAGTCACAGTATTTTTCATCTGCTATTCCTGGATGACTTGCCTAAAAACTTGCCAAAAGGCTGGCCGGTCATGGGTTCTGCCATGTTGGAAACACAACCCTTGGATATGGATTACAATCGTACTGCTTGATCCTCCTTTCATTTCTCAGTGTTAGGTGTGAGAGGTATATTAGATAATCTTGCCAGGGTACCTCTTTTAACCATTCGGCTTAGCTGTATATAGTAAAGTCATAGTGACTGTTCCAACATAGGACATGATACTCACCCTTATGCAGAATTTTGTGAAACTACTTACTTGAAGTAGTGAAACCCTAGATCATGTCGAAGCTAGGACAGGGAAACCTTACCTCTCATAGGGGTGTTTTGAATGCTTTTGTGCAAAATGTGAAATCTTTTGCAATGTGTGATGCAATCCTTGGAGAGTCTTAATCTCGAGGCAATTCTTTTCAAATTTGAGGGTCATATCAGAATCAGAATTTGGGTCAAAATCCAAGGGTTTGTGTTTGATATGGGTGAATTTTTAGCAAAACCAGAACCAGAGCCAAAAATTATATCTTGCTCTGCTTTGACTGGCATACCTGGTACCCCGATCTGATGAGACACTTATTTTTAATGCAAGGTTTGTCTGAGCTAAAGAAGGAGTAGTACCTAACTCAGCAAAGGCCAAGGTGTAGACCGCCCGGGAACTCCGCTCCACGCGCGAGGGCGCGAATTGTTGTTCTTGCTACTACAGTTCGGACTCATGTCACTGTTCTGAATCTAATCTTGCAAAGTGCAATGCAAGACTGATAAATCACCAAAGAGTCCAAATCTGACAAATCATTTTGGAAAATCGATTTTAATAAAGAAGTGGCAAACATGGACTGCTTTGCCAGATACAGAGTCGCCACCTAAATGTTTTATTTTGGGGGAATTTAGGAAACCCTGACTCGTGCCTAAGGCCACGTGTCCGTCATCACCAAAGTTGCTTCCGCTCGGGAACTTGGGTACGAGAGGGGAAGGTCATGCAATGAGCACCCCCGCTCGCCCGATCAAAGATCGGCCTTTACTAACATGATATTTTGTTTTTGAAAACACATGTGTTCTTATTTCGGTTATTAACCTAGAATTTACTATGTGATGCGCACAGCATACAAGTATAGACTAGATCGTCTAAGTTGGAACAAAACATTTCATGTTCGTTTGTTTGAAAACAGTTTAGAGGTGCTACTCGCAAGTAGGCTAAGTCGTAGATTTTGCCACCCTCAAGTGGGCTTAAAACTCGCATTTCAATGAATTGTTCCAATTCAAGCAATCCAACCTTCATCCACAGGCATTCATGCAGTTAAACACTTAAGCAGTTAGTCTCATGGCAAGCATGCTAACATGGCAACATACACATCTCATGCAGTATGCTAAAGCGTAAACACTTACATAGTACTCCGAGCAAAAAAAAAAAAGCTAGTTAGTAATCAATGCATGATCTTAGCTATGTTAAGAATGCCTAATGCAACACATGCAAAAATGCGACTAAGATAGGCTCGGCTATTCTAAGATGTCATGTGAATGCGACTTAGATAACATGTATTCAAATTGGTATTGAAATACAATGCAGTTAGTATGATGCGTCGAGCCCGGTGCATGCAAGACAGATAAATGATGTAAATATGCGAGCATAAGTATGCTAATTGAAACATGCCCTAAAACTAACCATCGAAAACTGGTAAATAAAAGGGAGAAAGAAACGGGGGTTGGAAGACATGCACACACGCACGCACACTTATTTACAACATTGTGCCCTCTCGACGGAGGGTCCGAATAATAAGCTAACTAGCTAATCTAAGCTAATTAAACTAATTATTACAAAATAAAGCTAATTAAGTAACAAGTTAACTAACTAGTTATTACAATACAAATAAGCAGCTAAACGCATTAACTACTTAAGTACAAAACCAAAGCACAACTAGCTAATCAAATTAGCCTAGTAAAGCAGTAAAGAGATGCCCTTAGAGAGAGAAGAGTGCATGCATGCTCAGTCGCTTCGTTCGGAAATCCATCGCGATGCCCCAACTTGCCTCTGTTTGCAATTGTTCTTAGAACATTGCACCAAGCTCTAGATAGCTTCTACTCCACCTTAGGAACCCTTACAAGCATGGCCGACCAGTTGTTGATGTTGTAGACCACCAGCAGACCACTTACCATTGCTGCAGACCAGAAAAAGTGGTCGGCCAGCTAGTTTTTCTGGTCGGCCGACCAGTTTTGCTGCCACACTTCCAGTTTGCTGCAACAGAGAACAAAAAGGGGCATGGCAAAGTATTTGCAAGGTATGTATGCACAACCACCCTCCCTATCATTTCATGAGCTCAAGGGAGTGTAGTTCTCGACCCTCGGGCCACCAATCACGCATCTCGATGCATGATGGCTGAGAAGCCAAGATTGCATGAATCAATGTGAAATGAATGCACACATAACACATAAGTGCCTTAAACTCTATCATGTGTGATCAAGAGTGTCGGCAAGTGAGAAATGAGGCATATTTCATCACTTCAAGTATGAAATGTCCCTCGTTTCTCGTGTTCGGATTAACACCTAATCCAAACAAATGCAAAGCAACTCAAGCATGCAAACATGATGTAATGCATGCATTCACAATGCAATGCAATATGAGGAACCTAATGGCATGCATACACAATGCAATGTAACATAAGCAACCTATCAATGCTAATGGCATGCATACACAATGCAAGGCAACATAAGCATTTCAACACAAAGCAAACAACAATACAAGCATGATGAAATGCAACATAAGTATGCATTAACAATGCAATTGAAGCATGAAAATATGATGTTGAATGGACTTAAACTAAAAAGGGACAGACCTCAATCATGCCCAAATCAGTGGCCATGATGATGAAATAAAGGCATGAAAGCAAGAGAAATGCATGCACATGTATTGGCTCACCAATTAGGCATAAAAACACAACTCTCAAAAGTGCTCAAGGAGAGACAAATGTGGAAGTGTAACAATACTATAAGCACTGAAATTAGGTATGAAATAATGCCAAATCATTCAATCAACATAAGCAAGACATGCAAGAGTCCTTAAGGCACAAAGCTACCAAGCAGGACTACTCTAGAGACATGCAAGAGTCCTTAAGGCACAAAGCTACCAAGGAGGACTACTCTAGAGACATGCAATACATGGCACAAATGCATGAACCAAGCATGGACAGAGTTCAAATAGGTCAAAACAAAGGCCAAAACATGCTAAGATGGGGGCTCAAATGTCTAAGCATGCATGCATACACATTAGGCCATAAACAAGGCAACAATGCACAACCCTTAGAGGCACTCAAAGGGTGAAAGAAGTGGGAGCATGGCAATGCTACATGCTCTGAAATGTCATATTAGATGATGCCAAATCATGCACATGATACAAATGAAGCATGCTATGGGACTCAAAGCTTGAAACTAGCGAGGCCAATTGCACTACAGCTATGCAATACATGAAGCATATGGCAAATACAACCCAAAACCGTCCTAGAGCATGTCAAAATGATGCGAAAACATGTATGGAAGGAAGCCAAAATAAGCTAGCATGGTGAGCATGAAGCATGAAACATTCAAGGCCAAAAGGGAGGATTACACTACATCTACTAAGACCAAGCATGAGATGGTTTCACCAACAAAAATTAGAGTTATATCATGGCAAAATAACCCCTAAAACATACTGAAATGATAGCTCGTAAGCTTAGGCATGAAGGCATACACGATGACTCATGTTTAAGGCATAAAGTACAAACTCTCCAATGCATGGAAAGAGTGATAGATGCAAGTGTATGACCACACTACATGTACTGAAATCACATTTCAGATGATGCCAAATCATGAAAATAGTCCAAGTAATGCATGCTAGTGGCTTGGAAACCCAAAGCTAACAAGCTAAAATGCATTATGGCTATACAAAGCAAGACATGCATGACCAAAACAACACAAATCAGAGCTTAAGCATGGTAAAACATGAACAAAAGTTTCTCAGAGTTAAGCCAAAATCATGCTAGAATGATGAGCTTAAACATGATACACATTAGGCTATTGAATGGAATTGCACTACAAGTGCATGGAGCATGCATGGGGCCATCAAACCAATCCAAAAAAGATCTAAGGCATGTGAAAACAACACCAAAAACCTACTGAGATAGACTCAAAACATGCTAAAAAGACATGCTACTTCATGAGGCACACAAAACTAGTTTGCAAAATTTACACTACAAGTGTATAAGGCATGCATGAGGTGACAAGACCAAATCAGAACAGTGGTATCCCATGTCAAAATAACCCCAAATACATGCTAAGATGGAGTCAACATAAGCTTAACAAACATGCTCAAACATGAGGCAAATGAATCAAGCATCCAAGATACAAGTAGAGGGGATGACCCTCTCCTATTTGGGACCTCAAAACACCATTTCCACCACTGAAATTCCTCTGAGTTTCAGTGGTGAGAAGGCCAAAAGGAAGTGGTCCCAATAGCTTAAAAGGAAAACACAAAACAAGGCCAAACAAGGCACAAGAGGGGGTAGACTACCCCCAACACCAACAAGGCCTTAAACAAACATTTCAAGCATAAAAAATCAGACCTTTTTGCAGTAGAAAGTTAGGCCTAAAACAACATGCAAGTTGGGCCAAAAGTTTAAACAAAAACAAGGGTTTTAAGGGTTAGAAGCTCACCCTTGTAGAACCACTGTAGAGCAACAACTCCAGCAGCTATTTTGGATCAAAACCAGTCCAAAAACTCCAAAACCAACCTCAAAGGGCCTCAGCAACAAAAGGGTGGTGTTTGAGTGTGTGTTTGTGTGCAATAGTATGATGAA
The DNA here is from genome assembly GCA_030407325.1 of Camellia japonica. Taxonomy (NCBI): domain Eukaryota; kingdom Viridiplantae; phylum Streptophyta; class Magnoliopsida; order Ericales; family Theaceae; genus Camellia; species Camellia japonica. The sequence continues at coordinate 46,281,165 of JAPPVO010000014.1, forward strand.
AATGCACTTTCAAGCACAAAACAAGAGAGGAAGAGCAATATAGCGACAAAGGTGTATATGTATAGCTCAAGCACTTTTTCCTAAATCTCTTTTATAGAGAACCAAAGGTTAAGCTTGTTGAACAAGCTTAGGCCTAAAGCCATCCCTCCATACACGTGTATGGAAGATAGTTTCTGTGCCCTCCAATTGTTACAGCTGGCTAGGAAATATCACCAAAAAGGTGATGGAAAGCTGCCGACCACTTGAAGTGGTCGGCCAGTTACTTACACTGGTCGGCCGACCAGTGAAAGTGGTCGGCCAGGGAGGCAAGTGGTCGGCCATGGGGGGGAGGTGGTCTGCACACTGAAAGCAAGCAATGGGGTGGTGGCTGACCACTATTGGTGGTCCAAAGACCAAGAAAACCAGTTGGTCGACCAGAAAACTGGCTGGCGGGAAGAAAAGTGGTTTTCAGGGGGAAGAACTGGTCTCCCACCCTCATTGCACCCTCTAAGCAAGGAAAACAAGGTTTGTGCCAAAAACAAACCAAAAGGGATGCAAAACAAGGGTCCGAGGGTCAAGGCGCGCAGCCGGAAACCTCGAAAACTATTCTACGGGCACCAAAAACGGTCTACGAGGGAAAAGTAGTCTACGACCACAAAAAGTGGTCTACGAGACCTCAGTGGTCAACAAAGCTTGGTCCACAAACCGAGCCGAAACACAAAGAGTTCAGAGGCCCGGAGGTAAGGCACTCAGCCGAAAACTCTGGAAACTCGAAACGAGCACAACATGCACTATCATCGAGTGCTCAATCGATGATGTTTGAGTCTTAAGGTCGGTCAAAAATGGGGTGTCTACACAAGGTCAATCCGACTCAGAAAGCCTTAACCCATCACAGTCCATCAAATCCCAGAAAAAAACCACCCAGCAAAGGTCCAGTCCATCTGATCCCAAAAGGCCAACTCAGAAAAGATCCATCAAATGCCAAAAGACCTACTCTAAAAAGCCCAACCCAGTTAAACCCATCTAGACTAATCCAATTTAGATACATCAAGTGTAACCGGGTCAAAATCCTTGTTAGTCAGCTCTTAGATTACACCCATCCAACTTAGCAAACTCGTGATGACATAGAGTCCAGAAGAAGTTGTGGCCATGATAACGGCCCTAAACAGGGAATTGCCATGCAGGAAGAGACCATTGCTGAAATGCAAAGCCCATCTGGGTTATCAACCACACATCCAGTCCCAGGTCCCCAACCGAACTTTGACCTACCTCTGCTAGCTGAAGATTTGCAGAGTCCAAATTTTCTAGAAGGGTTAGCTCAAGCTCAAGTTTTCAGACCTTTGGTGCAGCCTAATGAGGGGCCTTTTCACCTTGATATTAATGATCTTGACCCGACCTTGCTAAAAATTGCTAGCCTTGAGAAGTAATTAAAAAAAGCACAAGGAATTAACTCTATTCCCGACATTGAGGATGGGTACACCGTGGCCGCCATAAGGCTCCTAGACAGAAAAGATCCATCCAATGCCAAAAGACCCATTCTAAAAAGCCCAACCCAATCAAACCCTTCTAGACTAATCCAATTCAGATATATCAAGTGCAACTAGGTCAAAATCCTTGTTAGTCAGCTCTTAGATTACACCCATCAAACTTAGCAGACCCGTGATGACACTGAGTCCAGAAGAAGTTGTAGGCATGATAACGACCCTATACCAGGGAATTGCCATGTAGGACGAGACCATTGTTGAAATGCAATGCCCATCTGGGATATCTACCACACATCTAGTCCTGGGCTCCCAGTCGAACATTGACCCACCTCTGCCAGTTGAAGATTTGCAGGGTCCAAATCTTCTAGAAGGGTTGGCTCAAGCTCGAGTTTTCAGACCCCTGGTGCAGCCTAATGAGGGGCTTTTTCCCCTTGATATTAATGATCTTGACTTGACCTTGTTAAAAATTACTAACCTTGAGAAGCAATTAAAAAAGGCATAAGAAATTAACTCCATTCCCGACATTGAGGATGGATACACTGAGGCCGCCGTAAGGCTCCTAGATAGATTCAAAATGCCACACATTGACCGTTTCGACGGGTCTGGAGATCCTATGGTACATATTCGGTTTTTCTCAAACGTCCTAAAACCGATGGGTCTAACTAAGCCTCAGAAGCTCTCTCTGTATGGAAGAACTCTACTGGGTATAACAACCACTTGGTATGCCAAGTTAGAGGATAAAGTGAAGCAAAACTGGAAAGATTTGGCTGAGGCGTTTGTCAATTAGTATTCTTACAATACCCAAATTGAAATGACTACCCAAGAGTTTGAAGCAACCCACCAGAATCCTGAAGAACCTTTTATGGAATTTGTTACAAAGTGGAGAACAAAGGCCACACAAAAGACAGATCGACCTTCTGAGAGGGACCAAGTGTAGATAGTGGTACAGAACCTTGAGCCTGATATGTTACAAAAGTTAATAGTCACTCCACTGTTCATTTTCAAAATTTTGCATGAATTAAGGGTTCAGATTGAGAGCGCATTTAACAAAGGGATTATTCCTAGAACAAACAAACCAACAAGGAGGGTGTTTTCCAGGAGTAACAATGCTAGCAGTAGCACTATTCCCAAACCCATTGAAATCAATACCGTTGCCACCGATCCTAAAACTGCAAGCCCCTTTGCTAATACCAACCCACAAACAGCCAGCCCAACCCGAGCTCAAGGCAGAACTTTCACCCTTCTCCATATGAGCCTAACCAGCGCACTAAAAATCCTGATGGAAAGAGGGTATCTCAAACCCCTTGATCCCCAACCTCTTCCCGACCTATTCCCTACTAGACATAACCCCACCAAATACTGTGCGTACCATCAGCAACGTGGTCATGGCACTAATCGTTGCTACTGCCTTCATCATGAGGTTCAGAATCTTATCGGCAACCAGACGATACCTCCACCTCAAGAACCCAATGTTACCACTAACCCACTTCCTATCCATGACCAAGTACCTTATCCTTACCTTAACCTCATCCATACACTACCTCTTTCTTTCGACTCCAGTATATCTATCACTCCATCCTATTTGCCCAAGCCAGAGGTGTTCATTGTTGAAAGTACCGATTTGTGCATGATGGATACACCCACTCCGGTTCAAACACACCAAGAGCTTCAAATCAAACAAACCAAGAGCTCCAAATGGCCGAACCAACTGCTGCTGAGATGTTAAGAATGATGGAAGACCTTCAAGGAACGGTGACAGGTTTAACCTTTGGATTTCTGACCCTGTCAAAGGATTCTCTAATCTTGGGACAATCTAAAAGTGGAATGGGCCAATCAAAAGCAAACAGGCCTTGCCCAGATATAGCCGTCTGACTCTGTGACAAGGATGAAGCAAGTAGCAAAAATGAGTTTGGGGTGACTATTGACCCTTGTGCATATCTCCGATGGGTTGTCGAAGTTCTGAAAACCAAAGTCCTGAACCAATGGCAAGTCCCTGCAATTGTTGAAAGGGTTGTAAATGAAACTTTTGCTGCTCAACACACCAATGCTCAAATGGGGGTTACTCGGCAAACAAAGGAAGGCCAAACAATGAGCAGAGACACTTTACCAAAAACACCCCTCCTGAGTCTAGTCCCAAGCTCAGAAATACCCAGCCAACACCCACTATAGACACCTTATTTTTGACCGCCTTTAAGACTTAGGCGCCTCAAGTTGATCACTTGATGATGAAAGTTATCTTGCACAAACGTTTGATTTCTTCAGCAAGAAGAGCTTCTAAATCCCAACCTTACACCCTATTTTGACCAAAGCTATTTTAGACCAAAACTATTTAGACCTTAAAAACCCTCATTTTCAAAATATTTCTATGATGTTCCGAGGCTCGCATTTCGTTTAAAATATTGCATTTTTCAGTAAACCGAGTAAGGACAAAGTGGAAATAAATGGAAGGGAGGTGAACTCTTTGAAAAATATTTAAAACATCTTATTTATAGGTTTGGATTTGGAGGAAATAGGAGGGAAGAGAAGAAAACTAGTTGGGGAAGAAGTTGGGTATCAATCCGTTAGGAAAGAAATGAGCAGCATTCACTAAAATAGGAATATCTCTTTGCAAACTTAGAATTTAGATTTGAGGCCACCACCATTGGAAATTAGACTTCTGGGGCTTCAATTTAGACTCAAGAATGACCTAAAATCAAGTTCGGATGAAAAAGATATGCCCGTTTGAAATCGGGCCTAGAAGTAAATTTTTGTGGATAGCCGCCCACTATTAGTGGACGGCCGCCCACTTTTTACAAGTCCTTGGCCAGCCAACTAAGTGTCCCTAGAGGCCCACAAACCCACTAGTGGTCTGCCGGCCACTTGTGTCAAAAACTAGATATTTTTGCCAATTGTCTCCATAGAAGCATGTACCACTCCAACTGTCTCTATATCAATATTTCCAAGATATCAACATATGTTTCTATATATACTTGACCTTCCCTCATGTTTTTAAGGTTACAAAAAATTCCTTAAGGCCAAATTCTTGAAAATCAATCTCTCTCTCTCTCTCTCTCACTCTTTCTCTCTTTCAACTTACACACTCTCTTTACACTTCCTAAAACAAAAATTTAGCTATTCTTTCTGAGGTTCTTGAGCTCAAATCTCAGCCCTTGAGAGTGAGAATTTATGGGTTTGTTAACAAAAGAGTTACCTTGCTTCAAGAGGTATAATTTTGAGCATCTCTACACTACTTCCCTCCTATCTTTTCTTGCTGTTTTGGGGCTATTTTTACACTATTTTTATATGCTAAAGCTTGTGATTTAAAGCCATTAAAGGTAGAGGGGTTGACCATCCTTCTTTGAACCTTGCTTCTTCGGCCTTTGCCCTTGTGTTTCCCATCTTTTCATCAAAATTTTTTGAGCTTTTTACCACTGATTTTCAGAGGTTTTCAGAGGCTAAAAATGTAGTTTTGAAGTCCCAAAAATGGAGGGGTTAGCCTCCCTTCCTTGTGTGCTTGTTTACTAGGTTAAATACCTCAATATTGTAACTAACTCTTTCAAGCTTTTCCATGTGAATTTTAGTCCTACTTTTGACTGTTTTAGGTTATTTTAGGTTGTTTATTTCATTTGTGCCTTGTATAGCATGCTTATAGTGTAGTAGTCCTCATAGGTTTGGTGTTTTAAGCATTAGATACCAACCTATTTAAGTTGATAGCATTTATTTCAAGCTTTCCATACTTGTGATCACCTCTAATCATCGTACTTTTCTCCTTTCTTGTTTTTTTCTTTGCTTTGAGAGTCGTTTCAAACCAATTATTTATTTAAGCGTGAGATAGAGATTGTTGTGCTTAATGGTATAATCTCTTCAGAGGTTCATTACCAATGACATGACATCTTTCTCATGCCCAAAACAACCCTTTGTTTGACACTTCCCTCCTTTAGTGGACTTAATGCTCATTTTGGATTAAAATGACTAATAAATGGAAAGGTAATTAAAAGAGGTGTTAAAATTGGAATAAAATGGAGCACGATAATAAAATGGTTTGGGGTTCAATCGGACGTTAATTGAACCCATTGAATCTTGAGTTGTTTCATACTTGTTAGTGATGAAAACAGTTCGAAAGTCAATGTCAACCACTTCTCTTGATCAATATCATGATAGGGAGGAGGTTCATGAGTCTTTCATTATGTATTTATTGAAATTGTATCCTTGGTTCATAAGTCATCATGCAATGAATTTGCCCCGATTGATGGCTTGCGAATCGAGCTTACCACTCCTTTGAGTTGTTTGATGATAAGGAGGGGTAGGATGGACAAACTTCCCCCCAGGATGGTCTATTTGTGCTCTGTTTTTTTTCTGTTGCAGTAGGAGAAACTCAACATTAGTGGCCGGCAAGCCACTATTAGTGGGCGGCAGACCACCACTTCTGGCCTGCCGGCCACCTTTTTCAGCCAGGCAGTACCACTTTCTTCACAGAGCAGAGTAGAGGTTGAGGTGTAAAAACAGTGCAAGTTTCTGGCTGCAAAACAGAACCCTCTTGGCAGCAAAACAGAGGCATTTTTGGGTGGAAAATCTGTTTGCATGCATAACTCCTTTCATTGATCCTTAGGACCTGCTGAATGGTGGATTTGTAATTAATTAGTTAGTTTCAATTCCCTAATTTTGGTATTGTAATAATTAGCTAGAATAGCTAGTTACGTGTTGTATTTAATTAATTAGCTAGAATAGTTAGTTAATGTAATGTTGTAATAATTAGTTAATAAGTTAATTACCTAGTGTAGCTAATTTATTTTGGGTGTTGTAATAGTTAGTTAATTAGGTAATTAATTAGCTAGTCCATCTATTCGGACCCTCCTGCGCAATGGCAAACTTGTAATAATGTGTATGTCTTCCAACCCCACGCCTTTCTCCCTTTTATTTATCCGCTTATGATGGATAGTTATAGCATCACATTTCGTTTAGCATGTTCCATGATTTGCATCCATATATCTTGCATGCATAGAGTTCGGCTCATTATTCTAACAAGCATTGTCGTTTAAATACTTCTTTGAAAATGTGTTTAAAACTGCATACTATCAAATTGATTCATATGCTATGCTAATAGCCGGACTTCTAATTGTATATTGCATTTGTTGCATTAGTTAGGAGCATGCATGTTTCCTAACTCTTTTGTTGTGATTGGATTTCCTTGGAGTACTTGGTGAGCATTTCTTCACTTTAGCATATAACATATGTGTGATTGTTGCCATGTCAAGCATGTTTACCATGAGGCTAATTGCTTAAGTGATAAATTGTTTGAAAGCCTGTGGATGAAGGCTAATTGCTTGAATTGGAATAATTTGATTAATGTGCATATGAGATCATTTTTTCAAGTGGTACATATCTGAAACAATTTTCAAACAAACATGAAATTGAAATGTTCTAATTTTTGCAAATTAGTCTATACTTGTGTGTGTCACATAGTAACAATAGCCTAATAATCGGAACAAGAGCATATAATGTAAATAAGAATCACATCATGATTAGTAGAGGACGATTTTGAACGGGCGAGTGGGGTACTCAATTCATGACCTTCTCCTCTCGTACTTAAGTTCTCGAGCTGAGACACTTTGGTGATGACGGATAAGTGGCCTTTGGCCCGAGTCTCGGGTTTTTTAAATTTCTCAAAAAATATTTAGGTGGCGACTTTATAATTTGACAAAACAGTCCATTTTTGGCATTTTGATTCAAAATCAATTTTTCAAAAGATTTCCCGGATTTGAACTCTTTTGTGTTTTTCTATTTCACATTGCACTTGTGAGATCAAATTCAGAACCACGGGAGTCCGAACTGTAGGGCTATCTTATCCGAAAGGAGCACAAAAGTGAAGCTACAGTTTCTGGCGACTGCTGGGGAAATTAGAGAACTTGACTCAAACTTCATGATGTGAAATTTTATCTACACTTATATGTTCTTTGCATTGCATTGGCATTGGTGCGAATAAGTCACTGTGTTGCCATATGTTATTCCTAGACGGTTTGCTGGAGGCTTGCCCAAAAGCTTGCTAGAAGGATAACTGGTCGTGGGCTCTGCCATGATAGGAACACAACCCTTGAATCTGAACTACCGCTGTACCGTTTGATCCTCCTTTCACTTCTCGATGTTAGATGTGAGAGGTATATTAGGTAGTCTTGCTGAGGTACCCCCTTTTTTGACAATTTGGCTTAGCTGCCTATACTAAAGCTCTAGTGACTGTTCCAAACTAGGACATGATGCTCACCCGAATGCAAGATTGCATGAAAACGCTTGATTGCAATAGTGAAACCTAGTTTATGACAAAACTAGGACAGGGTAACCCTACCCTCTCATAGGGGTGTTTTGGCTCTCTTTTAACTAGTATGTACTTTACAGTGAAACTATGCAGGAACGTGCATATCAGTTGCAAGGTTGGTATCTATTTTGTGGTAGAATTAAATGGGGAGTATAGTCACTCAGTTGTGATCGTATCTGTTCAAGTGAATTTAGGCTGAAGTGCTATCTGTTTTCTCTTTTGCTAGCTAGTCCAGGAACTATAGCTTCAAAAGGCTCTGATATCCCCCAGGCACTCTGGACTCGTGTCGATAGACTTTGTAAGGTCGAGGACCTAGTTCAGGGGCAACTAGTGTTTGCTTCATTGCTGCCGATTACAAGGAAAAGAAGGATTGGATGGAATTCACCAGTCTAGTTCCTACAACAATCACCCCTTGGCTCACTTATGTCCAGTTCAGATCAAGAACAGTCATCTACTTCCAGTCAGCACAAGACCAGTCACCTTATTCCAATGGCACAGTATCCCCCGGCCAGTATAGAAGAACAAATACATCATTTGCAACAGACAGTCGAGACATTACAGCATGATGCAGTCCATTAAGCCAAGGTTATGGCCTGTCAGGCCGAGGTTATAACCAAGCTACAACAACAACAACCACAGCCAACAACGGCCTCTACATCACATGTACCCACCACAACTATTCCTGTGCCTAGTGCCACAGCTAATGCTGCCAATGTCCAAGAAAACCAGGGTAATCCAACAGAGCCAATCCCGGCACAAGCTTCCAAAGCACCATTTTATCAGACTGAGGCACCATTTGAATTCGAAGTCAATCCCAGCACAAGCTTCCATTGCGCTCAAAGTCAACAAATCAGAGAAGTTGTTCAAGAGAGCACAAGGGGTTAACTCCATCCCGGACATAGAGGATGGATACTCTAATTCTACAGTTACATTGTCGGATCAGTTTAAGATGTCGTACATTGATTGTTTTGATGGCTCCGGGGATCCGATGGTCCACTTGCGATTGTTTTTTGATATCTTGCGGCTGATGGGCTTAACTAGACCACATAAGCTATCTCTCTTTGGTCGCACCATGTTGGATATAGCAGTCATTTGGTATGCTAAGTTGGAAGATTCCGTCAAATAGAATTGGGAGAAGATGGCCAAAGCCTTCATTGCTCAGTACTCTGACAATACACAGATTAAGGTCACAACTCGTGATCTCGAGGCAACCCATCAAGAGCTGAATGAGGGTTTCTTTGAGTTTGTGACAAGATGGAGTGCCAAAGCCTCGATGATGACCACGAGACCTTTTGAGAAGGATCAGATAAGAATGGTTATTCGGAATTTGCATGGCAAGTTACTATAGAAGATGATCGTTCTATCTCTATTTACCTTTACAGAGCTTCATGAAGTGGGGGTTCAAATCGTGGATGCCATCAAACATTGGATCATTGTAGAAGATAATGAGCCTATGAAGAAGAATGTTGTTCACAGTTCCAATGCTACTACCAGTGGTAGCATAGCTGTGAAATACTCAGAAGTAAACATTGTCACCACTCCCATCAATAGCCAAAAACCAACCACTTAACTCGGCCCCAAGCCTGAAATTTCCATCCTCTTTACATTAGTTTTTCTCAAGCCTTGAAAATGCTGCTAGAAAAAGGGCACCTAGAGCTTCTAGAATCCCGACCCCTTCCAAATCCTTTTCCACCAAGACATGACCCCGCTAAATACTGTGCCTATCATTAACAACACGGTTATGATACAAACTACTGCATCTGCCTCCGTCATAAGATTCAGGATCTTATTGACGAAGAGATCATAGCTCTACCAAAAAGACCTCAGGCGACCAGTAACCCATTACGTTCACACCTCAATCTAATCCATACACTGCTATCAAACTACAACCCTAGCATATACATCACCCCAACCTGTTTACCCAAGACTGAGGTGTTCATTCCAAAAAGTACGGACTTGTGTATGATGGATGCACTTGAACCCCAATCATCTCAAACCCTTGAACCCATTACTTTTGAGCTAATGAGCATGATTGAAGATTTGCAGAGAACTGTGGCAGATTTAGCCTTTGGGATCTTGGCTCCCTCCTCGACCACATCACATAAAAGAATTTCATGCCAAAAGGCTCCCCAATCTTAGGGTGAGCTACAATTGAAAAGGGCCAACCCCAAGCTATCTCAAGTCTGGGTAATGACATGTCAACAATGAATAAGCCTCGCTTCGATATAGCCACCCAATTCCTTGGAAAAGTTAAAGTAAGGGGCAAGAACAAGGCCAGGGCAAGTATTGATCCTTATGCACATCTCCGGTGTGCTATTAAGACTTTGAAGGTCAAAGGGCTGAACAAGCAGCAAGTGCTTGTAGTTGTTGCAAAGACTGTGGATGACACTTTTGTCACTCAAATTAAGAGCATTTTGAATCAAGGGGCAAGCTAGGAAAAGGGATACCATATTAGAAACACCCATTTCAGCTCCAGTCCTACACTCGTAAGAGATCATCAAACCCAGTCAACACATGCTAACCTCTGTGTCAATCCTGTCAGGATTGGTAATCGCACCTTCAATCCCCTTTACATGACCTTATCCAAAGCTCTCCAAATCCTCATAGGACAAGGCCATCTCAAACCCCTTGACCTTCGGCCTCTCCCTAATCCCTTTCCAGCCAAGTATAATGCTGCCAAGTACTGTTCCTTCTATCAACAAACTCACCATGACACTGACTGTTGTTTTCGTCTTCGCCATAAAGTTCAAGATCTGATTGACAATAAGGTCATCAATCCACCGGGTCCTACAAAGTCTATCGGTGCTGGACCAATGAACTTGGGAGATAATGTGACTATGTGATCGGGGATGAACCACCTGCTGATGGTGCTCATTTTACTCCAGATATGATGGATGGCACGCACTTTTTAGCATTTTGAAAATGCTATTTATTTTACTTTCAGACTTGGGTAATGAGTCAATCTTGTTGTATTGAGCCAGTCTTGTTGTGTTAGGGTTAGGTGGTTTCAGGCATGTTAACTCGGACATTACTTCCCTATTTGTTTATGTTTGTCTTTTCACTCTTTCTTTTGAATCTGTTTCTATCATGGAGCCAGTTGAGCTAGAAGATCTGAATGGAACAGTAGTAATTTTTACCTACTTCTCTGTGCCTTTAAATCATTACATTGACTAAAGTTTTTCAAAACTTTTCCAAAATTGTGGTGTAAACAAAGAGGAAGGAATTCCTCGGGAGTTGCAAAAATTTGATCAATTGAGAGGAAGAGAGGCCTGCTAAGCCCTTAATGAATGAGATCATGTCTGTAATGTGAGTACTAAGAAGGATCTTGGCTTGATCCAGATTGGTTCTACATTGTCTTCAAAAGAGCACATGCGACTAGTCGCTTTATTAAAAGATTTAAAAAAATGCTTTGCGTGGTCCCACGAAGACATGCCTAGAATTGATCTTGAGATTGTACAGCATAGGATCACTCTCGGCCTCAAGACTCGACCCCTTTGCTTTCAAACTTTGATTTAGAATGTTCAGCGATCAACCAAAATATGAGGCTTACATGACCAGATTGGAAACAACCCTTGAACTAGGGGCAATAAGGTCAGATGTGCTCGAAGGAAGCTTGCATAGCTAAATGAGAAGCAACCCTTGAACTAGGGGCAAAAAATGTCAGATGTGCTCAAAGATTCAAAATGGGGTCATTTCTCAAGCCAATAGAGATCGGCAAGAAAGTCAAATCCCATAAATGGAGAGAAGAAAATTTATTGCTGAAAGGACAATCGAGTTCCTATCCACAACACTAGGGGAAAATTTAGACCCAATTAGATCGGCCCTTATATCATCAAGACTAGATCATCAGTAAACAATATTCTCTGAGATTCAGATGACTTAGAGATCCTACGGCTAATCAACATGGACAAGTTAAACTTTTCTATCCTTAAGAGGCTCTCTGGGTCAAAAACTCGGAAGGGCGACCCAGGCAAAAGTTAGAGCAAGAGAAAAAAAAGAACAAAAATGAAAAAATGGAAACAAGGAAGCAACAAGAAATGAAAAAGAAGAAAGAAAAATGAAAAGGAAAAAATAGAGCTCGTAAGGTTGAAAACCTGAAAGGGCGGCCTTGGCAAAAGTTAGAGTGCAAAAGGAAAGTGTTAATATCCGAGTGCACCTTAAACCCAGGAACTACGTAATGCCTGATTCCCATCTTTGGGATACGTAGGCAACTTCATCCTGAAGTTTGGCCCCAACCATTTTTAGCCTGTTTGTCTCATCCATGTTGATTGGCTTATCTTTGTTCAACTCAGCTATCCTATCTATGTCCAATTGGCTTATCTTCATTCAAATTCAGTTGTCCTATTTTGTTAGAAGATTCAACTGCAAGACAAATCAAGTTCAGATCAGAGGTTGTGCATCTTAGGAGTTAAATTCACGTCGGTTAAGCAGTAGCCATTTGCAAAAATAGTTTTGAGGATTTTTAATAAGGTTGACTAATTTTCTCAAAAATTATTCCATTTTTCCAAAACCGAACCATTTCTTGGACCCAAAAAAAAGGAAAATTTTTAGTGCTCACAACCTAACTTACATGATTTCAAATCAGAAAGTCGAACAAGCATGTTAATCTAACTCTTATGTTGGTCAAAATTATTTAGTCAGAAGCCAAAAAAAAAAAAAAAAAAACAAAACAAAATATAGTCAAATGATGAATTAGGGGCACAGTTGAGTCAGGTTTTCTGTCTTTTTCCCATTGTCAGTAAACTCACCAAAAAGGGCACAGCTGAGGCTAGCAACAGGGGCTAAAAGCTCTATTATCCTCCAAGTAGCGAGGTATCAAGCCAAGTGCGAAGCATGAACTAGAAATGGAGCAGGATATTCGCCTCCCCTCATAAGGTCCATAACTTTCAGCTTATCCATCAACCACACCTAGGAAGGGATAAAAAAAAAAATAAGAGAGATTAAATAATAGAGAGATGTGTGCTGAGAGAAAAAGTAAGGAAAGGGCTTTTCAGAGAAAATAGAGATTGAGTGCTAAAATGATGTAAGAATCACAAATGAGAAAGGATGGGAAACAATACCTGGAGAAGCAGTGGGCTCCCCGTGAATTGAGAGGTCTCCTACCAGTGGCAAATATCCAAGTGTTGTGTTTGTTGTTTTTGTTTGTCTCGATTCTTATTTTGAGTCATTATGAGTGTAAATTGACGTGTTTAGATCATTTTTACTTTGTTTTTCCTTTGTTGAGTTGTGGTATACTGTGGTCAGTCGTAGGCTTAATACCCGGTTAAGAATTCATTCTTAGTTCCAATTTCAAAAACAAATAGTAGTGTGCTCAGAGTGTCGTGCTATTCATAACATGATGTGCAAAATAGGATTCTTCCTTTCATAAATTGTAGAGTCCAACCTCGATCAAAAGAGAGAGCAACAGAACAATGACCTATCTGAAGCTACATAGGTTTCGGACTACAAAGCAAAAGAAAAAGAGGGAAAATTGGAGCATCTAAGCTTGTTTCAACTTTAGCATTTTCCGAGATTGCATTCCGGATGCACCCTCTCAGGCCTTGTCATTTCTCCGAAGTGTGAGTGTACCTCGACCTCAAGCTCAAAACCTGCTTCAAGTTAGAATGACGATTAAAGTTCTCTCCCTAAACACCATTCCGCATCAGAGGCATCTTGGCTGTGTTTGCAATGAGTTCCTAGGAGGCCAACTGTGACGGTGGAAACTAAAGTTCGAATGGCGATACCTAGAACATAAAGGTTTAGAATTTCTGAGACTAAAGTCTGGTCTAAATACCCAGGGGTATATCTTTGGCTTGAAATCTGTATACAGCCCCATAGGTTAAGGTAGCGTGTATGCGCCTCAATTCTGGATACTGAACCAACCAAGTCTATCATCTCGTTGGAGAATAGAGAAAGTTGTAAATATGATTAAGAAGAAAAACGACATCCGTTGCTTCTACATGCAGATGTTACCCCTTGTCTGCATTTGAGGGCCCTTGAACTGTGAGTTGAAGGTAAGAGTTCGAAGAACACAAGAGGGAGATTCCTGTCTGAGTAGAGTGGTTCATCACCACTCACCCTATGAGGTACTTTCTAAAGTTTACTGCATTTCCTAAGCATTATCCACTACATTGCTTATCACTCACACATCATATTATCTATCGCACTTATTGCATTCATTTGCATCTTGCACTATTTTGTATCATTTATCCTTTTACGCTGAGCAACGTTTAGGATCATTGTTCCCCGGGGCTTTTCTTAGGACGCGTGGAACGTGACCTTGAGCGGTTTTCTCAAGACCTCTTCTCATAATTTCAGCTTGGTTTGAGTGGTCCCTTCCTCACACGATTTTAGCGTGTTTGGAATTTATCTCAAGACACGTGGAATGTGACCTTAAGCGGTTTTCTTAGGACCTCTTCTCATGATTTTAGTGTGGTTTGAGTGTTCCCTTCCTTACATGATTTCAGCATGTTTGGAATTTATCTCAAGACACGTGGAATGCGACCCTAAGCGTTAGGACCTCTTCTCACGATTTCAGTGTAGTTTGAGTGTTCTATTCCTCACACGATTTCAGCGTGTTTGGAATTTATCTCAGGACTTGCGGAACGCAACCCTAAGAAATAGGACCTCTTCTTACGATTTCAGCATGGTTTGAGTGTTCCTTTCTTCCCTTCCTCACACGATTTCAGCGTGTTTGGGATTTGTTCTTTTTTCTCTCACGATTCCAGCGTGGTCGGAGTATGTCACCCTTTTCATCTACTACATTATCTATTACATCCATTATATCATACCATTTTATCATTTGCATCATTTCCATGTTAAGCTTAGTTTGGCATGGGTTCATACATTTCCCTCGTTGAAACATGGTTCTGACATGTGTAAGTACCCATGCTGTGCTGGAGCCAGTATTGAGGGTGTCAACACTTTTTCTGTGTTAGATGTGGTTTGTTCTATGTCCATGCCTTTTCTAGGTAACATGTGGTTCGGCCTGTGCCCCCTATCCATTTTATTCACTGCATCCATTGCATTGTACTTTGTCTTGTTGCATTCAGCATTTAGGATCATTATCTTTTCCCAGCAGATCATTCCACACTTGTATCATACCATCCAATTACTTGTACTCTTTCTGCGAAAAGCATAGTTTTGCATGTGATCGCACCCCTTTCACGTTGAAGCATGGTTCTGTTATATGTAAGCATCCATGCTGAGCTGAGGTCAACATTGAGGATGTAGGCAATTAGCCTGTGTTAGGCATTGTTTGGCTGTGCTCACTTCTTTTCTATATAAAACGTAGTTTGATTTTGCATCTCCATCCCTTTATGGTATTTGTGTGGTAAGCACTGCTTGTGGTTTGATTATATTGTTGCATTACACTGCATATCATTTGTATTATTGCATTACATTGTGTATCATGTCACATTTTGTCTCTGAACTACGCTGGTTGATTCCTTGCAATGGGATACGTAGGAAACCCTTGGGTTCAACCAACTGTATCTGCATTTTGTTTGTTTTCCCAAGTCTTACGGCCTTGTCAAAATGGGTCGTCTTCGGTTTTAACATTCACTCACGTCATCTTATAACTTTGAGCTTGTCAAAGAGGGGCAATTGTAGACACTCCATTTTTGACCGCCCTTAAAACTTGGGCGCCCCAATTTGGTCACTCGATGATGAAAGTTATGTTGTACAAACGTTCGATTTCTTTAGCAAGAAAAGCTTCTAAATCCCAACCTTACATCCTATTTTAAACAAAACTATTTTAGACTTTAAAACCCCTCTTTTTCAAAATGTTTCTACGATGTTTCAAGACTCGTATTTCGTTTAAAATATTGCACTTTTCAGTATACCGAGTAAGGACAAAGTGGAGATAAATGGAAGGGAGGTGAACTCTTTGAAAAATATTTAAAACATCTTATTTATAGGTTTGGAGTTGGAGGAAATAGGAGGGGAGGGAAGAAAACTAGTTGAGGAAGAAGTTAGGTATCAATCCGTTAGGAAATAAATGAACAGCCTTCACTAAAATAGGCATATCTCTTTGCAAAGTTAGAATTTAGATGTAAGGCCACCACCATTGGAAAATAGACTTCCGAGGCTTCAATTTAGACTCAATAATGACCTAAACCCGAGTCCGAATGAAGGAGATATGCCCATTTGAAGTCGAGCTTGGAAGTAGATTTTTGTGGACGGCTGCCCACTTTTTACAAGTTCTTGGCTTGCCAACTAAGTGTCCCCAGAGGCCCACAAACCCACTAGTGGCCTGCCAGCCACTATTAATGGGTGGCCGCCCCTTTTTAGTGGCCTGCCGGCCACTTGTGTCAAAAACCAGATATTTTTGCCAACTATCTCCACAGATGCATGCACCACTCCAATTGTCTCTATATGGATATTTCTGAGATATCAACCTATGTTTCTATATATACTTGACCTTTCCTGATGTTTTTAAGGTTACAAAAAATTCCTTAAGGCCAAATTCTTGAAAATCTCTCTCTCTCTCTCTCTCTCTCTCTCTCTCTCTCTCTCAACCTACACACTCTCTCTACACTTCCTAAACAAAAATTTAGCTCTTATTGCTGAGGTTTTTGAGCTCAAATCTCAGCCCCTGAGAGTGAGAACTTGTGGGTTTGTTAACAAAAGAGTTACCTTATTTCAAGAGGTATGATTTTGAGCATCTCTACACTACTTCCCTCCTACCTTTTCTTGCTATTTTTGGGCTATTTTTACACTGTTTTTATGGGCTAAAGCTTGTGATTTAAGGCCATTAAAGGTAGAGGGGTTGACCACCCTTCTTTGAACCTTACTTCTTAGGCCTTTGCCCTTGTGTTTCCCATCTTTTCATCAAAATTTTTTGAGCTTTTTACCACTGATTTTCAGAGGTTTTCAGAGGCTAAAAATGTAGTTTTGAAGTCCCAAAAATGGAGGGTTAGCCTCCCTTCCTTGTGTGCTTGTTTACTAGGTTAAATACCTCAATATTGTAACTAACTCTTTCAAGCTTTTCCATGTGAATTTCAGTCCTACTTTTGACTATTTTAGGTTGTTTATTTCATTTGTGTCTTGTATAGCATGCTTGTAGTGTAGTAGTCCTCATAGGTTTAGTGTTTTAGGCATTAGATACTGACCTATTTGAGTTGATAGCATTTATTTCAAGCTTTCCATACTTGTGATCACCTCTAATCATCGTACTTCTCTCATTTCTTGGCTTTTTCCTTTGCTTTGAGAGTCGTTTCAAATCGATTATTTATTTAAGCGTGAGATAGAAATCGTTGTACTTAATGGTATAATCTCTTCAGAGGTTCATTACCAACAGCATGATATCTCTCTCATGCCCAAAATAACCCTTTGTTTGACACTTCCCTCCTTTAGTAGACTTAATGCTCATTTTGGATTAAAATGACTAATGAATGGAAAGGTAATTAAAAAAGGTGTTAAAATTGGAATAAAATGGAACAAGATAATAAAATGGTTCGGGGTTCAATCGGACGTTAATTGAACTCATTGAATCTTGAGTTGTTTCATACTTGTTAGTGATGAAAACAGTTCAAGGGTCGATGTCAACCGCTTCTCTTGATCAATATCATGATAAGAAGGAGGTTCATGAGTCTTTCATTATGTATTTATTGAAATTGTATCCCTTGGTTCATAAGTCATCACGCAATGAATTTGCCCCGATTGATGGCTTGCGAATCGAGCTTACCATTCCTTTGAGTTGTTTGATGATAAGGAGGGGTAGGGTGGACAAACATCCCCCCATGATGCTCTGTTTGTGCTTTGTTTGTTTTCTGTTGTAGCAGGAGAAACTCAACATTAGTGGCTGGCAAGCCACTATTAGTGGGCGGCAGACCACCATTTCTGGCCTACCAACCATCTTTTTTAGCCAGGCAGTACCACTTTCTTCACAGAGTAGAGTAGAGGTTGAGGTGTAAAAACAGTGCAAGTTTCTGGCTGCAAAACAGAACCCTCTTAGTAGCAAAACAGAGGCATTTTCAGGTGGAAAATCGGCTTGCATGCATAACTCCTTTCATTGATCCTTGGGACCCGCTGAATGGTGGATTTGTAATTAATTAGTTAGTTTCAATTCCCTAATTTTGGTATTGTAATAATTAGCTAGAATAGCTAGTTATGTGTTGTATTTAATTAATTAGCTAGAATAGTTAGTTAATGTAATGTTATAATAATTAGTTAATTAGTTAATTACTTGGTGTAGCTAATTTATTTTGGGTGTTGTAATAGTTAGTTAATTTGGTAATTAATTAGCTAGTCCATTTATTCGGACCCTCCTGCGCGGGGGCAAACTTGTAATAATGTGTATGTCTTCTAACCCCACATCTTTCTCCCTTTTATTTATCCGCTTATGATGGATAGTTTAGAGCATCACATTTTATTTAGCATCTTCCATGATTTGCATCCATTTGTCTTGCATGCATGGAGTTCGACTCATCATTTTAGCAAGCATTGTCTTTTAAATACTTCTTTAAAAACGTGTTTAAAAATGCATACTATCAAATTGATTCATATGCTATGCTAATAGCCAGACTTCTAATTGCATATTGCATGTGTTGTGTTAGGTATGTTGCATTAGTTAGGAGCATACATGTTTTCTAACTCCTTTATTTTGATTGGTTTGCCTTGGAGTACTAGGTGAGCTTCTGATAAATTGTTTGAAAGCCTATGAATGAAGGCTAATTGTTTGAATTGGAATAATTTGATTAATGTACATATGAGATCACTTTTTCAAGTGGTACATATCCGAAACAATTTTCAAACAAACATGAAATCGAAGTGTTCCAATTTTTGCAAATTAGTTTATACTTGTGTGCGCCACATAGTAACAATAGCCTAATAATCGAAACAAGAGCATATAATATAAATAAGAATCACATCATGATTAGTAGAGGTCGATCTTTGATTGGGCGAGTAGGGTGCTCAATTCATGACCTTCCCCTCTCGTACCTAAGTTCTCAAGCCGAGACACTTTAGTGATGACGGATAAGTGGCCTTTGGCACGAGTCCCAGGTTTCCTAAATTTCCTAAAAAATATTTAGGTGGTGACTCTGTAATCTGGAAAAGCAGTCCATTTTTGGCATTTTGATTCAAAATCGATTTTCTAAAAGATTTGTTGGATTTGGACTCTTTTGTGTTTTTCTATTTCACATTGCACTTGTGAGATCAGATTCAAAAACACGGGAGTCCGAACTGTAGGGCTATCGTATCTGAAAGGAGCACAAAAGTCAAGCTACACCCGCCAACCCGTTTGCCAATGTTTCTAAACCTAATGCTTTCTCCTCCTAAAAATGAACCTTTGCTCATCTCCATATGAGCCCAACCTGTGCGTTAAAGGTACTGATGGAGAAAGGGTATCTCAAACCGCTCAATCCTCGACCTCTCCTTAATCCTCTCCTCATCTAGACATAACCCTACCCAATATTGCACATTTCATCAGCAGTATGGTCACCATACTGACCGTTGCTTTCGCCTTTGCCATGAAATTCAAGACTTGATTGGCAATAAGGTCATCACCCCAATAGATTGCCATCCCATAACATAAATCCCATCTATGGCTAGCCAACAACCAACCTTGACCCTAGCCAGCACATCATACCCACTAATGAGCTCAAACCCATTGTGTTCATTCTTGAATCTTCCAGTTTCGATCTAAGTAAAAGGAATAAAATCTTTGAAGAGATGGAAAGTTTACTCGATCTGGGTGAGTTTAAGCTTGATGAAGCAATGGGTTCTTTATAGATCCCAGCACTGATGGTTGGAATGATGAACCTCAGTCTCAGCAGGGGGAATTGTTGAAAGCACTTGGAAAGGACCTTCTGAACTAGGGGCATAGTGTGAAAAAGAAATTGTTTTGGTCAAAGAGATATGTGGGGACAATCGGGGTAATTGTGAGACTCAATCTGTGGGACTCAGTTTGAAAGTCTAGAATCAATCCTACTGGGTGTGGATGCTAATATTGCTTAATTGAAGGCGAGTTTGGACCATCATGTGGGCTACTTGAAGTTATTTTTGAAATCTGTAGATGGACTTAGAGAGTGAAAACCCCGTTCTGTCTCAAGGATGTTGATTTTGTTTTGAGTCATGTCTTGTAAATAGTTGAGTTGTGAGTTTTATTTTCGTTGTCTTTTCTTGTGTTGTTACGTCAGTTGAGTCTTTTCCTTTGAGTCGCTCTCGTGTACGCTCGGTTCTTCGTTTTGTCATTTTAATAATAAGAAAATGGGAGTCAAGTTTCTGATCATTTTATTGTGCCTATAGTAATTCATGTGCGACCTTTTTGAAAATAGAAAAGCTGCATTTTTTTTTTTTTGAATGAGATTCCGTTAATTAGCGCGAGTGTTGAGAAGGATCCCCTAAATGGTTTGAGTGAATTCTGGATTGTCGTCGCAGAGTCCTTCATGACTTTGAAATTTTAAGCTATTTCTTTCACAAAACTTGCGAAGATAGGTTCAGAATTGTGCGTGGTATTCTACATTGTCTTAGGGATTCTCTTCGTTGTTAGGCGATCATTTTGGCAAGCACAAGGCAACTTTTAGACCTGCAAGTACAAGGAAGCTTTCAGACCTTATAATCATAGAATTTCTCCTCCTGATGTTTTTATTACTTTAAAAAGAAATGGATAAAAGAAACCAAAAAGAAGAAAAGAAAGAAGAAAAGAAAAGAAAAAAAAAAGAAAAAGAAAAGGGAAAAGAAATCAACCATCAAGCCAGGGTATTCATTGGAATGAAATCCAAGCAACTGTAAGGAAATGAACTTTTGCCTAAATTCGGGGAGGCCAATGCGAAAAGTACCACATTGTGAGAATAACCAACTTCCAAAATGGAGCAAAAGAAAAGAAGGAGACATGCATAAGGAATGGAGAACCAAGCTCAAATCAAGGTGAAGCCAATTCCAGTGTCGGGGTAAAGATGACTATTGATCAAATTCACCACAAATGTTGCAACACTCTCCTTGAGAGGCTCGTTAGGCCGAAAATCTGAAAGGGTGACCTAGGCAAAAGTTAGAGCATGACAAATGAGAAATCAAATAAATAGAGCTCGCAAGGTTGAAAACCCCAAAAGGGTGACTTTGGTAAAAGTTTGAGCGCAAAAGGAGAGTATCAACACCCGAGTGAACCTCAGCCATGAACTATGTTGACTTGATTCCCATTCTTGGGATACGTAGGCAACTTTATGCTGAAGTTCGGTCTCAACTATATCCATCTTATTCATCTCGACCCAATAACCTTGCCCAATTCAGGTCGTCAGCTTCATATCAAGCCATAAGCTACACTGACTACTACATATACTTGCGTTGGGTAAGAAGGAACTAGCTTAAATCAACAAGTGGAGCAATTTTCAATACTTGAACTTAGAATCTCTAACTTGAGCAAAAAATGAATCGAAATTGAGTTTTAAAGGGAGTCTAAGTAATACTAGGGGCACTGTGAATAATCAGTCACTGTGAGTTTTTTTTCTTCTTTTGGGTCAGTTGTGAATTCAATTGTGTCGTGCCTGGTGTTTGTCTCGATTTATGCTCTCTATCAAATCACTATAGCTTGTTTTTTGCCCAAAAGTGCTCTTCATCGACTCACCCTGGCATGTCTGTCGCTCAAGTTCAATAGAGTGGAATGGTCAAAATTCCATACACAAATGTTCTCCCCAAACTCAAAAACAAGTCCACATGTGAAATTCACAAACAAGTCCTTGTGTGGAACTCAAAAACAAGTCCATGTGTTGTTTAAAGGCATGAGAAAGAGACATTTCCTACTTAATGGTTTAATCTCTTTGGAGGTTCATTACCAGGTGTAGACACTCCATTTTTAATCGCCCTTACGATTTGGGCACCATCACTTGCACATCCAATGATGAATGTAAATGCTTGTCAAGTGCTTGAAAGTTCTCAATGAAATGTTATAGCTTTGAGCCTCAAAACCCTGCAAACCTTGTGCCTTGTTTTTGCACCAAAACCCTAGCTTTTCAAACCTGAAAAACTTGGGACCTACAGGCCCATTTTTGTGGGCTTCCGGCCATCCCTTTTGGCTATCGGCCACCCTTGTGCCTTGCTGACCACAAGTGTGTTTTGTAGATATTTTCTGCCAACTGTGTCAGCTGTTTGCACAAATGTTTGCATCTACCTACACGTGTATGGATGGATGTTTCTGAGGGAGTGTGATGTTTTTCTATAAATAGAGGACTTCCCCTTCCATTTTTAAAGGTTAGAAAAATTAGAGTAAAATTAATTTTCTGTTGAGGGTGTGTATGTGTTAAATTGTTGCTTAAAAGTGCTCTTCTCTTCAAGAGGTATAAGGCTTAGCTTGTTTCATTGCTTTATTTTCTTTGTTTCCTATTGTTTTTCTATTGTTTTTGGTTTGTATAAACTTTGTAATTTTTGGCTGAAACTTGTGGTTTAAGGCCTTAAAGGGTGGAGGGGTGGTTTACCTTTCCTTCCACCTTGCTTCTCTAGCCTTTACTCTTTTGTTTCCTATCTTTACACTATCTTTTTTTTAGTTTTTAAATATTGATTTTCAGAGTTATTTCAGTGGCTAAAAACATGTTTTAAAGTCCAAAATCAGAAGGGTTAGCCTCCCCTCATTGTGTCTTGCTTACTAGTTTAACATACTTCACGTTTTAACTTATTTTTCTAGCTTTTGTTAGCTTAATTCCAGCATGTTTTAGGATTGTTTTTAGACTGTTTTAGGACTGTTTTTAGTGGTTCATTGCATTTGAGCCTTGTATTGCATGCTTGTAGTTTAATAGTCCTCATAGGTTTGGTGGTTTAGGCCTTAGCCACCATCTTATTTAAGTTGATAGCATTTATTTATGGCTTTCCATACTTGTTTTCACCGCTAATCACTTCTGCAACCTCTTTCCTTTCTTGGCTTTTGCTTTGCTTTGAAAGTTAGTTCAAACTAGTTGCTTGTTTAAAGCATGAGATTGAGGTCTTATGTTTAATGGTTTAATCCCTTTGGGGGTTCATTACCAACGGCATGACACTTCTCTCATGCCTAAAACAACTCTTGGTTTGATGCTTCTTTCCATTAGAGGACTTAATCTTCACCTTTGGACATAATGAATTAAAGAATGAAAAGGTAATTAAAATGGAATAATAAAACTTGGACTAAAATGTTGCAAGATAATAACTTGGTTTGGGTTCAATCGGACGTTAATTGAACCCTTGAGTCTTGGATCGTTTCATACTTGTTAGTGATGAAAACGGTTCAAGAGTCATTGTGAACCACTTCCCTTGATCAATCCATGATAGGAAGGGAGTTTGAGAGTCCTTATTTGAGCATTTATTGAACTTGCACCCTTTGGTTCATAGGCCATCGTGCAATGAAATTTCATCTATTGATGGTTTGTGAATCAAGTTTACTACTCCTTTAAGTTGTTTGATGATAAGGAGGGGTAAGTTGTACAAATAACCCTTGAGAATACCTTGTGCTTGCTCTGTTTGCTCTTTGTTGCAGCAGGAAAAACTAGTCATCAGTGGCCGGCAGGCCACTACTTCTAGCTTGCCGTCCACCTTTGCAAAACCAAGCAGTGTACTTTTTTGGCAAAACAGAGCTGATTCTATGGTGAAAAATAGTGCAAATGTTCTGTGCAACAGAGGCATCTGGTAGCAGGACAGTGGCCTTTTTCGGGTGGAAATCCGTATATGCATGAGCATTCCTCGTTTCCAAGGCGAAGTAATTAGAATAGCTGGCTTAGCACTTTTTTCATATCGTATTCATGTAATTAATTAGTTTGTTTCGATTTATAATTAATTAATTAGTTAGTTAATTTGTTGTAATATTTAATTAGCTAGTTTAGTTGTTTGTTTCATTCGCTTTGTAATTCGTAGTAATTAGCTTAGCTAGTTAATTTATTTGAACCCTCCTGCGTGAGGGCGCAAATGTTGTAATAACGTGTATGTCTTCCAACCCCACGTCTTTCTCCCTTTTATTTACCTGCTTATGATTGTTAGTTTAGACGCATCATGTTTCATTTAGCATCTCTTATGTTTGCATCCACTTGTATTGCATGCATTGAAGCTCGGCACATCATACTAACTTACATTTGTTAGTTAATACTTATTTGAATACATGCTTAGATCGCATGCTATCAAATTGAATCATATGCCATATTAGTAGCCGAGCCTAGTAATTGCATATCGCATGCATTGCATTAGTCGTATTGCATAGTTAGGATCATGTATTTTTTCTAACTTTGTCATCTGTTTTGGCTTGGAGTACTAGGTGAGCTTTTACTTGCTTTAGCATATTGCATGAATGTGGTTGTTGCCATATGAAGCATGTTCACCATGAGGCTAATTACTTAAACGATATAACTGTTTGAATGTTTGTGGATGAAGGCTAGTTGCTTGAATGAGGATGGATTGATTCATGTACATTTAAACCCACTTTTTCAAGTGGCATATTTACAAATTCTTTTCAAAAAAACAAACATGAAGTCAAATTCCAATTCTTCCAAATATTAGTGTATACTTGTGTGAGTTACATAGTAATATAGCTAATAATCGGAATAAGAGCATATAATGTAAATAAGAATCACATCATGATTAGTAGAGGCCGATCTTTGATTCAGCGAGTAGGGTGATCAATTCATGACCTTCCCCTCTCGTATCTAAGTTCCTGAACCGAGACAACTTTGGTGATGACGGACTAATGGCCTTTGGCACGAGTCTTGGGTTTCCTAAATTTTCCAAAAATATTTAGGTGTCGACTCTGAAATCTGGCAAAGGAATTCATTTTTGGCATTTTATTCAAAACATCGATTTTCCAAAAAGAATTGCCGGATTTGGACTCTTTTTGTGTTTTCACAATTTCACATTGCACTTATGAAATCAGATTCAGAACCACGAGTAGAATTTGAACTGTAGAGCTTCTCGTCTTCTAAAAGAAGCGCGAAAAGTTGAGCAACACTAGGGCATTACATCTCTCTCATGCCAAGATTAACTTCTTGTTTGACACTTCTCTTCATTAGTGGATGTAATTATCACTTTTGGATAAAATGAATAAAGAATAGAAAAATAATATAAAAGGATTTAAAATTGGAATAAAAATGGTAAAATATTGAACCTATTGAGTCTTAAATTATTACATACTCTTTAGTGATGTTAATGATTCGAGAAGCAATGTCTACCACTTTCTTTGAGGTAATTCCAAGATGGGGAAAAGGTTTTGTTAGTCTTTCATTTTCATTTATTAAGCTTTTGTCCTATTGGTTCATAGATCATCATGCAACAACTTTGCGACAATTGATGGTTTGTGAATCGGGTGTACTCCTTCCTTGATCAATTTCATGATAGAGAGAGGCAGAAAGGATAAACATCTCTCGGAAACACTCTGTTTTGAATCTGTGGCAGCAGGGCATCCCTCAAAAGCAGTGGCCAGCCCGGCCATAACTCTGTATGGCCGACCACTTTTTAAGGCTTGCTGGCCACCCTATTTTATGCAAGCAGTGCCACTTTCATGGCAGAACAGAGCAGAAGTTGGGGCAAAAACAGAATTATTTTCTAACTACAAACAAAACAGAATCTGGCAGCAAAATAAAGGAGTTTTCGGGAGGATGTTCTCGGTTGCACGTGTGGTTCTTCGACTCCTATTCGAATTCGTTAGCTTGTAGCTCTTAGATTAATTAGTGTATTGTAAATAGTTAATTAAATTCCTTCGAATTTGTATACTTAGTTAAATTTAGCTTATTCATTCATTTAGTGTTTGTAATATTTAGCTAATTAGGACATTTATTCAGACCCTCTTGCATGAGGGCAAAATTGTAATATTGTGTATGTCTTTCAACCCCCATTTCTTTTTCCCTTTTATTTCCTCACTTATGATGGTTGCATCTATATTTTGATTTCATATCATTACCATGTGTAAATGCCCATTTTTGCATGCATTGGATTCGATTCATCATTCCAACCATGTTGTTATATCTTATTTACTTGAATACGTGCACTAATCGCATGCTTTGATTTGAGCCATATGCCATATTACTAAACTGAACCTCTTAGTTGCATTTTGTATGTGTTGCATTTAGTCACTTGCATATTAGAGCATGCATTTTTCTAATTACTTTATTCTATTTTGGCTTGCCACGGTTGAGTACTAGCTGAGTGTTTTTGCTTTAGCATATTGCATATATATTTGTGTTGCCATATCAAGCATGTTTACCATGAGGCTAAGTGCTTAGTTGATATACCGTTTGAATGCCGGTGGATGAGGGCTTTTTTGCTTAAGTTGGGATGATTTGATTAATGTACATGTGAGCTTACTTTTTCAAGTAGCACATATTCACAACTCTTTTCAAAACAAAACATGAAATTAAAATGTTCCAAAGTGGGCGAATTAGTTTATACTTGTGTGCCTCACTGTAATAACCCTCACTACTGATTACTGGTCTAATCACTGTTTACTGCTAAACAGAGATCAAGTATGATAATTGACTGACTGACTGAAATCTGGAAACCGAATCGATTGAGTATGTTAGTTAAATTACATTTCTATCTGTTGCCTGTTTGATTATCTGTTTGTGTTTTATGTTTAAACTGCAAATTGAAGGCCTTATCGGCTGCCGAATCTGAAATCGATTGATGTTCTGTGTTAATTAGATTTTATATGATTTTATGGTGTAATTATCTGAAAAGTGATTTGGTATGGTTAAATTAGATTAAACTAAGCTAATTTATGAGAGTTTGACTTAATTACCATGATGCCATTGAGTGGGCCACTTAGCCAACACATACTTGAGGCCTTATTACACTTGAACAAAACATTTCATCAGCCTTATTCCTTGTCTCAACCGACCAAGAGAGAGAGGGGGGGGGGAGAACTGATTTGTTCTTGAGAGAATTGCTTGGAAATTAAGAAGATTAAAGGAAGACTTGCAACATTGAGCCTCCATACCTCTAATTCTAGACCTAAGGTAGTGTAATTACCCTATTGTTTATGAATTGAGCTTGTTCTTACATGATTCATGTCAAATTTAGTGGATTGAGTCATGAAATAGCTTCATATGTTGATTTGAGTTAGAATTCATGCATGCATGTGTTTATTCTTGCATTGTGAGGTTTGATTTCATGGAAATCTTGCATGCATGTTCATGTTTATGTTATAGACCATGATTTCATCTTGATTTTGTAAGAATTGGCTCATTAAAGCAAGTGTTTAAAGCTTGAAAGTGGTTTAATTCATGCATGTACATGTTTATCATGTTCTTGTAAGTTTGGTTTGAAATTGGATTTAATTGAACTACCTTTGGGCTTTGATTTCTCAAATTGATCTTTGAAACATGTAATATTATGGGTTTTGAAGTGTTTTCCAGAAAATTAGCCCAAGAGGATCGAAATTTATGCATTAAAACTTGGTTTTGAGCTTGAGGTTCAAATCTGGAATTTCCAGATTTTGGGCCCATGCTCGAGCGTACACTCTGTGGTCATGCCTTCCGCTCGAGCGAGTAAAATGACGCTCGAGCGTGAAATGCGTGCATCTAGTACTTTGCATGAGCATACAGTCCGCTCGAGTGAGAGAATTCACGCTCGAGCGAGAACTTGTGTCTCACGCTTGAGCGAGGGTTGAGCGCCCGTCGAGCGTGAATTTTGAGCATCCAGTATTTTCACTATAGCTTGCAGTCCGCTCGAGCGACAGAAGTCACGCTCGAGCGGAGATCCTTTGTCTGCATATCCGCTCGAGCGTAGGAATCCACGCTCGAGCGAGACCCCTGTTTTCTGAAAATTCTGAAAATGTTTTCTGAGTGCATCCTTGCATCCTCATTCCATCCTAGGCATTCTTAGGCCTAGTTTAAGGCATCTTGATGAGGATATAGATGTAGAACACACCGAGGCAAATTAGGGATTAAGTTATGTTTCCTAACTGTATAACTTAGTGTGCGTTCATCCTGTAAACTGTGTAGGGTTGGCATCTGGGACGCGCTCTAGCCTAATTGTAGCCCAGAACTCTGTGAGTAACAATTGTGTAAAGATATGTTCAACTGTGAATATTTCTGACTGTTTAACTGAACTGTTTTCTGAACTGATACTGTTAATCGAATGAATGTATGTCCTATATTCTGAACTGTATTGTGGCATCCTTAGCAACTACTGTTTACTGTTACTGTTACAGAGATCTCTGTCGGTTCCCTTGTTGGAACCACTACTGTTTACTGATTGATGGCTATCATTTACTGTTCGGTCTTTTAAGACCTACTGTTTACTGTACTGCTATGCTAATGGATGTACCACATATGACTGTTATGACTGAATGACTGTTATACTGAATCAATGAACTGTTTTCATTACTGTAAGGACATCCATTCTTAACCTCTTTACGTACTATGTTATTCACTGGGCTTCAGCTCACTGTTTATATATATATATGTATGTGTTCAGGCACCAGACTGGAGCTAGGAGCGTGGGTTAGACTCCCCTTTTTTTGTCAAGCCAACTACTGTGCCTCACTGCGAGGTTCCGAGCCTGCCAAGCCATGGATTAGGGGTGTTTTAATTTCCCCGTCTGTCTCTGTATCTGTTTGTAATAACTGCATAGACCGATAGCACTGTATTGTACTGTTTACCAGGGAATAGGTCCCTGTTCTGATCGACTGTAAATGTTGTACATACCGTTTTGTACTGTTCATGTTTTTATGTATATGGATGGGAAGTCTTTTGCATACAGACTGTCACAGCTCATTGGACATTGTTATTTACTGTTTTGGCTTCCGCCATGCCCCTGTACTCTGTATTACTGTCTTACTGTTAAGCAGGCCTTCGGTAATCTCGGATTACTGGCCGGTTACGGTACTAAACCCATAGGGGCGGGTTTGTGTCGTGACACTCACATAGTATTGTTAGCATAATAATCGGAACAAGAGCATATAATGTACATAAAAATCATATCATGATTAGTAGAGGCCGATCTTTGATCGGGTGAGTGAGGTGCTCAATTTATGACATTCCCTTCTCATACCTAAGTTCCCGAGCCGAGACACTTTGGTTAAGACGGACAAGTGGTCTTTGGCACGAGTCACGAGTTTCCTAAATTTTCCAAAATATTTAGGTGACAACTCTAAACTCTGGCAATGTGGTCCATTTTTGGCATTTTTGATTAAAAATTGATTTTTCAAAGATTTGCCGAATTAGGACTTTTTGTGTTTTCACTATTTCACATCGCACTTATGAAAATCAGATTCAGAACCACCGGAGTCCGAACTGTAGGGCTATCGTATCTGTAGAGACTCAACCCCTCTGAGGAGCACGAAAAGCAAGCTACAGGTAGCAAAACCTCGTCCATCATCACCGCTCTATTGCTGCACACCATCGCTCTCCTCCTCTAACCTTACCCACTCTCTCTCGCTGAAGCCGTTGCTTTTCCCTCACACACACACACACACACACACACACACACACACACACATCTCTCTTTTCATCTCCGATCTAAACCCGATCCTGATCCATCAACTTCGTTGAGAACTCTGTTGCTGATCTTTGAAGGATTATGATCTATTGACTGATCTGACACTGACAATTTATTGACTAATCTGACACCAACGTCCAACGATCTCTCCGCCGATCTCACCACCAACAAGTCAGAGATGGGGCCATCATGGGGGTCTTGGCGGGGGAGTTGATCTGATCTGTTCATCGGGGTTCTCGCTGCCGATTTCACCACCAACGGGTCAGTAGTTGTTGAAGAACCTGAGAGCTTATCTTCAATGATGGTAGCGTCCACATCTCTCTCTCTTCCAAATCCTCAATTCTTATCTTCGTTTCTTCTCTTCACAAAAAGGTTGCATAGGCATCATTGTCATGGCTGGTTCCAGCAAGAAAGTAGTATCTCACTCTCTTCTCTCCTTTAATAATTAGAGACACCATGCCTCATATTCATTGAGTTCATTTGATTTTTTTAAAATTGAACCCTACTTTATGTAGGATTGACTAATCTATCTATATCTATGCTATATATTAAGCAAAAAGGATTTTTTTTTATTAATTCCAAAGCATTAATTTTAATTTTTTGAATTTTTTAAAAATTTGTGAACATTAAGAAAATAGCATGGAAGTATTAGTCCATCTAATCATATCTATGGTTTTGGAATTGACAAAATCTTTCTATGGAAAGTTTTTTTTTTTTTTTAATTTAAAAAATGGCATATCTAACTCATATCTAATTTGAAATTCAAAATTTTTTTGAAAGGAAATTTCAATATAATTTTAGTCTTATGTAATTTTAAAAATATTTACTTCAAAATTTTATATTTTTATTTTAGAAACTAAACAATACATGTGGTGTCTAAAATATTTTTAGGCGTTAAAATATTTATAGCATCTTTATTAATTAAAAAGGAAATTTTGCATGACACATGTAAACATAAATTAAAAAAAAATACATATGAGTGCAAATTTTTATACCACATCAAAAAATACATGTCGTGTTTAGAAACACATGTGTTTTTAAATGTATATTTTTACCATATCTAAGCCTTATATATATATATATATATATATTAAAATTAGGAACAACTGCCATAAGATATACATGGTATAAAATTATTAGTTTATCCAATTATTTTTTTAATTTAATAATAAAAAATATTTACCATATCTAAATTGCATCTAATTTGAGATTTAAAAAAGGAGTTCAAATAAAATTTATTTATTTGTAATTTAAAAATATTTAAATAGAAAATATGAATGAATTTTTAGCTCTATATAATTAGACAAACTTTAATATAGAATACAATAAAATTGAAAAACTTATAGGACAACATGTTTTTTTATTTTATCATAAATATAATTTTCGTAATTTATTTTATTTTTCTATCTTTACCAATTAAATTATGACATCTATTTCTTATTAAGAACTTAAAATATACAATTAATGACATAACAATTACAGAATATATTCTAATGAAATTATTAAAATTTAATTCACTCTAAATTATTTTTTATACATTTTAATATATTTTATATTTTTATTAAATTTAAAATTATTTTTTTAACCCGTGCTATGCTAGTAATTATATAAGTGAGAGTGTCTTTTTTTTATAGATAACATAAATGTAGATAGAGAGAATTAGGGCTGCAATCGAGCCGAATTGAGCCGAGTTTCACTATGTTCGAGCTCAACTCGATTTATTTTGAAGGTGTTTGAGCTCGGCTCAAGCTCGAAGCGAGCCCAAACATGTGAGTTCGAGCTTCGCTCGCCTAAAATTTGTTTAAATTGGGCTTGGCTCATTATGGCTCGTTAGCCAAGTAAAACTCATAGAAGGCTAAAACCTACTACACTTGTATAGAGATCTTTCTATCTTTGAAATACATTGTGTAAATGATGTGAGACTACAAATTGTTTGAAACATTACTCACCAAACAATGTCGGTTCGTCGTTGTGGAGTTGCACCGGAAGCCTCACATCGCTCAAGGAAGAAGCATGCTAAAGTCTCGCTGCTTATAAAATGGAGTTGTTGGCAGCACAATTTCTCAAGACAAGCACAGGCACAAGCTTCCAAACTTGTAATATAATATGTAATATATTTGTATATAATATAATATTTATATTATATAAACAAAAAATGAAAAGTTAAAACTTTTTGACTATATATATATATATATATATATTTTTACGCTTGCGAGTCTAATCGACTCGAACATCATTGAGTTTGAATTTGGTTTGTTTGTTATACAAGCCTAAAATTGAAGTTTAAGTCCGTTTATTTAGTAAGTAAATCGAGTTTAAACGAGTCTTAATGAACCGAACTCGAATTGATTCATGAATAATTCAATTCATTTATAACCTTAAAGAGAATCATGCGTCATATATCTATATAGTATGAGAATCACTTTTTTATTTTTATCTTTATTTTTATTCAAACTATGAGAATCACTTGTGTTAGGACTCTTTATTGTCAAATTCCACAGATCAAACCCAAGGTTGTAATTTTTTAAATTCACATGTTGGATCAAACTAGGATTGCTTTGGATTTTCTATAAGTAGTTGGTTTTCTCCCAAAACTAGACTACTCATTGATTGAATTCCTCCAGATCTTCTTTTTGGTTCTTAAAGGTTTATATCTGGGGATATTTTGTTATTTTCTTTGATGTTTTATTGAGTATTCAACTCATGGTTTAAAAAGAGTACATCAAAGATTTGTTTATTATACACAAAAGAGAGAGTTGTTCTTCAGTTGTGGATTCTGAAGAATTCGAGCCTGAAGCTTCGGTGGATTCTGGAGTGGCTCATCAGAAAGACAATTCCGTGGTGAAGATGGGGTTGGAAGAGGCACATAGAGGTTGGTTCAATTAGGCGTTGTGAATTCGCTAGATAATTGAGAGTATACCTGTGTAATTCCTTTAAATCTTCTTAGTGGATTGCTCTTGTGGCTGTTGCCCGTGGTTTTTTTTATCACAATTGGAGGTGCCTAATTGTCGTTTTTCCACGTAAAATCGTTGCGTCTCTTTATCTTGATTGTTTGATTGGGATTGTTATATTCTGCTTAAAATTGATACATAATCACAAATTAACATCTAGGAGGTTTCTAGATTTTTCAATTGGTATCAGAGCGGATCGTTCTATTTTGTTTAAAACAAAAATATTTTTTTTAGAACGAGATTCTGTTTGATTTGTGATAATGGATACAATTCGTGATGATGAATCCTCGGAGAGTGATCATGAAGAGCTTGAGCAAGCTTATGAAAAATTGTATAAGGAGTCTCTTAATTTATTCAAATTGAATGACAAACTCACAAAGAAACTCAAAGCATGTGAAAGTGAGAATGTCAAACTTAATGAGGAGATTTCCGAGGCTAGAATCAATGCCATCAAGATAACTGATGATCAACAAGTTCTTTGTGCAAAACTGTTGACTTGTGAGACAGAGAGGAATGAGCTACAGGAAACTCATACCATGTATGAAGAAAAGATTGAATCTCTCGAGATATCACAAGTTGCCTTGGAAGAACTAATGATCAAGAAAGAGGAAGAGCTCAAGTGTGCCATGGTTACCATTGGTTTTTGGAACAAAGGATCAAAGACTTTGGAGGATATCATTGGGTCTCAACAAATCTGTTCAGACAAGAGTGGCATTGGCTTTGGAGATAAGAGAGGACAAAAACAGAGTGCTTCCACATCTCATGATACAAGAACTCAAGGAAAGGGAGGACAAAAGATTCAACAAGAGGAAAGACTTCTCAAACTCGCTAGAGTTGGTAAGGTAAAAGAAAAGAAGGTACACCCTGTTTTTATTTGTCATCATTGTGGTATGCATGGTCATATTCGCCCTTTTTGTTATAAGTTGCATGGGAGAGTGTCTTAAAAGGGTAGAAATTCGAATACTTTTTGGATTAGGAGACAACCTTACATGTCTAGGCGGAATACCAAGATTCATGAGGGTGTTCACAACACCACGACATTTACCAAGACCGCTAGACCTGATTTTGTTAAGACCAAAAAGATTTGGGTGAAAAAACTTGACTTGTGTTAATGTGTTTACTCTGTTTAGTTCTTTGGGTCTCTGTGTGTTTTTTGTTGAGAAAAAAAAAATGTGTGAATGTTTGTTTTTTTGTCTTGCTTTGTTTAGAAAAAGAAAAAAAAAAAAATCAAAAAGATTTTCTTGTATGGTTTTGCAAGCTTGAAATTTTTGAGCAGTCCTTGGTGCATATTGGAATTGATGAGAATAACCATTATATGTTAATATGTGTGTGCTTTCTATGGTCATTACTCATTTTGGAGTGTGTGTTCTTTGATTAGTATGTCTCATTCTGTACACACTCTTGGATTAGCAAATATCGGAGTCTTCCGCCTTAGTGATTATTTTTCTCTATGGACTTCTGGCATTGTATCTTTTGCTTTTCTTGAGGAATTGACCTATACTAGCATATCATGGGTGATGTTGAGTCTCTTAACCACCTTCCATCTTTTTGCATCTCCACGGCTTTCCCCTCTATTTTTTGTAATCTAGCCATGAGGAAAAGGCTACCTCAGAGTCACCAACCAGGCCATCCTTAATATATCCATGCTTCTCTGGTTCGGTTTCCATACTCTTGAGCGTGTCAGCCGCCAATGAGTGTGCAAAAAAAAAAAAAAAGAAAAAAAGAAAAGATGTGCAAAAGAAAAAAAATGTGCAAAAGAAAGAAAAGAAAAAGATGTGAAAAAAAAAGAAAAATAAAGGATTCATTAATTGAGGGGGAGCCTCCGCCTTTACTCACCAAATACCCCTTGATTCCTAGTGGCTTGACTTTCCTTAGTTGTGCTAAGATTCTCTTGTCAGAGGTCCAGCTTCTATATCACTATTAGGATTTGAATCTTGTGTTTGTCGAACTCCAAGAGTCACGCACACACTTTTATCATGGGATCTATGTTTTTCACATAATGCATCACTTTCTTCTATGAGGAGTTTTCTAGAGGCTGTGCACATTGTGTTTACTAGTAATTGTGCTTCTTGGATAATCTTGTGTCTTTTAAGGTACTAATCTGAAATTCCTTGCTTGCTCCACTATATTTTTTTTGTTATTTTTTTCTTGTTCACTGTTTTCAGTGTTTGTGGTTGCTTTTAGTGAGGGGGAGTTCGGTTAATCGTTATCATGTCATTGCTTGTGTGGGTTTTGATCTTGATTTTGTTATTTGAGATTCCTTTGTTAATTCGTGACAAACAGGGGGAGAAAGTTGTTTTTCATGTGTCTTAGGATTTCATGATTTTATGCCATGTGTTGGGTTCAGGTTTTCATGCTACATGTTCTTAAAATCTCCAAAGTCGCATCTACTCATGTTTTCCATCTCATGCTTCAAGATACTCTTGTCATATGTTTATTGCTTTTTCATATATTCTTGTGGGACTAATAATGTTTTGAAGATTGTGGCACTAATAGTTGTTTTGCAGATCATGACCTTGAGAAATAAGTTTGTAAAGAGGTTTGGTTATAAGTGCTGGTTCCTAGTTTGTGGTGTTGTTCTTGTTTTGATTGGAAAATTGTTTTAGTGTTTTTGTTAGGAAAACTGTTTTAGCATGGTTTTGTCTGGGATTTGACAAAGGGGGAGATTGTTAGGACTCTTTGTTGTCAAATTCCATAGATCAAACCCAAGGTTGTAATTTTTTAAATTCACATGTTGGGTCAAACTAGGATTGCTTTGGATTTTCTATAAGTAGTTGGTTTTCTCCCAAAACTAGACTACTCATTGATTGAATTCCTCCAGATCTTCTTTTGGTTCTTAAAGGTTTATATCTGGGGATATTTTGTTATTTTCTTTGATGTTTTATTGAGTATTCAACTCATGGTTTAAAGAGAGTACATCAAAGATTTGTTTGTTATACACAAAAGAGAGAGTTGTTCTTCAGTTGTGGATTCTGAAGAATTCGAGCCTGAAGTTTCGGTGGATTCTGGAGTGGCTCATCAGAAAGACAATTCCGTGGTGAAGATGGGGTTGGAAGAGGCACATAGAGGTTGGTTCAATTAGGCGTTGTGGATTCGCTAGATAATTGAGAGTATACCTGTGTAATTTCTTTAAATCTTCTTAGTGGATTGCTCTTGTGGCTGTTGCCCGTGATTTTTTTTATCACAATTGGAGGTGCCCAATTGTGGTTTTTCCACGTAAAATCGTTGCGTCTCTTTATCTTGATTGTTTGATTGGGATTGTTATATTCTACTTAAAATTGATACATAATCACAAATTAACATCTAGGAGGTTTCTAGATTTTTCAACTTGGCTTTATGAATGGGTTGCTTTTTGTCAGGTCGTTTATGCCTCTCACTTTGTCCAAAAAAATTAATTTCACTAATGCTATAATTTTAATAGTATTCATATAAGGATTGGGCTTAAGAGGTCAGTAAAACTTATTATATATCTTGTTTCGATTATTAAAATCATTTATTTTTTAAAATATTTTGTATATATTATCTATAAAAAATATTTTAAACAAAATTGATATGATAATCATTATATTTTCATTTTATTTCATTTCTATGCAAAAAATTGATGGTATATTTTTTAAAATATACTTGTCATTCATTTTTTTGAAGACGCATAAGATAAAATAAAATAAAATAAAAAAATTATCGAATCGATCTAATTTTTTATGTGGATAATATACACAAACGGTCTGATAAAATGGACTGTTCATATTATCGAAATAGGACCCATGATAGGTCCTATGAGCAGCCCAAATTCTTTCAAACTCTGATTTGAATATGAAAGAAATTAAACTCTTTAATTGAAAAGTTTCATTTATTAGAATGAAAGTGAAACAAATTGAAATGAAATTTTCATTTTTTAGTTTCTTTATGTAAGGATCATCTTCTTATAATAGTGAATTATATAGAATAGACATTTTCTTATAAGTGAATGATAATTCTATTGGTAATGTATTTTTTATAACTTCTATAGCAAATCAAATGTGATAATAAACATTCTATAGAATGATCATTTTATACTATTATTTCACAATTAAAAAGGGCAATCATTATTTCAAAAATTGTATATAAAAAACAACATAAGAATAATGTGACAATATCATTTTGAGGCAAATAAAAAAAATCTTCATAAATGTTTGTATTTTAAAATGAAAGGTTTATTAAAACATATCATTCCAGATTCTCAAAAAAAAAATTCAAAGAAAAATGATATTAATACAAAATATTGATTCAAATTTTTTGATAAAAAATAATGTGACAGTGATCATGATAGTGATGGTGACAAAAATTAAGCCACATTGATGATTTTTTGCTTTAAAATGATCAAATTAAAACTTATCACATTCAGAACTAAATTTTATGGGATTGATCACCACAAATTGTGGGTGTTGATTTTCAACCACATAACCAAAAGGGGAACTCAGCTGGAGAGCACCGGCAGAATAGAATAAGCCAATTACCTACCAATAAGAAGATGAAAATTTCGCAGTGGTTTGTCCACCTCGAGACACTTCGACGATCAAGTTAGTAAAACTTTATCTCTCATAAGTAGAAAAATAGTACTTAAACTCACCAAAAAGAACTTATCTCAAATCCACGAGGGTGCCTCACTTTTATAACTGGCAATGACCTGATCACCTAGAAGTCTTACTTCATTGGACTCAGGCTCAATGCTCATCTTGGACTCTCGGTTAAATAGGGATAAACTCTTCATGAGCCTTATCTTTATCCAGACTAAGATCCTCCCATGTTTTAGGACTCTTGTCTCTTATTTGAATACCTCAGGATTCCGGCATTACCGCAGAACATCTCGGCAATGTCATGATCACCTCAGCAATCATGACTCATCCACGTGGCACTCTAGTTGACATCTCAGACGATCTTGGTCACGTGGCGTCATTCGCAAAATACATCCCCACAAAATCTTATGGGATTCAGAAGTGAAAGAAACAAAAAGTATAACTCAACATCATATAAAGAATAATGAAATTTTTTTTGAATCATAACTCAAATAATATCACAATTAACATCTAGGAATGGAAAAATAGCCCAATCCATCAAGTCCCCGACCCTAATAGGATGGGTTCGGGGGTGATTGAATAGAGTAGGGTCGAATTTGAATTTTTTTTTGAAAAACCCAATTGGGTTTGGGTCATGGGTAGGGGTAAGAGTCTTTTTTTATCAGAATCCTACCCGACCCGCAAACATAGTAATAAATAAATAATAATATTATAAGATATTGTTAAATTTTTATAGAATATATATAATATCTATAATTTTAATCTATGTACAATATATAATATATTTTTTAAAATTATAAATATCATTTTTTGGTTTTAATTATGGGGGATTTGGTAATAAACCACTCACTGTCTAATTTGTCTTTCAAAAGGACGAGAATTATATAGGTACTTTCAAAACCCTCTAATATTTTAAAACTTGTTTCTTTTACTATATTACCCTCATATCTATCAGCTCTCCTATTATGTCATCTTCACAGTGTATTTCAGAATAAAATTTTACTTTGAATCATAGTAAACTTTACTCTGATTCAGAGTAAAATTGTACTTTCAAAGTAAAATTTTACTTTGAAAGTACAATTTTACTTTAAATCAGAATAAAATTTACTATGATTCAAAATAAAATTTTATATTATTAAGCAAATCAACATATTTTTAAACCAAAGAAAAATTTTATTGTTATAAAAAATAAAATACATACTACATGAATGAACCATAGTCAAATTTTACTCTAAGATCTATTAACAAATAATAAAAAAAAGCCAATTCGAAACAAAGAATCAAGGACGACATTTAGATTCACAATACAATATACATGCATACATACATATATATATATATTGAAGACGAACTAGAAAAAGAGAGTGATCTAGAGAGAGGCCTGAGAACTGAAGGAAGATGCAGAAAGTGAGACAGACAGAGAGTGAGAGAGACTAAAATTTGAGATGCTAGAAGAGAACGATTACACAAATAATCAAAGATGACATTTAGATTCACAATACAATATACATACATACATACATATATATATATATATATATATTGAAGACGAACTAGAGAAACAAAGTGATCCAGAGAGAGACCTGAGGATTGAAGGAAGAAGGAGAACCTTTGTTAGAATTTCAATCCAGTAAACAAGTGAATGGAGTATGGTAGGGGTGCATGAAGCCTCTTGTTTCTTCAATTCTAGGGTTTCCAGAAGAGAAATAAAAGGCTTGGCTGATATTGGATGCGGAGGAGGGAGTATTACCGAGAATCATGGCGGTTGGTGGCTGGAATACATTGGCGGACGGTGCTCCGGTGGCTATGGTGGCCTCTGACATGGCTATGAAGAAAAACTGTGTTTAGAGGGAGAGGAGAGAGATGGAAAAGGTGGGGAGAGAGTGGGGGGAGAAGGTGGAAAGATTTAGTTTAGGGTATAATAATCTGATAAAATATTTAAATAATAAATTTTGTCCTTTATGCAAGACTTTATAATTATGAGAGGGTTTAGAAAGTATAATTTTTTTCTTAGTCATTTTAACAATGAAAGGAAAGTAAATGCAATTTACAGCCAAATTTCCATTTAATTATTGAATTTTAATATTATTGTTAAATTTCTGATTGGGTGGGATTGGAATGGGGATTACATTTGTGGATTTGGGTGAAAGTGAGAGAAAGTTTCATGAGGGTCGAGTCGGGGTGGGGACAAGCGGTTGAAATAGGAGTGGTGATGGGATAGGGGTCTCGACCCATACCCTACTCATTGTCATTCCTATTAACATCACACCAAAAAAAATAAAAAATAAATAAAAATAACGGTAAACTAATAAAAAAGAAAACAAAACTAAAAAATTAGGCCCAATAAAAAAACAAAAGGCATAAAACACAATGACACACTTAGGTTATTTAATTTTAGGAAAATTACTTGAAGTCCTATTTAAAAGAGGATAAATCTATTTAGTCCCACAACTTTTTGAAAATTCTCAAAAGTCCACTATGTATTTTTCTTCTTTATTCTCCTCTGGCTATTTGCTTTTCTCTACCTCTTTCTCTTTATGATTTTCAGTGACTGATGACAATGCCTTACTTCTTATCTTTCTCTTTCTAATATATAGTCATCGGTAACTGATGACTATCAGTGCTTGGGGTTCACCAGCAACCACCGACCATCGACTCCTTACTTCACCCTTACCGACCACAAAAGAGACGAGTTTTCGGCGAAGAAGATCGGTAGATCTACTCAGATCTACATCAGATTTGAGTAAATCTACATGAGATCCGACTAGATCTAAACCAAAAATAGTTGTGGAGTACAATATTATCTCTATATCTGTTTCTCTCCTTCGATTTCTCAAATTTTCTACCTTTTCTCTGCTACACTTCTATTTACCTGTTTTAATGGAGAAATTTTTCAATTTTTGAACAAGCTCTTTTTAAGTTGTAGTTATAGGCGGTAAAAACTGTAACATTTTACAGTTTCAATTTTTTTTGGTGTTGAAACAAATCATGTTTTAAAACTGTAAAATTTTACAGTTTCATAATATTCTTTAGAACTATACAATTTCGCAGTTTCATAACTTGTTTTTCAGTTTGATTAATAAATACTTAATAGAATCATACTTTGAAACTGTAAAATTTTACAGTTTCAAAGGTTACTTTTCAGTTTGATCAATATTAGAGATTATTTGCTTAAACCCTACAAAAATTAAAAAATAATATATACTTTTTCCCATTGTTGTTTGTTGTTGTTGTTGTTATGTTATGCTTTTTTTTTTTTTTTCCTTTCAGTTTATCAATATTTAGCACATTTTGCTATGTTTTTTCACTATAATTTCTTCATTTATTCTTTTTTTTTTGGCAATATTCTAGACATTTCGGTGAGTCTCCGATGATGTTCAACGAACATTCTGGATATTCCAGCGACTTCCAGTGACGTTCAGAACACTCTGGCGAACTTCAAGCAATACTCCGGCGAACTTCCGACAATACTCTGGCGAACTTTGTGGTGGTGTTGAATATTCCGGCAAGTTTCCAATGACCATTTGATGGAAGTTCGGCGGTGGTAAGATGTAGTAGCATTTTTAAAGTTATTAAAAAAAAAAAGAATATTTTAGTAACAATTAAAAATATGTAGGACTAATTGGTGTAACTGTTTTGTTTTGAAACTAGATAGACTTTGAACTTTCTATATGGGATTTTCTGGTAAGTGCCCATTTTCTTTTTTGGTCTTATCAACTTTCAAGTTAATCTCTTTGATAAAAATAAATAATTAAAAAATAATAATAATCAAGCTAGTCTATCTCTTTGACAAAACAGATGTGAAGTGTTTTTGACAAAATAAAAAAAATAAAAAATAAAAAAATCTGAAATCTATCTCCTTCTCGTCTTCACCATCCACGTCCTCTTTGGAAGGTTTGAGTTCAATTTCTACTACTCGTTTTGATGGTTATTTAAGTTAAATCTGCTTAATTGGTGGTCTACTTAATATTTTTGTTATTGTTAACATGAATGTAATTTGGATACTTTTGTTTTTGAAAAATATTTCTCATATTATTAAAA
This sequence comes from Camellia japonica, assembly GCA_030407325.1. Classification (NCBI taxonomy): domain Eukaryota; kingdom Viridiplantae; phylum Streptophyta; class Magnoliopsida; order Ericales; family Theaceae; genus Camellia; species Camellia japonica. Next base: position 46,321,828 of record JAPPVO010000014.1, read on the forward strand.
ATTATTAATTGACTTAATACTTTATTTATTAATAAAATAGATTATATGTGATCATGATTTATTTATTAATAAAATGGATCATATTTTTTATATTTTACTCTCTCTCTCTCTCCATCAAAATTAGATACATTTAAAAAGTATAAAAAAAACAAAATATAAAAAGAAATCATTAAAAATAAATAAAAATCCGAACAAAAGTACACGCATGTTTTTGTTGAGATTTTCATTGTTTTTAGTGCTTTTTTAATAGTTTAGTTAATTAACTTTAGTTTTTAGATGTATTTGGATTTAAAAAATAAAAAATAAAAAAATCTGAAATCTATCTCCTTCTCGTCTTCACCATCCACGTCCTCTTTTGAAGGTTTGAGTTCAATTTCTACTACTCGTTTTGATGGTTATTTAAGTTAAATCTGCTTAATTGGTGGTCCACTTAATATTTTTGTTATTGTTAACATGAATGTAATTTGGATACTTTTGTTTTTGAAAAATATTTCTCATATTATTAAAAATTATTAATTGACTTAATAATTTATTTATTAATAAAATAGATTATATGTGATCATGATTTATTTATTAATAAAATGAATCATATTTTTTATATTTTACTCTCTCTCTCTCTCCATCAAAATTAGATACATTTAAAAAGTATAAAAAAAACAAAATATAAAAAGAAATCATTAAAAATAAATAAAAATCCGAACAAAAGTACACGCATGTTTTTGTTGAGATTTTCATTGTTTTTAGTGCTTTTTTAATAGTTTAGTTAATTAACTTTAGTTTTTAGATGTATTTGGATTTAAAAAATAAAAATAAGATTGAATAAATTATGAAAAAGATTATTAAAATAAATGAAAATCCGCCTAAAAATAATTTTTAAAAGGATACTCGGTCTAAAAATCCAAATTTAGATTTAGGGGTGGTTTGGGATGATCTAAATAAGTGCACTTTTTGACTTTTTATGAAATATGGATTGGGTATGGGTTGGGTTTGAGGTGATGTGTTAGAGAGGTGATGTGACTTAAATAAGATGATGTGACTTAAATAGGATAGTGACTTTTTAACTTTTTGACTTTTTTAGATCATGCCAAACAAGGCCTTACTTTACCTAAAAGTCTAGGCGCTAAAAAAGTCCATAAGAACAACTTCCTATTAAATGACCACACTACCCTTTATATATATATACTAGTTTAAAAAGGCCCATGCCTATTATTACAGTATATTTAAATTTTATATTTTGATAATTTTTTTTTTAAATTAGAATATTGTTTTATGAAATTGAATAAAATAAATCATGAGATATATGATAGAATTATGTGGTATGATATATATTATTTTTTGATTTATTATACACCCAACGATGTAGACTCTAATTCTATTACCATATCATTTTGGATGAATTTATGAGTTTTCAACATTTCTTCTGTATATATATATAAAATTATGGTGTGTAACTTTTCTCAACAAATAAATATAAAACAAATGTTAAAATAATTTTATTAAATCATACTCGCATAACAAATGACTAATTTTATTAATAAACAAATCATTAAGTAAATTAACAATTTTTAATGATATGAAAAATATTTTTTAGTTAAGCACTTTGTTAATAAATAAAGTATTAAGTCAATTAACAGTTTGTAATGATATGAGAAATATTTTCAGTAAATAATTTTGATAATTTATTATTGCATAGAAGAATAATTTTTTTTTCCTCCCTGATTATTGTGTTAAAAATTAAAATTTATAACAAACGATAAATGTAATTTCTAGTATTATACGACCAATTCATATTTTAAACAAGCCATATGGCTGTGTTTGTAATTTTTTTTTAAAAAAAATAAAAGATTTATGTTAACAAAAAAATATTTAGTCAATATATAGGCTATCATTAATAAATTATTCAAAATAAAAGGGCACAATAGGAGAAAAAAAGACTAGCCATAAGCAGGTAAACGCTTTTTATATATATAGATATAGTGTGCATGGTGCAGATAACACTAAAGGAACAAAACCAAACCCTAACCCTTATCTTTCTCTCTTTTCGCTCTCTTCATCTTCTTCTCTCTCCAATGATCCACCATCTCTCTTCTTCTCTCTCCGATAACACCTCTATTGCCGACAATGACATTGCTACCTCTATGGCTGCCCCCCTCTCTCTCTCTCTCCCTGTGTCCTTCTTTCTTTGATGAAGGAGAGAATGAGAAGTACTACGACGTTCTCTACGACCTCCATCACTCTAGTGTAGCTTCTACTTTGGCAACATTTTGTTTTGCAGTAGCTCCATGACACTCCACAGTCCAGCTCGAGGTACCCACTCTCCTAACAATGATTTTGTTCGTCTCTCTTAGTTCTGAATCTCATGCTTGACACTTACAAATCACGCATATGTGTGGTTTTTATTTATTTTTCCTAGGCATGTGGAACTCAAGCTCCAAATTTTGAAATTCCAATGGAATGGACGCCTATTATTTGGGCATATATTGTGATTTCCCCTTTTGTGTTTGAAATAGTTCTTCTACTGCTGCTTCTTCTACAGAGTGAAGATTGAGTTCAAAATAAAATTAGAAAATTTATTTGAGATTTGAAGACAACACAAAAAAGAAAAAAAGAAAAAAAGAGAATAGATTCAAGAGCTTCAAGTGTATCATTTTTTCACCAATTGTTGTGTTTGGACAGATAATGTTGTTTTTTGATCTAATATGTAACATATAATGTTGTGTTTGATACAAAAATTGAACAAATAATCTCGATCTCACTGCCTGAAGTTACGACTAGTGGTCTCTGTTCGGGTTTTAGATTCACGACGGTGACTTTCAACCATTTTGAGCCTAGATCTATGCTGAAAATCGTTGATTTGAATGGTTTCGAAACAAAGAAGAAGATCGAGAGTAGTAACCCTAACATGAAAAAGATCAAAAATGAGTGAAAAATAAGAGAGAGAGAGAGAGAGACAAATAGGGACAGATGATAAGCGAAAGACAGAGTGAGAGACACATACACACACAGATAGAGAGCCTAGATCAAGCTGAGCCTTTGATTTTTGATGATCACCTGTGGATCGTCTGTCTAATCTTGGTAGTGGTAGTGAAATTCTCAGATCTGTGGAAGCCTCAGATCTGTTCAAATTTTCATTTCTTATAGATTTGATCATATATATATTTTTGATTCGTGGACCTGATAGTGTTTGCGTTGTTGTTATTGTTGTTAATAATGATGATGATAGTGAGCAAAACATATTAAAAAAATTGATAGATAGGTTAGATATGTCCAAAATTTGAACAGATAGAGGTTTAGTGTATTTCAATCACCAAGATTTAAATTTCAATATTTAAAAAAAATAAAATGACTTTTCACAGATATAAAAAAAAAAAGGGGGGGAGGGGAAATAGGCTTGCAAAATTCAATAGATAGAGGAAAATAAGTTTGAATTTTAACAAATAAAAAAAAGTAGAACAAAAAATTTAATAGATAGGAAAAGATAAGACAATAATTTCAACAGATAAAATTTTACACATAAATTTTAACAGATAGGAAAAAATAGAATAAGAATTTGAACAAATAGACAAAAAATTTGAACAGATAGATATAAATTTGAACAAATAGTCAACGAAAAGTCAATAGATAAAAAAAGTCAACAGATAAATTAAGGGGTAAAATTGGAAACAAAATATCTATCAGGCCTTTTCACCAAACTATTTCACAAAAGGTAAATCTCTCACTAATAAAAAATATCCATTGGACCTAATACTTTATACCAACAATTTTCTTGTTTTGAAAAGGGTCAATTACATTTTACCGCCATGTGGTTGGCCCGAAAAACACATTACCTCCTTCTAATTTAAAAATATACACTTAACCGCTTGTGATTTGGAATGAAATGCAAAAACAAACTATGCCTGATCATATTTACAAAAGATTTATATTACCCTCCTTTTTCTCACAAATTTTCTTTTTATATGCCATCACAACTTCAAAACCAGATTTTTCATTTTCTTTCTTCATTCTTTTTTCTTTCCTTCTTTTCTCCTTTCCGTTTTCTTCACCCGCTACATCATGGCCAACATCTTTTTTTAATCTAAAAGAATCGATTCAAAAATAATTTTTCCCAAGTAACACCCATTGATTTTTTTTTTTCCCCTTTTTCTCCAAACAAAAGTTCCCACATTAGGGGAAAATCTCGTCCGACATCCGAAACTCAAACAAAATTCAAGCCATGTTGCATATCAAAATGAAAAAGTTTTTTCAAATTTAAACCAGACACATACATACACTCTTAAATATATATATATATATATATATACATACCAGCATATAACCATGCTTTGCACAAAAAAATTTGCTCATTGAGTTATAAAAATTATCCTGTGCATAGCTAAATAGTTAAATATATTCATTTAGCACATTTTTAAATCAAATAAATGATTTAACTATTTGGCTATGCACGGTTTACTGAATTTAATAATAAATTATATTTATTTTATTTTAAAATATTTGTAGTTAAATTAAAAACAAAATTCTCTCCGTACTTAGCACAAGTTGATTGATAATTCAAATAAATTTATTTTATTTTGTGATAAATAATTAAAAAAAACATTTAATTTCTTTTGAAAAATCTAAGTGATTCGTGATTAGATCAAGATTAATTGTACTAATTCTCAAAAGATTCCTCCAATTGTGATTAAAAAATCAAGGGCGAAACGCCACTAATCAATCCACTATGAAAGGAAGAAAGAATACAAATTTTACCAAAACAAATTACCAAACTCAATCAATTTGTCTTCAACAATCTGTATTTCTTTCACAGCAGCCTTCACCTCGGAATTGATCACTTTGATATTGAATCCACAACATCCATGTCAAATCAACGACTGCGCACAACATCAAACTTCTTTGAATACTCTACGCTTGAATCTTCGGATTCCACCGAAGAAGAACACTCTTGTTGTTGAATAACCAAACAATCCTTTGATGTATGCTTGTCAAATCATGAGTTTAATACTCAATCAAACACTAAAGAAAATTAGCAAAATAGCCTTAAAAGAAAACCCTAGAGCCCTCAAAACAGATCTGGAAGCATTTACCTAAAAACGGACTGAATCACATATTTATAGCAAACAGGGCCGTGATCTCCGCTCGAACGCAGGACTTGCCGCTCAAGCGGCGTCACTAATATGTGTGCGAATAAACAGGTCTACGCTCGAGCACTGAAACTCACGCTCAAGCACAAAAACATGCCTCCCAGTATGTTTGCAGACAAGCCAAACTACTGAGAAGATGCAAACTCCGCTCAAGTGCAACTTTGGCTGCTCGAGCGGGAAGACCAAAAAACAAGAAAAAATTACAACTCAATTAAACTAAGCTTGTTCGTGGAATTGGCAACAAGTAGGGACCTAACAATCTCTCCCTTTGTCAATTCCCAGACAAAACTTTTCCAACAATTTTTCCTAACAACACACTCACTAGACACACTAACTAACACAAACAAAAGATCCGACCTATCAGATACAAAAAACTTCAAAACCACAAATGCCGATTTGCTTGAGAAACATGTTGAGCAATCCACCTGTGGAAACGACCAACAAAAACACAAAAACCAAAACTGTGGAACAAAATAAGATACAAATAGAAATAATGCATGAATGTCATAAAAATAAAAATAAAAATAAAAATAAAAAAACAACCTACAACCATCGCATTTCCAAGATATCCCATAATCCAAAAACATGGGTGTGTCTGTGTTCAGCATGTATAAACCAATAGGCAAAAATATCCAAAAACAACCACCAAATAGTCTCCTTTTTTGTCCGGGAGATAATAAAACAAAACAAGAGTAAGTAAAAGCTGTTCAAAAAAAAAAAAACAAACTCAAGGATTTGGCGGCAGGGGATGTGGCGCCTGCAACTGAAGCAATGAAAGAATCTGATCCAGTTGTAGGGTGGTCTATGCAGCTGATTGCTCAAGATGGCCAAGCCGACCATCGAAAGCATCCAGACGAGCATCCATGAGGTCCAACCACTGAGTCAAGGACTACTCGAAATGGTAAAGCTGGCCACAGAGAGTCCAGGGATGAATATCAGGCTCCTTTGCTCCTGCTACGGTGGTAACAAACTCGGCCTCCTCGGCCATAAGATCATCATCACCTATAGAAGATGGACCTGCCCAAGAAGACTCCCCATTAACATGTGCCTGACTTTGGGAGATGGTCTTTTTGGTGAAAGGTTTGACAGGGAAGGCAAACTCATCGTCCTCAAGAACCGGGACTTCTAATTTGGACAAGAGACAGTTGAAGAGACAACCATAAGGTAACCCTAAAGACTTTCTCTGAAATGCGGCTACCATTTTTTGAAAATGAGGGTGGTAAGGTCGATAGAACGATAGCGATCAATGCAAAAGAGAACAAAGCCTTGGTCCTGATTGATTTCAAAACTATGGGTGGTGACGATGACATTAGCACAGATGATTAGGTTAAGAAAACGAAACCGGGGAAGGAGCTCATGTTGTTTGATCAAAGCTCCTTTAACCCAAGTACGAGGTATACTGCACAATGCAGTAGCTACCTCGTTGAAATCACAAGTGGGACGAACTGGGAAGGGATAGTGGATTAGAAAGACACAGTCTATGCCTAACAACTCTCGAATAAGATCGGGGGTAATAGAAATGGACTTAGACCGAACCTAGGTCTGAACGAAGGACCAATATCATCAATGCCCTCGATATTACAATAAAACTCTCAGACCTAGTCAAGGTTTTGACGGCCGGTGAAAGAGAGCACCAAATCACCTTTCAACTGATCGAACAAGGGTCGAATAGGTAAAGACTCAAAAGTGTTGGGTTGGACATTACACTCAAGATGGACAGTTCTAGAAGCGTAACCCTCTCTAAAGGACTTGGTTTTTTTGACGGATGGAAATCGGTCGGGGTTATAACCATATTAAAAAAAACAGTAAGGGCAAAAAAAAGAAAAAAAAAATTAGTAACACAAATGAGTAAGAACAAAACCAAGACTAACAAAAATAGTAGAAAACATGAATTGACATTAGTATCATTAGTGAACACAAGCCTATGACAGTAAAATCCAAAGCAGAAAAAACAAAACCAATAATCAAAGAAAAAAAAAAAAAAGAGTATAACAACCATGGCTAACAGAGAGCATAACCAAAACCATGTCGAACTCAAAGTAACAAATAACAAAGTTCAAACGTAAACAGACTTAGGAACTGCAATGGACAACCGAGGAAAGGACAAAACAATGTGGGGACAATGACAAACCAAACCCCAATCGAAAACACTCAATAGGAGAAACAAACTTTGTGGAAGTGGGTGAACAAGTGAAGAATAAGAACAACCACACAGACCAAAGCACAAAACAAACAAACCCCAAAGCAGAATGAATAGAGAGAGAACAAAGAGAGAAAAACACAAAAAGTGGGGTGAAAGACTAACCTGAGATGAACCAGAGGAGAATAGAGGAGACGAAATCACCAAATCACAACCCTAACCAGTCGCAGAAGAAGGAATGGAACCACAGACGAAGCCCTAGGACAGAGATAAGAAGAAATTTGCGAAAAAAATGAGTCTAAAGCGATGGGTTGTAGAATATATACTAGGGCTTACCGCTCGAGCGGGATACTCAATGCTCGAGCGGACTCACTTACGCTCGTCTCTCCACTAGAGTCGAGAATATGGCGCTCGAGCGCGAAAAACAAGCTCTCAGAATCTCGCGTACACTGCAAAAGTGTTGGAGGAGAAAAACCTATGCTCGAATGCAAAAGTTGACGCTCAAGCGGGGAAGAAAAACAACAAAGGCCAAAATACACCTCTTATGAGCAGTTAAAATCAACTCGCACTGTCAAGTGGGACCTGAAACAAGAGGAAGTGAGCACAATATCAAGAATGTGACACTAAGATGAGATAATTCACAAACCATGAAGCCCGCAAACTTGCAATTATGACAAGAGGAAGCACAATATCATGAGCAAATCAGATAAAAATTGATCAATGAACATAAGCTACATAAGAATGCACAACTTGAAAACAAACATGAGAGCTCACATAATGAATGTATGTGTATGAAATCCTCGAGAGGCCGCAGAGCTAGTGTTAATCCTTGTAGTGATCGGATGGCTGGACCTCCGACAAGAGTAATTAAACATCACTGGGAAAAGTCAAACCACTAGAAATCAAGGGGTATTTGTTGAGTAAACGCAGAAGCTCCCCCTCAATCAATGAGTCTTTTTTTTTTTTCCCCTTTCTTCTAGGCACTCACTGGTGGCATACACGCTCAAGAGAATGGAGACCAAACCAGAGAAGCATGGAATCAATGAGATGGCCTGGTTGGTGCCTCTGAGGTAGCCTTTTCCTAATGCCCTGATTTCAATGAATTGAGAGAGGAACCAGGAAGGTGAAAAATGATGGTGGATGGTTAAGAGACTCAACATCATCGATGATATGCTAGTATAGGTCAATTCCTCTGAAATTGTATAAGAGACACTGTTAGAGGTCCATAGAGAACTTTGATCACTTGTGCAGAAACCCCTGCAAAAGTTTATCTCAAGGATGTGTACATAATGAGATCATGAAGTCAATGAGTATGAGCATTCAGAATGAGCTATGATCAAAGACAAATGAAATCTTGCAAGCAGCATGAGAGGTGTTCATATGAGTCTAAATGCAGAGATGACATGAGTTAATGAAAATGAGATTATAGCATCCAAGCACACATAAAGCCAATCACTCTTATCCACTCGAGTAACAGGTCATACCCTAGTGAGTAAGCACAATACCCAAGGTCTTTCTAAGGAACTCAAACCTAAGAAGATCAAGGGGTTTTGTAAAAATATCATCCTTTTGATGCTTAGTGGGTACATGTTCAAGAACAACAAGGCCTTTTTCCATGAACTCACGAATAAAATGATGACGAATGTTAATGTGTTTGGTGCGAGAGTGTTGGACAGAATTTTTAGAAATATTAATGGCACTAGTATTATCACAGAAGAGGGTGAGAGTGTTCTGGTCTATACCATAATCATGAAGCATTTGCTTCCTCCACAACATTTGGGCACAACAACTCCCTGCAGTAATGTACTCAGCCTCAGCGGTCGAAAGAGCTATGGCATTTTGTTTTTTGCTATGCCAGGCAACCAGATTATTCCCAAGGTAAAAACAACCCCCAGATGTGCTCTTACGATCATCAGCACATCCTGCCCAGTCGGCATCAGAAAAACTAGTGATTTCAATGGTACTGTCGGTCGTGAACCAAATCCCATACCCCAATGTCCCACTAACATACTTAATGATACGTTTGATTGCAAGTAGATGAGACTCTTTAGGACAGGCTTGGTAACGGACACAAACACCTACACTAAATACAATGTCCGGACGACTGGCTGTGAGTGTCACGACCCAAACCCACCCCCTATAGGTTTAGTGTCGTCACCGGCCAGTAATCTGCGATTACCGAAGGCCTGACTGAGCTAAGCAAACAACCAGGGCTAGCGGAAGCTAATATGCAAGAAAACAAAACGCCCAATGAGCTGTGAATTTACATGAGACAAAAGACATTGCCATATATGTACACATATATACACACAGAAGTACAACATGCTGTTATAAGTTTGCCTAAAAAGACCAACAAAAAGGAAAAGTTACTCCCATTGTCAACAATCATAATGCCACGGACAGCTGACCAAAAACACACGAGTGAGTTACAAAAGGGTGAACACTGGCCACATCAAAACTTAGATAGATGGGAACCTCGCGGTGAGGCACGGTGGTTAGCTTGACAAAACCAAAGCAAGACCGACGCCATTACGTCCTTTCCTGAGCTGGATCACCTATATGGTATGCCAAAATGTGAGCTAGGGCTCAGTGAATAACAACTGAATTAAGAGATTTTGAATGATAAATATATCATTAAATAAAACACAAACTAAGCAGGTTCATATGACATTTGAGAAGCATAACATTTTCTGCAGTATATTCAAAAGCAGTAAATACAGACGGCCTAGAAGATCGAACAGACGGTCATAGAGACCGGACAAGTGGTTAGGAAGACCGAACATGCGGTCATTAAGACCGAAGATCAGATATGATAGCTTTTTCCATATTAAACAGGAGTTCCATGAAAAGGAACTGACAGAACTATACTTATAAGAAGAGTGCCAGAGTTGTCATAGTAAACAATGGGAACTGGGATAGAAATATCATTCATCCACATGAGAAATATATCGGAATAACCCATAAGTTGAAGCAAAGAAAAGATAATGAAAATTATATATATATATATTCACAGCAGTGTTACTCATAGTGGGTTTCGCAATGCAGGTGACTGGAACTTGGTGTTTGACCTACACAGACAATTACAAGCGTAGAACACTTTAATTTTCCATACAACTAGCAAATTAGTTTCATCTCTTAAATGTGGGTTGCTCTGAAAGTTGTTCACCCCTGTTAATGCCTTTACAATGCAAATGCACACTAATTGCAGATGTACATTATGTTGACGGAGGGTTAGAAGTGGGGTAAATAACGCATGAAAATGAAAAAGAGGCTGCGAAGCTGCCGCACGTGCGGAGGTCCTTGGCCGCACGTGCGGGACCCCTCCGCACGTGCGCCCCTAAGTGCTTTTATTTCAGAATGCATCTTCTTACACCCCTGTTTTCCGCACGTGTGGGCCTACCCGCCGCACGTGCGCCGAAGCTCTCTAGCACGTGCGGGCACCTTAGCCGCACGTGCGGTTCTAGGTATTCCAGAACCGAGTTTTGCTCTGTTTTTGGGGTTCCAAACTCCACAAAGCCAAACTCAAAATTGTCCAAATTAAAGACCAAAATTTAACAATCGTAATATACAAACAATTCCCATGTTCCACTCAAGAATAGAACTTGAAATTCAACCTTAAGCTCTAGAATTTCATTAACGACTTCAAAATTAGGTGGAACTCAAGAATTCAACAAAATTATAGAAACCTAACTTAAAGTCAAGCAAGATCAAATTGAGGAGCTCTAATTTCTTCAAAATTTGGAGTCTTCTTCTTGTTAGGGTTTGTAACATAATCTAACTACCTAAGCTTCTCATATTTCCTCATACTGTATGAGTTCAAGGTGAAAATTAGCTCTTATGCAAGAGATTAGAAAGAAATGGTACCTCAGAGAGTTAATTTAGTCAAGTTGCCTCAAGATTTCCTTTACCACTTTCTCTTCTCTTCTTGCTCTCTTCTCTTCTTGTTCTCTAGAGCCCTCTCTCACACTTGTGTATCTCCCTCTCTCTTTGAGTTCAACACACACACACACACACACATATATATATATATAAAAGAAATCTTATAAGCATCTCTACTTAATATACTTAATGATATCACTTAAGTTAGAAATGCACTCATCAGAGATTAACTAGACCCTTCCTTTTCTAATTATGGTGAATTAGGCTCTAAACACCTAGTCCACTAATTAATTCATAACTTCACGATTTTATGAACTAGACAGATCCTTTTCATAAAGAAACGTATCTGTTAGCAAGCATGATACACACAAATAGGCATAGAGAGCGCATATAAAGACATAATCAAGATTAACCATAAAAGTAATAAGTAGGTAAGAGGTAGGTGTTACAGTCTCTCCCTTTTAGGACGTTTGGTCCTCCAAACTCAAGTACCTTATTCAGTGGAGAGTGTAGGATCTATGGAAAAAGTTCGGGATATTTCTCGTGCATCTCAACTTCTCGTTCCCAAGTTGCATACAGGCCACTATGGTTCTGCAAATCCACCTTTACCAATGGAATTTCTTTATTTCTCAACTTTTTGATTCGACGACTAACAATCCGGAGAGGTCATTCTGCATACGTATAATTATCACTTATAGATATCTAAGTAGGTTCAACAACTTGTTGAGGGTCTAAGAGAGACTCCCTTAGCATGGAGATATGAAAGATATTATGCATGTGTGCCATATCTGTAGGTAGAGTTATTTGGTACGCCATTGGACTCAGTTTTTCAATAATCTCGTACGGTCCGATGTATCGAGGCGCTAGCTTACCCTTAACTTTGAAACGAGTGTGTCCCTTCATTGGCGTAACTTTAATAAAGACATGGTTGCCTACTTCGTATCCTCTTTCTCATCTACGCACATCAGCATAGTTTTTCTGTCAGCTTTGAGCAGTTTTCAACCGTTGCCGAGTTAACTTCACTTTCTCAGTGGTCTCTTGCACAAGTTTAGGTCCCAATAATGGTCTATCTCTAACTTTAGCCCAACAGATCGGCGACCGACATTTCCAGCCGTACAAAGCCTCGTAGGGTGCCGTATCAATGTTGGAGTGCTAGCTATTGTTGTATGCAAACTCAACAAAGGCAAATGTGTTTCCCAATTTCCTTGGAAATCCAATACACACATACGTAACATATCCTCAAGCATCTGAATTGTCCTCTTTGATTGGCTATCTGTTTGGGGATGGTATGCACTGTTCAACCTTAACTCCGTTCCCAGTGCCTTTTGTAAACTTTGCCAAAACCTCAAAGTAAACTTCGGATCTCTATCTGATACGATAGATACAGGGACTCCATGCAATTTCACAATTTCATTCACATACAGGTAGCCAACTTATCCACAACATATGTCGCCTTAACAGGTAGAAAATGAGTAGATTTGGTCAATCGATCTACAATTACCCAAATAGAATCCATACCTCTGTTGGAGCGAGGTAACCCAACCACGAAATCCATTGTGATATTCCCATTTCCACTCCGGTATAGGTAGTGGTTGGAGCAATCCTGTGGGTTGTTCATGTTCCGCCTTAACTTTTGACATTGTAAACACTTAGATACAAATTCCGCGATTTCCCTTTTCATTCCCGGCCACCAAAATTTTTTCTTTAGGTCTTGGAACATTTTCGTATTTTCCAGATGAATAGAGAATTTGGAATTGTGGGCTTCTTGGAGAGTTTGTTTCTTCACCTCACTGTCGTTAGGGACACAAAACCGTCCTTGAAACTTAAGTACGCCATCCTCAAAACTGAATCCCGATCTAGGTTTGGACTCCCATTCGTCCATTATTTTTTTGAGGAACTCATCTTGCAACTGTTTCTTTTTGACCTCTTCAACTAGTAACGGCTCACAAACTACTATTTCCTGTCTGGTGAGTAAATAGGCCAAATTTCCCATGGATTTTCGACTAAGGGCATCGGCCACTGTGTTAGCTTTCCCTGGATGACACATAATTTGCAAATCGTAGTCCTTGATTAGTTCTAACCATCTTCGCTATCTCAAGTTGAGCTCCTTTTGAGTAAAGAAATATTTTAGACTTTTATGATCCGTATACACCTCATATGTAGCCCATACAAATAGTGGTGCCAAATTTTCAATGCAAAAATCACTGCAGCCAATTCTAGATCATGAGTTGGGTAACTCTTTTCATGCGGTCTTAGCTGACGGGACGCATAGGCAATTACTCTTCTGTTTTGCATCAACACGCACCCCAAACCTTTATAGGAAGTATCACTGTAGACGGTAAAACAATCCATGCCAGAGGGTAAAGTAAGAATCAGTGCTATCACGAGTCTTGTCTTTAAAAACTGAAAAGCTGCTTCTCTTTGCTCAGTCCACTCGAATGCTATCCCCTTTTGTGTCAATTGAGTGAGTGGCAAAGCAATCTTGGAAAAGTCCCTCACAAATCTGCGATATATCCAACTAGACCCAAGAAACTATGAACTTCTGTTACATTCGTTGGTCTCGGCCAATTTACAACAGCTTCTACCTTTTGTGGATCAACAGAAATACCCTCTTTCGTTATCACATGTCCCAGAAATGACACACTATCTAGCCAAAATTCACATTTCGATAGCTTAGCATACAATTTATTCTCCCTCAAAGTTTGGAGAGTAAGTCTCAAGTGGTGTTCATGTTCTTCCTTGCTCTTAGAATAGACCAAAATGTCATCGATAAAGACCATAATGAATTCATCAAGAAATGGCTTAAAGACTCTGTTCATTAAATCCATAAAAGCAGCTGGTGCATTAGTAACTCCGAAAGGCATAACGAGGAACTCATAGTGACCATATCTAGTTCGAAAAGTAGTCTTCTCTACATCCTCAGCTTTAACTTTTAGTTGGTGATATCCAGACCGTAGGTCAATTTTAGAAAATACTTGTGCCCTTTGTAGCTGGTCAAACAAATCGTCAATACGTGGCAACGGGTATTTGTTTTTGATTTTCACCTTATTCAATTCCCGGTAGTCAATACAAGTCTTAAAGTTCCATCATTCTTCTTGACAAATAGCACTGGAGCATCCACGGAGAAGCACTAGGCCTGATGAATTTCTTAGTTAGCAATTCTTGTAATTGAGTTTTCAACTCTTTTAATTCGGTAGTTGACATCCGATATGGGGTCTTAGAAATTGGTTGGGTTCCGGGACTATCTCAATAGTGAACTCAATTTCTCTATCAATCAAATTTCCGGGAAAATCATTGGAAACACATCTGAAAATTTTTTCACCAATACTACTCACATCCGATTTAACAGTAGTTGACACTGTTAGTACCGAACATAGAAATCCCTTATACCCCTTATTAATCATCTTATTCGCTTTCATAGAGGAAATCAAATATGGGGGAGATATAACATTATTCTATTAAATATAAATTCAGGCCCTTAGGTAAATGAAACACAACTTGTTTGGTTAAGCAGTCAATTGTAACGCAATATTTCGCTAGCCAATCCATTTCCAGTATAACATCAAAACATGCAATGTCTAAAGGTAACAAATCCACATGCAAATTCATGTCTCCAATGATAATCTCACATGCAGGGTACACAGATGTATAGATCATCGTTTCCCCTGCCGGAGAGGTAACAACTAAGACATAATTCATTGGTTCCAAAGGCCTAGATAATTTGGAGCAAAAGCATAGGACACGAAAGAGTGTGTAGATCCCGAATCAATCAATACATGAGCATTCTGAGCACAGATAGGAAGAATACCTGACATAACCGTCTTTGCCGTCTGCACATCACCCGGTACCAATGCAAAGACCGTCCTTACTTTAGAGTTTCATTTCCCATAGCTGCTTTCGAATTTCCCTTTGGTGCTGACACTGATGCAGTTGAATTAGCCCTCGACTGGCTTGTGCCTTGAGACACTAAAGGACAATCTTTAATCATATGGCCTATTTTTCCACACCGGAAGCATGCACCAGAAATCCTACAACAAACTCCCTTATGTCTTTTTCCACACTCCGAGCAGATGGGTGTGTCATTCCCCTGACCTGAGTTAATGAATGATCCTGTATTCTACCTCTTATTTGGTGGAGTATTGAAGTTGTTGTGACCTTTCTTAAAATTAGATCCCGGCCTTTTTCCCTTCCACTCAGTCACCGGTGCCTTCGCTTCTGTTAGAGCAGCAACGTTTGCTTCAGCTATGATGAATCTTTCAAAACATCAACGTATTTTTCCAATTTTAGTACATTAACTCGATCAAGAACCTCAACAGCTAAACCATCTTCAAATTTTCTGGCTTTCTTGTAATCGGTGTCTACCATATGCGGCGCATAGCGTGCAAGCTCTGTAAATTTGGCCTCATACTCCGCTACTGTCATGGTACCCTGCTTGAGCTGCTCAAATTTCATCACCTTACGGTCTCTTACACACTGGGGAAAGTATTTTTCATAAAAAGGCTCCTTGAACTGTGTCCAAGTCATAGCGGTTTGTTGATTTCGAACAAGCATCCACCATCTTCTCGCTTCTTCTTGCAAGGTGAAAGTTGCTAACAAAACTTTCTGTTCTTCAGTACATGGAAATACTTCGAATAACTTTTCAATCTCCAAAATCCAAGCTTCATCTTTTAGTGGTTCGAGTCCTCCCGGAAAGGTAGGTGGTTTTAGCTTATTAAACTTCTGTGTCAGGGTAATAATGTCTCCATTATTGAGTGGCTCCACTAAAACTGGTGGCGGAGGAGGTGGTGGAAAGGGTTGTCTCGGTTGTTGTCTTAATGCTTCCATTAACAACTCCACCATTCGTTCTAACCGATCCATTCTTGCGTCAGAAATTTCAGATGTCTCTGCAGGTCTTGTTCCGTCCATTGGCTATAGATAAACAAAGTGATAATAAACATAGGACATGTGAAGTTTACAAGTACATTATAACCACATAGGCACATTAGAGAAACCACACACTCACACATGCAACTAATGTGCTCTAACTTCTTTTCTAGGACACCTTATAGCTCATTTGGACACGTGTGTGCGGTACAACTCGTGCTCTGATACCACTCTGTCACGACCCAAACCGCCCATATAGGTTTAGTGTTGTAACCGACCAGTAATCTGCAATTACGAAGGCCTGACTGAGCTAAGCAAACAACCGGGGCTAGCGGAAGCTAATATGCAAGAAAACAAAATGCTCAATGAGCTATGAATTTACATGAGACAAAAGACATTGCCATATATGTACACATATATACACGCAGAAGTACAATATGCTGTTATAAGTTTGCCTAAAAAGACCAACAAAAAGGAAAAGTTACTCCCATTGTCAACAATCATAATGCTAGGGACAGCTGACCAAAAACACACGAGTGAGTTACAAAAGGGTGAACACTAGCCACATCAAAACTTAGATAGATGGAAACCTCGCGGTGAGGCACGGTGGTTAGCTTGACAAAACCAGAGCAAGACCGACGCCATTACGTCCTTTCCTGAGCTGGATCACCTACATGGTATGCCAAAATGTGAGCTAGGGCTCAGTGAATAACAACTGAATTAAGAGATTTTGAATGATAAATATATCATTAAATAAAACACAAACTAAGCAGGTTCATACGACATTTGAGAAGCATAACATTTTCTGTAGTATATTCAAAAGCAGTAAATACAGGCGGCCTATAAGAGCGAACAGACGGTCATAGAGACCGGACAGGCAGTCAGGAAGACCGAACAGGCGGTCATTAAGACCGAAGATCAGATATGATAGCTTTTGCCGTATTAAACAGGAGTCCCACGAAAAGGAAATGACAGAACTATACTTATAAGAAGAGGTGCCAAAGTTGTCATAGTAAACAATGGGAACTGGGATAGAAATATCATTCATCCACATGAGAAATATATCGAAATAGCCCATAAGTTGAAACAGAGAAAAGATAATGCAAATTATATATATATTTACAGTAGTGTTACTCACAGTGGGTTTAGCGATGCAGGTGACTGGAACTTGGTGTTTGACCTACACAAACAAATACAAGCGTAGTACACTTTAATTTTCCATACAACTAGCAAATTAGTTTCATCTCTTAAATGTGGGTTGCTCTGAAAGTCATTCATCCCTGTTAATGCCTTTGCAATGCAAATGCACACTAATTGCAGATGTACATTATGTTGACAGAGGCTCAGGAGTGGGGTAAATAACACATGAAAATGAAAAAAAGGCTACGAAGCTGTCGCACGTGCAGAGGTCCTTGGCCGCACGTACGGGACCCCCTCCACACGTGTGCCCCTAAGTGCTTTATTTCAGAATGCATCTTTCTCCACCCCTATTTTCCGCACGTGCGGGCTTACCCGCTGCACGTGCGCCGATGCTCTCTCGCATGTGCAGGCTCCCTAGCCGCACGTGCAGTTCTGGGTATTCTAGAACTGAGTTTCTGCTCTGTTTTTGGGGTTCCAAACTCCACAAATTAAAGACCAAAATTTAACAATCATAATATACAAACAATTCCCATGTTCCACTCAAGAATAGAACTTGAAATTGAACCTCAAGCTCTAGAATTTCATTAACAACTTCAAAATTAGGTAGAACTCAAGAATTCAACAAAATTATAGAAACCTAAATTAAAGTCAAGCAAGATCAAATAGAGGAGCTCTAATTTCTTCAAAATTTGGAGTCTTCTTCTTGTTAGGGTTTGTAACATAATCTAACTACCTAAACTTCTCATATTTCCTCATACTGTAAGAGTTCAAGGTGAAAATTAGATCTTATGCAAGAGATTAGAAAGAATTGGTACCTCAGAGAGTTAATTTAGTCAAGTTGCCTTAAGATTTCCGTTACCTCCTTCTCTTCTCTTCTTGCTCTCTTCTCTTCTGGTTCTCTAGAGCCCTCTCTCATACTTGTGTATTTCTCTCTCTCTTTAAGTTCAACACACACACACACACACACACACACACACACACACATATAAAAGAAATCTTATAAGCATCTCTACTTAATATACTTAATGATATCACTTAAGTTAGAAATGCACTCATCAGAGATTAACTAGTCCCTTCCTTTTCTAATTATGGTGAATTAGGCTCTAAACACCTAGTCCATTAATTAATTCATAACTTCACGATTTTATGAACTAGATAGATCCTTTTCATAAAGAAACGTATCTGTTAGCAAGCATGATGCACACAAATAGGCATAGAGAGCGCAGATAAAGACATAATCAAGATTAACCATAAAAGCAATAAGTAGGTAAGAGGCAGGTGTTACAGTGAGGTACAAGAGACTCCCTATCATACTCCTATAAAGGGTAGGATCAACATCAGTACTAGAGGAATCTTTGGAAAGGTGAAGGCTAGTGCTCATGGGAGTGTGAGCATGTTTGGCTGACTCAAGACCGAACTTAGACACAAGATTTTTGGCATACTTGGTCTGAGAAACAAACATACCTGAAAGAGACTGTTTAATTTGAAGACCCAAGAAGTAAGAAAACTCCCCCATTATGCTCATTTCAAACTCATATGTCATGTAATCCGAGAAATATTTCACAAGAAAATCAGCAGTGAATCCAAACACAATATCATCATTATAAATTTGAGCAACATGTATATGAGATTTAGTAAGTTTCACAAATAAGGTCTTGTCCACACTACCCCTTTGAAAATCATTTTTAAGAAAAAAGGTAATAAGCCTATCATACCAAGCTCGAGGGGCTTGTTTTAACCCATACAATGCCTTGTCTAACTTGTAGACATGGTGTGGACATTTTGGATCCTCAAACCCTTTTGATTGCTCAACATAAGCCTCTTCTTTCAAGTACCCATTCAGAAAGGCACTTTTTACATCCATTTGGAACAATTTCAAACCAAGAAAACATGCAACACCAAACAAAATATGAATAGATTTGAGACATACAACAGGGGCAAACGTCTCATCATACTTAACACCCTTTACTTGTGTATAGCATTGAGCAACCAACCTAGCTTTATTTCTAATCACATTACCATTCTCATTAGATTTATTTTTAAATATCCACTTGGTACCTATCACATTCATGTCTCTAGGTCTGGGAATAAGAGTCCAAACTTTGTTACGTTCAAATTGACCTAACTCTTCATGCATAGCATTGACCCAACTACCATCTAGTAAGGCCTCTTTTATATTCTTAGGTTCAATTAATAAAACATAATACATATGAGATACCTCTTTCCGAATTTGTCTTCGGGTTTTCATTTGATCTAAGACACTTCCAATCACCTGTTGAGCAGAATGATTCAGTTTTACCCTTGCTGATGGTTTGAACTCTGGACTTGTAGTGATAGGAGCATCAGAAGTGGTGTCTCTTTGTGCACTCGTTGGACTCGGACTTACCTTAGAAGTTAGTGTCGGCTCACGTTCTTGAGCTTGGTCCTTTGTTTCTCCTTGACTTTGTGGTTCAGTATCCAGGAATAGAGACTCACTATTTTCTTCCTCATTTAACGCTGAAGTAAGACAACCTGTGTCATCTATAATCACATTGATCGATTCCATTAAAGACAAAGTATGCAGGTTATAGACACAAAAAGCTCTACTGGAGGTTGAATACTCTAGAAAAATATCTTCATTACTTCAAAAGTCAAATTTGTCCAAAGGCTCTCTATCTTTGAAAATGTAATATTTATTCTCAAAAGTTTTGAAGTATTTTACATTAGGTTTCAATCCCTTACACAATTCATATGGAGTTTGTAAAGTGCCGGGCCTTAAATACACACGATTTACAACATAAACAACGGTATTTAAGGCTTCAGCCCAAAACTTTGAAAGAACTTTCTTACTAAGGAGCATAACCCTAGCCATCTCTTGAACAACCTTGTTCTTCCTCTCAATAACTCTGTTTTGTTGTGGAGTAATCGGTGCAAAAAATTCATGCTTAATTCCGTGCATATCACCAAAATCCGAAAACGAACTATTTTCAAACTCACGACCATGATCAGTTCAGATTCTTATGATATGCCCAATAAAAACACCTTGTTTATTTTGGATTTTAAGGACTAAGGACTGGAAAGCATCAGACGTATTAGATTTTTCTCTTAAAAAATTTACCCATGAAAAACGAGTATAATCATCAACGGTTAAAAAAATGTATCTTTTACCTCCGATGCTTTCAGTGTGAGTGGGTCCCATAAGATCCATATGAACCAGTTCAAGAGGATGTTTGGTTGTGAAACTATTCACCTTTTTATGAGGGGCACGGGTTTGCTTCTCAAGTTGACAAGGTCCACACACATGGTTCACATTCTTACCCATTTTGGGTGCACCTCTCATAAGCTCTTTGTTGGCTATCTTGGTTAGGTCTTTGAAATTCATATGACCTAATCTTTGATGCCACAAGTCAAGGTTACTTATGACGGCCGAGTGGCAAGTGACATCATTAGTGGTAATAATCTCATAGCAGTTATCAGATGTGTGAACCCTATGCATGACAGTATTTTCCTTTTTATCTACAATTTCACACTTATTTTTTGAAAATAATACTTCATGATGGGAATCACACATTTGACTAATGCTCAAAAGATTAACTTTAAGGCCATCCACAAGTAAGACATTTCGAGCTTGGAAAGACTGGCCACACTTATAGAGCCCTTACCAATGACTCTAGAAGTGCCACCATCTCCAAAGGTAACAATTCTTCCTTCATATATTTCAAGAGAAGTGAAGTAGGATTTGTCACCAAACATGTGACGAGAGCACCCACTATCGAGATACCACATGTGCGAGTCACGTGCTTTTAGTGCAGTGTAAACAACAAAACACGTTAAGTTGCTCTTTCTAACCCATATCTTTTTGGTCTTAGTGAAAGTAGGACTGGTAGTCTTGGTAGACGTCTTAGCGTTGTGAATACCCTCATGAATCTTGGTGTTCCACTTAAATATGTAAGGTTGTCTCCTAACCTAAGAAGTATTAGAATTTCTACCTTTTTTAGATACTTTACCAAACAACTCAAAACAATAAGGACGAATGTAGTCATACCTCCCATAATGATGACAAACAAAAACAGGTTTTACCTCCAATTTGTCAATCTTACCCCCTTTAGGTTGATGAAGAGAAGTATCACCCTTAAGCTTTCCTTTTGCTTGAGTCTTCAGGTCATGTGATGTAGAGACCTATCCCTTTTGAAGTGTTGTAGCAGTATAGCCTATCTCACTTTTATCACAACTCATTTGTTGAGACCTGATGATACCTTCAAGTGTCTTTGACCTTTTGTTCCACATATCAATCGTGGCTCTAGTAACTTTGAGTCCTTCTTCTTTCTGCCCAGTCAGCTCTTCCAACATGGCTTGTGACATCTCAAGGATTTCAATTTTCTTTTCAAATGTGGCATAGATGCTCAGAAGTTCATTCCTTTTGGTTTCATAAGCTAAAAGCTTTCCGCAGAGGTCTTGCCTGTCATTTGAGATCTTGATGACATCCTTTTTGCAGCTCCAATCTTTCTTTTTAGCTTGACATTCTCGCTTTCACATGCTTTGAGCTTGAGAATGAGTTTTTCATTGATCTTGGACAAATTTAGAGATTCATCATAAAGCTTTTCATAAGCTTGTTATAGGTCATCACCAATCTCATCATTGTCTTCCGAGGTTTCATCATCTTTTTTTTGCTCCTCTTTCTTCTGGACCTCATCTAGTTGAGCAACTAAGGCATGATTTGATAGATGGTGTTGAAGATGACTCTCCTCTTTCATGAAATTGACTCAAAATGTCCCATGTATTTTTGGCCTTTGTGCAGTGAGCAACTGTTGCTGTTCTTCATCAGAAATTACTTCACGAATGGTTGTCAGAACTCTTTGATTGCTTGGATTATCAGCGCTTTCAACATCCTCTTCAATGGCTTGCCAGCCCTCAGGGTCGTGAGCTCTCAGAAACATCCTCATTCTGATCTTCCAGAACAAGTAATTACTCTGATCAAAGGTAGGAGCATGGTGCAAATTCTAACCACGAGCAAACTCCACTGGCTTTGGAGGAGGTTGAGTGATAGTAGACCAGAATGCTATGTAAGTACTATCTCCGTCTTCACCGGATTCGGTTTCTTCAGGTTCTTGCTCTGACCCGCTTTCATCATCCTAAGTCACTGTATAGACTTTCTTCCGGTTCTTTTTCGATGGACATTCAAGAGCAATATATCCAAACCCTTGACGTTCATAACACTTGACACCTTGCCCCTTCACAGTCTTCTTTTCAGTTTTTGGAGCAATTTTTGGTGGAAAAGTTTTGAATTTTTCATTACTCTTATCTTTTGAAATAGGGTCCTTGAAATTAGACTTCTTTTTCTTTAAATTTTTTTTTGAACTGTTTAGTAAACATAGCCGTCATTTCAGACTCTAGATCAAACTCAATCTCAGGGGTCTTTGCAGTCTCATGAGCACTAGTAAAAGCCAAACTATCTTTTTGTTTTTTCTTAGAAATCTGGTGGGCTTCATAAGTTTGCAAGTTTTCAACCAACTGATCAAGCTTGAGAGTATCAACATTCTGAGCCTCCTCAATAACTATAACTTTTGATTGGAACCTCTCAGGTAAAGACCTCAAAATTTTTCCAACAACCTTAGCTTCAAGGATTTTTTCACCGAGTGTGAAACAAGAATTCACGATGTCAGTAAGTTTAGCATAAAAATCATCAAATGTCTCGTCATCACGCATAAAAAGAGTTTCAAAAGAAGATGTAAGACGTTGAAGTTTTGACCTTTTAATAGAAGTAGTATCCTCGTGAATAGTTTCAAGAATGTCTCAAGCCTCTTTTGTTACCTCACACGTGCAAATACAATGAAACTATTCAGGTGTGACTGAGCAAAAGAGGGAATTGAGAGCCTTACTGTTCCAACTCAAGTTTTGATAGTCGAATGCGTCCCATTTATCAAGAGGTTTGGGGATATCAACACCATCAATGGTGACAACAGGTTCACTCCACCCATAGATCACACAATGCCAAACTTTCTCATTGATAGATTTTAAAAACGCTCTCATATGAGCTTTCCAATAAGAATAGTTTGTACCATCAAGTAACGGAGGTCTATGGGTCGAGTTACCACCACGAATTGAATCCATATCACCAATCACACAAAATCACACTTCTATTATTTTGATAAAAACAAAGAGTGACCTGCTCTGATACCAATTGAAAAATCTAAGTGATTCGTGATTCGTGATTAAATCAAGATTAATTGTACTAATTCCCAAACGATGTAAAACCAACAATCTAAATCATCTAGCACATATGAAAGTGATTTAGATTGACGTTTCTAAAATAATAAATCGACACAAACGATTTTTACATGGAAAAACCACAATTAGAGCACCTTCAATTGTGATTAAAAAACTACAGGCGAAACGCCAGTAATCAATCCATTACAAAAGGAAGAAAGAATACAAATTCTACCAAAACAAATTACCCAAACTCAATCAATTTGTCTTCAACAATTTGTATTTCTTTCACAGCAGCCTTCGCTTCGGAATTGATCACTTTGATGTTGAATCCACAACATCCATGTTGAATCAATGACTGTGCACAACATTAAACTCCTTTGAATACTCCATGCTTGAATCTCCGGATTCCACCAAAGAAAAACACTCTTGTTGTTGAATAACCAAACAATCCTTTGTTGTATGCTTGTCAAATCATGAGTTTAATACTCAATCAAACACCAAAGAAAACTAGCAAAATAGCCCCAAAAGAAACCCTAAAGCCCTCAAAATAGATCTGGAAGCATTTACCTAATAATGGACTGAATCACATATTTATAGCAGACAGAGCCGTGATCTCCGCTCGAGCTCAAGACTTGCCGCTCAAGCGGTATCACTAAAACGCGTGCGAATAAACAGGTCTACGCTCGGGCGTTGGAACTCACGCTCGAGCGCAAAAACATGCCTCCCAGTATGTTTGCAGACAAGCCAAACTACTGAGAAGCTGCAAATTCTACTCAAGCGCAACTTTGGCCGCTCGAGCAAGAAGACCAAAAAACAAGGAAAAATTACAACTCAATTAAACTAAGCTTGTTCGCGGAATTGGCAACAAGTAGGGACCTAACATCTTTGATCTAATATGTTATTGATCACAAGATGACATATATATATATATATATTAGTTAGTACTTAAATAAAATATCAATCATAACATAATTAAAACACGATTTCAGTGTGATTTAAATGAAATCAACTTATTCACATGATTTCAATTATATTTTTTCTTTTAAATTTTAAAAGTATTATATTTAATTTTTAAAATAATTTTTTAATTAATTATTTAAGACCGTGCATAGCACGGGTTTTATACTAGTAACTTATACATAAATAATGTTATTAGTCATGTTTGGTTTAATTTTTAGAAACATAGAAAATACAAATATGATTTTATGTATTACTACATACTTATCTCTTTTGTTTAATTTAAACCACATAGTCCAAACTAACAGTGAATTAAATGAAAATAAATTCATTAAACATTATTGTATAAAATAGGGCACTTGGTCCATAAATCCAATTATCAATTTTGTTTGGCCAAAGGTCTAGACGCTAGAATACTTTGTCCAAAAGTACAAGCTTAGAAAAAATAACTAAAATACCCTACACATATATATCAGATATACATGGCAAAGAAAAATGCTTGGTAGCTCGAATTTGTATGGCCTGAATGACTCGAATGTATTAAAACGACGTCGTTTTACTCCAAAACAACTTCTTTTTGAGCCATTCGAGCCACTCAGGCTATGAAAATTCAGGCTACCAAGCATTGTTGCACCGCAAAACCCCCTATCTCTTTCTCATTTCCAAACTCTCTCTTCATCCCTCTCTAAACCATCACTATCTCTCTCCTCTATCGGTACTCCTCTGACATTCTTCTCCATCGGTACTCCTCTACCACTGCCCCTTATCTTTTTCCTCTTCCTCTACCGCCACATCGTCGTCATTGGCACCCTCAATGGTTTCATGATCCAAGCACCCCCCTCTCTCTTCCCTCTTCGTCTATCTCGCTCCTCGTCCCTAACACCACCTTCTCCACGTGTCTTCTCACATCCTCACCATCACCACTATTTTTCATCATCTCTTCTCCAAGATCGACGATGAGCACGAAACACATCAAGATCTCCAACACCAAACATTGATCTACTGACGATGAGCTCCAGACCTAGGACTCTGAGTTAGTCAAAGTCAATCAGCCTAGTCTCTTCAATGTCATTCTTGTTAATCTCTCTCTCGTCAATCTACATCGGATAAGATTTGGATCTGGAAAACCCTAACCACAGCACTAGACATATACAACTGCTCACAATTGAAGACAAAGAGAGGGAGAGAGAGTAATTAGCAAAATCACCAGCCGAGAAGATGCCTTGCCAAAACCTATCCACTAACATGCGCCTGGAGGGTATCGACACCTCCTCCATCCTCAAGGAAGCCACCTCCATTGTCGCCAAGCTTATCGGCAAACCTGCGGCCATAAATTATTAATATATTTTCTTTTTCTGTCTCTATCTTTTTGAAACTTTGTAAATCTACGAAAACATGAATTTTGTGTTGTTAATAGATCTAGTTTCAATCGTATTTTTCTCTTTCTGGTCAATCTACATCGGATCTGGATATGGAAAAGTAAAAAATTTGACGCTTAGTTATGTGTTAGTTTGCTTATTTATTTATATATGGAATAGATAGGAGAAAAAATGAACAGATAATAAAATCTGTTTTTGTAGTAGTTGTTGATTTATTGTTCTTGTTGTTGTTGATGATGGTGCTGATGATGAACAAAAACAGATTGTAACAAATAAAAAAAATTTATCAAATTTGTTTTGAACAGATAATAGGACAGATTTGTTCAAAATTTGAACAAATAAGAAAATTAAATAGATAAAATATTTGAGTATATAGATTTAAACAGATAAGTGAAAAAATTGAACAGATAGATAAGAAGAAAAAATTGAACAGGTATTCAAAAACATTGAACAGATAGATATAAATTTGAACATACAGTCAAAAAAATATTGAAGAGATAGAAAATAATCTAAACAGATAGAAAATAATTTGAACCGATAGATGTAAATTTGAACAAATATTCAAAAAAAAGGTCAATCAGATTAAAAAAAAGTCAACATATAAATTAAGGGGTAAATTTGGACACAAAATGTCTTTCAGAACAAACAAAATCACTTTTCACCAAATTATTTCACAAATGGTAGACTTCTTACTAACAAAAAATATCCACTGGACTTAATGCCTTTGACAATTGCTAAAGTAGACTTTTCAACAATTTTCTCTATAAAGTAACTATGAATTTAAACTGCATAATAATAAGTATAATAGAAAAAGCAACCTTACATTATCGTATAATGAATGATGATTATTAAAAAGGGCAATAATTATTACAAATCTGTCTTACCTTATTGTATATACGTGATTATAAAAGAATAATTTTTTAAAAAAAACATGAATTTAAATAGCACAAAGATAACATTGTAGCATTTAATTGTAAAGTTCGGAATATTGGCTCTATATATAATGTAACTATTTACTACATAGAATATAGGAAAAATTATTAGTAAATCCCAAATTATGGAATGTTACTCCATTTAGTCCTGTATTTTTTCTTATGCACCATTTGGTCTTATTTTGTTGATAAGAAATATTTTAAATTGGTAGGGTGTGGATGAAGTTTACTTTTTTACCTATTGTGGCAGATTTTGAGGGATTCTGTTAAGTGATGTTTGGATATCAATGTGGAAGGTAGGTTTTGACATTTCCATTTCGTATTGCTGTGAGCCGATTTTGGAGAATATACTCAATTGATTGTGTGGGGTCAATGTGGAAGGCAATCTTTAACCACCAATTCATTTGGTATTGCTGATGTTGGGGTTTATGTAGATCGTGGAATCAGTCGTGCGTTAATGGGTGGTCGTTGGTGACGCGTTTATTTTCCGATGCCGGTGTTGCATTGCGTGGTTGTATGTCAAGGTATTCTCTTCGTTTATGGGGATCTTTTTTTGTGTATTTTGTTGGGGTGATGTTGTGGGGGTGATGTTACACCTTTATCACATTGCGATCGAACACCAACATATACCTAAAAAAAAAAAAAACCAAGGACACACCACACATTGTTAATACAGCATAAAAAAATTTCGAACCCTTCAACACACAACCACTACAAATTGTTCACGCAAAACTCTAACATATTTTATACAACACGACCCCCATTACACCATCATTCAGCCCTTCCACACCTCAACTCAAACCCTGTCATCAACATAGATTACCCCACCCAAATTCAACCCAACATCGCATCCTACCCCCACCAACATCACGCTACAATCATACATTTTCCACTCTAAAATACATGCAAACATACATGTTTACCAATACAAACAACATCAACACATAAATCATTTACCCCAAAAAATCAAAAATAAAATAAAAATAAAAAACCCCATACAGACAAACACATTGCGAAACGATTTTGCCTTGTAAATCAAACGAACCCCATATCTGATGCCATTATGGAACAAATCCAACGCTGCCTTTCAAACATTGAAGAACTATAGTTGCCGGAAACCCATCGCCAACGTCAACCAAATCGCTTACACCGAAACACAATTCGTATTCCTAGGGTTTTGCCGTCCCAAATTTCAAATTAAAAACACATAAAGACGAGTTAACATTACCAAATCCAGCAACATCACAGAAACACCATTTCAGTGCATTAACATTAGGAATATACTATTTTCCATATGCATCTCTTCCGTGAACATTGTAACAGATGTAAAACTAAAACAGGCTACAGTAAGATTTTTGGGTACTAATGTAATTGCATCATTTTTCAATCCCTAAATTACCCACAGATTACACACATCACCCTCTAACATCACGTGCAAATATGTAATTTCATATAAAACAAGACTTTTCAGTCTATAAAAAAATACATAGGACTAAATAGTGGACAAGTTCTTATTTTGGGATTTGTTGGTTCATTACCCTAGAATATATGTTGTTAAACAACCGGCTTCCTTTGCAAATTGTCTTAGTTGAATCCTTATACATTGGATCATCATGATCGTGATGGCGTAAAATGAATAGTTTTCTTTTTTGGGATAGTTAGAAATTTTAGAAGTAACTTTCTCATGTTTTATCATGTAAAAATATGAAAAAAAATTAATATTTATTATTTTTTTTTTAAAAAAAAAATTGATGTTGAACATCCTCAAATGCAGCAATTGAAAACACTATGTGGGTGTTTGGAAAGTGGGATTTTTTGTAGTTTTTTTAGTCGAAGGATATTATTGGAGAAATTTTTTTTTATGTTTGAGAAGATAGTTGGATTTTTTTTGTGATTAGATGTGATGTTTATAAGAAAAAAAGTGAAATGATTATGGGATTTAATATGATTTTTTGTTTGGATTTATTTTTTTTAATTTTGTAACCAATTTGTCTTTTAGTGGAAAAAAATAAAAAAAAACAAAATCCGAAATTCATCTTCCCAAACACCGCCATGTATGGATTAAAATACAACATTAACATTTATGTCTAATTTAGTGGACTATTAGAGTGATACGATCATTTGAAGTTCTTCTGTGATTATGTGATGTAATTAATTTATTTTTAAAAATTTATTATATAATTTTATGCTGGAGCCAATAAATTGTGAAGTGGATGAGCATCTCAATTTTTCTTTTTGGTTAATAATTGAAACTTCTTTTTTTTTTTTGTTGGTATTTTTTTTTTTATAAATTATTTGAGTTTATTTTGAGATGAACCACATAATCAGCATGAATTTAACAAAAAATAATTTTAAAAACATATGATAGAAACATATCATAATTGAAAAAAATAATAATATATCATGAATTATACAAACATGCATTATACATAATCACTTGATTATTTCGAAATGATAGATAATCATTTACACAAAAAATGAAGTGTGCAAACCTGATTTTTATAGAAAATAATCACTTGGTTAATAAATGAATGACTAGTAACATGATTTTTATAGAAAATAATTTATAAAATACATCTTACAAAAAAACAAAAACAAAAAAACAAAAGAAAGGACTATAATTATGAATTGTGCAAACCTGAGTAAAGGAACACTGGAAAGAAATACTGGTATCTTCTTCAACAATGTTAAAAAGAACGGTTGTAAGATATGTTTATGTATATATATTACGGTTGAGTATGAAGTTTATTCTATATGTATATATATTACGGTTGAGTATGAAGTTTAATCTATATAAATTCAACAATGTTAACCGGAGTACCACGTATTTGTATTTCTTAACCAAATATCATTCAATATATCTATATGTTTCTCAATAACCTAATACAATACTTCACTTACTCATATTTTTCACCAATTATAATACTATGAAATATCACGTGTTTATATTCTGGGATTATTGAATAATTATCTAAATAAAATATGTATATCTATATATGACATTATGGATGAATAACAAGTTTCAGGAGAGAGAGGGTGTGGAAAAAAAATAAGAAAAGATTTGAAGGTATAATTATAATAATTTATTTTGAATACCTAATATGATAAGTTAGCCGATAGGAATTTTTATAATACTTTTTAAATTACAATATATATATATATATATATAATGATGGGTTGCTTGGAAAGTTTCAGGAGAGGGAAAGAGTGTGTAAAAAATAAGGATAATTTGTCTAAAAATTTAAGACAACATTTTAATTTTATTAACATAAGTTAAGGGAGTATACGATTTTTTTGTTTTTTTTTTATCAGCAAAAAGAAATTTTTATTGATGATAAAATCATACATCCAATGAGTTTACATCAAAAAAAAGGAGTGGAAGAACAGAAAGCATCATAGCTAACTAACCCAATTCTAATTAGGTTGACACCGAGAACAGAGCACAGTCATCTGTAAATTCAACCACAAACGGTTGGTGAGAGACTTCAAATTTAACACCACAACGAATCAGATTTATATTACCATAACATATTAATGGCAGCTTCCATATTGATTCCATAACTTATTATATAATATCAGTGAAATTTGGTATATTATTGTTATGTTTTATAATTATGTTAGGTATATAATCAGGAGTATTTAGGCCAATAGTAAAGTGCTATGTGTATTATAAAAATTCAAAAATTCAAAAAATATGAAAAAATTATAGTGAGACTTCCAACCTCAAAGGGGTGGGAACGTTTTTATTTATATTATATAATATCTCCTGCAATCATGGCAAAAATTAAAGGAAATGAAGGGCGGTGGATAATGGGTAGTGGAATAAAAAAAAGAAGGAAAGAATGAAGTGAGTTGACTACTGCTGTACAGAAATTAAGGGTAGAAGGAAAAAAAGGCAGAGAAAAGAAAAGGGTAAAAATGTCATTTTATCAATCTATTTTGGACTCAATGCTTTCCTCACGCGTTAACTTGGACATAATCTGTCACTTTATTCTGTATTCCAAACCACAAAGGGTTAATTGTATATTTTAAAATTATAAGGTAATTTTTTTAGACCAAATTATAATGAGATAAAATGTAATTAACCCTTTTAAAAAATAAAACCAAACAAAATAATTTGTTAAAAGATTTGTATTTTGAAATTTTAAATTTATCAGAATAGCCCGTGCCTTGCACAAGTCTAAAAATAATTGTTGGACCATTTTAATATCTTTTATTTATTTATTTATTTATATTATTCATGAATCTTCCTATTGTCTTATTCATAAATTTCATCTTGTTCATGAATGGAGATTAATTAGAATTCATGAACTTGGTGGTGAGTTAATATGTGGATATACTCTCTCTTTTCTCTAAGTTCATGGTCATTATTATTTTTTAATGTATTTTGTAAAGTCCTAGTGGTATATGAATAGTTCCTCTCATCTACTCTTTTCTACACCAACACACCAACTATTTTTTATACAAGAGAGATTACTAGCAAAGAAGGGTGTTTTTCTTGGTCAAATTTTGGGTTCACCATCTTGTGCAGAATTGGCCTGAACCATATAATAAGTGGTCGGGCTGTTGTACCTTGGAGGGGACAAGTCATAGTTTTTGTGACTACTACATAGGTATTTGGGTTCTTTCTACCGCAGTCGGCTTGATCTCTTAAAGAAAACGAGATATCCGTGCATCAGCCTGATCTATTTGTATCTCATTTTCTTTGCATTATTTATCAATAAAATATAATTCTTCTGGTATATTCACCAACAATTTTAAGGAGATCAACCATGAATCAAGTACCAGAAAAAATCAATGATGGAATTGGAGATCTCAACAAGCCTTTTAAGTTCAAGGAAGTTCATTTTAAAAGGTGGAAAGGAAAAAGTTCTTTTTTACCTCAGCCTTTTGAAAGTTTCATATGTTCTTACTGAGAAGAACCCAAACAAAATCCCAACCGAGGAGATGAATGATGAAGACTACGAGGCACATGAAGCAAAAGTGGCTTCCTACAATACAAATGAGTATAAATGTCATTTTTATCTCTTAAATTGCCTTACTGATCAATTTTATGATTACTATGACACCACTTACACTTCCGCAAAGAAAATTTGGAAAGCTTTACAGACTAAGTATGATACTGAAGAGGTAAGAGCAAAAAAGTATGCAGCTAGCTGCTTTTTTTGCTTCCAAATGGTGGATGGAAAATCTGTTGTGGTGCAATCACAAGATTTCCAAATGATAGTTGCAGAAGTAAGATTTGAAGGCATCAAGATTGGTGACAACTTGGTAGCTGCAGGACTTGTTGACAAGCTACCGCCATCTTAGAGAGAATTTCAAAAGAGCATGCGCTACAAACAAAAGGAGACTTCTTTAGAAGCGTTGATCACTTGCATCCGAGTCGAAAAGGAGGCTAGAGGCCAAGATGCATTAATAACACAAACGGGTAATGACAATTCTACCACAAAGGTAAACTTTGTTTCAGCAAATAATAACTTACCCAAAGGTCACAATTCCAAGAATGCTTATTTGAAGCCTTATAAAAAGAATATGAAGAATTATGGTAAACCTCACAATAAATGAATTAATCCAAATAAGAACCAAGGTCCATCACCTTCACAAAATTTTGCATGCTTCGTCTGTGGCAAAAGTGAGCATATTGCTCGAACTTGCAAATTCCAAAAATGTGCACCTGCCCCAAAGGCTAACGTTATCGAGGAGCCATTTGTGGCAATGATTATAGACATTTGCATGGTTAATTATGTGGACGGTTGGTGGGCAGATTCTGGTGCCAATAGACATGTTTGTTATGATCAAGCTTGGTTCAAGGTGTATACTCCCTTTAATGATAAGAAAACAATTATACTTGGTGACTCTAGTCAAACGAAGATACTTGGGAGTAGTGAGGTTGACCTTAAATTCACCTCTGGATATGTGTTTACTTTGAAACATGTGCTTTATACACCGTCCATAAGGAAGAATTTGATGTCAAATTATTTGTTGAATAAAGCTGGTTTTAAACAAACTATGGAATCTGATCAATATATGATTACCAAGAAGGGTATTTTTGTGGGTAAGGGTTATGCTTGTGATTTGATGTTCAAATTGAATGTTGAAATTAATAAACATCTACCAATTCGGTTTACATGTTGTTTTCTATTAATTTTTAGCATTCTTGCTTGCTTGTGTCATATTAACAGTAAATATGTGGAAATCATGAGTAGTTTAGGATTAATTCCTAAAGTGACAAAAAATTTTGAGAAATGTGAAGTTTGCATTAAAGCGAAAATTACCAAGAGGCCTCATAAAAGTGTCGAAAAAAATACCGAATTGCTAGAATTATTTCATACTGATTTATGTGAGTTTAAAGGAATTTTAACTCTTTGTGGTAACCGATATTTTATCACCTTTATTGATGATTTTTCAAAATACACAAACGTATATTTATTAAAAAATAAAAGTGATACTTTTGAGAAATTTAAAGAATTCTTTCTTGAAGTAGAAAATCAATTCAGTAAAAAGATTAAGAAAATAAGGAGTGATAAAGGCTGAGAGTATAAATCTCTTGGATACAACTCTTTTGGTCAGTCATTGGGAATTATTCATGAGACTACTCCACCATATTCACCTTCATCTAATTGAAAGAAAAAAATAGAACGTTAATTGACTTGACGAATGCTATGCTTATTGATTCAGGTGCTCTCTCAAATCTTTGGGGCGAGGCTATTTTGACAGCTTGTCATATGATAAATAGAGTGCCACACAAAAAGACTAAAATTGTACCTTATGAGTTGTGGCGGGGGCATAAACCAAATCTAAGTTATTTGAGGGCTTGTGGTTGTTTAGCTTTTGTGAGGCTTGCAGATTCTAAACGACCTAAATTGAGTGAACGAGCTACCACATGTGCTTTTCTTGGGTATGCGTTGCATAGTACAGCTTATAAATTTTTTGATATGGAAAATAATACTATTTTTAAATCAGGTGATGCTATTTTTCATGAAAATAAATTTCCTTTCAAATCTAGAAATAGTGGGGGTCAAATAATTTCTGAAAATATTTTATCCGTACCTAGCTCTTCTACTCTTTCTCAAGTTTTTCAAGAACAAGAAAATTCTCAAGTCCAACCAAGGAGAAGTAAACGAGCTAGAGTTGAAAAATATTTTGGCCCTGACTATTATCTTTACAATGTGGAAGAAATTCCTCTTACGATGCAAGAAGCTTTATCATCGCCTGATGCTATTTTCTGGGGAGAGGCTATAAATGATGAGATAAATTCACTACTTTCAAATAAAACATGGAAGCTAGTGGATTTATCTCCAGGTTGTAAAACTATTGGGTGTAAATAGGTCTTTCGTAAAAAACTTAAACCGAATAGAAATATAGATAAATATAAAGTAAGGCTTGTTGCTAAAGGTTTCAAGCCCAAGTTGATCTTGATTTCTTTGATACTTTTTCTCCGATTATTAGAGTTACATCCATTAGACTATTGATAGCAGTGGCTGCAATTCATGATTTAAAAATTCATCAAATGGATGTAAAAATAGCATTTTTAAATGAAGATCTAGATGAGGAGATTTACATGGACCAACCTGAAAGCTTTGTGGAGCCTGGCCAAGAGAGCAAGATGTGTAAGCTAACTAAATCCCTTTATGGTTTAAAACAAGCTCCTAAACAGTGGCATGAAAAATTTGATTCCTACATGCTTGAGAATGGCTATAAGACTAATGAATGTAATAAGTGCATATATTATAAAACTTGTGAGAATACATATGTAATTATTAGCCTATATGTAGATGATCTACTTATCTTTGGCTCTAATTTGCATATTATAAATGAGACTAAAAATATGCTTAATAGTCACTTTGATATGAAAGATCTTGATGAAGCCAATTTTATTTTGGGAATTAAAATTACCAAGACTAAGGATGGTATTTTTCTCGTTTAATCGCATTATGTTGAGAAAATTTTAAAGAAATATAACTTTCTAGACAGTAAACATGTTGCTACTCTTTTTGATACAAGCATACATTTATCTGTTGTAACAAATGAAAAAGAAGTGATTAATCAAAAGGAATATGCTAGCATGATTGGTAGTTTAAGATATGCTACTGACTATACTAAACCTGACATTGCATATATTGTTCAAGTACTTAGCAGGTTTACTAGCAAGCCAAGTCGATATCATTGGCTAGCCATCGAAAGAATTATGAGATATTTATCTTGTACCAAAAATTATGGTTTGTTTTATAACAAGTATCCTGCGGTACTTGAGGGATATAGTGATGCCAATTGGAACACTTTGTGAGGTGATTCTCTCTTTACCTCAGGTTTTATATTTACCTTGGGTGGTGGTGCTATATGTTGGAAGTCTAAAAAACAAACTATAATTGCTAATTCTACTATGGAAGCTGAACTTATAGCATTAGCTTCAGCATGTGAGGAAGCGAATTGGGTGAGAGATTTGTTACATGAAATCCCTTTT
Source organism: Camellia japonica (assembly GCA_030407325.1). Lineage (NCBI taxonomy): Eukaryota > Viridiplantae > Streptophyta > Magnoliopsida > Ericales > Theaceae > Camellia > Camellia japonica. Next base: position 46,356,909 of record JAPPVO010000014.1, read on the forward strand.
TAGGAAAAACCAATTCCTCCTGTATTAATTCGTTGTGATAGCACTGCTGCTATTGGTAGAGTGAACAACCATTTTTATAATGGTAAATCCAGACCTATTCGAAGGAAACACAGTAATGTGAGATCATATTTGAGTAATGGCATCATAACTGTGAATTATGTAAAATCTCGTGATAATCTTACGGATCCGTCAACCAAGGCCTTGGCGAGAGATAGGGTCTGGAATACATCGAGGGGGATGGGTTTGAAGCCTATAAAGTCATAAACCATGTATGAGGATACCCAACTTGGGAACCAGAGATCTTGTAACTAGGTTCAATGGGAAGAACAAATCATATGGTGGCTGTAAAAATGCACTCCTTAATATTTTGTTGTCCATCCCTAGATGTAAGTGCATTTGTCCTGTAATGTTGGAGGGTTGAGTTTTTATACTCTTAATGAAATTCTGTAGCTCTTGTTGAGTGGGGTGTGTCAATTACAAGAACATCCTTGACAAATTTCACCTATGTGAGCCTGAAAGTGGAGCCGCTTTCTATGAGAACAAGTCTTATTCTCAAATATGCTCATGAAAACTGGGATAAGCACAAGGCCGTAATATGCTGGCTATTAAAAGCTCATGTCAACACCTGAATTATTATGTGTGAGCAGTAATACTTTATTTCCCCTAAGTAGTCATAGTTCAAGTTTGAGACCACTACTTACTCTGGAGTAAAGGTTGTTGTTTCACTAATGAAGGTTCAATGCAGAGCACACCTTCATGATGCATACTAGTCTATCTTTGTTTGGTAATCTCTCTTATCCTTGTTGATATTAAAATGAGTGGGGGATTGTTGGACCATTTTAATATCTTTTATTTATTTATTTATTTATTTATTTATATTGTTCATGAATCTTCCTTTTATCTTGTTCATGAATCTCATCTTGTTCATGAATGGATATTAATTAGAATTCATGAACTTGGTGGTGAGTTAATATTTGGATATACTCTCTCTTTTCTCTAGGTTCATGGTCATTATTATTTTTTAGTATATTTTGTACAGTCCTAGTGGCCTATAAATAGTTCCTCTCATCTACTTTTTTCTACACCAACACACCAATTATTTTCTATACAAGAGAGATTACTAGCAAAGAAGGGTGTTTTTCTTGGTGGAGTTTTGGGTTCACCATCTTGTGCAGAGTTGGCCTGAACCATACGACAAGTAGTCGGGCTATTGTATCTTGAAGGGGACAAGTCATAGTTTTTGTGACTGCTGCATCGGTATTTGGGTTCTTCTTACCGCAGTCGGCTTAATCTCCTTAAAGAAAATGAGATATCCATGCCTCAGCCTGATCTATTTGTATCTCATTTTTTTTGCATTATTTATCAATAAAATATAATTCTTCTGGTATTTTCACCAACAATAATTTTTTAAAAAATCAAAGAGTTTAACGGTGATACCACATGATCATTGCCGTGTAATATCCCATTCTAATAAAATTTGATAAAAAAAAAGTCCACTCATTTGAACTAAAACTTTATCTCATCTATTCATAATTATGTACCTTATAATAGAAATTAAAATTTCTATCATATATTTAATCATTTATTCAATTCAATTTTGTAAGGAAAAAAATCTTATTTTTTGAGAAAAAATTCATGTGGTGAAATTGAATGAAGTGCAATGGAATAAAAAGATTATTCTTTTATCTTTTTATAGAATAATTATTATTTCTTTTATAATGCATTTTTAATTATTTTTTGATTGAATCAAATATAAAATAAATATTTTTAAAAAATTGTCATATTATTCCATCTTATGTAGTAAATTTAATAAAATATTGAAGTCAAAGGCCATAATAGCTCGTGCCTTGCACGGGCCTTTTACACCAGTATATATATACATATATATGGGCTATGTTAAGGGTGCGTACCATATGTAAATTATGACATTTGTGAGGTTAATTACCACAAATATCATAACTCAATTATTTGAATGTCATAATTAAAAATAAATAAATAAATAAATAACAACAATTGAGTAATAAATATAGGTTATGTTTGTTTGGGTGGACATAAGCTTAGGATTGGACTAATAGTCTAATAAAATTATTAATCCGATATTTGGTTAAACAATTGAAGTACGGACTAACAATCCATCCAGATATGGTATCTCACATATGATGGACTATTCAATCCCACAGAGGGGGTGAGATATAAATTGGAAGATTAACCAAAGTCTAGATTATTAGTCCCTTCTTATAATCCTAACTCAATCCAAATATAAGATAGGATACACAATCCAAAGGGATTCGTAGTCCTAGGACTATAAGTCATGGGAATGCTAATCCAACCTAATCCAGTCTACCTAAACAAACATGACCATAGAGTATAACTAAAAATCTTTTAAATTATAACTAAAATAGTGTAATAACTAATATCACAATGAGTTATAATTAACATGACAATGTATATAACCAAGTGTAGACACCCCATTTTTGATCGACCTTAAGACTCAGACGTCACCGATTGAGCGCTCGGTGATGTTGCATGTTGTGCTCGTTCAGAAGTCTCAGAGTCGCGGCCGTGCGCCCTGCCTCCGAACTTCCGAATCCTCTTCTGTGCCTTGTCTCGGTTTGCGAATCAGACTCGGTTTTCTCTGTTTTCTTTCCTGAGGGGAGGGAGTAGTCCCGTAGATCATCTCTCAGTGGCCGTGCGCTACTTTTCATGGCCGTAGGCCATTTTGCCCATTTCGGAGCCCGGTTCCCGGTTTTCGGAGCCGTCAGGCCGTGTGCCTCGGTTCGGGACCGCCCGACCATCCCCGATTTCTCCGGTTTTTGGCAAGTGCCTCTGTTTTATCATAACGAGGGACACTGGGGTCTTAGATACCCACTTCGTGGCCGAACACCACTTTCGGTGCTTAACGGCCGGTTTTCGGACCCCGAACTGTGCGGTTTGGGCCCCGAGCATTCATTTTGCATTAGTTTTTGTTCAATTTTGGCAGGTACCTCTGTTTTAGCACCAGGAAGATCACTGGAGGGTAGGAGGCCAGCAATTATCTCAGAAAACCAGTTATGCTCCTCCGGCGCCCGTTTTTCTCACTTTCGGGCTAATGTTGAATACCCTAGGGCCATTTTCTTCCAACCAAAACCACATATTTGTGATGAGGGCACATGGGAGGACCCTAAAAAGTGATGGCCGGCCAGTAATTATGATTTTCTTCTTTGAGCCTCTCTTTCAAGTTGAATGTTGTGTCTCCTGTTTCAGAGTTGCTAAATTCCAACCATGGGACCTTGCTCTACACACCTGGGAGGACACCAAAATATGGTGGCCGGCCAGTAATTGTTCACTTCATTTTTGGCCATGGCCGGCCGGCCATGGGGAGTGGCTGGCCGACCAGTGGGGTGGCCGGCCGGCCATCTTCAAGAAAAGCACCTGGCCGGCCTGCTTCCCCCTTTTGACCACTTTACAGCTGTCCAGCTGTTTTTCAAAATATCTTCTGCCTCCGAGGGATATTTTGGGAGGGAAAGCTTGGGTGCATTTCCCTCCCCTTTTACACCCCTTTTTGGTCCATTTAAGGGGCTGACCTTCTTCTTTGTTAGGGTTACAAAATTTTCCCTCAAGAGCCCATCTTCCATAGCCTCCATCTTCATCCCCAAAACCTTGAAAAACCTTCAAGTCTCTAGCTCCTTTGTTCATCAACACCAAGCCTCACCATCACCACTTCCATTCCAGTAGCAAAGGAAGGTTTTTCAAAGGCTAAGAAGCAACAAATTCAGGCCAAGAAGCAACAAAAGTCTTGTCTTCAAGGATAAGTCTTCAATTCCCTTTTTCTAGCACATTTTTGCTTCAACTTTCTACCCTACATGCTCTCTGTTTTGGGCTCCGACCCCTACTGATTTTGTGCTTATTTTGAGCCCCTCTACAACATTGTAGAAGAGCTCAACCTTGTTTGGTACCTCTATCATGCTCTTCCTTCAATATCACCTCTTATGCCAATATTTTACATGCTTTGTTTGGATTATGAGTGATCCATTTTCGAGCCTGATATAAACTGTGAGTGGGCCTATTTTGAGCCCCTCTTCAACATTGAAGAAGGGCTCAACCATGTTTGGTAACTCTACCTTATACTTGTTTCACAATTCTCCATATTTACCGTAAAATTGCATGCGTTGTTAGGCTTGCTTAGCTTCTGTTTTGAGCCTTAGACAGGCCTGAAAAGTGTCTTATTTTGGCCTACTCTTCATATTTTGTTAAGGGTCTAAGACTGTTTGATGCATCCTTTTGGTATCTCATGTTATAGCTCTCTTTTGGCTCATATTTTGCATGCTATGTTGAGCATATCTACATACTGAATCGAGGGATGTCATCTACTGAAAATGTGCATATTTTTGGTCCCTCTTTAATGTTGTAGAACTGTATTTTTCAGTTTGAGCATTGTATATATCGTTTGCTTCATTATTCCCCTCTTTTCCCCCATTTTTGCATGCTATTTTTGCCATACTTGTGTTCGTTGTTTGGCCATTATTTGTACTGTAAAAATGCTATTTTAGGGGCTGCCTAGCATCTGTATTTACATGTCGTGTCCATATTGTGCATGTTTGGCATAGCTGTAGGCCATTTCGGGTGCATAACATTGCATTTCGGGCATCGGGTGTAATTTTGCTATAATTCGGGGACTGTTTTGCATCATTTTGGCTGCTGAAATTTACATTTTCCATATGCCATATGCTACATTTCATTTATATCATCGTCTCGATTTGCGTGCCTGTGTGCACGTATTTCGAGGCACCTCACTTTTTATCCGACGGCCTCCCGTGTGAGTGTGGCTGAGGCCCTCTCATGTTGGTATAAGCCCAATTTGCATCGTGTATGTCATTTCATGCTTTAATACATCACCTCGGTTTGCGCGCCCGTGGGCACGCATTTCGAGGCATCTCATTTTTACCCGACGGCCTCCCGTGTGAGTGTGGCTGAGGCCCTCTCATGTTGGTATAAGCCCAATTTGCATCGTGTATGTCATTTCATGCTTTAATACATCACCTCGGTTTGCGCGTCCGTGGGCACGCATTTCGAGGCATCTCATTTTTACCCGACGACCTCTCATGTGAGTGTGGCTGAGGCTCACTCATGTCAGTATAAGTCCATTTCGCATTTCGTATGTCATTTCATGCTTTAATGCATCGCCTCGGTTTGCGCGCCCGTGGGCACGCATTTCGAGGCATCTCATTTTTTATCCGACGGCCTCCCGTGTGAGAGTGGCTGAGGTCCTCTCATGTTGGTATAAGTCCATTCTGCATTCCGTATGCCATTTTCTCGGTTTGCGTGCCCGCGGGCACGCACTTCGGGATATCTCATTTTAGCCTCATTACATATCATTTCCATGTCATTTTGCATTCCGTATGCATCGCCTCGGTTTGCGTGCCCGTGGGCACGCATTTCGAGGCACTTCTTTTTTATCCGACGGCCTCTTATGTGAGTGTGGCTGAGGTCCACTCGTGTTAGTGTAAGTCCAATTGCATCGTGTATGTCATTTCATGCCTTACGGCCCTCGCCTCGGTTTGCGTGCCCGCGGGTACGCACTTCAAGGCATCTCATTTTCATAGCATTGTGTATGTTAGGATTGTATATTAGTTGCATTTCATGCATATCATGCATACTGAATCGTGTTCGGGATAGGAGTTAGTCCGGGCACGGGAAACGAGGCGCATTTCGTACTCCGAGTGACGGAACGGGTCTCAATTCCCAAGTCGCCGACACTCCGGATTACCCATGATGGAGTTAGGTTTTGTTGTAGCATTCATCTGCATTCATCCTATATGGAGTTGTGCAATCCGACTCCTCGGCCATCATGTATCGAGATGCGTGATTGGTGGCACGAGGATCGAGGCATGCATATATTTGTGAAATACATTGCTATGCCCCTTTCCTGCTCTCTGTTGCAGTAAAATAGAGAATCAGCAACTTTTCAGAGCTTGGCACGCATTTCGAGGAACATTGCAAACAGAGGCTAATTGGGGCATCCTAGTGGATTTCCGAAAAGGCAGCCCAGCATACATCATTCAGCGGAAGTGAGGCAGCCCCTGGCTTGCATGCCAGTTTACAGTTTTTCTTAGTTAATTTGTTAATTAATTAGGATTCTGTATATTTCGGACTGTACTATTCTTTTATTCGGACTGTATTATTTATTCGGACCCTCTGCGCGAGGGCATAATTGTAATAAGTGTGGGTGAGTGTGATGTATGTCTTCCAACCCCCACTTCTTTCTCCCTTTTATTTATCCGCTTATGATGGTTAGATTAGGGCATATTTCAATTAGCATACAGTATGATAGCATGTTTGCATCATTCATCTGTTTTGCACGCACCGGGCTCGGCGCATCATACAAACTGCATTTGTATTTCAATTCCAAATTGAACACGTGTTAGCTGTAGCATTTCATATGCCATATTTTTAGAATAGCCGAGCCTGCTATAGTTGCATCTTTGCATGTGTTGCATTAGGCATTTCTGTATAAATTAGGATCATGCATGATTTCTAATAAGTTTCTGTTTTTGGCTTGGAGTACTCGGTAAGTTTTATGCTTCAGCATCCTTGCATGTGTGTGAGTGTTGCCATGATAGCATGCTTACCATGAGGCTATGTGCTTATGTGATATTACTGCCTTGAATGCCTGTGGGTGGAGGTTGTGTTACTTGAATTGGGACGAATCATTGACTGTTTGTTTTAAGCCCACTAGATAGTGGCAAAATCATGTTTTCTAAGCCCACCCGAGGGTGGCAAATCCGCGTCTTAGCCTACCTGCGGGTAGCACCATCAAACCATTTTCAAACAAACAAACATGAAATGTTTTGTTCCAATTCAGGCGGCCCAGTCTATACTTGTTTGCTGCGAGCATCACATAGTAACCTAGGCTAATAACCGGAATAAGAACTCACAATGTTTTCAAAATAAGATATCATGATTAGTAGAGGCCGGTCTTTGACCGGGCCAGCGGGGGTGCTCACGAAGTGACCTTCCCCAATCGTACCCAAGTTCCCGAGCCGAGGCAACTTTGGTGATGACGGACACGTGGCCTTTGGCACCGAGTCAGGGTTTCCTAAATTTCCCATTTAAAAAACATTTAGGTGGCGACTCTGTATCTGGCGAAGCAGTCCATGTTTGGCACTTCTTTCAAAAAATCTGTTTTCAAAACGATTTGCCGGATTTGGACACTTTGGTTCAAGATTAAGAACCGTGACATTTGAGTCCTTGAACTGTAGTGACCCCTAACATGAACAGAACGGGACTTAACCCTCCCGGGGCGTTCGGGGACGTCTACACCAAGTCATAATGTAACGCCCCCAAATATTGACATATAGACTACCCGAAATTCTAACAACTAACCTTTGTACAGCTAAAAGTAAGCCAAGATCAGATACATATATATATATATATAAGGTCAACGTTATACTTTTACAAAATGAGTACACATGCATAATACATTCATTGATAACAGACCTTGAATTCCATAGCATGTGAGCGTCAAGCAGTAATATCTAAACTATCACAAGTTGATGCCTTAGTGGCTACAAGTTTCCAAGTTTATACTTGGTTACAACAAAAGTGGGACTTAAGTCTAATACATGAAAGCTCGAGGTTAAGCACAAAATGAGACACAAAGATGAGCGTTCGGCTCTAACTTCCTCCAAAACTATCCTCTTGGCGGAGGCAAACCATCAACACCTAAAATGTTTTTCCACATAAGGTGAGCTAACGCCCAGTAGAGATAAGTTTAACAAGTTGTATGATACTTAGCCAAATCATGCAGTGAATGCACATGAGAAGTCATTAACCAAGACCACATGTTTCTTCCATTTCCAAAACCTATGCAATGCTATAGTTAAACCACATTTTATAAGATTACATCAATTCTTTCAAAATAGGAAATAAGGCGGTAAATACACACAGTGAGAATCTCTAGGTACGTGTCTACAAGTAGTCTATACAAGCACTACCAAAACCATTTTACCGATACTATCCGTAAGGATTGGCACCTAATCGCATGGGTTTTTAGACTTTTACCAAGGACACAAAAGCCAACTGAAAACCACAACCCATACCCCCTAACCAGATTCATGAAGGTATTGATCCATTTTTCTCAAAACAAACATTTTCAATACATGATAATAACACATTTGGATACATGCAATGCGTGAGTTAAAAGGTTTCAATCAACCTAGGCCTCATGCAATTTCTACAACAAACAGTGCTATCCTCTATCGATAACCAAAATAGTTATCTCTATTTAATATATTCCAAAGTGGACAATATATATATATATATAACAAGGGCATAGTGACCAATCTTGTATCCTCCCTTCCATTGTGTGTTCTAAAAGTTTCATTCCACGAGTACTCTCTCAACAACAAAAACCATTTTCAACACAAACCAATTTAATATTTTTGATAAAAACTGGAGGTATTGCATTTAAAAAGCCACTTCCCTTCAACTTTCAAAAACCCTCAAGTTTATAAACAACCAACAAGAGTTTGAAGCCAAACAATATGAAAATCTCTCTTTTAAACTTTTGAAAACATATCAATCCAAAAGCAAAACTCCTAAAGTGTTAGGCTACTTAACTAGCACATAACAAGGGTAACTAACACATAAGTCATTAAAGCAATCCATACCTCAAAGCTTAAGGAACAATTGAAGAATGACCGAAAACCAATGAAGTCAAAAAGTCAAAATTTTCAGATTGAAACCTAGCCCCCAACTTGCTCTACAATAAAGTCCAAGACACTAAGGGCATGTTTGATTCGATGGATTAGAGCATGGGATTGGGATTATTAATTCGTGGGCCCAATTATCCTATGTTTGTTGTAATATTTTGGTTTAGGATTATTAATCCAATGGATAATTAATCCAACAAATTCGTAGGATTATTAGTAATGGGTTAGGGGTGGGATTATTAATCCAATGGATAATTTATCCTCTTAATCCAATTAGATAGTAAATACCACACTAATTTAATAGGATTATTAATACCTCACTATTAGTCTTGTGAATCAAACATGACCTAAGGTAAGAGATATGAGGACCTAGATCAAAACCAAGGATTTATAGCTCAAAAGGTCGAAATGGCGACAGAAAGTGATCTAGAGAATATGAGGGCCAAAAACAGATATTTTGCAGCATTACTGATATTTATAGGCAAAAAAAGATCGCGGGCGCAAACCATAGACTGTGGCCTCAAATGGCACAGTCGCAAGTGTGACCATGCTCACAGCGGGCGCGGCCATGTAGGCCACGACCTCCTCGCGGCCCCTCGCAAGCCATGCACTTTTCCCTCATACATTAGACCTGAAGACATGTTTTGGTGGCAGCCCATCGCATGTGCTACATAGCCCATCGCAGGCACGACCTAGCTGTCAGCAATCACCTCTACCTAATTGTTTTGTATAAGGTAGGGCTCCCCAAGCCCACAAAGCCCAAAAGAAACCAAAACCAATACCAAAACAGACATAAACCCACTAGCAACAGTATAATCGAATCGAGTCTCAACCCGAGCCGCTATAACCTCCCACCCTTTAGAAAATTTAGTCCCCAAAATTGGATTAAACCACAGAAAACAAATGTTCCATTTCCATAACATCAACAAAGCTCAAAAGCACAAAAACATAACATTCCAATTCAACATATGCTAGAACGCTAGTGTTTTTTTTTTTTTTTACAAAAGATTTATAACTCCTATATACTATAATAGAATGTCAAAACAATTACGAATACTTAACCACTAGAAAACAAGTCTGGATAGTTGTCACGAACTTCAGGTTTTTACTCCCAAGTCATTTCCCCGACCACATGGTGTCATCACAACACTTTAACTAATAAAATAGTCTTATCTCGTAAGACTTGGTCCCGAGTGTCCAAAACCTAAACCGGTCTCTTCTCATATGAGGCATCTTCATCTATTTCTAATTCACTCCAATCCAGCACATGTGAAGGATCGGGCTCGTACTTCCGAAGCATAAAAATATGAAATACATCATGAACCTCAGAAAGTTAGAGAGACAAAGCTAAACGATATGCTACGTCCCCGATTCACTCTAAAATCTCAAAAGGCCCAATGAACCTCAAAAGATAACTTCTCACTCTTCTCGAACCTTATCAAACCCTGTCTTGCTAAAATTTTGAGAAAAACATGATCCCCCACCTCAAAAGATAAAGATCTCCTCCTATAGTCGGCATTGCTCTTCTGACGACTCTGACTCGAAACTAACCTCTTACGGATAAGCGCAACCTTCTCCGTCGTCTCTCGCACTTGCTACGGCCTCAACACAGGTGCATCACCCACCTCGGCTTAACACACAGGTGATCTACAAGGTTGGCCATACAGGGCCTTGAAAGGTGTCATTGCTATGCTCGCTTGAAAACTATTGTTGTAGGCAAACTTTATCAAATGCAAGTGCTTCTCCCAAGACCCCTTAAAGTTGAGAACACAAGCCCAAAGCATGTCCTCTAAAATCTGGATAGTGCGCTCAGACTGCCTGTTAGTCTGTGGATGATAGGCAGTGCTAAAAGTATACTTAATGCTCAAAACACTCTGAAGGCTCTGTAATGCCCCAACCCTTCATATGTCATCGATATTGTCCATTTTGGGCCACGCCTGCATGGATTTGTTTCTTCCCAGTGGGTCACCTATCCCAGAACTACTCCAATCTAAGCACACTTAACTAGGGAGTTCTGTTAGGGATTTCACCACTCGAGAAAAGGCCTCGATGTTATACAAGGGTCTAGGTTTTTACTTTTATAGCCCAAGAACTGCCCTTCCATTCCCGATATGGGACACCGGGACCTTACAAGATCTGCCACAACCAAGTCATGAAACAAAGATCCCTATCCGAGACGATAGTCACCAGAACCCCGTGAAGTCGAACTATGTCTCTAACATATAACTCGACGAGATAGTCTACTGAGTCATTCGTGCGCATAGAAATGAAATGTGTAGACTTAGTTAACCGATCAACAACTACCCATAACGCATCACTACCCCCATTGAGTTGTCGAAAAACCCACAACAAAATCTATGGTGGCATGTTCCCATTTTCACTTGGCTATAGGTAAGGGTTGTAACAAACCCGTTGGTCTCTAGTACTCGGCTTTCACTTGCTGACAAGTAAGGCACCGTGAAACAAATAATGCCATATCTCTCTTCATCCCCCTCTACTAAAACTGACGACAAAGGTCGTGATACATCTTCATGCCTCCTGAATGTACCACAAAGCGTGAATGGTGAAACACTCAGAGTACGTTGTCCTTACAAGACTCTAGTACAAACAAGCGATCTGAATATCTCACACTTGAATCAAGATAAACGTTTAGACCTTTCCCTACCTTCACACTAAAGATCTTATCATGTATCATCTCCACCTCATGATTATGTTGTTGTGCCTCAATAACCCGACTAACCAAAGTAGGTTATGCAACAATAGTAAACAAGGTAGCCAACTCAACAGACTCACTAAGATGTAAGTCAAACTCACAAACAACCCCTAACATCTCCATTCCCGGATGATAATACTTGCCACACAACTCACGAATTTTCTACTCAAAGCATCGACCACTACATTGGCCTTCCTTGGATGATAGTACAACTCAAAGTCATAATCTTCCATAAACTTCATCCGCTTTCTCTGCCGCAAGTTCAAATCCTTCTGTGAAAACAAATATTTTAGACTCTTATGATCGAAAAATACTTCAAACCTCTCGCCAAACAAATAATGCCTCCTGATTTTTAAAGCAAAGATTAACGCCACTAATTCTAGGCCATGAGTAGGATAGTTTTTCTCATGAGTTTTCAATTTCCATGAACCATAAACCACAACATTCCCTTCGTGCATTAACACATAACCTATACCTTCCCGAGACGTATCACAATACACCGAATAACCCAAACCCCTCTTCAAAATAATCAAGATTGGAGTAATGATAAGTCTAGTCTTAAGCTCTTGTAACGACTTCTCACAAGCCTTACTCCATACAAAAACCCTCTTCCTCGTCAACCTAGTCAAAGGTGAAGCCAACCTAGAAAAATCTTTTACAAAGCGTCGATAATACCCAGCCAAATCCAAGAAACTCAGGATCTCAAAAGTATTTTTAGATTGTTCCCAGTTCTGTACTGCATCTATCTTAGACGAATCCACCGTCATTCCTTTCCTGGACATAACATGGCCTAGGAACTTAACTTCTTTGAGCCAAAACTCACACTTCCTTAACTTAGCATACAACCGGTGCGCTCTAAGTAACTCAAGTACAACCTGCAAGTGCCCCTCGTGTTCCTTCTCAGAGGGTGAATAAATCAAAATGTCGTCAACAAAGATAACTACAAACCGATCTAGAAACTCTTGAAAGACTCGATTCATTAAGTCCATAAACGAAACCGGTGCATTAGTTAGTCCAAAAGATATCACTAAAAACTCATAATGATCATAACGCGGATGAAAGACCGTCTTCAAAATATCGTCCTCCTTCACCCTCAACTGGTGATATCCTTATCTCAAGTCGATCTTCGAAAAACAACGAGATCCTTCTAACTGGTCAAACAAGTCATCTATCCTCGATAATGGGTAATGGGTATTTATTCTTGACAGTAACTCGGTTCAACTTGAGATAATCAATGCATAACCGCAAAGTGCCATTCTTTTTCTTTGCAAAAAGAGTCGGTGCTTTCCAAGGCGAGGTGCTAGGGTGGATAAAGCCCTTATCCAACAAATCTTGAAGTTGTACCTTTAACTCGCACAACTCAGTTGGTGCAAATCTATATGGTGCCATGGAAATTGGAGTCGTGCTTAGGGCCAAGTTAATAGAGAACTCAATCTCTCTGTGTGGTGGTAACCTAGTGAGATCTTTTGAAAAAACGTCCAGATATTCTCGAACTACCCGTGGCAAGTCACTCCGAGTGATACTATCCTCATCAGCTAGAGTGATAGCAAAGAGGAAACCCAGGCCTCCTCAACCCTTAAGGTTATACAACGAAGGAATACAACTATCCTCCCGACTGCACAAGAAGTAAAAGCAATCCCTGAATGGAGTACAAACTGATACCCTTCTACGGTGACAATCTATCGAGGCCCAAAAATAAGTTAACCAATCTATACCTAATGTCACATCGAAAGCATGCATATCTAAAACAATGAAATCAAAGGAGAGTCGACGATCTGCGACCTCAATCTCACAAGAGCGGCATACTCGGCCTAATGCCACCCTACCCCCAACGGGTGTCTTAATGAACAGAGGAAACTCCAACTGATCAAACTCCAAACCCAAAGCAGATGCAAAGGAAAATGATATAAATAAATGCAATGTACCCATATCAATCAACATATTAGAAATAAAATTGAATAACAAGATATTCCCTTTCACAACTGGAGGTATTGCAAAGGTTTTGATGTGGTAACTGCGTACACACGCCCAAGATAATCTGATTTACCTGCTTACCCCTCGGAGCATAGGCCTGGTGTACAGACTAAGCTGAAGTGGCTCCCTAATTAGCCCTCAAGGCCTGCACGAACTGAGCTGGTTGATGGCTTTAAGTCTGTCTCGAACCAGATGCACTAGGTGTGCCACCTAACTATGGGCAAAATCTTCGCATGTGCCCATACTATCCACAATGAAAATAGGTTGGCAGTTGTCCCCTACCCTGAGATTGACTTTGAGGACGAGCCGGTGATGGTGATGGTTACTGTCCCACTCCCTTATGCAACCAAACTAACACTTTGTGGCCCAACTGACCACATTAGAAATAAGTAAACCTGCCCTGATTACCTTTCTTCGCCCCAATATTCGGTACAAGAAAAGTAGACCTAGACTGCTGACCCTAGGACTGTTACGGAGTAGGACCCCTCTTCCTCTTATTGTCCCTAAAATCACCTTGCAACTCTGGCCCTCTTTACCTAATGCCTCTCATTTGCTCCTCTACCTGTATCTCCACCTCCAAATGAGCTGCCGACTCAACTAGTCTACCATAGTCCCAAATCATGAACTAGCTACCTTAAACAAAAGCTCGGTCCTCAACCTCTTCTCGAACTCTATGCAACGATGCTCCTCTGTCGTTACGAGCTCAGGCGCAAACCTAGAAAGACTGATAAAGGCTGCCTCAAACTCAGCCACAGACGTGCTCAATTACTTAAGTTTCAAAAATTGCTCTCTTAACTTCTCTCTAGTAATGGAAGGTAGAAACTTATCTTGGAAGGCTGTAATAAATGCCTCCCAAGACATCCCAATATGGTCTTTAGTGAACTTCCACCACTAACACGCATCACCCTTGAGCTGAAAGGTCGCCAAGGTCACCCTCAACTTATCCTCATCGATGCCAAGCATCTCAAAGGTCTTCACCATCTGCTTGAGCCATTCATCTACCTTTAGTGGCTCTTTGGGATCACCTACAAACTCATCTAGATTAGACCGGAGAAACTCTTTCTTGAGAAAAGAAGGTCCTGTCTCAATTACATGTGTTTGGACTTGATTCTCAACTCTGAGAATGTCTATAGACTCCCTCAATGCCCTTGTTATCTCCTGGACTAAAGAACCCATGGCTTGCTAGCCTGTTGGCTCGGCCACATCAGCCTGACCAACCCCCTCTTCATGTGCCAGAATCTCTTCCTGAACCAATACTTCATGACGCCGAGGCTTATCACGCCTACCTCCACCACGTCCACGCCCTAACATCCTAATAAAAGTAACACAAACATATTAGCACTCTCACAGATGTTCCATCAACTCAATCACCCACGTTCTAGTATCGTATGCAACAAAGGAAATCAACCCATATAAACACTAGGTCATGTAATCACGAACGAATTTCCTTTCCTAGATAATGACCATCCCACGACTTTCCTAGAACTTCAGTTAGAATTAGCAGTGATCGAATGCTCTTCTAACAGGATTTCTAGAAACTCATAGACACAATCAACATCTTTGAAACTAAATCTCATACACATTAACCACAGAAGCATGTTATCAAATAGCATGCCAAGTAAACATACATTCCTTCTAAGCGAGACAAACTCATTGTGATATAAACCGCATCCCATGATTCCAAAGTATTCATACCCGGTACGCTCTAATACCAAGTTATAACGCCTGCAAGTTATTGACATACAGACTACCCGAAATTCTAACAATTAACGTTCATATAGCTAGAAGTAAGTCAAGATCAGATATATATATATATATATAAGGATCAACGTTATACTTTTACAAAACAAGTACACATCCATAATACATTCATTGATAACAAAACTGAATTCCATAGCATGTGAGCGTTAAGCTGTAATATCTAAACTATCACAAGTTGATGCCTTAGTGGCTACAAGTTTCAAAGTTTAGACTTGGTTACAACAAAAGTGGGATTTAAGCCTAGTACATGAAAGCCAGAGGCTAAGCACAAAATGAGACACAAAGACAAGTGTTCAATTCCAACTTCCTCCAAAGCTATCCTTTTGGCGGAGGCAAGCCATCAGTACCTGAAATGTTTTTCCATATAGGGTGAGCTAACGCCAAGTAGAGATAAGTTTAATAAGTTGTATGATACTTAGCCAATCATACGGTGAATGCACATGAGAAGTCATTAACCAAGACTATGTGTTTCTTCTATTTCCAAAACCCATACAATGCCATAGTTAAACCACATTTTATAAGATTACATCAATTCTTTCAAAATAGGAAATAAGGCGGTAAATACACACAGTGGGAATCTCTAGGTATGTGTCTGCAAGTAGACTATACAAGCACTATCAAAACCATTTTACCGATACTATTTGAAAGGATCAACACCTAACCACGCAGGTTTCTGGACTTTCACCAAGGACACAAAGGCCACCTTAAAACCATAATCCATACCCCCTAACCAAATTCACCAAGGTATTCACCTATTTTTCTCAAAACAAACATTTTCAATACATGATAATAACACATTTGAATACATGCAATGCATGAGTTAAAAGGTTTCAGTCAACCTAGGCCTCATACAATTTCTACAACAAACAATGCTATCCTCCACCGATAGTCAAAACAATTATCTATATTTAATATATTCCAAAGTTGACAATATATACATATATATAACAAGAGCATAGAGACCAATCTTATATCCTCTGTTTCATTGTGTGTTCCAAAAGTTCCATTCCACGAGTACCCTCTCAATAACAAAAACCATTTTCAACACAAACCAATTTAATATTTTTGATAAAAATTGGAGGTATTGCATTTAAAAAGCCATTTCCCTTCAACTTTCGAAAAACCTCAAGTTTATAAACAACTAACAAGAGTTTGAAGCCAAACATCATGAAAATCTCTCTTTTAAGCTTTTGAAAACATATCAATCCAAAACCAAAACTCCCAAAGTGATAGGCTACTTGACTAGCACATAACAAGGGTAAATAACACACAAGTCATTAAAGAAATCCCTACCACAAAGCGTAAGGAATAGTTAAAGAATGACCGAAAACCAATGATGTCGAAAAGATGAAATTTTTAGATTGAAACGTTGCCCCCGACTTGCTCTACAATAAAGTCCAAGACACTAAGGGTAGGAGATATGAGGAACTAGATCAAAACCAAGGATTTATAGCTTAAAAGGTCGAAAATGGCGACAGAAAGTGATCTGGAGAAAATGAGGGCCAAAAATAGATATTTTTCAACTTTACTAATATTTATAGGCAAAAAAAGATCGCGAGTGTGAACCATAGACTGCAGCCGTGAATGGCACAATCGCGGGCGTGACCATGCAGGCCGCGACCTCCTCGTGGTCCCTCGTCGGCCACGCACTTTGCCCCCATATATGTGATCTAAAAGCATGCTTTGGTCGCGGCCCGTCGCGGGCGCAACCTCGCTGGCAGTAATCACGTTTGCCCAGTTATTGTGTACAAGGCAGGGCTCCCCGAGTCCACAAAAACCAAAGAAAACCAAAACCAAAACCAAAACAGATACAAACCCACTAGCAACAGTACAAGAGGATAAGGTCTCAACCCGAGCCGCTATACATAACTAACACCACAATATGTTATAACTAAACATCACAAATGTCATAACTGATGGACATATGATACATACCCTAAGAGAGATGTATATAGTAAAATTTCTCGTTATATATGTGCACTTTTTTGTCATTGTTTTGCATTTTTTCTTATTCAAAAATTATGAAAAAAATATCATTCCGACAATATAAAACAATAAAACATTAGCGATCGATAGTATTATTCTTATAGATAAATGCTGTACATCATTTACTTTTTTGTTACTATTTTATATTACATTTCGGAGTGAGAAATAATTTTTAAAAAATAAAATATAAATATTTATTTTTATTAATTTAATTTCTAATATTTTCAAAATTAAAAATTTCTTCAAATCTATATATATATACACACAGTTACAATTTGGAGGTCCTTTATTTTTGGGTCCAGCTTAAACTTAAGGAAAATTTATTCATATGGGAAAATATTGATCCATTTAGTCCACAGAGTTTTCTTATGAACCAATTAGTCATTTTTGTTTTGAAAAGTTGTATTAATTTGATTTGGTGTCATTTAAGTTTAAGTAAATGTCCTTTTGTAATTTTTTTTTTTTAAATTTCTGATTCATTTCTGGGATGAGAATAGAAAGGTAAGGTGTAGAAGATTCTTTTTAAGGGATTGGTGGTTGAAGTATTGATTGCTGAGCGTGGAAATTTACATTTCTGTTAATGTGATTTTCTGGTATTACATTAGAATGTTACATTAAAATTCTACGTTTGAAAAAAATACACTAACGAGTTTTTGTGCGTGACATTGATTGGAGTGTTATATTTAGAAAAAATATACTAAGAATTTTTGTTGAAATGTTACATTGTTACGTTTAAGAAAAATTACTAAAAAGTTTTTTAGTGTGTTATGTTAGAGTGTTACGTTTTTTAAGTATTATGTTTGGGAAAAGCACATTAATGAGTTTTTATACGTTACATTGAAGTGTTACGTTTGAGAAAAATACACTAATGCTGTATTTGGTTGGGAATTTAAGAAAAGATTTGTAAAGAGAAAGTGAAAGGGAAAATGTGTGTGAAATTAAGTGAAATATAAGCATATTTTATTCATATTTCAAGTACATTTTCTTTTTACCTTTATAAATCCTTTCCCAAATCCCCCAACCAAACACAGTGTAAAGATTTTTTTGGAATGTTACGTTGTTACGTTTGAGAAAATTACACTAAAGAATTTTTTAATGTTTTACATTGCAGTGTTAGATTTGAGTGTTGCTTTGAAAAAAATGCACTAATTTTTTTTTTTTTTAAAGTGTTACATTTAGTAAGTTTAACATTATTAGAAAATTCACATTTATCTCTCAACGCATAACACATGCACATTTATACTAAACCTTTTATGTAATTCATACTAGAATGAGACCTTTTAGTCCATATAAAAAAAAAAAAAAAAAACAAATAATTTATGAGATTACTATTTAGAATTTATTGGTGTTTCACCCTAAACTCAATTTGAATTTTTAAAAAAAAAAATTAATTTGATAGATCCACTAGGATTTCATGAAAAGTAGTAAGAGGATGATCGTCATGTCTTTAAATCAAGCTATATTGGCTAGTTACTCGAGTTGCGGAACGTCAAATTTGGATTTTTGTCTCAATTGTTAGGACGTGGTCTTTTGTACAAATTTATTTTTATTTTTTATTTTTTTTATCAATATACCATTTAAAATTTGTTTAAAGTATAAATTGTCTCTTATTATTTTGAAAATTATATCTATTCTTTTGAAATTTTCAATTTTATAATAAATATTCATTTTTATTAGTAAATTATTAAGTAAATTAATAGTATTTAATGATATTAGAAATTTGTTTCAATTAATAATTCGGACAATTTTATAATTATATAGAAAAACTGTTGCGAATTTTACTTTTTTAATTAATTTTATTAAATAAAAAATTTTGACAAAAAAATATTTATAATTTTTTAAAATACAAAAATAATTTATATTTTTAACAAATCTCAATAGATATACTTATAATTTTCCTCAAAAACAAATTATCATAAGCCAGAGACAGGGTTTGAGAACACACGAGAAGAAAAAAAAAAAAAAAAAAAATAGACGAGGGATCTCATAACAAACCATCGAACCCAACATTGGATCCTACGTACGAATTCTTTCTTGTCCCTTATACCAAACCTCTTTCTTATCACGATTAAAGTTAGGGGAATTATTCATCATGAGGCAAAATATGGGATTTGACACACGGGACAAGAAAAAAAATAAAGGTAAATTATGCTTTAATTTTTATAGTTTAATTAAATTTTATTTTAGTTCTTACTATTTTAAGTTAATTTTAATTTGATCTTTTCATTTAAGTTAGAGATAAATTAACAATTTTGAAGATACTTGTCAATTTGAACAGAATAACTAAATTGAAACTGAACTAGACTAATTCTTTAAATTGAAACAAATAAAGATCAAACTAAATTTTGAGTCAAACAATGAGAATAAAAATTGTAATTTAGTTAGAAATAAAATAAGAAATCTAGGCCATGTTCGTTTGGTTAGAATTCATTTGGGAAGAAAAAGCTTGGGGCTTTTTGGATAAAATAGTAACAAAAAAATAAAATAGACTAAAAAATCAATAAAACAAAATATCACATTCAAATCATAATCATTTCATTTTTTCTCTCACAAAAGTCAAAAAAGTTAAAAAATTTATCCCAAACGAGACTTTTTGACCCTAGGCTAAAATAACCAAAAAGTCAACAAACAAACCCTTAGATGAGATTATGAGTACGATGAGATTAAGTAATAATATTAGGTTAGAGATATAAAATAAAGTGAGTTTATTTATGCATTAGTGTGGTAGTATTAATTAGTTAAAATTAAGGCTTCATTTGAGAACATACTTTTTTAATAATTTTTTAACTTTTTGGTTGAATTATGGTATAAAAAAACTAGTATGTTTGGGATAATTTTTTAGTTTTTTACGAAAAGATATGCAAAGAGTAGAGAGAAAATCAAATATTTTACTTTTTGGTATAGATTGTTAGCTTTTTGATTTTTTTAATGACTTTTTGACTTTGAGGCTAAAAAGTGATATTGCCAAACGAGGTCTAAATATACAAATTATGTAAAAACTCTTAACACACGTAGGCTTCGTTTGGGAAGAAGGGTTAGGTTTGGTTGGGTTTGGGGCTATTTTAGCCACAAAAAGACCAAATAAGTTTTTTAGTCTAATAAGATAAAACATGGGAAATTTTATTTCCACCCACCAAATTATCTCTGTGTACATTTTTTCTCAATCCACATATTTAGTAATTTAATTTTTACTTCTTTATCTGAATCCACACACTTCACATTCTAAATATACCTTCTCTTCTCTGTGCACATCCTCTCTTTCCATTCACTTTTCTCTCTTCCCTCAATGTTCTAAACTCAACCCAACATTCATACTACTAAACTAATCAAACCGAACTCTCTCAATCATCAAATAGTAGCCTCGAATTCAATTCTCGGCCCTTTTTCTTTGAATCTGAATCTGTTCTGCCTCACATACGTGTCAATAATTTTTTTATGTTTTCTCGGCCACTACTTCTCGTACAACTAAGTAGAACAACATGGAGGTCCGTGCAATTCCTTCATGGTTTCGAGCTATAGTTATTCTAGAATTGAGCTTAAACCCTACCAATGGCGTTACATCAGAGGTACTTTGCATGTATACTATTCTTGTATATATATATATATATCTAGAAATTGTGAGAAGTGGTGGGTGAGATGATGTATGGAGAAATTGTGAGATGTGTGGATGAAATGGTAATGGGTGAAATGGTAATTTTGTTAAAGAATAAAATTGTGATTCTGAAAAAATTCATTAAGTGTGTGGAGTAAGGGAACTTGGTGTGTGGAAATAGAATTTCTCACAAAATATCACATACAACCTATAATTATTTTTTTTTTTCTCACAAAAAGTCAAAAAAAAAAAAAAAACCAAAAAATTAAAAAGAAAAAATCATCTTTTAACCACTAATCCATCCCAACTCCTCCATGATAATGCTAATAGCAATATGAGAGGGAATTAAATAGTCTCATAAGATTAACAATTTCATATCATTTATTTACAAATAAATATGATCTAAATAAGACTCACAAATTACTGATTCAATGCTTATTTCAAAACCCCAATCAAACATGGTCATCGTGTGATCAAATCCATGTTCCATGGTTTAGGGTATTGACTTCCTCAATTGAATAGAAATCTCTCAATACAAAAGTTCAAAAAATTCTCTTATTTTCACGTTGCCTTTTTTCTCAACCCTCCGCGTGAGGGTGCACATGCTAGCGATCGCTTGGGATTTTTTATTTTTATGACCTCTTAGATTTTTTAAGAATTACAATATATATATATATATATATATTTCTTAAGGTAAATAAACGATTTCCAAAACTCATGTGTCTGGAATAATTTCCAAATTATAATTTTACCTATATATTTGTTGGCTATATATTTTGTGCAAGCCAATTACAATTCGACGCGTGGCAAAATAAGGATAATATAGGAAGATTATTCAAGTCTTCGATCCTGATCGTACACGTGGCAGTTAGTATTGGTTATTACAAGATCTGAGTAGCAGTGGATCAACAAAGAGATACAACGTGATGTGACATCAACGGTTACTCACATTTAAATTCAAATTTAGGGGGGAAGCCTAACTGCAAGTAATAGCGTGATGAAGCTAATCTTAAGGCAACATGATCAGCAATCATGGAGGAGCAGTTCGACGGTTGGAAGTGCAGTTCGATGGTCATCCTCGAGCAGTATAAATAGCAGGGAAGGCCCCAGAAAAAGCCCCCAGACTCAGATAAAAAAAACCAGTCTTTTATACTTATTTTCCTTTCCAGTTTTACATTTCTAGTCTTACATTTCCTGTACTTTAAATTCTTACACTGCACTTCGTTCATAGGAGTAGTTTCAAGTAGATTGTTGCTGTAAACCTCTACGAGGGTGAGTTTGGATCATTGTAAGTTTTTCATTTTTTATGAGATACTTCAACTGTTCTTCATTTAATTGTTATATTGCTTAAATTCTCCTAAATCAAGCCACCAGTAAAAGTCTTCTTCATTGAGGCTGAAAGAACTAAAACACAATCGTCTGATAATTGGTTGGCAATTAATTCTCTGTAAGGACTGATTGATTCTTACTGGCACGCTCGCAATTACAATAATAACCTTCGAAAGCCAAAAAAGCCAACATATATTTTTGGCACGCCCAGTGGGACTAATTGAAATGGCTAGACGTAGGAGACAAGGAGAAAATGAACGCTTGGAAGAAGGCGTGGAAGGAGAGGTAGAGATACCTACTCCGGAGGATAATGTGATAACACATCTTGTGGAAACTCCCATTTTATCAGAACCTATGGTCGAACAGACCAGCACTTCAGAACAAGTACCACATGTTCATAATATTGGACGAGATCAAGGAATTGGACCATCCACTGTTCCATCTACTCAGCCAATAAATCCATGGGGTGGCCTAGTAGATGCTATGGGACAGCAATTAATGAACACAATGGAAAGGTGGGCAACGTCCTTTTTGGATCGAATGAATAACCACCAACCAACAAACGTAAGACACATGGAGGAAGTTTCGAATGTCCCTCAGCAAAGATTGGCTAGAGATAAACAGCCTATGCAAGTTAATGGACATTCTAATGGTCAAACTAGTAATCAGAACTATGAAAGACCATCACCTCAGTCTTGGTACGAACCCATTCCGAGGCCTATAGCAGGTCAGAATGCCTCAGTACTTAACAGTGAAGCCATGCAATTTGGTGGATCTGGCCCAGTATAAGAAAATGGCATAAGAATGATTCCAAATCCCATGTTCGAAGCCATACCTGGCACAAGGGGGTTCACTAATCCCTTATTCGAATTTATACCCGGGGGTTGGAAGGTTTTCCTACAAATGGAAGAGACACAACACCAGTCCCAGCACCTTTCGCAGGTCCTTTTGCAGGACAGGCTCAAAGGGGTTACCCACACCCCTAACAGCAACCTACACCACAGGGACAACCAGTCCCAAATATACCACCTTATGGACCAAGAGGACCACAGGCATAAGTTTGCCCATCAAATCCTATGTTTGCCCCTCCAGAAGTGGTTCAGCAGACACAAAATATGGTCCCTAGGGACCAAATTGCTGACATTGTTAGAGAGATGTGTGGACCAGTGGGTCGGGGGGTCCAAACTCCAGTGTACAGGAAACCATACCCAGAATGGGTGGACAGGGTACATGAATACCCAAGAGGTTTCAAGATACCAGATTTTGCCCTTTTTTATGGGAATGGAAACCAATCAACAGTGGAGTATATTGCTAGGTTTGCTGCTCAATGCGGCGAATTCACTAATAATGACTATATGAAGATGAGACTATTCCCAAACTCTCTAATTGGGGGAGCATTTGTATGGTACATTAACCTTACACCTGACTCCATCCAAACTTGGCAACAAATGGAAGAGGCATTTCATGCCCAATTCTTCCAATTGGAGCCAGAGATTTCCATGGCAGATTTGGCAAGATTGAGTCAAAGGCCTGAAGAGAAGGCTACTCAGTTTGTTGCCAGATTTAAAAGGGCTCGAAATAAATGTAGAGTCATCTTGCCAGAGCCAGAATTCGTAAGATTGGCTTAAAATGGCTTGGAGTTTAGGCTTCGAAAGAAGTTTGACTCAACTGAGTTCAGAGACTTAGTAGAACTCACTTATAAGGTGTCTAGATACGAAGCATTACTAGAGGAGGAACAAGATCGAAACAATGCATCATACAAGACATATTATAAAGATCCTAATTATGAGATCGATGCAGCAGAGATTGTGGGGAAAGAACCTGTGATCTGTGAAGCACTAATTCATAAGGACACAACAATTGACCAGCAATTTAAAAGGAAAGACCTTCACAGGAAATACTCTTTCGATTTAACTAAGGCAGATGACATTTTTGATTATTTGTTTGCGGCCAACTTCCTTAAGTTACCAAAAGGAGTCAAAATTCCATCTCCTGATGAACTTAAAGGAAAAGTATATTGTAAATGGCATAATTCTTGGTCTCACTCGACTAAGAACTATATTGTTTTTCGAGACAGGATCCAAGAACAAATTCGGAAAGGAAGTTTGAAATTCCCAGCCAAAACAGAAAAGGCTATGGGGATCGACAGTAATCCATTTCCAGAAATTAGAGAGGTGGCAGCCAATGTCATTATGCCAGACTTTCAAAACTTGTCATTGAAAAAATTGGAAGAAGTCAACGTGCAGATGCATGTCGCCAACCAGACAACTAGCAAGAAAGACACTGGAAATCCGCCAGCTATTGGACAAGATTTCTCACACCAGAGGGAAGACTCTGATGAAGAAGCACTGGATAACAACTCCTTAGAAGCAGCTGTAATGCAGAGGATGTGTCCCAGGTGCAGACTGAGCTACAAATGGTTGAAAGGGTTTCCAATTGATGGGAAGCAATATTACAGGGATGTGCAAAGACGTCCTAAACCAACCAATGCTTACAATAAAAGGCCATATCCATCTGGTGTTAGGCAGCAGCTATTGATGGTTGAACCAACAGCTAATAGAGTGCATTCCAAAGGCAAGAGGCCTTTATATGAGTCTAGGCCACCTAATTATTACAGAATGGAGAGCAGTCATTCTGAGAGGAGACTGGAGAGAGATTCAGTTTATAGGATCAAAGCCAGAGATTAGCCCCTTAGGCCAGCCTCACGCAGGACAGAAAGTGGACACCTTCAGCAAAGGCCTGAGTTAGGCCCAAAGCATGAAGTTAGGGCCAAACAGTGGTCTTTACAGCCAGCTTCGAAGGTGACTTCGAAGGAAGAAAGAAGCAGTTCGACAACCGGGTCAGTAAGTTCGTGGGTACCTGGGGTCCTAGATTGGTTTGTGATGCAAAACAAACCTAGGGAAGTGTTTACCCAAAGAGATGTAATTGGAAGCCAAGGCAGGATGATCAAGCCTCCTTTGGTGGCTCCAAACAATTGGGTATTGCTTAAGCACCCAAAAACAAAGGAACCAGATATGGTCCCCGTAATTTCTAGATCACAAAGGAGGAAAATTCAACATAGGTACACTCAGTACCAGCAAGACTTAAAGGAGAGCGGAGAGAGTTCTTCATTGGTTCAGACAGAAGGAAAGAAGAATCCAAAGTCAGACCATACTCCAAAACCAACTCCACAAGGCAAGATGGGTTGCAGCAGGGAACAGTTGGCCAAAGTTCACTCTGAACTAAAAGCCAGAGAGAAGGCTAGTTTAGCAGGATTGGAGAAGGCGTTGATGGAGAGTGACAGTGAGGTAGAGAAAGAAGTTGGCTTAGGCCAAAAGAAAGAAATGGTTGAGGAAGAAATGTTCGAAGCCTTCATGGTTGAACAAACATTTTTGGTTGAGAAACCAGTCAGAAAACACCACGTGAAAGAGCTTGTTAGTAAGGAAGTGCCAGAATGTAGTATGGAGGATGCTTCTAAAGTGACTAAACAAAGTGGCCAAGAGGAGAAATAGGCACAGCCAGCCATCCAATTTGGCTCAGTGTCAGTCAATATGGTACACATACTACCACATGAATTCCAAGCTGGAGATGAGAACCAAGAGGGGCAAGAGATGGACCCAATTCCAGTCTCTAGTGAAGACTCACAAGTGAGTATGGTGCAAGATGATTCCGGAATGGCTACCCCAATGGAAACTGAATATGAGAGTGAAGAAGAGGTGAGCATTAACCTTTCATATCCTTTTGAATATCCCTCAAACTCTATGACACAGCATGTCAAGCCTGTGTATATTAAGGCCTTTTTCGATGGGATACAATTGAATCGAGTCTTGATAGATAATGGGGCAGCGGTGAACTTACTACCGAAATCTTCCTTAAAAAAACTAGGGAAAAGGAACCCCAGGTTAATCCCAACCAGCACAACCATTGCTGATTTCGCCGGAGACAAACAGATGGCTTAGGGAATTCTGCCTATCAACCTGAGTGTGGGGACCAGGGACTGCATGACAGCATTCTTCGTCATCGACAGTAATGCTAAGTACAATGCTTTACTTGGTAGAGATTGGATTCACACTAACAAGTGTGTGCCTTCCTCTTTGCATCAGAAAATAATGATGGCCTTGGGCAATGGGAAGACAGAGGAAATTGATGCAGATCCTCAACCCTTCATAGCCTGTGCAGACTTCGCAGAGGCCAAATTGTATATTGAGGGAGTGACACCACTCAGTATACTGAGGAAACCTGATGGCTCAGCCGAAGTGACAGCTGATGAGGAAGTGACACACTTGAAGCACTTAGTCCAGGAGAGTGCTGATGGAGAGATTGTCGTTAAGGATGACAATGATGCCTGGTTGTAGGCAAAGAGATGAAGTCCAAGAAGCCAAGTCTTTGGCTCTAATTAAGTTCTCAATATTGGATGTAAAATCAATAGTCCAGAGAGTACAAGAGCAAGAGAAGGAAGCCATGATAATTGGCCACAAGTAGAAGCAACAACAGGCCAAAGTGGTGGTCCTTGACAAATACTGTGCATTGGACATTGAAACAAAAGTCTAGGAGATACAGGAAGAAGAAGCCTTATGGACAGATTTTGTCTATGAAGAGGAGGGTAAAGATGTTGAATTAAAGAACCTAGGAGCAGAACAAAGCAAGAAGATTGCTTCGAAGGCGGAAGGGATCGAAGAGGAAGCTTCAGTAAGTTCTCAAATACAAGACCCCTTAGAAGAAGTAAATTTAGGGGAAGGTTCTATACAACAGCCCACCTATATGAGTGCTTGTTTGAATGCTCGGGACAGGGACCAGTTGTTGGTTGTTCTGAAGAAATATAAAGATTGTTTTGCATGGTCTTATAATGAACTACCAGGATTGGATAGGTCATTAGTGGAACATAGGCTCCCTATGAGGCCTAATTTCAAGCCATACAAGCAAAAGCCAAGAATAATGAGTCCAGAAGTAATTCAGAAAGTTAAGGAAGAAATTCTTAGACTACTCAAGGCAGGCTTTATCAGGACAGCCAGGTATGTTGAATAGCTATCCAATATTGTGCCTATAGTTAAAAAGAATGGTAAAATGAGGATATGCATTGATTTCAGAAACTTAAATCTAACAACCCCAAAAGATGAATATCCTATGCCCATAGTAGACTTGTTGGTAGACAGTTCAGCAGGGCATCAAATTTTATCAATGATGGATGGGCACTCTAGCTATAACCAAATCTGCATTGCAGAGGAGGATGTCCACAAGACAGCATTCAGATGTCCTCGGAATATTGGCACCTTCTAATGGGTTAAAATGCCATTTGGCCTGAAGAATGCTGGGGCTACATATCAGAGGGCTATGAACACCATCTTTCATGACCTCATTGGAGGGTATCTAGAGTGTTATATTGATGACATTGTAGTTAAATCCCAATCCATGGAGGAACATTTGTTTCACTTAGAAGCAGCTTTTGAAAGAATGAGAAAGTTCAAGTTGAAACTCAATCCTCTTAAGTGTGCTTTTGGCGTATCATCTAGAAACTTCTTGGGCTATGTAGTAAACAAGAAAGGAATACAGATTGACCAGAATAAAGCCAGAGCCATCATTGAAGTCAGACCTCCATCAAGTAAGAAAGAATTACAAAGGTTCCTTGGGCAGATTAATTTTCTTCGAAGATTCATTTCTAACACTACAGGGAAAACTAAAATATTTTCTTCCTTGTTAAGGTTAAAAGATGAAGAGGAATTTGTGTGGACAGCAGAGCATCAAATTGCTTTCGAAGGTATCAAAACCTACTTGGCCAACCCTCCAGTGCTGATGCCACCAAAGGGTGATAAGCCCTTGAAGTTGTACATAGCTGCAGCAGAAGATTTATTGGGAGCTTTCCTGGCCCAAGACAATGAAGAAGGCAAGGAGCAAGCTGTTTATTACCTTAGTAGGTTTTTAAATTCTTGTGAATGTAAATACTCAGCTGTAGAAAAGCTGTGCCTTGCATTGTATTTTGCTGCAATGAAATTGAGATACTATCTTTTGCCTACGACTGTCTTGGTAATTGCAACCACAGATTTGGTTAAGTATATGTTATCTAGACCTATGTTAAGGGGAAGAATTGGCAAATGGATATTAGCCTTATCAGAATTTCATTTAGAATATGTTCCCCAAAAGGCAGTAAAATGACAAGTTTTGGTCAATTTTTTGGCAGACCATCCATCTCAAATAGAGAGCCAAGAGATAATGGAATATGGTATGGCTAGTGTTGAGCCATGACAAATGTGGTTCGATGGATCAAAAGCCAATGGCCTAATTGGAATTGGTATTGTGATTAAGTCACCACAAGGGGTAGAAACCACACATGGTTTCAGAGTGGATGAAGTTACTTGTTCTAATAACCAAGCTGAATATGAAGCCTTAATAGTGGGGCTGGAAATACTTATTGGATTACAAGTTCATGCAATTGACATATTTGGAGATTCTCAATTGGTGGTTAACCAAGTGAAAGGGATTTTCAAATGTCAAAGTATAAGCATGCTGCCATACTATGTTGTTACATTACATCTGCTTTCTCAATTTCAAATAGCAAATGTAACTCATGTCCCAAGATTCTTGAATAATAGAGCTAATGATGTGGCTCAAAAAGCTTCAAATTTCAAGAGAAGGGATAATGTTCAAAGGGACATAAGCCAAACAACATATCAGAAATTAATACCACCCCTTGAATAAAAGGAATGTGGTCCTGGAAGTCAATCATAATGACTTGCAGGAACAAGATTGGAGGCATCCAATAATGCAGTACTTGACTGGCCCATCCTCAAAGGCCAGCAGGAAAATTAAATTGCAATCCATGCAATACATCATATACGGTAATGCTCTCTACAAAAAGGGGAGGGGGAGATGATTTATTGCTGGAATGTTTAGACCCAAAAGAAGCATTGACAGCTATAGTTGAGGTTCATGAAGGCATCTGTGGTGCTCATTAACCTGGGTGAAGATGAGGTGGTTGCTTCAAAGGCATTCCTACTATTGGCCAACTATCCTTAAAGATTGCATAGAATATGCAAAGGGTTGCCAAGCATGCCAAAAGCATGGCACCATAAGGCATGTGCCCATAACTGACCTACATGCAGTAGTAAAGCCTTGGTCATTCAGAGGATCGGCTATGGATATGATGGGAAAAATACAGCCACCTTCTTCGAAGCATCATTGTTTCATTCTAGTGGCCACTGATTACTTCACTAAGTGGGTCGAAGCTAAGCCATACAAGGCTGTGGACCAGACTGAGGTTATTGGATTTATTAAGGATTTAATCTATAGATTTGGCATCCCACAAACTATAACCGTTGATAATGGGACTGTGTTCGATGGGAAAATGGTGAAGTCTTTTGTGGCAGAATTTGGAATTAGCCTTGTTAATTCCACCCCCTATTATGCACAGGCCAATAGTCAAGTTGAATCATCCAATAAGTCATTGAAAAAGGGAATACAAAAGGTTGTGGAAGACAATCCTAGGGATTGGCATAACTTATTGTTGGATGTGTTATGGGCTTATAGAACTTCTCCAAGGTCAAGCACAGGAGTCACTCCTTATGCCTTAGTATATGGGCATGATGCAATACTACTACCTGTGGAAATTAATAGTAAGTCCTTGAGGGTAAGATGCCAAGACTAATTAGATCCTGAGCAGTACCATCAGAGTATGTGCTTAGAGTTAGAAAGCATAGATGAAGCTAGAATTCTGGCATTAAATAGCATTCTTTTGCAAAAGAAGAAAGCAGCCAAAAATTATAATAAGAAAGTTAAACACATTGGCTTTGATAAAGAAGATTTGGTGTGGAAAACCATACTCCCAATAGGGATTAAAAGCCATAAGTTTGGCAAATGGTCACCTAACTGGGAGGGACCATTCCAAGTCCATAGAGTCCTTCCTTTCGGAGCATACCATTTGAGAAATTTGAATGGATATGTACATCCCAAAAAGATTAATGGCAGATATTTGAAGCCTTATTTTCCAACCATTTGGGAAACACAAGGAATAAAATAAACGCTAAGTACAAGAACACAAGAATACTCAAATGATAAATAAGAATTTATCCTTCATAAAGAGTTGAGTACATTTTGCCATAAATTGGCCCAAAAATCATTCCAATGTCTTAATTGTTCTTTTACAACAGATTTCCTATTATTAAATGATGAAAACAACTGAATAGCTACACTCATTTCTTCATTTCGATTGGCCAATCCTTGGTTGGTGATTTGCAGTTTGGTGTCAGTTCGGATTAAGGCCTGGTTCACTGCAGATAGCTCCTCCTCAAGTTGAGCTTTTTTCTCCAGTAGTTGAGTTCGAAAATGGGAGGCAGAGGAATGTTGTTCCTTTAGTCCTGAGACTTCAGCATGTACTGTGGAAACAAAGCTCTGGTCTCTTACTAATTTCTCTTCTGCAGCCTTGGCAGCATGGCAAATGTTGATGTAGAAGTCGATGGTAGCTGCTGCCTGAGATAGATGATTCGAGACGTTCATGCCGGACTGCTCAGCAACTTTGCAGCACTGAAGGAACCCATTTCTTATTATAGGCCTTTGTAAAGCCTCAAAAGGGATCCTCGAAAAAGAGATTAATAGTTCCAGGCAGGTGTCTAAGTCCATTAGAGGTGCAGAAGGCTTGCTACTGGAGGAAGAGGAGCTTTCAAGAATTTCTAGCAAGGAGTTAGCCAAGACTAATGGCTCAGCTTCATCATTGGCTATCGGAGAGGTAGAGGGTATGTCGAAGAGACTGGCTAGTCTTGCTTCGAAGATATCTACCTCATCTGTAGACATGAAGGGCGCAGAGAGAGCTGTGGTGGAAGGCACAGAAGACTGCATAGGGATAGGAGAAATTGGTTGAGCATCTTCAGCAGTCTCTATGGTCCTAGCCACCAATAGGTTAAGGGAAGAGGGGCTGGAACAAGGCAGAGGTGATAAACCATGGGTCGGAGAGCTGCCAGCACCCTTTATAGGAGAATCAACTGCCATCAGAGATGGAGTAGTAGTTGGAATTTCCTTGGAAAAATGAGGAAGAGCAAGGTTCGAAAGAGAATTGAATTGGGATAGATCAAAGGACAGGTAAGGAAGATATGGAGTCAAACCAAAAGAAAGAAATCTAGGAATGCTTGGTCTCAAGGAGGGTACATCAAATGCAGGCTTGGGAAGTGGAAGGATGATTTGAATAGTCCTCACATTCTGCAGCTGATCAACTTCAACCGAAACTAAGGAAGTCCTCATTGGAAGAATAGGCTCAGTAGTTGTTACTGCAAAAGGAAGAAATGTAAAGTAATGTCAAATTTCAATACCAAAATTTGACAAGGAAAAACAGCAGAAGCATAAAAGAAATTACTTGTTTCAGAAGTGCTGGCAATGATAGGAGAGCTACGAAGGGAGTAATGTTCGACAGTTTGTTGCCTTCTTGCAGTTTCCCTTTGTAATGCATCAGTAGCAGCAGCTTCATCTCTAAGAAATTGTTGCTGCCGTCTCTTCTTAGCTATCTCGAAAACGATTATGGCCTTAGAGTGTTCCTGCTCTACTGCCTTGGCAGCTGCCTCATATACAGGATCCTCGACGAAATCAGAAGGAGAGACAGTCATCTTTCTTTTCTTTTTTCTCTGTATTGGTATTGTCTGCTCCTTCTCAATTTCCTCCTCAACTTCTTCAATCTGGGATCCAGATTCCTTAGGAGTAAGCTCATTTTCTACTTCTCTGACAATTATCTCATCTTGAACCAAGTCAGAAGAAGAGATGGTCACTTTTTTCCTTCTTTTCAGGGGTGACTCTTGCTCTTGAATTTCTTCTTCTTCTTCTTCTTCTTCTTCTTCTTCTTCTTCTGCTTGAACCTCAAGAACATCATTTTCAGGCTCAAGCAAAAGTTTCCTTTTCTTTTGTTGTCGTTTGCTTTTGAGAAGATTTAGAGCTTGAGTCTTTTGAGGAGAATCTCCCTGTGAGGCACCTGCACCACCTTCATGAAAGAAGAACTAAGATAAGGCTAAAAGCATTATCAAGAAGACAAAAGGAGAAGAGACAAGGGTATATACCTTTCTTCAAGGCTGCCCGAGTAACTCTAGGAGGAGTTGAGGCAGCAAGAGTAGACTGTATGGTAGCAGGTACAGGAACTGAAGTAGTAAGGACACTGGAAGAAGTAACAACTCCAGCTCCTTTGGGCTTAGGCACATCCAACACCATCAATAGGTCTTGAGGAGAAATGGCCAGGTGTACTTCCATATTGGTTACCCACCAGTTGTGGTACCTCTTTAACATGTTACCTTGAGGTAGAAAAGGGGTATACTCAAAATCGATCAAGTCCTGTATAAACTTAGAAGTCGCCTCTTCTAGTCTAGACCGTCGAACTTTCAAATCCCTGATGGCAAGGCTTAGATTGGTGTTACTGCAGAGAGGTATTGGGACCCCTTGTGAGAAGCCAAATTGTCTAGCAAATTGAGCAGGGCAGTAAGGCTCAGTAATGCATTTGTAAGCTCTGGGGTTCAGGGTCCCAATGAATAGTTCTCTAGGAA
Organism: Camellia japonica; assembly: GCA_030407325.1. Taxonomy (NCBI): domain Eukaryota; kingdom Viridiplantae; phylum Streptophyta; class Magnoliopsida; order Ericales; family Theaceae; genus Camellia; species Camellia japonica. The sequence continues at coordinate 46,389,438 of JAPPVO010000014.1, forward strand.
TTAAAATAGAAGCCCATATGTCTTTGTGAGCAGGTGAAGCACAGAGCCTATCACTCAGGAAATTCTTCAACCAAGTTGGGCCAATAGTCATGGGGTCGAAGGCACGAAAGCAGTAGGAAGGAGGAGAAGCTGGAAGTTGGTGGAAGAAAGAGAAGTAAAAAGCAAAAGTAGAAGGATAAAGTGAAGCATTGGCTAGCCTCATGCCATGAGTAGGAGGGTTTGGCTCAAAAAATTTAAGGCATTTGGATTGTAACTCAGTGAAATAAGCAAAAAGCCAAAGCTGAAGAATCCAAAATGGCCCCCCTTGATTGGCATCTAAGGGTTTCTCACAGAAAAGAGAGCAGGCTCTATATACGTGACCTAGAACGTATGGAGCTAAAGCCACCCTCTTCTGTAAAACAAGGGCTTTGGCAAGAGGGGCAAATTCAGGCATAATTCTTTGAGAGGAAGTACAGAAAAGGAACTTGCAAAGCCAATATAATAAGAAAGAGAAGAATTCCCTATCGGTCACAGGACCCTCCTTTCTATTCTCAGCCTTGACAAAGTCATTATAGGATGAGTTAAGAGAGGGGAGGGAAAAATGGACTGCTAGGTCAGGATAATCTGGTCTAATAGGGGTTCCAATGGGAGATAATCCTAAAAGATGGCAAATGTCAAGAACAGTAGGGGCCATCATCTCACATCTGAATTGGAAGAAATTAAAAACAGAATTCCAAAAGCACAGGGCAGCGGGAATTAAGAAGGGGTCCTTTGAGATGGTTAACCTGGATAATCGGAAGGCGTCGAGGAGGCAGAGTTCTTGAAGGTCCAGGGTCCTACTAGGGACAACTCGATCATACCATTCTTGCCACTCCGGTCTCACTGTAGGCCAGCATCGGTGGGGGCGGTTCGTCCTCCAGTTCCTCTAGTCGAGGCCACTTTCATAAAGGAGACAATGGTCTTCAAGACGAGGATATAGAGCTGGAAGCTCAATAGGAATCTCCTTGAATATGGGCCCAAGCACATAGTCTTGTTGCACATGACGACGAGGGATGAAGATGCGTCCGTCGATGGCACTTTTCTCCCCAGCCTTGTACTTTTCACATTCTACATCAATGAGCCTTTTCAGGGCTACAGATGGGCTCGCACGCTCTACAACTGGCACTTTCAATGAAGAGGAAGTCATTGATAGAACGCTTTCTCATATGACAAAGCTGGAAAATGGAGTAGAAAGAAGTGGAAGATCGGTAGAGATAAAGGGTTTGTGTGTTGAGCGGGCAAGTGATTTCAGAGCACGAAATAAAAGGGTTTTTAAAAGCCTTTGTTTCTGGAAAATATATTGCGTAAAATTCGTTAAGTACTAAAAGTACAAATACAAAGAGCTTTCTTCAATATTGATACTTTTGGAGGGAAAAACACATCCCAGGTGTTGGAGCCAGCTTCGAAGTATAGTATTTGGCTTCGAAACCAGATTTTGGCGCCAAAAGTCAAATAATAAACGGCTTCGAAACTAAGAAGCCAGCTTCGAAGTACATTTTATACTTATGGATGTAAGAATGCTCAAGTATTCGTTTACTTTGAAGGGATTAAAGACCTGTTTTAGGTTTCTCAATGAAAGTAATGTCCTTCGAAGCAAAAACTTGAGATCCCTTAAGGATGGGAATTGCTGTTCAAAACATCAAAACCAATAATTGGTGAGCTTCCTTCAATGTTGATACTTTTGGAGGGAAAAACACATCCCAGGTGTTGAAGCCAGCTTTGAAGTATAGTATTTAGCTTCGAAACCAGATTTTGGCGCCAAAAGTCAAATAATAAACAGCTTTGAAACTAAGAAGCCAGCTTTGAAGTACATTTCATACTTATGGATGTAAGAATGCTCAAATATTCGTTTACTTTGAAGGGATTAAAGACCTGTTTTAGGTTTCTCAATGAAAGTAATGTCATTCGAAACAAAACTTGAGATCCCTTAATGATGGGAATTGATGTTCGAAACATCAAAACCAATAATTGGATTATATATGTTTAAGAAAGATTCTCTTTCTAGACTAAAACAATGCAGCCCTAGAAAGGAGCTTTCATATTTTGAAAATATGGACTGTTATTTTAGGAGAAAAATTGGTCAATTTAAAACTAATTGATCATACTGGCCATGACCATATGTTGGTTATGATCGAAATAAACTTTAAGGGTAGGACTGTCGAATTCGAAGCACTGATTCTAAATGAAGATCAGCAAAAAATGTCAACTATTATTTCATAAATTGGAAGTGTTTCATTTTAAACAATTGAATCCAGATTCGAAGGGTAAGATTGTTCAGTTCGAAGCCCTGAATTTGCTTTGCTTTAAAGACAAATGAGGACAAGATCAAAACATACCAAACAAAGAAAAGGTCTTAATGATATTAAAGCAAAAGCAATTACATCGAATGGCCCTATTTGGGTACAAACTCAAGCTCATAAAAATAGGGAATGGAATAAATAACAAGATCATGAAATTTAGTCCAACAATGATCAATGAATTTCTGTTCTTTCTTTATTCTATCCTCTATTTCTTCTAACATTGGCTGCATGAGTTGATGTGCTCTCACTTCGTAAAAGAGCTCTTCAGCCTTTATTTCGAATGCTGTTTCTCTCAATCCTTGTTCCAATTCGTCTATCTCCAAGTCATCCCAGTACGCAAAATCTTTATTCTTGAAATCATCAAATTCTTCAATGAAGTTCTCTGCTTCGTACTGGGCATGAACTCGAAGGGACGAGAGTTGATCTAAAGACTGTGTGGTGGCCATAGAGGCTCGATGCTAGTGGAGAAGCAATGGAAGTTGGTCCAAAAACATGTGAAGCTCTGCTTGGGTAAGGGGATTGAGGACATAACCCCGAGTCAGAATTTCACACGCCCATCGAAGGTTCTTGAGAGAAACTTCGTCCTCAAGAACATTGAAGGGCAAGTGAGAGAAAGCCGCGAGCAGAAGTTAAGCTTGTTGCTGCTCAGCTGGATTAGGGGAATGTGGAGGCTTGTAAGGTGGAAAGACCTTATCCGCGAAGAGGGCAAGCCTCAGCCTCTCTATCCAGCAAGGATTCGGCAGAGGAGAAGGTGTGGATGTTTCTATTTCAGGAAGAGAAGCAAGGGCAGAAGGAACAAAGGCATTAATATAATCAAGCCAGTCATAAGAACAAATCTTTGCCTTCTGAGCTAAGAATGATGGGTTGTACCCTTGTGCTTCTTCTAGGCGTCGGGCGGCGTGCACTCTCTTTGTAGGCATGGAGGATGTATACCATGCCACAAGCAGATTCTCCTCTAAACTGCGTCGATGGTCAATGGGCACGTAGGGATAGACCACTGAGCTTCGAGCATAAGAAGGGAACTCTAAGGGTCAGTAAACTCAACGAAGTGATGGTTGATTCGTTCCCTCAAGTCACAGGCATTAGGTTTTGACCAGCTTGTCCAGCCAGAAGCCCCAGAAGAGGAAGAAGTTTCAGCCTTATCCTATGTAGAGGATTGTGAAGAAGAACTTCCCATGTCCATATTTGCTACTTTCTGAATCAAAGGATTGAGAGCAGTTTGTTCGTAGTCCAACGGTGAGTCAGAAGAAGAACTTCCCATGTCCATACTTGTAAGTTTCTGAATCGAAGGATTAAGGGCAATATGTTCGAAGTCCAAGGATTGATAATTTGCAAAGGCATCCATGACTTGAATATAGAAGGTGGGTAAAGGTGGCTAATTAATACATGGAGGTTCTTTCGAGAGAGAACAGCACCATCATATGACTCTTCGCGTGCTCGATCAATAGAAGGGAAAATTGATTCGGCCATAAAAAATGCATCAGTCTGTTCGAATACTAAGGTGGTGGGGGTATTCAAAAGATTGAAGGAGAGTTTAATACAAATGATGAATGACAGTTGCATTTTTGGGAGAATGCGAAACCTATGCACGTTCTAAGACGTGGGAAAAAGACCTTGATCCACTAATATCACCAAGTACTGGATATATTAGTGCGGGGGGTAATGTTGGCTACATATTTTGTGCAAGCCAATTACAATTCGACGCGTGGCAAAATAAGGATAATATAGGAAGATTATTCAAGTCTTCGATCCTGATCGTACACGTGGCAGTTAGTATTGGTTATTATGAGATCTGAGTAGCAGTGGATCAACAAAGAGATATAACATGATGTGGCATCAACGGTTACTTACATTTAAATTCAAATTTAGGGGGGAAGCCTAACTGCAAGTAATGGCGTGATGGAGCTAATCTTAAGGCAACATGATCAGCAATCATGGAGGAGCAGTTCGACGGTTGGAAGTGCAGTTCGATGGTCATCCTCGAGCAGTATAAATAGCAGGGAAGGCCCTAGAAAATGCCCCCAGACTCAGATCCAAAAAATCAGTCTTTTATACTTATTTTCCTTTCCAGTTTTACATTTTAGTCTTACATTTTCTGTACTTTAAATTTCTGCACTGTACTTCGTTCATAGGAGTAGTTTCAAGTAGATTGTTGCTGTAAACCTCTACGAGACTGAGTTTGGATTATTGTAAGTTTTTCATTTTTTATGAGATATTTCAACTGTTCTTCATTTAATTGTTATATTGCTTAAATTCTCCTAAATCAAGCCACCAGTAAAAGTCCTCTTCATTGAGGCTGAAAGAACTAAAACACAATCGTCTGATAATTGGTTGGCAATTAATTCTCTGTAAGGACTGATTGATCCTTGCTGGCACGCTCGCAATTACAATAATAACCTTCGAAAGCCAAAAATGCCAACAATATTCTCACTTCATGTTTGGATATGGCTTTCAAAATGTATTTTCAAAACTCTGTAGAAAACTCTGTCTCAGGCGCGATTTTCATTTTTTTTTTTTTTCAAATTTGGCCTAACCGGTCGTTCCACCGGTCGTCCGGCTGGTTGACCGGAACAGTGCAAATTTATTTTTTTTATTTTTTTATTTTTTGCAATTGACATATGTTAATTTTTATATATTTGAAAAAATATTTTGGGGTACTTACCAATTAGTCCTATTAACTAGACTTATTTACCTATAGGTCCTAACTAATAAATTTAACACTATAAAAATAAGAGAGTGATAAATTTATCACTAAAAATTTATTCATAAAAACAAAGAGACTGATAAATTTATCACTATAAATTTATTCATAAAAATAAAAGACTGATAAATTTATCTTTATCACTTAATAAATTTATCAATAGGACTTAATGGGTAATAAGTCTCCAAAGTAGGACCTATTGGGTAATAAGTCTCCAAAGTAGGACATATTGGTATTTTACCCAAATATTTTCCGAATTAAAAATTTTTTTTATGTGTTTTAATAGAATTTTGAGTTGTATGTTTCGTTATGAATTATAAGTTTTTGTATCAAATATCATATGTCACATCAAAAATTTCCCACTCAATTCAAAACTCTTTCACCAAACAAATTTTTCACACTTAAATCATAATTCCAAAACTCACAAACTCAAAATATAACTCATACTCTCAAATCATATTTACAAAACTCTACCAAACGCAACCATTATTTTTTAGTTGATGGTAAATTAATTTAATAATTTTTAAATTTTTTTAATTAAAAGCCAACTTTTTTTTTTTCTTCTTCTTTCTTAAATATGTCAAATAACCTCTAAATTTGATTGTTTTGTACCGACATGTTTTAGGTGTACAAGCACAACTGCAAAAAGTCAGAACGAACTCATAACCTAGGAGAAATTATGAGGGACCCACATCTCAAAAATTGTGGGAAAACGTGACTCTCTGGCCACATTTAGGTCCAAAGTTATTCCCTCTCGCTTTAAACTATTAATTCTTTATTTTATTTTTTATTATCTTAAAATATTAATTTTTTTTAAAAAATTAAAAATTAAAATAATATAAATTTTTTATTTTATCTTTATTTTAAATTCATTAACAACACACAAAAATATAATTATGATAATTAATATTTCCAAAAATTGTATTATTAAAAGATAATTTTAAAAAATTAATATTGTTAAAATACAATAATTATATTGCTAAAAAAAATTAAATTCTCCAAAAGAGACTAATATTTTAAAATAAAAAGAATATATTATATAGAAAAATTATTTGATAACCTTGAATAAATTCACACGATAATTTAATTTGACATTTAATAGTTAAAAGAGTGGTATTTAATATTTTGTATAGGTATTTTGAAAGATAACTTGATAAATATTAAATAATAAATAATATAAAATAATTGTAAAATACAAAAATAATTACTCATATTATATGACAAGCAAGATGTGATAACACATAGGCTAGATCGTAGGAATGCTTTATTTAAATTTCTCCTATTTCAAATTTCATCTTCACCATCATGTAAAAAAGTGGCTTCGGACAAAGCCTTGTTTGGTAAGGATTATTTTCAGTTTATTTTAATTTTTAGTTTAATTTAAGTTATTTTGATGTATTTAGTTCAATTTAATAATACAGTTTATAACTTTTTGTAAGTTAAAAATTAACTTATTCTTTGAGTGGGAGAGAAGAAACTTAATTTATAAGTAAAAAATCAACTTATGTTCACAGTTATAAATTATAAACTGTTAAATTATAAGTTATAATTACTTTTTCATAGTTCTACTAAACGGGGTCAAAGAGATGGAGACAAAATATTGGATGAGGTGTGCGAAATAATCATAATGTACATGTGCAAAGTCAGGTAAAATTAGGTGGGTTAAATTAGGTGCGTTTTTTTTTTAGATATTGAATACAGGCTAAATCTCATGAATCGCGCCAGCAAAATTGAAAGAAAAAGTTGACTCTTAAAAGTTTTCCTTAATTTTATTCATAATAATATCATTACAAATTATGAATTAGTTTTTAGTTTTTTTTGAACTGTGTGAAAAAAAAAATTATAATTTAAATTTGACATTTTATTTTATTTGATTAAAATAATTAATTTTGTTATATATGACTAAATTAACCCAAACAAGACATGCCAAACGAAACCTATGCAAAATCACCTATTTTATTTTGTCATGGCGATTAGTGGTTCGTTTTTCAAACAGTAAACTGACTATGGGTTGGTTTGGGATGTTCTAAAAAAATACATTTTTGACTTATTGGCTTATATGGACTGGGTTTGGGTTGGGTTTGATGTGATGTGTTAGAGAGGTGATGTGATTTAAATAAGATGATGTGACTTAAATAGGATAGTGATTTTTTGTATTATTTAGTAGATATCAAACTTGGGCTATGTTACACTTCAATCATGACTTTGTCACCTATACTAGTGGCTGATATATTCCTCTCTTGCCCCGGTGATAGGTTCAATCCTTTAGATTGGATTAAATACAACTAGCAATCAATTATCCTGAGACTAGGGCCTACAGATATTATCAGTGTGTTTTGTTTCAGTTTTTTGAATTTATTTTTTTGTTTTTCGTATTTTTTTTTTAGTGAATATTTTTAAAACTTTAAGCAATTTTTTAATTTTTTAAATACACCTTACTTAGATGTATCTAAATAATAAAATATTTGTGAAAAAATATTTTAAAAAATTAATAAATACTAAAAATACTAAAAATGTATTAAATTTTCGTATTTTTTATATTTAGTGATTTTTTTTAAAGATTTTTTTTATAAATATTATACTTTTTAAGTGTGTTTATGTTAAGTAGGTCTAAAAATTAAAAAAAAAAATTACTTAAAATATTTAAAAAATTCAGTGAAAATAAAAAAATACGAAAAACGAAAAAGTAATATTTTTTAAAAAGTGAATTTTTAAAGCTGAAACCAAACAGTGTATGATACTCTCATGAAGCGTCATTTTTTTCATTAAAAAAAATTTATTTGCACTCAGAATAAAGATTAAGAGCTCTAATAGGTGTGGGGCCCATATGTGATGTGATGTGTGTAAGTATTTTTTTTTTAACTTTTGCCACATTACTAGAACTCTCTTTAAAATTTAAAATTTAGAACTCTCTATCATTGTTGTTACATTTATTCTCTCTTCTTTCTGTAAATTTGCTTTTTACTAATATTGATTACATGCATAGACATAATGTAATATTATACTGCTCACATCTATACATAATTTTTTGTTTATCATTTTATATATTTTTATACATTATTTTATTGAGTCCTACCACTCATTTTTATTATTTTTTTATTTTTTAGGTTAATTATTAAAAAATCCACTCTAATAATGGTCTAAGGCATTAAGTTTAATAAATATTTTTTTGTTGATAAGAGATCCATCATTTGTAAAATAATTTAATAAGAAGTCATTTTCTTGATTTTAGAGAACATTGTATTTTCAATTTTATCCCTTAAGTTATTTGTTTACTTTTTTATTTCTTGACTTTTCGTTGAGTATCTGTTAAAAAATTTTCTCATTTTATTAAACTTTTTTGTCTATCTATTGAAATTCTTGTCTTGTTTGTCCCTATCTTTTGAAATTTCCATCGGTGTAAAATTCTATCTGTTGAAATACTTGTCCAATCTTTTCTTATCTGTTAAAATATTCTAATATGTTTTATTTGTTGAAATTCAAACTTAAAATTTTTGTTCAAATCTTTTTTTATCTGTTGCCATGCTTACAGACTATCTCCAACATTTTTTTGTCCCAAACTTTTTTTTTTATTTGTTGAAATTTACATAGTTTATTTTCATGATCTGTTGAAATTATTTGTTCAAAAAAATTATTTATTAAAATTCACCGAACTTATTTTTTTATTTTATTTGTTGAAATTTACAGATCTGTTTCATCATTAACAACAACATTCATCATCAACATGGCATCATCAATAGATCAATAACTCTGAAAATAAATAAATAAATAACAGATAAACAACTCGGAGATGATTTGATGTAGGTTGTCTGACTTCGGAGCTTCATCCTTCGACTCTTGTTCTGCCTATTGAAAGAAGACGATGAAGATGCTGAATTATAGAGAGAGAAATAAGGGTTTAATGAACATAAATCTCAGATCAAAGTAATTTGCTATCACTTTCACCATTAACATATCTAAAAACTCTAAATCTCAGATCTGAAACTATATAAACAAAAAATGAAAATCCTAACTAAGAGATTTATTATTGATTTGGAAATAAGAAAAATTAGTTATATATATATATATAGAAAGAGAGAGAGGTATTTACCAAGTTACACCCCGACGAAGCCAGAGCTGCAGGACTACCATATCGACCTCAAGGATTATGGGGGCTCCATCGGTAGACTTGGAAGATCTTAAGAGAGATCGTTTAGGATGAGGGAGATCAAACAATTCAGAGATCACCATGGATCGCTGCTTCCTCGTGGATCTAGATTTGGAGGTCGACGATTAAACTAGACACGCCGACGACAAAGATCTAGAGAGGAAGTGAGAAGGCGATGGCGAGGAGCGACGACAATGAGGCGAAGAAGAAGAGAGAGAGAGAGAGGCAAAGGAGCCAATACGGCAGTGGCGGAGCCATAGGGAGCCCGACGGCAGCGAAGCCTACCTCAACAACTAAACCGGCAGCGAAGACACCACCGCATCGCCGCAGTCTCTAACAATTAGAGTCAGGACAAAGTGTAAGGGAGAGAGTGAGGGAAGAGAGAGAGTCAAGATCGTTTACACTATGTTTGGATTGAGTAATTTGGAGAGAAAAGAAAAGAAATGGAGAGATATGTATTTCTATTACTTGTTTAGATAACTTAAGTGGGGTGAAATGATGAGAAATTGAGAGAAACGAAGAGAAACTCGTTTTTTTTATAACTCACATTTTTAGTCTTCCCAAGAGTGAAGAGACTGGGAGAGAAAAGAAACCAATAGATTCTTATATTTTCATAATACTAATTTTGTCCCTATAAAAATAAAAGAAATCTAACCAAACAAGAATGAGAGAAATCACAATCATTTCTTTGCTTTTGTTTCTTACTTATCCAAACAAGAAAGAGAGAAATCAAAATCATTTCTTTTCTTTTCTTTTCTTTTCTCTTATAATTTAAGTAATCATTTATTTTCTTTTCTTTCCTAGGTTCCCAAACATAGTATGTGTTTATCTGTAATAGTCCTAGTGGTTCCAAAACGACATCGTTTTGAATTTTTATTTATTTTTTCTTTCCTTATACGTCTTGCAAAGTTCAAAGCACAACCCAGCCAAAAACAAAAGGTTTAATATAGCGAGCGGCGAATGATCGGCAAAAATCTATGTTAGATACAGTGGGTATCATTCCTGAGTCCAATCATAATTCATCGAAATCCTCTCAGTCCTGAGTTCTTCCCACAAGAAGTTCATGTTCAAATCAAGAAAAGAAAGATGTTTTTTTTTTTTGTTTTTTAATTTTAAAATCTCATAGATACCCAGAATGAAATACGTAAATCACCAAGGAGTGGTCAACAATGAATTTAAAAATAAGAAACATAAGAGGGGTCTATGATTTTCATATGGAAATGACTTTTCTATTTCTTCAAAATTAACCAAAATCTACCGATCCTGTTAAGAAAAACAAAAGGTTTATATATGAAGAAACATAGTTTTATGTATCTCTCCCACTTGAGTTCATATTAAAGGTCCATCTAAGAGTTGAATGTATAATCAGAGACTCATATGCGAAACAAAGAAAAAATAGAGGAAAAAATGAAATAGAGCCCGTTGCCACGTTGTCGTCCCATCCGATCATCTATGTCCTCTTCGTTTCTCTGTTCGTAAGGTGCTTAGGGTTGGGTTCTGGTTTCTCAAACATATTAGAGTTGAGAGAGAAAACAAAAGAAGAGGAAATGAAAAAACCAAAATAAATAAATAAATAAATGTCAAAACAACGTCGTTTTGCAAGGCACCACAGGAAACACCGTAGATAAACACGGCAGGAGATCCGGACTCGCTATAATTAAGGTTTGGAAATGGGAGTTTTACAGTAGCTATATTATATATATATGGGGTAGTTTGGTCATTTTGTCTAGGCATGTCTTTATAGACATACTATTTTTTGCACTTGGATTGTTAGGCAAAAAGAATTTAAATTTGAATTTGAATTTGAATTTTTGGCCTGAGCATCCTATTTTTTTTATTTTTTATTTTTTTGTATTAAGATTATAGGATATTAATTGGTTAGTAAAGTTATATTATAACTAAAAATGTTGCCGCCACTCTATTAACTTGAATTTCTGACATTCTCATCACCACATCTAAAGGTGTAACCATAAGAGTACTGGACCAAACCAAAATTCTCAATCTACCACTCCTTTTTATTACTAATATAATAATGGTATATCAAACAAAATGTAATTTACAAGGGAAAAAAATCAATTCGGTTAATCGTAAAATCAAGGTTCAAGGGAATCCATTTACCGTTTGACACATCATATGTAGTAGTCCAAAACAAATAAATTTTTAGGTAAATTATAGTTTGTCCAATTTATGTTTGATCATTTTCTCACTTTAGTCCTTTATATTTCAAATTTTTCTCAATTTACTCTAAAAAGCTAATTTTATATCTAAAATTAAATAGAAAATGACACATTGACAAGCACATTGCATAAAAAATATTTTATTATATATAACTCATGCCTCTGAAACAAACTCAAACCCAAATATAATAATATATTTTTATGTCATGTGGCAACTAACGTAATATTTTTTTGTCTAATTTTGAACAAAAGTTAACTTTTAGAATAAATTGAAAAAAATTTAAAATATGAAGAACCAAAAAAAAAAAAAAAAAGAGTCAAATATAAATAGGGCAAAATGTAATTTACCCTAAATTTTCAACAATGGTACCATGAAATGTTTTTTGATTAGACTATATTTGAGAAGGTCGCTAAAAACTAGTTTTTAGCTTTTGACTCATTTTAGGAGTGTTTTGGGAAGTTTTGTAAAAAATTAACTTTTGGGCTTTTTTGATGATTTTTTTGGACAAAAAGTGCTAAAAAACCAAAAAACTGACTTTTTTTATTTATTTATCATTTCTCACCTTTTTTATACATAAAAAGATAAGAAAATAAAAAAATAAAAAAATTAACTTTTAACCAACTTCCTAAATCATCCCTTAATCATCTTACCACCTTTGGTTTGGTGGTCAACCAGTTGGTCAATTTTAAACTTTTCCGGAGGTTAGACCATAATTTTGAGATGCTTTTTGTGAAATAATTTCCGTTATTTGTAACATTTTTGATAAATTTTCTTTATCTCCTAATCTCTTAGTTTGGTTAAGATAAAAATGGTAGAAAGTGAAAAAAAAAAAAAAAAAAAATTTCATGTTTGTTTAGCGTAAAAGTGATAAAAGTTATAAGAAAATTAATTTTTTTATACAACTTATGATAGCATAGTAACTAAGCTTCTAATTTCTTGTAAAAAAAAGAAAAGAAAAAAATTACAAGAAATTTAAATTTATTATAAAAGTAATTACTTATAATTAGAATTCTTATTTTCTTGTAAAATTTTTATTCTAATTAGATTCAGATATAATATATAGATATATCTATTTGTTTATTTTATTTTTTTATTATTTTTACTTTTTATTATTTATTTATTTCAAATCAAACTAAACGTGAATTTAGGGTTTATCTTTCACACATACCCACCCCACCCCACCCTACTAACATCCCACATTGAATCACCAAACCCACCAAGGCCGGTGTCAGCCTAATGCCCCACACCACACGACACCCTACCTCAGACCCAATTTTACCATCAGACCTAATTTTACAGTCGCAATCGTTCACATGCTCAATTACACTTCAAAAATTGACTCACAATATCAGTCTTTATATATACCTTACCTATTCTATTATACAAAATATAAAATTATAAGAAAATATTAAATTAGTGTATATTTGAGAGAAAAAAAATATAGATTACTGATAAATTTTAATAATTAAGGTTATAAATTTTTTCATAAATATGTAATTATTTTAAAAAAGTACAACAAATTTATAATTTCTCCTAAAATTGTATCACACGTTTCCCATGTCCAAACTATAACGACTGCTACAATCATTTTTCATTTTTGTATGCGCATTGCTTGTGTGTGTGCGCGGGCGCATGTGTGTTGGCGTTAACTAGTAAAGGAAGGACATGTAGCATCCCACTTCTTTGCAACATGAGCAAATATCAAGGCACAAGTGGAGAATAGTTTTTTTTTTTTTTGGATCGGAAACACTCCAATTACACATAATTGAAAGAAAGACAACTAACAAGAGGCAAAGGAGGATGGGATACCCAATCTAAAGGTGAGGACTTATCTAAACAAGCTCGAGTAGTCCAATAGACTGCCCCATTAACCACTCTAGAATATCGATTAAAGGACATATAATCTCGACTTGCCATCTCAACAGTTATGAAGACAAGTGGAAAAGCGTAGAGAAGAGTTGAGAAGACGTTCCAACACCTAAATCTACTAATGAGGAAGAATTGATATTAGCAATTAAACATCTCAGCGGTTACCAAATTGATTCAAATTCAAATTTTCAGAGTACATACTACTATAGCGTGGTTGTACAATATATAAGAAATTTAGGAGTTTACAAATTTTTATATATTTACTTATGAATCTTGCTAGAGACTCCCAAATATCACTAATAAATTCACTCACAATGACATGGTAAGGGTTGTATCATATGTATTTGATTTCTACACAAATCAACAACCAGCATGTAACAATTCACATCATTTGAGGTAAATTTAGAATGAGATTTTAGGAATCCCAAACTTTTTTCTTTAGTCACATGCTATGTTTAAATACACGCAGTCTCTTCAAAGTTTATTTATTTATTTATTTACAATAATTACTTATTTCTCTTTCCCATCGTTATTATGTTATGAACATTAAACTATTACAAATTATTGTGTTGACAGAAGTTATGAACTATTATGATTTTATTATGAATCATTGTAATGTAGTTTCAACAGAGCATATGGTATCATCTTTTACACTGTGTGATAGATAATTCATTATCATTAATGTATTATGTGATATTATTTATGATTTGCATTTTTCTAGTGGTGCATCAGTGAAGTTAAAGTTTCTCTAATAATACATCTAGAGTGTTCATTGTTGATTAGTTTATCTTTAGTAGTAATTTATTAATTTTAATAATCATTTAAGTCGTTTAAACATATCCTCACGTGGCCTCTTGGATTTATCTAATGCCTTATTTTTAACCCCAGTAGAACAAGTATCTAAATAATTCTTGAAACAATTGGACCGACAATACACAAAGAAGTCAAATTGAGTGTAAAAATAATTTTTTTCGTGACGAATTCAGATCCTTCCAAATGTGTTAGTCTGATCGGAAATAACGTTTAAAATCAAAGTCATTTTCATTATTAGCAATGATGCACTGTGGAGTTTTTAACCAAATTCTTTTATTTAAATCCTAAAATCAATGATTTTGCCATTTTAAGAAAATTTTGTTTTAGCAATAACTTTGTTTTGGGGAAGTTAGTTTTTAGTGCCGTCTATTTGGGCATATTTTCAATATTTTCTAAGATTCAGATTTGAGTTTAACTCAAATTTGTCATTTTTGATAATTTTTTGTTTTTGTTTTGTTTGTTTGTTTGTTTGTTTGTTTTTTTTTTTTTTTTGTGTCTACCAAGAAATTAACCTAATTAGGCATCTACATCAGGATAAGCAAAATAACAAAAAGCTAAAATATAGCTAATAAATCATCAAATTCTCCCTCCATCAGTCTCAACAAATTTTTTCTGGATTAACTTTTTGTTAAATTTGCTATAGTACCTCAACAACTTTGTTAAGGCATTGTTCATTCGCTACATGTTTTTCTATTATATTTTCTAGAGCAAAACTGGGCCAAAACCCTTTAAATCGGTCGTCCACCCGAATGTCTTCCTGGATTTTCCACCGGATGTCCTCTGAGTGCCTGTAGCAGAAGAAGAAAAAATACCGAAAATTAGTCTAACCGGTCAACCGGTCAACGGCAAATTTTTTTTTTGGTTGTATTTTTTTGTATTTTTTAAGAATTGTTTGGATGACACCTCATCAATTTAATAAAAAAAAAAAAAAAGAATAACAAATACAATAAGAAATTAATATTTTAATAAAATTGAGTTAGAGTAGAGAGTTTGATGCAGTGAGTATTAAAAAGGTGACTAGCTAAAATAGTAAAAGTGAATTTTAAATTATAATTTGACTCAAAATTTGTTGAGGCTGATGCAGATGCTCTTAATTGTTCTCCTTATTTCTTTAGGTTCATAATAAACAATGATGCATGCCCTAGGGCAAGAGAGCTTTCAATGTTCAATTTCTCATTGAGAATTCGTTTCTTCATTATGAAGTTAAGGTGTTCTTCATCTGCTAGAATAATATTTAGCTCTGTGTGATATTTCCGCTATGCCAGGAACCTGTGGTGTATATGTAGTGTGGGTGTCTATGTGCAAATAATGTGTACATGTTTGTGTGATGGAGAGAAAAAAGGAAAGTGATATCTACAATGAATTTTGGTCCCAAAAGTGAAGTATTTTAGTCTAAATTTGAAATTGATGGATGTGAACTACACCTAGAATAATTGTGATCCATAGATATACTTTTAAATGATTTTTTTATTTATTTTTTGATACACAATTGTTAGAGAGATAATAACAAGAAATTGACCCATTAAAACTGATGTGTCAACTGTTAATTGAGTGTCTATATGGATCAATCGAATTGCATTTAATCTCAGTTCACAAATTTCCTCATCATATTGCAACTTTTTTTTTTTTTTTTTTTCCTTCCCCCTTTTAAAAAAAAAAAAAACAAACTCAGGACACGACCCATTTCAAATTAGATTAGACACCTAAGAGCATCTCCAGCAGCCAAGGCATTTTACCAAAAATGATACAATAGCTAGTCAATAAGCATAAATCCCTTTTCCAGCAGCCTAGCCACTATGACGCCAAGCCAACATTTTGCTACAGTACCTCGCTAGGGAAGGCGAGGTACTGTACACTAGCTCTCAATTTTTTTTATCATTTTTCAATTCAAATTTTTGTTTTTAATAATATTTTAATAAAAGATATCTAAAGTATAATAATATTTTAATAAAAGATAGTTAAAGTAGATAGCCTTGTTGGAGTGTATATTAAAAAAATGACTAGCTAAAATAGTAAAGTGAAATTTTGAATAGCTATTTTGTCTATTATTGCTGGAGATGCTCTAATAGCAGCCAAGAGATAACAAGAAGAAGCTGCAGTTTTGAAGTTATTTAATCATCTTAGGGCTAAATCTCTTGATTGGATGTGTAAGAATTTTCCCCTCAGGTAGACTAGCAAAGCCCATTCATTCGAAACATTAATCAGTATTTTTGGAGCATTGTCAAGCCAACTTGATTGTTGTATATTAGTGAGAGAAATTATTTAGTCTTTTCAAAACATCATGATGTTGTGATTGTATATTCGATCAATGATGTTTTATAATTTTTTCAAATTATTTTTATCCTTTTCAACTTAGGTCTCGTTTAGAAATATGTTATTTTAGTAATTTTTTATTTTTTTTTATGAAAAAGATGTACAAAATAATAAAAAGAATAATGTGATAAGTTATAGTAACTTTTTAACTTTTTAACTAAAATATATAATTGACAAACGACTCGTTTGGCAAGCGGTGATTCTAGTAAAAAAATCAAAAAGTCACTAAAAAATCAAAAAGCCAACAACCTATACCAAAAAGTCAAATATTCTATTTTCTCTCTATTTTTTACACATCTTTTTGTAAAAAATTAAAAAGTCATTCCAAATATATTAATTTTTTTACATCATATTTTAATCACAAAATAAAAAAATTACTAAAAAAACATATTTCCGAATGAGGCCTTAGTAAATACATAATCGTTTATCATCAAGGGGGCACGCAACCAATTTATATCCCAATGCATTGGTATGGTGAAATGTTTTAAAAGTATTCAATAATTTTCTTTTTCTTTTTTTTCATCTTCTAATTATTAAAACAATCAATTATAGGTGAATATTTAATGGCCCTATTTGCTGCAATTTAAAAGAGTTGATTATACTTTATTTTAATTTAAAAGTTTGTATTAAACTGTTTGATGTAATTTCTGCATATATTAGATAAAAATAATTTAAATAAACTAAAAAATTTTGATCATTTAAAAGCGGAGAAATAAGTGTTTATAACTTTTATTTTTTTATTGTCAATTTTTAACTTACAATAAATTATACCAAGGGCCAATATTTAGTTCGTTTGTAAAAGATTAGTCTCGACTCTCAATCATTTACTATTCGTTGTTTGGGTAGAATGGTTTCCAACAACTACACAATCAAGATTATTCTATTCAAGTTAGAAATAAATATTATTGTGATTGAAGTTGTTAGAGACTAGTTTTACAGGATATAAACCTAGAAAGTATGTCATGTGATTGTTTACATAATTGTAAATAGGATTTAACTTCTTTTAAGTTGTCATGTTAATTTGAGAAAACTTTTAGATTTAATAGACCTAGACCTATTTTAGAACCGATTGCAGTGATCCAAACCGTTTACTTTTTTAGACTCGTTAAGTAAAATATTCATATAAAAAATGAAGATGATTGGGTATCCGTAGCTATATGTTTGAATCATATTAGTTTTTTAAAAAATGGATGAAAAATACAATTTTAAGAATAATCGTCCATTTTTTGTAGGGTTAGTTACACTAATAGTCCCTATAGTTTGGGACTTGTGTCACTTTGGTCCCTGACTTTTCAATTGTGACACATTTGACCTTGAATTTTGAATCTTGTTTCAAATAAGGACAATTGAAAATATCATTAGATTTTTCAAGGGTAAAATCGTCAATTTGATAAAATATAAACTAATTTGACAAAAATAAATGTTAAAAAAATATTTTTAATTTTTTAAAAATTATTTTTATCCACCAATGATAAAATTATGTAAAATTAATAAAAATTACATGATTAATTTTTTAAAATTAATTTTACATGATCATCATCCAAACACATAATAAAAATTAATTTGGTAAAAAAAATAAATACATTTCTAAAAGATTTATCAATTTTACATAATTTTATTTTTAGTAGGTAGAAATAATTTTTAAAAATTCAAATATATTTGTTTGACATTTATTTTTGTTAAATTAGTTTATATTTTATCAAATTGACAATTTTACCCTTGAAAAATCTAATGATATCTTCAATTGTCCTTATTTGGAACAAGATTCAAAATTTAGGGTCAAATGTGTCATAATTGAAAAGTCAGGGACCAAAGTGATACAAGCCCCAAACTAGAGGGACTATTTGTGTAATTTGCCCTTTTTTGTAATACAAATTGAATTTAAACATATAACTACCAATATTCGATTATCTTGATTTTTTTATGAATATTCTACCCAACGAGTTCTAAAATGAATTATCGAAATAAAACTTGTAATAAATTTCACGGATTCCTCAAGTTCATTCACACTGAGATATAAATATGAAAGAAGTGTAACCTCTATTATATGGTTTTTTCCAAATTTGTCAAATGCCATGTTGATCTCTTGGTACATTACATACCATAGAAAATAAGCCAGAAATTTTCAGTAGCATGAACATTGATTCTTGCTATCGAGTTCAGAGATTAGATAAACTCACACCCAATACTTATACAAGTGTGATTATTTGTCCATGAAATATATAACAACAATGCAATGTTTGATTCACTAGAAAGAAAGCTAAAATAGAATGATTATTTGTCATAGAATACTCATTCCCTTGTTTTGGTGTAGTAAACCAAAAATGGACATACATTTCAAATGAAATTACCATCCACTTATGCAGTGTTTGATTTATTGGAACAAAGACTGAAATAAAACAAATGTTTCTTTGAAATACTCATTCCCTAGTTTTGTTACAACTGGAATCACCCATTTACCAATTTGGGAAAATGACAATTCTACTAGGATATCAAAGAATAATT
Organism: Camellia japonica; assembly: GCA_030407325.1. Taxonomy (NCBI): domain Eukaryota; kingdom Viridiplantae; phylum Streptophyta; class Magnoliopsida; order Ericales; family Theaceae; genus Camellia; species Camellia japonica. Next base: position 46,408,282 of record JAPPVO010000014.1, read on the forward strand.
ACTCTATTCACATTTCAGCGAATCAAACACTACCTGCCATTATGTCAAAAAATTATTCAGCTTCCATTTCATAGGTAGTTTTCAGGTTTATAAGATTCATAACAAGACAGCCCATGTCCCAAATCAAGAAAAGGAAACATATACATATATACATTTGAACCAAGTGAAGAATTTAGTGGCTAATAGATCTTTGGGTCTAAGATGTACATGAATAGGGTAATCCAAAACATTAAAGAACAAACAAGTGTGATTCAGTTTTTACCAACAAATCATTGCTCACACACAGGCTTAGCCCAAAGAGACAAACAACATTGTGCAAAACAAAAAAAAAAAATGAAGGCAAACTAAATATCTACAGGGCAAGCATAGGAGAAACAATTTTATGCAGAGAGAATAAACAAAACAAATTTCAGCTCACAATAACATTTCCAAAGTGGATAGAATATATTTCAGAGTTTAAGAAGTCCTTTCATGAGTAAAGACTCCTATGTGAAAAATACATGAAATTAGTTAGGATTGTTTTTCCCATAGCAAAAAACTTATAAGTCACCAATTCACAACAATTTCTTGTAATGAAAATAGTTACCATCACATTCAAAGCCACTGCTGTGACACTTCAAAACCTCAACACGTCACCATCACATTCATTCATTAAAGAGTGTCACAATGTTTTAACATTGCAGAATTTCCTGCAAAACATAGCTCAAATAACTTGAAGAGCATTAGAATCCAACGAACCAAACGTGTCTAAAACTGAAGACTAAATAGATTCCTAATGAAGCTCGAATCATCCAGGAAACAAGCTGTTCAGATAACCAACTAATCCACCACCTAACAAGGCTAACTAGAATTTTCATATTAATTTGGATCTTCTCCTTGTACTGTGACTTTGGACTCTGGACTTTTCATAGAAATACACAAGATCTTCAAATCAGAAGTTCCATGGAAATCCCACCATGGCACTTCCATGAGGGCCTTAGGGAATCTACCGCATTAGGCATCACCCTTAGTACCCAACTTCATGTTCAAAGCTCAAATGCATGAAAATCCAAATACATTACAATACATATAATGATTATTAAAAGGTTACTTACTGCTACGTAAAATCTTCAACATGCATCAAATCATCCTCACGATCCTAGTAAACAAGTTCCATCCCTTCTCTACACCATCCAAATGCCTTTCCAATATCGAACCATCAGTGAGCTCAATTACCCTTAATTTCAACAACACTCCTTCGCAAACTAAACATTTCTTATCTTACAACAGAAGTATACTACAATGCAACATCAAGAAGCATATCTCTAACAGCATAGAGGTCGCTTACTTTGGTACAACTGCTTCCAATTAACTTGGTCACCAGAGGAGGCTTAGGATGCAAATGCTGATCACCATGGAGTAGAAAAGAGGTGTCGGGATTATATGCAGATGAAACTTGAGTGGGATTGCAATCTTTATTTGTGGTATTTCTTCCCTCGGTCAAGGGAAAACCAAAGAGCCTGCAACTACTCTTGCACATGGTACCTAAATCTTGAGTGCCCCCATATGATGAATGAGTTGCAAGAGTAGAATGTGAAATACCCTGTTGGTTTTGCCCTTTTGAAATAGCAAAAGAATTAGCAAAAGAATTGACACCTTGTATAACTTCCTTACCACAATATGTATCAGAAATATCAAATGCTTTCTGCTTGTTAATCTCATGCTCCTGATTAACTCTGCATGTTGAATGGAAGTTCAAAGCAGGAGTGCATGTTTGCTGGAACATTAACACCGAAGAAGGCGATGATGATTGTAATGATGGTGTGGACGAGCGCCGACAAGCATTATGCCCCTGCATCAGGACAGACCATCCACTCCCAGAGCTTGAAGATGGAACACCGTCAGTGATTCCTTGGCCCTGGTTTTCCTGCACTTTGTTAGCAGCCGGGCCTCTTCTATAACCTGAGTTTAAATATGTTTCTTGACCTTGCAAGACCTTATCAAATTGAAATGATTCACCAAAGCCTATGTTATCATAGGAAACAGAAGAATCTCCAAACGGGTTTCTGACACCATTTCCAATTGCAGAAATTGTGGAACAAACAGAACCAGGATTGCACCTCCTCATCTCTGATGAACAATAATTATGAACATCACAAGGAGAATTAAAACCTAAAATTTCTTGACCTTGCAAGACCTTCTGGAACCTAAAAGATTCCCCAAAGTCTGACATTCCTGTCCCATCTGTACAAGGCAATTATATAAAAAAGTTAAAATTATTGAAATGAAGGAATAGACAATTTATCATAGGAAAACATATATCCTAGTATGCACAACCTCTGGGAACTGGAAAATCTGGTTTTGTCGAAGACAAACCAACCCTATTCCTCTTCATACCAGGTGCCACCAAGCTGCTGGATGCAGAAACTGAACCAGTTGGCTCAATCTCCCAAGGAGAAACCCTGTTATGTCGGGGACTTTCTAGATCATCCCACCTTACCTGCAGAGGTGGATCAATAAGTCACTTGATGCTTGATGCCATCAAAATTACAAAAACAATCATGGGAATATTTCATATTCATAGATGGCATGTGCTGATTTAGAGAAAGAAGAGCAAACCCAGGTAGAAGACCAACAAGAAAATTTCATGTGCATGTTGATGAATGGAAATTTCTTCAATTGACAAAATTCATTAACACATGATTTATTAAAATATTAACAAAGCACTTCGGTTTCAAATCCCATCAAATCTCTCTCAAGAGAAAATAAATAATATAATTAAATTTAAAAAAAAAAAATAATAAATTACATACACAAACCACAAGGAACACTTGGATAATGTTTCATCAAATGACAACTTTATTTTGTTCAGATATAATTAAGGGGTGACAATGGTTTGCTGCAGAACTTGTAGTTGCATTTTCAGAAAGGCGGCAGAGATCAATATTTAAGATATTAAACCAATTACAATGTAGACTAGAGTTCTTGCTGCAGACAGATGAACCTATGCTCATCAGTCAAAGAATGAGAAAAGAAGGCATGCAAACTGGGTGGTAGGTAGTCCAGCCTTCAAGTGTAAGGGTGCGGCTAAGAAATACTTCACGATTCATCGTAAAATACACTAAACATACAATGCATAAGTTAATAGAAATATAAAGGAAATGCTTGTCTTTCTCATATGGCCACATTTTTCTAGGGGTGGAAGAATGTACAATGAGATTATGACCCACAAAATTGAGACTTAAGCCTCAAATGTAGAATTTTCTAATTTAAGTAACTGAAAATTTTGAAACATTTCAAATCATTGTGGAAGAATGATGTTAAGAGATAATATAGTGAACTTTTATACTACAACACTCAGAGAACTCAATATGACCTAATGCTGGTGTCACCCACTCCTCTCCTCAAAAATTGACACAAGTTTTTCAATGTGGTGCTCACCATCTAAGAAGTTTCAAAATCTCAACTTATACAATATTAAAATATATATATATATATATTATAAGAGAATCTATAAAGTCAGAGTACCATATTAACAAATTTTTGTAGTTGTTTCATAGGAATATTTCCTTTTTGGTTAAGTACAAAGTACATACCAACAAAGAAGGCCAACTTATTTTCACATCAGCATTATAGGGCATGTGTTTTATGATCCAAACTCAAGGTATGATTCTATTTTGCAATTTAGACCATAGATCCGGATGATGTGCACCCTGAGCCCCAGACCCGAAACTTTGCATGTGAATGCATAACCAAGCACTAAAACAGATACATACCAACAGGCACCTCCATTTTGAACCAGGCCATCTAACAGGATCCACATCATTAACCCCAGTAACTAGTCCCGTATACCTGGCAGCAACACTATAAATTAGATTTTGAACGCAACTTTTCGGAATGCAGCAATCAGAAAATTCCCAACCTTCTTTCAGTTGCATCTTCTGTTTCAAAACGCATTTTAAACCTCATTCCAACAGAAGAAGAATGACTAAGGCTCTTTGAGAATTTATGCAACGGTATTATGAACTCCGACAAGCTAGCCCTACAAGATGCACTTGAAGTTCAGAGACAGTAAGAATGACTGGAGAACTTGGACCAAGTGATTCTCCCATATATTTAAAATAAATACAAATTCCAAATAAACATAAAACACAATGCTTCATAGCAAGTTGAATTTAGGAGTAAAGAAAGATTAACTGAAACTTTGGAGTACAATGTAGAGGTTGATCTGTTGTATAACTGACTACACAGCTAAATGGGGACAAGACAACATTAATCTTCGTTAATTATTTAAGACATGGAATATAGAGCACTACATACAATTCAACTAAATATTAAATTTTCACTAGTTTGGCTTACTTGATGACTTTGATGATGCCACTCATCAACAAATCAATTTTTAGCGAAAGCAAGTCACTAATTGAAGCAAATTTATTTAAGTGAAGAAGTGGGAACCTCTTATAGCCCTTTTTATGATTATTAAACCCCAAGGTTGCATCACTTTTTAAGTAGTTCCAATAACTCTCAAGGAAAAATATGCACACACAAAACTTGTAAACACTGTAAATTGCACATAATACATATAGCTTTTGGTCATCAATCTAGTTGATCATGCAAGCAGGAGAATAAGAGAGGCTGGCATCAAGGCCTCCACACTATCCTGAAAAGAAAGTATAAGGAATTTGAGGTCCGCTAGAAGATTTCTTCCGAAAGTGCAGTGTACAATAAAAGTGAAAAAGGAGAGGTCCATGTTCTCAAGGGATATAAAGAGCACATATGGCATTAACTGCATGGATTTCATGCCCTGGAGCACGCAGCCAACAAAAAAATAAAATAAATAAATAAATCATTTTAAGAAATCATATGGAACTATTTATCTTCCTACAAAATATGGTTAGATAAAGCCTGCCACCATCATAAGAAGATTGTGTAAATAAATGGCAGGAAGTTGAACCTAAATGCTTGGAATTTTGGAACTAATCATTGAAAAACGGAAGATATTCATAACTAGAAGGAAATATTCAAGAACTGGTCAAAATTATTAAGAGGCGTCTATGATGAGTTGCCTCACCAATTTACAAGAGATGTACAGTAGTCTCTACTAGATTTTGGGCATTGGCTAATTCTAAGTTCAAAAGAAAATATGGATACTAGCACCAACTGAAAGAGCAATATCTGAAAATGATAATCAATAAGGTGTCAAAACAACAAAATATGATATCTTCATTGCTTGATTACTTAATTATATTATTTACATATATATATTTATCTTAATTGTTACTATTTTTGGCAGTTCTTTGGCAAGTCAATTTCTGAAAGCCATCTGACTATAGTACTTGACATAGAGCTATTTATACTAAAACCCATATGCTATGTTATTAAAGAATTCGACAATTTCCTTCAAACAGTAAGAAGTTGGAAAATCTACAAATACACTAGATTTGACTTTCATACAAACATCTAATCAGTTTAGATTTTCTAGAATGGCTGAATCACAAAAACTTGTCACACCTAGACAGCCTTCTTCCAAAGAGTACGCGCATGCTGACATATGTACTGGGTTGATATCACACAGGTCAGCTGCCTTTATAAATATTCAGTAATAACCTTTTTCATCAAAATAAGCAAATGCAAACGAAACATCAAATTGCTATGTTAAGAAGAAAGGCAGGCTAATTCTTTTTTCTCTTTATATTTTCTTTTTTGGTAAGTAGAGAGAAAGCCATTTTTACGTACCCGGACCATTTTACAAAACCAATCTAACCATACATACAATAAAATTGTCAATATGACTCTTCCTACAGAAAAATAATTGGTATGACTTCAAATACCTCGGATTGTAGCGAACATTGAACACGTTTCTCATAGATATAGCATTGACAACAGCACTGATAGTGCCAACATTCAACTTCTGGCTAGAAAGAGCTGGAAAAGTAGAATCAGTTTTGACTTGAGCTGCTCTTCGGATTCCCAATCTCAATTCTCCATCACCACCCCTGCCAAAAATTAAATATAACCACCCAAAACAGGTAGTCAACATCATTTCAAATTTAGGTTTCTTACCTCAGAAAGAGCACAGCATCTCCGGAGACAAGCTTCTTCTTGTTGATAAATGCACTCCAACCAGTAGTCAGCAGATGCCTTCGAGGCTGGCCTGCTCAAACAGAAAAGAGGAAACATAAAGTCGAAAACTTAAACTGGGAAACTCAAAGTACAAAAAATTTCCATCACAATGCCATTACTCCAGGGATTTAGATCGTCCCCATTTTAGAGATGGAATATAGATCTCCATTTCATAATGGATAACCGTGAAAGATCTTCATCAAGAATTCTGTATTTTAATTAAAAGACTATTAGGTTAATTTTTAAAACTTACAATGACATGGTAATTATAGACTATTGATTTAAATTGTGATTGTGACGATGTGTTGCAACCTTATGAAATGAAATGCAGATTTCTATTTCATAGGTAAAAGAAACAGGATAAAAATCCGCTGTGCCATACAGCTAAAATACAGGATCAACATAAACATATGAGTTTTGTCACAGACCCCTGTATATATGTCGGAACTTCCATTCAATCCCGTGTAAATCTTTTGCTACAAGCTCTTGTGAAGGCCTTTGTTGTTTATAATCCTACAGCAAAAATGTAGAAAACTGAGGATCCTGTAGTAGAGAAATAATTAAACCATGCAGATTACTTGTCTATGCACATTGACATAGTGAGCGAAAAATATTTAAACCGGGTTCAGTTGAAGTTCAAGAATATGCAAAAACAAGATTGGAATACCAAGGGAGGGAAGCAGTCCTCGGCAGCCCGGCGAGGGACAGAAAATCCTCCATGAGTGCTAGTATCAGAAGCAGTAAGGGTCTTGCAGAACATGTGCGGTGTGATCGATTTCACAGCACCTTCTATGTCCTCTTCTTCACTTTCTGCTTCAATTTTCCCTTGTCTCCATTTCTGCTCAATCTGCTGAACACGACAAACTCCTCTCCAGTTGTTAACCCCCAAAAGTTAAAAACAACCCACATCACAGAACCACAAAACAAAGTTAAAAAGCCTAAATACACTATATGCTCATCTAAATAGGCTTTTCAATGCCCTTTTCTAGAAAAAATAATGTAGTTCAGACACCATTTGTGTATGAAATCAAGGATTGCATTTTTACCCTCCGTTTGTTTGGTAGAAAATATTTTTTTGAAAAATGTTGTATGTGTTTTCTGATATTTGGTACAATAAAGAAACAAAAATCAACCGAAAACATTTTCCGCGATCAATAGAAAACAAGTCTATATGGACAAAAACATTTTCCACTTTTGAAAAACAAAAACATTTTCTGCACTAAAATATTACCAATGTCACCACACCACCACCACTCTCACCTCCACCACCACACCACCATCACCGCTGCTGTCGCCCCACCACCATACCACCACCTCCACCTTCACCTTCACCTTCACCTTCACCTTCACTCTACCACCACCACCACCAACATAGAAAAATATTTTTTCCCGAAAATATTTTGTGAAAAAAGTTCTCTTTTCCATTAGAAAATATTTTCCGCCAAAAGAAACGTAGCATAAAGTAATGAAAGTACATCTCTACACTCTAGCAAGAGAAAATTTTAAGGAGAAAGTCCCAGCTATAACCGTACATAACCTGAGCATCAGGAATTAGGGAGACTTGTGCATAAACCTCATCAGTTGCTGCCTCGGCCTACCCAGAAAAAGCACACATTTCACAACGAATTCGAAATTAGCAAAGTACCCAAAAGGGAAATCGGACTAAAATCCCAAAATTAGAAAAATAAAAAAATAAATAAAAATTTGAAACGAGTTACATGAAGATTGACACGGAGAACTCGACAGAAGACATGAGGAGGAAGATGGTAGATTGTGGCGGGAAAATCAGAGGCGTGTTCTAAGTGGCCTTGAGGGAAGTAAACCACCACAGTGCCTTTCTTCGGGAGAGAGATGAGAGGACCGGCACAAGCGTGCCAGAGCTCTAAACACACCGCCGGAGATGAAGAAGGGGAATCGAACGGCCGAGGAGGAGGAGGAGAGTCGTCGTCGTCGTCGTCGACGGTATTGAGATCAATCAAACTACACATCTTTGTGGGGAAATTTTCTAGAAGGAAAGAAAAGGTGGAATTGAAAAGAAAGGGAGAAGAGGTTGAGATATGTTCACATATAGAGATATCTATATATTATTGTGGATGTTTGGGAGATTTTAGCCGGTTATTTTAGTTTTTGATTATTTTAATAAATTAAAATTTTTATATTTAGAAAAATAATTAATTTTTTTAGTTACATGTGATATTTATGAAAGAAAAAGTGAAATGATTATGAGTTTGATGTGATATTTTGTCTTATTGAATATTTTATGCATCTTTTGGCAAGTAGCTATTTTAGCTTAAAAGCTAAAAAGTTACTTAAAAAAATCAAAAAGTCTATAATCTATACAAAAAAGTCAAAGATTTTATTTTTCTCTCTACTTTTTTACACATCTTTTCGTAAAAAGTAAAAAAAAATCACCCCAAACATACTAATTTTTTTTCCTCATATTTTAGCTAAAAAGTTACTAAAATAGTCTGTTCCCAAACGAGACTTTAGTTTATTTTGTCATTTTGTGAATTTTAGTCCAAAAAGACAAAAAAAGTTTGCCATAAGGTAAATTACAAATACACTTTCAAGGTTTGCTTAAAATATAGATTACTTTTTGTAGTTTGAAAAATTATAAATACCCCATTGCTAAAAATTTTTATTTAACAGAATTAACTAAAAAAATAAAATTCATAATTGCTCTCATATATAATAATAAAATTACCTAAATTATTAATTGAAATATATTTCTAACATCATTAAAAACTATTAATTAACTTGATAATTTCTTAATAAAATGGGCGATTTATTTTGAAATTAAAAACTTCAGGAGTAGAATGTAATTTTCAAAATCACAAAGGTCGATTTGTATTTTAATTAAATCTCAGAGTATATTTGTAAGGAAAATGTTTCTAACTAGTGATGTGGGAGTTCTAATATTTTAATTTTAATTTTTTAGTTTTTTAATTTTTTAATTTAAAAAAAAAAACTTTACTATTTCTTGATTTTTCTTAATTTATAAGTTTTTTTTGACTTCTCTCATATTTATTGTCGCATCATTCTTAATTTCTCCCATACAATATAGTTAATGATGAAATTGTTAAATTATTTTTATAAGAAATCTAAAAAAAATAATTTTATATTAAAAAAATATCTAAAACAAATATAAATTCTTATTAAAAAATAACATGTTGTAATTGCGAAAAAAAATAAAAAAAATAAATTGTAAAAAATAAATTATATATTAAAAAAATATCTAAAAAAAATATAAATTTTTATTAAAAAATGACTGCAAAAAAAAAAAAAAAAAAAAGAAATTACATTGCGCATTTCATTAAAATCTAAAAAAAATAATTCGTATATTAAAAAAATATCTAAAATAAATATAAATTCTTATTAAAAAATAACATGTTACAATTGTGAAAAAAAAATTATACCATGCATTTCATTAAAATCTAAAAAAAAATAATTTCTATATTAAAAAAATAACAAGTTACAATTGTCGAAAAAAAAGAGAAAAAAAAATTATATTATAAAAAATAATTTGTATATTAAAAAAATATCTAAAACAAATATAAATTCTTATTAAAAAATAACATGTTGCAATTGCGGGGAAAAAAAAAATTAAACTATGCATTTCATTAATAATGCTAAAAATATGTGCCAAGTATTTGTGTAAAAACTTGACACGTGTCCATTCTCAAATTATTAAGTGAATATAGATGAAACCAAAGAACTCAGCTTTAATTGCTAACAAATATTAGAAGCTCAGCCATTAATTGAAAGGTCTCAATCCGCATCTCTTTGTCTTATCAAATGTTCATCTTTTTTTTTGGGTTTATGCATTCATTCTAATATTGATAAAGAATTGGACATGTAAAAGAGTGAGAGACATTAAAATTATATGTTGAGTTATGTAATTGTTGTGATGAAAAATAAAGGTTGTCTTCCTCTTTTATGGCGATTTGTCTGGTTATACCTCTATTTAAAATGTCAGGTGTGCTTCTACATCATCATTGAACGTTGTTTTCATTTTTTAAATATTTTGTCTCATAATTGTTTGTGTTTTGTGTTATGAAATTTATTACATCTATGTTTGCTAAAACTATTAGATGGACATAATGCAATAAATGCAAATTATTTCAATGTTATTCTGGGGATTAAAAGTACGAAAAATATATGAATAGGCAAAATTTTACAAAATTTATTTGTGAGTCTCACTTTTTGAAAATCTTATAATTCATTTACTTTTTGGATTAAATTTTATGTTTAGTTTATGTATTTTTTTTAAATATTGTTTTCTTTGTTTTCTTTAAAAGTTTATTTTAAAAAATTAATTAATAAATAAATAAACCATTTTCTACTTCAAATAATTTCATTTTTTTATTTTTTATTTTTTTAAAAACAGTTTTAGTTTTGGGCAATTGCTTACCTTTTTTTGTTCTTCTGTATATTGCAATTTTGTACATTTTAAGTGTATGTTATTTTCACTAATATACTTGGAGATGCATTATAAAAGAAGTATTATACAAAAATCAAGTAAGAAGAAGAAAAATAAATAAAACAATACGATGAATGTGGAGTAAAGATCAAAGATCAAAACTTTCAAAGCAAGAAAGTAAATAAATTAGCAAGTAGAATAGAATGTTTAATAATAGACATTTGAAGATTTACAACAAAATTTTATAACTTTTCTTTTTGCTAAGAAATTCTATTTAGTACTAGCTAAATAAAATGCTTTTAATTTTAATTTTTTTTTTGTAAAAATTTGAAATTAAAACTATAGTAAATTTATGTAAGCATAATTGCTAACCATTTTTTTTTTTTCTTAATGTATAATATTTATATTGACTACCTTTTTCAGGTTTATTTTTTTAAGTATTTATATAGAAATTAAGAAAACGTTGTTAGGAATAATTTTTTTCCGTACATTATTTTTAAATTTTGAATAAAAGTAAACATAAAATAATTTATTGAAAATATGCTGCATTTGTTATATTTTTTTTTTGTATGCAAAAAAAAAATTAATAATTACAAATCACAATTCACACACACACACATATATATAATTGTAAACACAACCCGTATATATCATGGGCGAAACACTAAGTATATATAATGACTGAAAGTGGAGAGAGAGAGAGAGACCCTACTCACTGCATTGTTAAAAGAAGATGAGTTAATAGTAAGAGGAAATTTCATTATAACTTTGATCATCAATTTAACCCTTGGGTGGTACCAAATCCCTAACCCTATGTAAGGCTTTGTTTGGGAACAAATTATTTTATTAGTGTTTTAATTTTTTATGAAAAAATATGTAGAAAAGTAGAGAGAGTGATGTGACAATTTATAATCACTTTTTGACTTTTTGGTTAAAACTGAAGATTGCTAAACGAGGCCTAAGTCTAACTTTACCCGAAATGATCTGGATCGGCTCATGCTGCATTGAAACTTAGTTATTGGGGTTGTTTAGGAAGTTAGTTTTTAGGTTTTTTTTTTTTGTTTTTTTTCACTAAAAGACAAATTAGTTACAAAACCAAAAAAAACAAATCCAAACAAAATATTACATCAAACCCCAAAATCATTTCACTTTTTCTCTCACAAACATCACATCAAACCACAAAAAAACCTAACTATCTTCCCAAACACAAAAAAAAAATGTCTCCAATAATATCCTACAACTAAAAAAACCTACAAAAAAAACCCACTTCCCAAACACCCACATTGTTTATAATACATAATTTTTTGTGATATTTTTTAATTTTTTTTCTAGTAGATTTTATTTCATTAACAATGTCAGTATTTAGTAGATTTTGTAAAAAATTACGTCGTAATTGATAATTTACTATCAGTATTATAGTGATTCCAATTTTGACCCGACTCTTGTTGTATCCCGGACTCGGGTTTCATGGTTTCCTATTGTTGTTCATATCTTGCTTCTCTTGTATCTCCTTAAATTTGGCTTTTGGATTGTTGTGGTTGCTTTTGGGACAGGTTTGTTGCTTAGTTTCTAAACTTTTGTTGCCTAGATTTTTGCTCCTTCGCTCGAGCAGCACTTCTTGCGCTCAAGCAGGCTTTGTAAACTCTCAGTACTTTTGCAGGTCTGCAAAACTCCTGGGAGAGTGTATTTTATGCTCAAGTGGTTCTTTCTGCGGTCAAGCGAGCTCAGCTCAAGCGACACTTCTTGTGCTCGAGCATTGGTGTATTGTCTGCAAAACTACTGGGAGTGGATATTTTACGCTCGAGTGTCACTTCTTGTGCTCAAGCAGAACAACTTATTGTGTCTGACGCTCGAGCGTCACTTTTTGCGCTCGAGCGAATTGTGCGTATTTTACTTTGTAAAAGTGACTTCTTACATCACTTTTTCATATCTCTCTCTCTTTACTTTTCAAAAACCCTAGATCTAGAGTCTCTCTCTCTAAAACCTACTTTCTCTCTACATTTATAGTTAGATCCATTGGTTTCTCTACTCATGTGCCTTTGTTAAAAAGGTAGAGCGTCTTAAGAGCTCTATTTTAACCTAAACAAGATTTGGTTTCGGCGTCCTTGTAGTTCCTGCATTGTTGCTTTGGTCTTCTAAGCTTGAGGTAGGGACTTTTTACACTCTCTTAAGATTTTTAACTTGGTTATTGGTTGATTGTGTAAGAAATGTTGGATTTGGAGGATTTTAGACAAACCTAGGGCTTCGGTTTAAAATTAAAATAGGGGTTTTCAAATGAAGGTATTGAAAATGGTTATTGGTGTAGATATGAAGATGTATTGTGTTAAATTTGTTGATTTTGACACATGGATTGGACTTAGAAGAAAATAGAGTTTTGCCATAAAATGTTTCAAATGATTATTTTATATAAATAATGAAATTGGTATTGGGAATGTGAAATTGGATAGATATTAATATAAATGGTGGAGTTGGATGCTTGTTATCTCTCACCTATGGAAATTTGTTTGTTTATCTGTTTTGGAGATTGTATATCTGTTAGAAATATCTATTTTGGGCTATCGGTGGAGGATAGCTATGATTGTTGTAGAAATTGCATGAGGATTAAGTAAATTGAAACTAATCTCTTATTGGTTGTCATTGAATATGACTATGTTTTTAATACATTGTATATGTATGATGTTTGGAAGAAGAACGTGGATGTACTCCATGTGTGGGAGAAGAAAGGAGAAAGACTCTATTGAATTAAGTTGGCCTGTGTGTCCAGGGTGAAAGTCCCGAAAACTGCGAGTGTATACATGGGTGTTAATTCTCGCGGACAAAATTTCTATAAAATGGCAAATTTAAGTGTTTGTGTAATGATTATGTCAGTTAGAGAACCACTGAGTTGTAGCCTCAGTTGGTTTGTTTGGATAACAATGGACATGACTCATGAATTGAGGTGAAATGAATTGAGATAAAATAGATTGAGATATAAAGCTTGGCACATTATGAACTTGTAAAATATGAATTATTTTACCATAGGCATTGTATATGTACATCACACTTACATCTTTGTTAAGATTCATATATTGTGTTAGATTGTTTCTACTAGACTTTGGCTCACCCTACTTGGGAAAAACCATTTTTAGGTGCTTGTGATATGTCTCTGTCAAGGACTTAGCTTGGAAGGACTGTGGAGCTGAAGGCTCAATTTTTGTTTATTTTGTGTTTATTTTCGAGCCTAGGGTTTTATTTTTATTGAGCTTATAACTCATTTTTGTTGTAACCAAGCACAGTTTTGGAAAGATGTAAGCCTTTAGGGCATATGAATATCTGTGTAGCTTTCATTTTTTATTACGTCTTGTAACACATGTTGTAGATTCATGATGAACGATTTATTAATGTATAGTACATGTGTCACATTTTGTATATTAACTCTGATTAATGAATGTTTCTTATTGTATCTATATCACTTTGTATTGGTGTTTGGAGTTGGATTATTGTAATTATTTTGGAGGCGTTACAACTTGGTATCAGAGCGTATCGGGTTTGAATACTTTGGGTATGGGGGAAGTGGTTATTACTAGAATGAGTTTGTCTCGCTTGATAGAGACTTTAGTAGGTACGGTGTGCTTACATGATAGTATGCTTATATGATTATATGGGTATGGGGTTTGATTCCTAAGATATTGATTGGGTCTACGAGTTTTTAGAAGTCCTATTAGAAGAGCACTTGATCACTACTGTTTCTAGTCGGAACTCTAGCAACGCCATGGGACGGTCATTATCTAGGAAGAAAATTCATATGTGTTTACGTGACTATGTGCTTAGGTGGAGTGAATTACTGTTGTCTACTGCGTTCGGACGCCAGTGAGTTAGTTTCGACACATTTGTAAATGTGCTAATCTATTATGTTACCTTCATTAGGATGTCAGGACGTAGACGTGGTGGTGGTAGGCGTGGCAAGAGTAAGAGGCATGAGGTGCCTTTACCGGATGAAATTCTGGCACAAGAAGAAGGGGTTGGTCAGGCCATGGGCGCCTTAGCCCGCAAAATGGTCAGAGCATTGCGGGAGTCTATGGATATTCTCAGGGCTGAGAATCAAGTCCATGCCCAAGTAGTTGAGGCAGGGCCGTCTTTCTTGAAGCAATAGTTTTTTCGGTTGAATCCGGATGAGTTTTTGGATGATCCAAATGAGCCACTGAAAGCAGATAAGTGGCTAGAGCAGATAATGAAAACGTTTGAGATGCTTGGCATCAAGGACGGCACTGAAAACAGATAAGTGGCTAGTGCAGATAGTGAAAACGTTTGAGATACTTGGCGTCGAGGACGACCAGTTGAGAATGACCTTAGCATCTTTCCAGCTGAAGGGAGATACGGGTCAGTGGTGGAAATATGCGCGTGGGTGCATTGAAGTGACTTGGGAGGCTTTTGTCAGAGCTTTCCAGGACAAGTTTCTACCTCTCACGATTAGGGAGAAGTTAAGAGACCAATTCTCCAAGCTTGTGAAATTGAACACTCCGGTGTCCAAGTTTAAGGCCACATTTACCAGCTTATCGAGGTTTGCACTAGAATTCGTGGTAACTAGGGAGCGCCGTTGTTTAGAGTTCGAGAAGAGGTTAAGGACTGGGCTTATGTTCAAAATGGCCGGGTCAATGATTAGGGATTATGGACGCCTTGTGGAGGCGACGTCTCATCTGGAGACCGTGATGCAGATGGAGGAGAAGAGAAGGAGTTAGAACATTCAAGGGGGTAAGAGGCAGAGGGGTTCTACCCTATAGCAGTCCCAGGGAGCTTAGTCAAGGTCCACTTTTCTAGTGCCGAGTTCAGGTTCTGGGAGAGGTGGTCAGGGGGATTTCATTTGTTATAAATGTGGTCAGTTGGGCCACAAGTCTCCAGCTTGCCCACAGAAAGGAGGAGGGCAACAGTCTACATCGTCTTCAGCTCATTCTCTAGGCCAGAGTCAGGGGAGAGGCCAGTCACTCAATTGTTATCAGTGTGGGTAGGCGGGGCACATGAAGAGATTTTGCCTTCAGTTGGGTGGCACACCCGGTGCGTCTGGTTCAAGACAAACACAGAGCCACCAACCTACACAGTCAGCATAGGCCTTGAGGGCCAATTAGGATGCCTCTTCGGCTTAATTAGTACATCAGCCTTATGCTCGGAGGGGTGAGCAGATTGAGCAGAGACCTATAGGGCATGTGTATGTTGTTACCGTGCTAGATCTTGTACCAGCGCCTTCGGTAGTGAGAGGTACCTTCTTGTTTTGAATTCAATTGCTAATGTGTTGATTGATACGGGTGTATCCCATTCATTTATTTCGTCTGCATTTGCATCAGTTTTGGGGTTAGAGTTGGCTCAGTTAGCATCTCCTATTTGTGTAGAATCACCTATTAGTAGTGAGGTTGTTTTGAAGCAGGGGTGTCGGGGTTGTGACATAGAGGTTGTCGATCGCTGACTTCCTTTTGCATTTGTGTTGATTAATGTGTCTAGTTTTGACGTTATATTGGGTATGGACTAGTTGTCATCCTATTGGGCTGTTATAGACTGCTACCGTCAGAGAGTTACTGTATGTACTCTGAGTGGTGATTGCTTTTATTTCTTGGGGGACCCTGTGGATTGAGTCTTATCACCGGTGTATGATCCGCATGGATGGAGTGAGCTTAGTTGCCTTCTTGCCAACTTTTTGAGTACTGAGTGTGATGAAGTTTGAGTTGAGTTGCCAAGGGTTGTTTGTGAATACTCGGATGTTTTTCCGGAGGATCTTATTAGTTTGCCACCTCACCGAGAGATCAAGTTCTCTATTGATTTAGTGCCTGACATGACACTGATTTCTATGGCACATTATAGATTCGCACCTGCCGAGTTGAGTGAGTTGAAGATTCAACTCCAGGAATTGTTAGATAAAGGTTTTATCTGCCCTAGTACTTCGCCCTGGGGAGTATCAGCTCTCTTTGTCAAAAAGAAAGATGGTGCGTTGCAACTTTGTATAGATTACCGGAGGTTGAACCGAGTAACTGTTAAGAACAAGTACCCAATGCCTCGTATAGATGATTTGTTTAATCAGTTGAAGGGGTCTTGTTGCTTTTCTAAGATAGACCTGAGATCGGGTTATCACTAGTTGAGAGTAAGGGAGGAGGATATCCTAAAGACTACATTCCATACGCGGTATGGCCATTACGAGTTTCTAGTGATGCCCTTCAGGCTAACCGATGCAACAGCTGTGTTTATGGATTTGATGAACCAGATTTTCTATGAATTCCTAGACCGTTTCGTGGTCGTCTTTGTGGACGACATCTTGATTTACTCACCTTCTGAAGAGGAACACGAGGAACATTTGCGAGTGGTACTTGAGTTGCTTAGAGTCCACAAACTATATGTTAAGTTTGGGAAGTGTGAATTCTGATTGAAAGAAGTTAAGTTCTTAGGCCATGTGGTATCCTGGGAAGAAGTGATTGTAGATTCATTCAAGATAGAGGCAGTGTAAGATTGGAAACCACCTAAGAATTCTTTTGAGATTCGTAGTTTCTTGGGGTTGGCCGTGTACTATCGTAGATTTGTGAAGGATTTATCTAAGATAGCCTCACCATTGACTAGATTGACGAGGAAATGGGTCAAGTTTGTGTGGAGTGAGACTTGTGAGAAGTTTTTTCAAGAGCTTAAGGTTAGACTTACCACTGCTTCAATTTTGATTATTCTAGAGAGAGGTTTGGGCTATTTGATGTATTGTGATGCCTCACGGGAAGGTTTGGGTAGTGTCTTCATGCAAGAGGGGGAGGTAGTAGCCTATAGTTCGTGGCAGTTGAAAACACATGAGAGAAACTACCCTACTCATGACCTAGAGTTAGCAGTGGTGATTTTTGCCTTAAAAATTTGAAGGCATTATTTGTATGATGAGAGGTTTGAGGTGTTTTCTGATCATAAGATTCTGAAATATCTGTTTATACAGAAACACTTGAATCTGAGCCAGAGGAGGTGGATGGAGTTCATTGAAGATTACGATTTCGAGTTACGTTATCATCTAGGGAATGCCAATGTTGTGCTCGATACCTTGAGTAGGAAATCTATTAGTAGTGTAGCTTATATTGCCATTCGGAAATGGGAGATGTTGGGTGTTATTGGGGAGTTTGACTTGCATCTTGGTGAGTCTGTTGAATGTGCAGCTATAGACACCCCATTTTTGACCGTCCTCAAGACTTGGTTGTGCTTGCAGGTACATCCAGCAACAAGTTTGGTTGTTCGCCGAGCATTCGAACTTCGCAATGGGATGTCACAGGTTTGAGCTTTCCAAACCCTGTTTCATTTCTGCCCCATCTTTGGACCATGCTCTGGTCCCTCCCTATTGCTTGTTTTAGTGCACTGTCGGCCATGGTCTAAGCCCTGCCGGCCATTGATGAGGCCTGCTGGCCATCAATGAGGCACTGCCGGCCACCATGTTTCAACAGATATTATTTTAGATTTTTTGGCCAGCTGTAGCTCACTCAGCCATCCTCCATACACGTATATGAAGGGATGGAGGCAGGTTGAAGCTTGTCAAGCAAGCTTGTGCTTGCATTGCTCTATATAAGGGGAGCTCCCTCCCCCTATCTGAGGGTTCACAGAATTTTAGAGACAAAATATCTCTCTCTCTCTGGAATTCTCACACTCTCTCTCTATATTGTGCTCAATAGTGTCTCAAAGTGTGTTTTCTCTTCACTTTTACACTACAACACCTAGTAAAGCACCATCACTTTGTTGCTGAGGTACTTGAGGGTCTTGTTTGGAGTCAAAAGGCTAGTTTTGGCTTAGAGGAAGGCCTGCTTTGCTGCTGTTCTTCAAGGGTGAGTGTATTCTCCTTTTAAGCTTATCTTTGTATACCATCTTAGCCACCTTTGCATGCTGTTTTAGGCTTGGATTTCAATTACAAAAAGCTTTATTTTTAAGTGTTTAAAATGATTGTTTGAGGCCTTGTGGGAGTTGGGGGTGTTTCACCCCCTTGTATGCTTTATTTGTTAAGCTTTGGAGCCATTCCTTGAAGCTTTTGTAGTGGCCTTTGCATGGCCTTTCTACCACTGAAACTCAGAGGAATTTCAATGATGGAAATGTGTTTTTGAGGTCCAAAATGAGAGGGGGTGGTCCCCTCTCCTCTTGTCTTGCTTTGTTGCCTTGTTGGCTTCATACTTGAACATGCTTTTCTACTTCTTTTAAGCTGAGTCCAAGCATGTTTTTGTGACTTTTTGGACCTGCCATAACTCTATTTTTGGTTGATTTGGTTATTGGTTGCTTTCTTTTGGTACTTGTAGTGCAATCATGCTCTTTGGCCTAATATGCTTCATACTTTAGTTCATCATTCTAGCATGTGTTAGCTTTGCTCCAGCACATTTTTGCCACTGATTTAACATGCTTGAGGTCTATTTTAAGTGATCTTGGTCATATATGCTTAGCTTTGTATAGCTATAGTGTAGTTGGGCTTCACTAGCTTTGTGTTGGAGGTCCCTAGCATGCTTTGAATGTGATGATTGCATGCTTTAGCCTCATTCTTACAAGATTTCAG
This sequence comes from Camellia japonica, assembly GCA_030407325.1. Lineage (NCBI taxonomy): Eukaryota > Viridiplantae > Streptophyta > Magnoliopsida > Ericales > Theaceae > Camellia > Camellia japonica. Next base: position 46,427,316 of record JAPPVO010000014.1, read on the forward strand.
TGCGTATAGTGTAGTCACACTCTCACATGTTCCACTCTTTCAATGCTTTTGAGAGATGTGCCTTATGCCTTGTTTGTAAGCCAATACGTATCCATGTTTGTCTAAGCTTTTTGGCCATCATTTCAGCATATTTTGGCCTTTGATTTGGCATGATTGAGCTCTGTCTAGAGCTGATTTGGTTGTTTAGGCCATGTATTGCATGCTTATTGTATAGTGCTCTTTACTAGCCTTATGCTTTAGGGCCTTTTGCATGCTATACTTGTGATGTTTCATGATATGGCATCATTTAATACATAATTTCAGAACATATAGCCTTGTTATACTCTCATGTTTATCACTCTTTAATTGTATTTGAGAGTTGAGCATTGTGCCTTGTTTGTGGCCTAACATGTATGCATGTTTGTCTAGTCCTTTGAGCTTCAATTCCAGCATGCTTAGGCCTTCGTTTTGGCATGTTTGAGGTTTGTTTGGGGCTGGTTTAGTCCATTGAGCATTGTATTGCATGCCTCTTGCCTATTGCACTTCACTAGTTTTGATGCCTTAGCCTTTAAACATGCCATGTATGCATTGCTTGCATGATAGAGTCTCATGCATACCATCTTAACATGTCAAGATTAGCATGATTGTTTGCATAACATGTTGTTTGTGTGCATTGCATCGTGTTCAACCGGGCGTTACGTTGAACACAAGGTGGATTAGCCCACTTCATACTCAAAGTGATGAAAGTGAGCCAATCTCCTTTGTCTCCATTGCCTTTGATCACTCATGTAAGGTCGTGGTCTTAGTGTCTTGTTTGTTGTGCATTCATTGAATGTGTACAAGATTGGATCTTTGGCCAACATGCATTACATGCTTGATTGATGGTCTTGGATCCAATGATGCCTCTCCATTGATGTTTTGAAGTGATATGGAGTGGCACAGTACATACATGCCCTAGGGAGACCCTCAATTTCCTCTGTTTTTGTGCTCCGTTGCAGAATGGTGTCACAGCACACTAGTGGCCGGCAATGCCACATTGATGGCTGGCACCCTTCCATCCTTGGCTGGCAGAGGCCTACTCTTGGCCGGCAGGTGGCCGGCAGGCCACTGGTGCACTTCCCAGCATGGTTTTGGTAAGATCCAACAGCAAGTTCTCAAGGACACCTTGCAAACAGAGCCTCAAGAGAGCAACCGGAGAGCTTTTTGGGGCGGAAACCGAGCATGCATCCTCTTCTTCCTCGAGCAGAGCTGGAGCAGCTTAGTTTTATGCTTACTTGTTAGTTAGCATTGAATTTGTAATTAATTAGCTAATTTGTTAATTAGTTGAAGTGATGTAATAATTAGTAAGTAGATTGCTTATTATCCAATTTGGTTGTGTAATAATTAGTCTAATTCGATTATTAGATTAGTTGCTAGCTTAGCTTAGATGTAGCTTAGCTTTTATTCGGACCCTCCGTCGAGGGGGCAAAATGTTGTAATAAGGGTGCGTGTGTGTGTGCATGTCTTCCAACCCCATTTCTTTCTCTCTTCTACTTATCAGCTTTCGATGGTTAGTTTTAGGGCATATTTCAAGTAGCATCCTTATGCTTGTATGCGTGCATCATTCATTTGTTTTGCATGGACCGGGCTCAGCGCATCATTCAAACTGCATTGTATTTCAATACATTTACTTGGATACGTGTTTAACAACATGTTATCAAGTGTTGCATCCATATGCCATTTTAGATAGCCGAGCCTATTTTAGTTGCATTTTTGCATGTGTTGCATTAGGCATTTTAACATAGCTAGGATCATGCATGATTTCTAATTAGCTTCTGTTTTGGCTCGGAGTACACTGTAAGTGTTTATGCTTTAGCATCCTTGCATGTGTGTAAGTGACTGCCATGATAGCATGCTTGCCATGAGGCTATGTGCTTAAATGACTAACTATATGAATGCCTGTGGATGAAGGCTTTATTGCTTGAATTGGAACAATTCATCAAAATGTGCTTTTTAAGCCCACTTTGCGGAGTGGCAAAATCACGTTGTTTTAAAGCCCACTTGAGGGTGGCAAATCCGCACTTTAGCCTACTTGCGAGTAGCACTTTCAAACCATTTTCACAAACAAACATGAGATGTTTTATTCCAAATCGAGTGATTTAGTCTATACTTGTATGCTATGCGCATCATATAGTAAGTTAGTTAATAATCGAACAAGAACACATGTGTTTTCAAAAACAACATATCATGTTAGTAAAGGCCGATCATTTGATTGGGCGAGCGGGGGTGCTCATTTCAGGACCTTCCCCTCTCATACCCAAGTTCCCGAGCCGATGCAACTTTGGTGATGACGGACATGTGGCCTTAGGCACGAGTCAGGGTTTCCCAAATTTCCCAAAATAAAATATTTAGGTGGCGACTCTGAAATCTGGCAAAGCAGTCCATGTTTGGTGCTTTTTGATTAAAATCGATTTTCCAAAACGATTTGCCGGATTTGGACTCTTTGGTGATTTATCAGTCTTACATTGCACTTTGTGAGATTAGATTCAGAACTGTGACAGGAGTCCAAATTGTAGTAGCTAGAACCCGAATCCGCGCCCTCTCCGAAAGAGGGTCGCGCGGAGCGAGTTCGGGCGGTCTACAGCAGCCTTGTTTTTGGTAGTTGCACAACCCACACTTGTGAACTGAGTAATAGAAGCACAGAAGGGTGACCTTGAGGTAGAATCGCTATGGGGGAAGATTTCCAGTGGAAAGGTAGAAAGACGTTTGAACGTGTGCTCCGAATCGAGTGTTAGATCCCGGGACAGCCTTTTTGTGCCGGAGTCTTGCCGAGAGGAAATACTCTGAGAGTTTCACCATTCATGCCTTGCGGTGCGTCCCGGTGGCACAAAGATGTATCATGATCTTAGTTGCCAGTTTTGGTGGAGGGAATGAAGAAAGATGTGGCCGTGTTTGCATCAAGGTGCCTTACTTGTCAACAAGTGAAGGCCGAGCACTAAAGGCTAGCGGGTTTTTTGCAACCCTTACCTATAGCCGAGTGGAAGTGGAAACATGTCACGATGGATTTTATTGTGGGCCTTCCGAGGACTCAACGGGGAAATGATGCCATTTGGGTAGTAGTTGACCGATTGACTAAGTCGGCACACTTTATACCTATACGTGTGAGTGACTCGGTAAATTATCTTGCCGGCTTTTACATTAGGGACATAGTGAGGTTGCACGGGGTCCCAGTGACGATTATTTCGGATAGAGATCCGCGTTTTATGGCTTGGCTGTGGCAAAGCCTACAGAGTGCCTTGGGCACGAAATTGACTTTTAGCACTGCGTATCATCCTCAGACTAACGGGCAGTCCGAGTGTACTATTCAGATCCTTAAGGATATATTTCGGGGTTGTGTCATTGACTTTAAGGGTTTGTGGGAGAGGCATTTGCCCTCAGTGGAATTTGCCTATAATAATAGCTTCCAATCGAGTATTGGCATGACACCGTTTGAGGCCTTGTATGGCTGACCGTGTAGATCTCTTGTTTGTTAGGCAGAGATAGGTGATGCACCAACGTTGGGCCCGGAGTTAGTCTGGGAAACGACGGAAAAAGTTGCACTTATCCGTAAGAGGTTGATTATTGCCTAGAGTCGCCAAAAAAGTTATGTCGACCGTAGGAGGAGACTTTTGTTTTTTGAGGTGGAAGACCATGTATTTTTGAAGATATCACCTAGGAGAGGTTTGATGAGATTTGGGAAGAGTGGGAAGTTGTCCCCTCGATTCATTGGGTCTTTTGAGATCCTTGAGCGGATTAGGGAGGTAGCTTATCGTTTGGTCTTGCCACTATAGTTTTCTGGGGTTCATGATGTATTTCATATTAGCATGCTTTGGAAGTATGAGTCGGATCAATCGCACGTGTTGAATTGGACCGACTTAGAGGTTGATGAGGATGTCTCGTATGAGGAGAGACCAATGAGAGTCTTGGATACCCGAGAGCAAGTCTTGCGAGGCAAGACAATTCCCTTGGTTAAGGTATTGTAAAAACATCATGGGGTTGAGGAAGCAACTTGGGAACGTAAGTTGGAAGTCCGTGAGAAGTATTCAGACTTATTTGTTGATGTTTGAACATGTATTGGAATTTTGACTATGTTTTGAGAATATGAAAACATTGTATATGTTGTATATGTTTTGAAAACACGGGTTTAGTGTGAACATTGTATATGTTTTGGAAAATATGAATTGTATATTCAATACTAAGAAATTATTCACCTTGTTGACGAGAATGGATGAACGGGAGATGGGTCATGATGATGGAAATGAATGATAATCATTATTGTAATTGGTTTAGACATAACTTTAAAACTTGATTTGAAATTTCAGGAACGAAATTCCTTAAGGGAGGGAGGTTATAGCGATTTCGATTTTGACCCGACTCTTGTTGTATCCCAGACTCGGGTTTCATGGTTTTATATTGTTGTTCACATCTTGCTTCCCTTGTATCTCCTTAAATTTGGATTTTGGATTATTGTGGTTACATTTGTGACAGGTTGGTTGCTTAGTTTCCAAACTTTTGTTGCCCAAAGTTTTGTTTCTCTGCTCAAGCGACACTTTTTGGGCTCGAGCAGGCTTTGCAAACTCTCAGTACTTTTGCAGGTTTACAAAACTACTACGCTTGAGTGGTTCTTTCTACGCTCGAGCGGGCTCAGCTCGAGCGGCACTTCTTATGCTCGAGCGTTGGTCTATTGTCTGCAAAACTACTAGAAGTGTGCATTCCGTGATTGAGCGTCACTTCTTGCATTCAAGAAGAACAACTTATTGTGTCTGACGCTCGAGCGTCACTTTTTGCGCTCGAGCGGACTGTGCGTATTTCATTCCGTAAAAGTGACTCTTTACATCACTTTTTCACATCTCTCTCTTTGTATTTTTCAAAAACCCTAGATCTAGAGTCTTTCTCTCTAAAACCTATATTTTCTCCACATTTACACTTAGATCCATTGGTTTCTCTACTTGTGTGCCTTTGTTAAAAAGGTAGAACGTCTCAAGAGCTCCATTTTGGCCTGAACAAGATTTGGTTTCGGCGTCCTTTTAGTTCCTCCATTGTTGCTTTGGTCTTCTAAGCTTGAGGTAAGGACTTTCTATATTCTCCTATGATTTTTAACTTGGTTATTGGTTGATTGTGTAAGAAATTTTGGGATTTGGAGGATTTTAGACAAACCTAGGGTTTCAGTTTAAAATCAAAATAGGAGTTTTCAAATGAAGGTATTGAAAATGGTTATGGGTGTAGATATGAGGATGTGCTGTGTTAAATTTGTTGATTTTGACACATTGATTGGACTTGGAAGAAAATAGAGTTTTGTCCTAAAATGTTTCAAATGATTATTTTGTATAAATAATGAAATTGGTATTGGGAATGTGAAATTAGATAGATGTTCATATAAATGGTAGAATTGAATGCTTGTTATTTTTCACCTATAGAAATTTGGATTGTTTATTTATTTTGGAGATTGTATATCTATTAGAAATATCTATTTTGGGCTATTGGTGGAGGATAGCTATGATTGTTGTAGAAATTGCATGAGAATTAGGTGAATTGAAACTAATCTCTTATCGATTGTCATTGAATATGACTGTGTTTTTAATACATTGTATATATATAATGTTTGGGAGGAAAAATGGGATGTACTCCATATTTGGAAGAAGAAAGGGATGGATTCCATTGAATTAAGTTGGCCTGTGTGTTCAAGGTGAAAGTCCCGAAAATTGCGTGTGTATACATGGGTGCCAATTCCCGCGGACGAAATTTTCGTAAAATGGCAAATTGAAGTGTTTGTGTAATGATTATGTTAGTTAGAGAACCACTGAGTTGTAGCCTTAGTTGGTTTGTCTGGATAACAATGGACATGAATCATGAATTGAGGTGAAATGAATTGAGATAAAATAGATTGAGATATAAAGCTTGGCATTATGAACTTATAAAATATGAATGATTTTACCATAGGCATTGTATATGTACATCACACTTATATCTTTGTTAAGATTCATATATTGTGTTAGATTGTTTCTGCTAGGCTTTGGCTCACCCTACTTAGGAAAAACCATTTTCAGGTGTTTGTGATATGCCTCCGTTAAGGACTTAGCTTATGAGGACTGTGGAGCTGAAGTATCAATTTATGTTTATTTTGTATTTATTTTCGAGCCTAGGGCTTTATTTATATTGAGCTTATGACTCATTTTATTGTAACCAAGCACGGTCTTGAAAAGATGTAAGCCTTTAGAGCATATGAATATCTGTGTAGCTTTCATTCTTTATTACATCTTGTAACACATGCTGTAGATTCAGTATGAACGATTTATGAATGTATATCGCATGTGTCACCTTTTGTATATTAATTCTGATTAATGAAAGTTTCTTATTGTATCTACATCACTTTGTATTGGTGTTTGGAATTGGATTATTGTAATTATTTTGGGTGCGTTACAAGTATTGGAACTCGATTACGATTTAACAACGGATTTTGAACATAGAAATGGTGATAACTAATAATTTTTTTATTTTTATTTTTTTTTGTTATTTTTTTTATAATTGTAGAGGTTGTGATTTTAAGTCTACTGTACTTCCAAAATAAGAATAATATCTTAAGATTTTGACCGTTGTAGACCCAACTTTCTTCGCACGCCCCCCTCTTGGAGAGGCGCGAATTGGTCTTACTACTACAGCTCGGACTCCTGTCACGGTTCTGAATCTAATCTCACAAAGTGCGATGTAAGACTGAAATCACCAAAGAGTCCAATCCGGCAAATCGTTTTGGAAAATTAGATTTTAAATCAAATTATGCCAAAATTGGACTGCTTTGCCAGATTACAGAGTCGCCACCTAAATATTTTGTTTTGGAAAATTTAGGAAACCCTGACTCGTGCCAAAGGCCACGTGTCCGTCATCACCAAAGTTGCCTCGGCTTGGGAACTTGGGTACGAGAGGGGAAGGTCCTAAAATGAGCACCCCCGCTCGCTCGATCAAAGATCGACCTCTACTAAACATGATATGTTGTTTTAAAAATACATGTGTTCTTATTCCGGTTATTAATCTAGCTTTACTATGTGATGCGCACAGCATACAAGTATAGACTAAATCGCTCAAGTTGGAACAAAACGACTTATGTTTGTCTTTTGAAAATGGTTTGGAAGTGCTACTAGCAAGTAGGCTAAAGTGCGGATTTGCCATCCTCAAGTGGGCTTAAAACAACATGATTTTGCCACCTCAAGTGGGCTTAAAACTCACAATCGTCGAATTGTTCCAATTCAAGTAATCGAGCCTTCATCCACAGGCATTCATGCAGTTAATCACTTAAGCAAGTTGCCTCATGGCAAGCATGCTGTCATGGCAACACTCACACTCATGCAAGTATGCTAAAGCATAAACACTTACAGTGTACTCCGAGCCAAAACAGAAAACTAGTTAGAAAACAATGCATGATCCTAACTATACAAGATGTCTAATGCAACACATGCAATAATGCAACTAAATAGGCTCGGCTGTCTAAAATGGCATATGAATGCAATACTTGATAACATGCTGTAAAACACGTATTCAAGTAGGTATTGAAATACGAAGCAGTTTGAATGATGCTCCAAGCCCGGTGCATGCATGACAAATGAATGATGCATGCGTGCAAGCATAAGGTATGCTAATTGAAATATGCCCTAAACTAACCATCAAAAGCTGATAAGTAAAAGGGAGAAAGAAGTGGGGTTGTAAGACATGCACACACACACGCACCCTTATTACAACATTTTGCCCTCGCGAAGAAGAGTCCGAATAAGCTAAGCTAAGCTAACTAATCTAATTAATCTAATTAGACTAATTATTACACAACGAAACGAATAACTAGCAAACTACTTACTAATTATTACAACAATTAACTGATTAATAAATAAATTAATTAAATCACAAATTCAAGCTAATTAATAAATAAAGCTTTAAACTAAGCTACCCCAGCTCTGTTTGAAGATGTTGAACATGCATGCACGTATTCGGTTTCTCGCCCCGAAGCCTTCCGGTTTGCTCTTTAGAGGCTTTGTTTGCAGGGTGTCTTCAAGAACTTGCTGCTGAAACTTACCAAACCAATGCTGGGGAGGGCACCAGTGGCCTGCCGGCCATAAGGAGTTACTGCCGGCCATCTGCCGGCCAAGAGTGGGCCTCTGTCGGCCAACAATGCAAGGGTGCTGGCCATCAGTGTGGCACTGCCGGCCACTGGTGTGCTGTGACACCAAACTGCAACAGAGCACAAAACAGAGGAAATGAAGGGTCTCCCTAGGGCATGTATGTACTGTGCCACTCCTTATCATTTCAAAACATCAAGGGAGAGGCACTATTGGATTCAAAACCATCAATCAAGCATGCAATGCATGATGGCCAAAGATCCAACTTGCACGTATTTCAATAAATGCAAGACAAACAAGACTCTATGACCACTACCTTATCATGGAAGATCAAAGGCAATGGAGACAAAGGGAAGTGGCCCATTTTCATCACTTTGAGTATGAAATGGACCAATTCACCTTGTGTTCAATATAACGTCCGATTGAACACAATGCAATGCACACATGCAACATGCTTATCTTGGCATGTTTTACTTGATTCAATTCTTGTTTACACATTTTACATTACCAATTAGTCCTTTAACTGGTCAAGTCCAATGTGAAAAGTCCTCTAATTGGAAAGATGGCCTTAGCCACAAGCACCTTAAGCATGAAAGAAGCCTCATACTGTTGGTTAGTAGAAACCCTCAAGAGAAGGTTAAAACCATTAGGCATGAGAACCTCAATTCCATGCCCAAGCCAACAAGGGGCTTAAGATCACTTTCAAGGCAAGTGAAAGATTGAAACCATGGAGTGCGATGACATACATTTCAGTACTGAAATGACATGCTAAGTAACTTAAAACCATGCAAATAACCTATAATATGCATGTTTAAAGGTTTAAGCATCAAAGCTAGTGAAGTGCTTTACACTAGACCCATGCAATACAATGCTCAAATGGCCAAGCCAGCCCTAAACAGACCTCAAACATGCCAAAACAATGACCAAAATGTGCTGAGATGGTAGCATGAAAAGCAAGAAAAATCATGTTCATGTATTGGCTCACAAACAAGGCATAAGGCTCAATACTCAAAAGCACTTAGAGAACGAAATATGTAACAGTATGGCAATGACATATGCTCTGAAATTACATGTGAAATGATGCTATGTCATGCAAACATCATAAGAAAAGCATGCTAGAGACCTCAAAACACAAGGCTAGCAGGGGTCTTTGTACTACAGCCATGCATAACAAGTCTCATATGACCAAAACCACTCAGCACAGAGTTAAAAGCATGCAAAATCAGTGGTAAAAGCATGCTAAAGTTAAACTAACACATGCTAGAAAGATGAGCTAAAACATTAAGCATACAAGGCTAGTATGCAAGATTTGCACTACAAGTGCAAGATGCAAACAAGAAGTGACCAAGCCAGCCAAAAACAGAACTAAAACATGTTAAAAAAGTCACAAAAACATGCTTAGATCAAGTCAAGAGATGGTAGAAAAACATGCTCATCTACTAAGCCATCAACACATGCAAAGGAGAAACAAGGAGAGGGGATCACCCCCTCCTATTTTGGTCCTCAAAACCAAGTTTTTTCCACTAAAAATCCCTTGGATTTTAGTGGTTAAAAGGCTAAAAAGAGATTGCTTTAAGGAGTTTTAAACATGGCACAAAGCTTGGCCAATAAGCCACAAGAGAGAGAGAGAGGAACGCCCCTAACCCGAAAAGGGCCTCAAACAACCATTTTCAACACTAAAAAATAGAGGTTTTGTAGTTGACAACTAGGCCAAAAACAGCATGTAAGGTTGGCCACACCAATGTACAAAAACAAAGCTTAAGAGAGTAAAGTGATTACCTTTGAAGCACAACAACAAATCAACAACTTTCTTGAGCTAAAACCAACTTTGAGCCCTCAAACCAAGCCTCAAGAGACCTCAGCTCCAATATGAGAGTGTTTGGCTAAGGATGCTAGTGCAAATATGCAAGAAAAGCTCACTTTCAAGATTAAAATGTAGAGAGAGAGGATTCTAGAGAGAGAGAGAGAAATATCTCAGCCAAATTTTTGTAACCCTTTGCATGCAAGAGGAAGGTCTTTATATATAGGAGATACAAGGAGCCTTGAAGAGATCCAGCCATCTACGTGGGTGCAGATGGTCTATCCTGCAAACAGCTGGCTCAAAAATATCTGAAAATATCTGTTGAAATAATGGTGGCCGGCCGGCCATCAGTGGTGGCCGGCAGGGCCTCATTGTTGCCCGGCAGGGACTATTGGTGGCCGGCAGGGAAAAGTCCATGGTCAGCAACCCTTGATCATGGCTGGCAAGCCATCATGAACATCAATATGGAGGGACCAAAGCATGGTCCAAAAATAAGACAGAATGGAAATAGGGTCTGGAAGGATCAAACCTGGGGCATTCCGTCGCGAAAGTTGAGCGCTCAGCGAGCAATCAAACTTGTTACCAGATGTACCTGCAAGCACATCCAAGTCTTAAGGACGGTCAAAAATGGGGTGTCTGCAGTTGCCCCTCTTTGACAGAACTCGGAAGTCATGAAATGACGAGAGTGAATGTCAAAGCCTAGAGACGACCCATTTTTGACAAGGCCGAAGACTCAGACAAACAAACAAGATAATAATATAGATGCACCCGCAGGCTGGGGCAAAATGCAAATGACATGCATGATGCAAGAGCATAACTTATGCTTATGCAAAGAGGGCTGCAATGAAGCATTTAGATGCAAAGGTTATGCAAAGAAATGCTACAACAAACTCGGATATAAGCAAGTTAAGACAAACCAAACTACATTTCATGCCAAAAGGATGTAAGAAAATTATGCAATTTTAACTGCGCTTCACGAAGGAAAGGCCAAAAGCGACTATTGGGCACACCCAAGGTCTCGAACAAGATTCCGACGCGTTGCACGCGAAAGGAAAAAAAGTGGTATAAGCATTGGAACACGTTCCAAATGCTCTTAACTAAAGAAGGTCTAACCCGTCGCGCGCGCGAAAAGAAAGAACAACAATGCCTAAGGCATACGAGGTTAAATGCAATAGATACACAGAGTAAACATGTGCGATAGATACACAAAGGTGAGCATGTGCGATAGATACACAAAGGTGAGCATGTGCGATAGATACACAAAGGTGAACATGTGCGATAGATACACAAAGGTGAACATGTGCGATAGATACACAAAGGTGAGCATGTGCGATAGATACACAAAGTTGAATATGTGCGATAGATACACAAAGGTGAACATGTGCGATAGATACACAAAGGTGAACATGTGCGATAGATACACAAAGGTGAACATGTGTGATAGATACACAAAGGTGAACATGTGCGATAGATACACAAAGGTGAGCATGTGCGATAGATACACAAAGTTGAATATGTGCGATAGATACACAAAGGTGAACATGTGCGATAGATACACAAAGGTGAACATGTGCGATAGATACACAAAGTTAACATGTGCGATAGATACACAAAGTTGAACATGTGCGATAGATACACAAAGGTGAACATATGCGATAGATACGCAAAGGTGAGCATGTGCGATAGATACACAAAGGTGAACATGTGCGATAGATACACAAAGGTGAGCATGTGCGATAGATACACAAAGCGAACATGTGTGATAGATACACAAAGCGAACATGTGCGATAGATACACAAAGTGAACATGTGCGATAGATACACAAAGTTGAACATGTGCGATAGATACACAAAGTTAACATGTGCGATAGATACACAAAGTTGAACATGTGCGATAGATACACAGAGATGAACATGTGTGGTAGATACACAAAGGTGAGCATGTGCGATAAATACACAAAGCGAACATGTGCGATAGATACACAAAAATGAACATGTACGATAGATACACAAAATTAACATGTGCGATAGATACACAAAGTGAACATGTGCGATAGATACACAAAGGTGCACATGTGCGATAGATACACAAAGTTGAACAATCTTAAACGGAACTTCTCTAAATGAACCGTACATACAATATCGTCTAGTTGCACCAGCTTCAAATGAACCGTACATACAATATCGTGCCTGCATAAGAAAGAAACTTTACAGGTACAATGCAGTACAATGCATGTCTCAAGTGAGACGGATGATCATAACACGATGTTGAGGCATGCTCAATGCACAACATGCAAGAAATGAAACAGAGGCATATTCTATGCAAGATAATCAACGATGCATATTCAATGCAATATAATCGACGATGCATGATCCATGCAAACACGATAATGCATGGTCTATGCAACAATTTAGAATGCATATTCAATGTAACGTGCAAATGCTATGTGACAACAAAAGCATGCTCGATAAAGACAATTCGAAGGCAACTTCTGGTTTACCTCCCGGAAGAGGTGCGACGTATTAAAAAGGATACACCTTGTGTGTATTGATGGGCGATGACCACCGCACACTGAGAACACGATTCTGGGCTTCCGCGGAGGCATTTTGAATCAAAATTTGAGCATACCTTGCATTTCTTGGAACCCAAGGACACATATCTGAGTCAAAGGGTCAGAGGGAGCTTGTGGGACCATGTCGGCCATGGGGGGAGGCTGCCGGCCCCCTGCCGGCCATCAGTGGCCACTGCCGGCCATCGCCGGCCATCAATAAAGGGGTGCCGGCCATCGATGTGCCACTGCCGGCCATCGATGGCAGATTTGGGCAAAATTGTCTTTTCAGCCGTGGCTCTTTAAGTACACCCAAAATCACTTCATTTCCCTAGAAACCCTTGCACGAAATTGTCTTCTCTTGCTCTCTAAGTGCTTCTTCTCTCTAGATCCGCGCGTTCTACGCGTTTCCCAACACCCTAGAATCATTTTTCTTCGCAAAACCCTCTTGTTCTCTTTGCTTTGAACCAATCAGAAGTTGATTTCGACGCTTCTTTCGTCATTTCCACCATTCAAGGTCGATTCCCCTCAAGTTTCTCCCAAGGTTAGTACACTTTTCCCGGGTTTCAAGTTTCTTTGACTTTTTCTCTCTCCTAGGGTTTAACTTGTTCAAAGTTTCACTATTTTCCACATTTTTCCACATTTTTGATTCTCTTGCATCTATTTCAGATGGCAGACGATGTCCCACATGACGGGTGCTTCCCCGCGCTCCCTCCGGTAGAGTTTGCAGCAAACTTCGAGGCCGAGCCTGAGGTTGAGCCTGAGCCACTACCGCCGAGCATTCGCCCTTTTGATCCAACGAGTTATCACCCCGAGACACACGTGGTAATTGTTGCGGGAGGCATCAAGGCATTCACTAATTTCGCCGAGGACGCGCCAGACGACCTCTTACTGAGAGAGCCCATGTCTCACTTGTCGGCCATAGCCGTAGAGGTACAAACTTCACTTTTCTACAATACCACCTTTAACTGTTGCATTTCTTGCACTGTTTTGATCTGATTGCATCACATGCCTTGATCTGACTGTATTCCATACACTGCTGCGTCACATTCAACTGTACTTCATACATCACTGCTCTGAATTCAACTGTACTTCATACAACACTACTCTGCATTCAATTGTACTTTCAATTGTACTTTACACCTCACTTGATCTAATTGCATCACATGCATTAACACAGGATGGATCCTGCTCCTTCCGAGGCTACGGTGCCACGACAGCTCGGGATTGGTACGACGAGCTTCCAGCCGGGGTTCGTGACATCATCGACGGGACCGACTTCGGTCTATTTTGCTCTAGTTTGACACGAGTCACAGCGAGCCGCTCTCTCTTAGGGGCTCTTGTGGAGAGGTGGTGGGATACCACCAACTTCTTCTACTTCTCCTCCACGGGGAAGATGACGATGACTCCCTATGACTTCGCCATGATCACCGTCTTAGGCGTAGGAGGTGATCCGATCCCTCTCAATCCTAACATGGGAGAGCGGGAGGCCGCATGGGCTGCACTGCTCGGGGCACAGCCACCGACACTTCGGTCAGGTATGGCTCGATACAGCTAGTTTGAGGAGCAGTTTAGAAGAGTTGAGCCCGAGACCGTTGAGCAGACTGAGCAGTACGCTAGGGGCTTTCTCATGTTCCTCTTCGGTACCACCTTGTTCTCGAACAGGTGGAATACCGTAGGTTTATATCTGCTGAGCGCATTGGTGGTGCTACAACGAGTCTCGTTCTACGACTGGGGCGGAGCCGATCTCACCACTCTATATGGATACATGAGCTCGACCTCTCGGATGTGTGGGACCTTGATCGGCGGCTACTGGCGAGCCTGGGAGGTACGCAGCTTAGTTCCCCCTCTTCACTTTTACATTTTCTGCTAAGCATTTCCTGCTTTACATTTATGCAACACATGTACTTTTTGCATTCTCTGTATCTGCTCATACACTATATGCTTTCTACTTCGCATTTTCTGAATCTGCTCATGCATTGTACTGCATACTACACACTACACACACAAAATCTAATCTCTGCTCTGGACTTGCACTTTCCGTGCATTGTACTGCGCTTTGCTTTCTGCATTTTCTGTACGCTGTTCATACACTGTATTGATCACATTTCCCTTGCAGCTGTGGGTGTATGCATACTTTTTGACTCTTGCCCCAGAGCCCATAGAGGAGACCCCAGCGACAGTTCCATTCTCTCGGGTATACGACGACTAGCTTCGCCGTAGGACCCGGGAGAACTTCATGTTTTTCCGTCAGTACTTCGACACGGTCACGGTGCGGAAGGTAATCTAAAACAAAACAATCTGCTCTTCCATGAACTTGATACACATATCGGTCAATTGGCCATGACTGATCATTTGCTCATTCTCTTATTTTCAGATCACATGGCAGCCCTGGGACGTGATACTGTCAGGGGCCAGATTTGTATATGAGACTGCTAGGGTCGTGGCTCGCTACCACATCCTTCTTGAGGGACTGATCTGCCACGCTTAGTTCTTGAGCGAGCGCTTCGTGCACCAGACCTTGAGCTTGCCTGCCCAAGTTATATCGATGGCACCTCCCGCATATATGAGAGAGACAGAAGCTTTCTGAGGAGGAGGTGATCCAGTTCATGGTAGGACTGGATGCAGACTTTTTCCGCATGGAGGGCGACTACGCGACCTTCATTCAGACGCATCTGATGTCGCCTCTGACCGGTATTCACGGAGGTGAGGGTGTTAGAGCTCTAGCTGCGAGAGGGAGGGGCAGAGGGACCAGGGCGACCAGAGCCCATGGTAGAAGAGATCCTGAAGCGAGGCAGGAGACTAGATGGCTAGAGCTGCCTATTATGTTGACTTACCGGAGACGTTCTGGGGAGACTTGCCAGATCCCCATCGAGCCCGCATCAGCTGGGCGTGCACTTGTCGGGGTTCGAGGCCCGACTCCAGTATGTATCAAACTTTACATTTCAATTCTGCATATTTACTTCATTTCAATTATGCTGTATAGAGTACTGATCCCTTCAATGCACTTGCAGGCACCCATAGAGTACACAGGGCAGGCCCTTGAGCTAGTGGCTTCCTTGACAGAGATGGTACAGACGAGCTTGGATCTGCTCAGCCTCTACAGGATCCTGATAATCATTCTTTAATTTGCATTTCATGCCATGAAGCTCTCTGCTAACACATTAGCATTTCAAATGTTCCACACTACACTGATCTAATACATTGCACTAAAAACACTGCATAGATACACTGTTCCCATGAACTGCGCACGGTATACACTCACTGCAACCGGTTACTGCTCACGGCACATACATTGCAATCATTCACTGCTCACGGGACATACACTGCAATCATTCACTGCTCACAGCACATCATCTTTTGCATCCCATATACACAGACTAATGCGTTCTCATAAATTGCCCCTTTTCAGATTCCTTTCGAGATGCCAGTCCCGTCATACACCCCAGCAAGAGCAGAGGTAGGACCTTCAGCACCTCCCCCATCAGTGAGAGGAGAGGGAGATAGGCTCAGGCACATAGCCGAGGCGGAGCTAGGGGCACCCGTAGCGAGAGTGGCCCTTCAGAGCCCGTTCTGGGCGATGATGATGACGAGACGAGTGAGGAGGAGGGTAAGGTGGCGAGTGCACATTCAGAGTCCTCTGGGGATGGAGATGGCGACGCCGGCTCAGGTTTAGCTGGAGACGAGGCTGGAGAGACTGAAGAGGGCTCTGGTTCAGCTTCAGATAACGGTGCCGATGGTGACAGTGCTCCAGAGTCCGCTCGATCGAGGAAGAGGACGAAGAGGGCCTCTCGATCCTGAGATAGTCGGCACTAGCTCAGATGCTTTTTGCTTTGTTCTCCTTTTTTGCGAGTAGTATAGTATCATTGTACAACCTTAGGCAGTTTTATTTTCTTCAAAACTTGTACTTTTGTAAAAAGGAAACCATGATTGGAATGAAAATAGCTTTTTGGTTCAAAAGGTGTTACATTTTACATTCTAAAGCATCGCATCGCATCACACAACAAGCAAATGAGATTGAGCTTTTGAAAACTGCACAGTCACATTGCATTTTCTTAATCAGGTAGTGAACCGACTAACAACTGAAAGGACAAAACAACTCAATAAACAAAACAAGGCCTTGACAAGCTAAACAAAGTAAGTACAACTCGATAAACAAATTGCAACGACTCGATAAACAGAACGAAGATGATTACAACTCGATAATCAAACAGAGACGATTACAACTCGAAAACAAAATGAAGACTAGTACGTCTTAAACAAAACACAGTCGAGTCCAACAGGACCAAAACAAGACTTCAAAAGGTACAAATAACAGAACTCTACTGCAAAAAACAAATTGGATCTTAACAGAGGAGGTCAGTGAGCCTGAAGAAAGACTGCCGGCCATCAATGCACCCCTGCCGGCCATTGAGGAGCCACTGCTGGCCATCAATGAGGCACTGCCGACCATCGATGGCAGAACCTCCGAAACGTTGACATCTGTCCTCCACTCACTGCCTTATCTTCTATAAAAGTTCCAGCTTCGTAATCTCTCCATTCCAACTCCATTTTTTCCCCAAATAGAACCATTCTTCGCCAAAAAACTCTCCAATTAGATTGCGACTTTGGATGGCTCGGAAAAGTTGAATTTTTGAGGTTTCAGAATAAACGCACTATTCACGCTAAGTCGCACCCCGCTGTGTTTTCCGTTCCTCTATGCCGCGGCTAGGTGTTGGAATCCGGTAACTCATGTTTTTAGCTTTGGGGGTCAAAAAGATGTGCCCAACTTTTGAAGAATTCCAAGCGTTGATGGAGTCCCGATGCGACGAGGAAATCTTGGCTCAGTTCTGTTTCGGCCACATCCAAGCTTTAGGACGGACATATGGACTTACTTTGCACGACGCTCGGTCTTTGATTCGCAACAGGAGTTAGACATTCCTAGCCTGATTCATCGCTTTCTGACGCCGGTAACCGCGGTGATTATATTTGGCAAAGTTTTCGGCGACATGCCCTCTGTTTGTGCATGTTATCTCATTTTCTACTTGCCCCTAGCTTTGGAGGGTCTAGCATTCATTTGATTAAGATCGCCCAAGGCTTGAAAGAGGGCAAGAGCTGTATTGGCATGACATTAGCCGAAACCTTGATAGGCTTGGATGCTTTCCATCGTCAAGAGACAACCAGGTTCGCAGGAAGTTCACTACTCTTATAGGTAATGTTTCCCGCCCTTCTCACATGTGTATTTCTCACATCGCTCGCTCTCAGGCTCTTTTTTTTTTCAAAACCCTTTCTCACTTTTCTCTCTACGTACACCTCTCTATTCTTTAATCTCTCTTATTTTCATCCCTCCCCAGATATGGCTCATGGATAAATTGAAAGTAGTGGACTCTTGCCCAGCATATTCAGCACGCGGCTATTTCTTTCGCCAACGGCTAGTTGATGCCCTAGATGAGGGATGGTAGTGCGAATGGATATCCAGCCTATCTACTGTCAACATTGCTTGGCGCTGCTCTTGGCTTAATCTGCTGGCGATGAGCTATAGCATGTCTCACCAGCTGGGCATTCAGCTGATTGGCCTGACACACTGTGTCTTTTACTTTCCATTCCGGTTTCGGCGCTAGTTCGGGTATGACCAAACCCGCCCAGAAGAGGGAGTGGAATACCCGGCTTCATATCTGATCAAAGGCTCACATCTAGCTTGGTATGCCACAACATGGAGGATGAGAGAACTTCTAGCCCCCGCTCCCAATTTCAGTTGCACCATTTCTGACGAGTGCATAGCCTGGCTTGAAAAAGAAGCACAAACCGGCCTACTTTAGCATCCGAAGCTTCCACGAGCTCTGGGAAGGGGCCGCAGGAACACCTGACTTGACTATGCCCCGAGTTTATTTCTTTAATCTATATTTTCAAGTTTTCTTTCGAATGTAATAAAAAGCAACTTCAATTCGTATTCAAGAGTAGGAGAACTCTGTACTAAAATCAATGAAATTGAAGGTTGTGGGTACTGAAAATTTTCCGTTATGGTCCAAAAATGGTCTAAGTTGTAAAAAGATTAATTTGAACAAAATCAACTTTTATTAAAACTTTTCAAAACCATTTTCGATATGGATCACAACTGGACACGCCTGAGATCTATCCTCAAGATGCACAACCTCGAATCCTAACAATTGGAAAGTTGCCCCTAGTCTGAATAGCACTGCACTGGAGATCACAACCGAACTCTTGGATGCAGAAGAGACAAAGATGACCAACATGATCACAAAAGGACAAAGTTGTTTGGAACTGTTTATGGCTAGACTTCAGAATGAAGTTGCCTACGTATCCCGAAGATGGGAATCAAGCCTTACGTAGTTCGGTTCAGGTTCACTCGTATATTAACACTCTTCTTTTGCGCTCTAACTTTTGCCAAGGCCGCCCTTTCTGGGTTTTCAACCTTGCGAGCTTAGTTTTTCTTATTTCAAATTTTCTGTGCTCTAATTTTTGCCTAGGTTGGCCTTGCGTTTTTCGGCCTAGCGAGCCACTCAGGATAGTATTTCTTCAACTTGTCCATGTTCATAGGTTGGGAGAATTCAAGGCCATCTAAATCCATCAGAATGACAGCTCCATCGATTAGATTGACTTGATGATGTAAGGGCCAGTCCAATTGGGTCTGAACTTGCCCCTAGGGTCGTGGATGGGAGCTCGGTTGTCTTTAAGTACCAATCCCCTTCTTTCAAATTCCTGGACTTAACTTTCTTGTTGAAAGCCCTGGCAATTCTCCGTTGATAACCTTGGATGTGATACAATGCTTTCAGTCTTCTCTCGTCAAACAGCATGAGTTCTTCGAACCTGCTCTGCTGCCAATCTGCCTCCGCTATCTGGCACTCAGCCATTACTCGTAACGACGGAACCTCAACTTCGATAGGCAGAACAGCCTCCATCCTATAAACCAAGGAATACGGAGTTGCCCCAGTAGAAGTTCGAATTGATGTCCGGTAGCCCTAGAGAGCAAATGGCAACTTATCTGGCCAGTCTTTGTAGGTTTCCACCATCTTCTGTAGAATGTGTTTGATGTTCTTGTTGGCGGCCTCAACTGCTCCGTTGGTTTGCGGCCTATATGTGGATGACTTATGAAAAACCATGTTGTACTTCTCCAACAAGTCTATCACCTCCTTTTGAAGTGGGAACCATTGTCCGAGATGATTTCATTCGGGACCCCATACCGACAGATAATGTTATTCCTGATGAACTTAGCTACATGCGACGCCTTCAGTACTGCATAAGATTGGGCCTCGACCCACTTTCTAAAGTAGTCTATTGCCACCAGAATATACTCATTCCCGTTCAACCCCATTGGAGTGATTGCCCCAATCACATCAATCCCCCAGACTGAAAATGGCCATGGCGAAGTCATGTTGTGCAACTTCGACGGCGGAATGTTCATGCGATTTGCATGGATCTGACATTTGTGGCATCGCCGAACAACAAGCCAATACAATCCTCCTCCATGGTTGACCAGTAGTAACCGTCTGAGAATCTTCCGGGCTAGCATTACCCCACTCATGTGCTCTCCGCACTCTCCTCCGTGGATGGCCTCCATTAGGCGCTTAGATTCCTCAATATTAACACATAGTTTATGCATCCCAAGATGGCCCCGTTTGTACAATTTACCCCCGCAGATGATGAATTGAGCAGCCATTCTTCGTATTGCCCTCTTGTCTTTGGCATTTGCCCATGGTGGATAAGCCTCCTTTTCCAAGAAGTTCCAAATGTCATGATACTAGGGGTTCTGATCTTGCACTTCATCAATCGCAGCAATCAGTTTGTAGGCCGGCACAATTTTTTGTTCAATAATTATCGGACCCATCTGGACTCCAAAAGGGATGTCTATCATTGATGATAGAGTTGCTAAAGAATCAGTGAACCGGTTGTTTTCCCTTAACAGATGGCGAAGTTTAGCTTTTCAAACCGAGGAATCAGAACGTCCAAGGTCTGGTGATAGATTTTCATTCTTTCTTCTTTAACTTTCCAGTCTCCTTTTGCTTGAGATACAAACCAGGTTTGAATCCCCAATGACGTCCAACCGTTTTGCCAATAGTTCCAAGGCGGCTTTAGTCCAGCAATACATGCCTTATATTCTGCTTCATTATTCGATACCTTGAACAGGAGCTTTGAAGGCTAAGGGTATGCGGAATTGTCGGGTGCTATCAACAACACCCCTATCCCATACCCGCACTGGTTTGACACTCTGTCAAAGTACATAGTCCAAGTTTCTTCTTCAACATATAGAATGGCCTCATCTGGGAACAGATATTCTACTACTTCGTCTTCTTCTATTGGGTGATCGGCTAGGAACTCTTCTACCGCTCCCCATTTCACTGACTTGTGAGTCATGTACTTCAAATCGAATGCGGAGAGAAGAAGCAACCAACGAGCTAACCTACTCGTAAGTGCCGGTTTCTCGAAGAGATATTTGATGGGGTCTAATCTCGAAACCAGTATTACAGAGTGAGCTAACAGGTAATGCCTCAACTTCCTGGTAGCCCATACCAAGGCCAAACAAGCCTTCTCAAGCGGAGTGTAGCAAGTCTCATATTCTAGCATCTTCTTGCTCAGGTAATAGATAGCCTTCTCCACTTTGTCCTTAGACTCCTGTGCAAGCATGTAGCCCATTGTCGTTTCGGTTACTGACAGATACAATATCAACGGTTTTCCCAACTCCAGCAGTGACAACACGGGTGGATTCTGTAGATACTGCTTGATTTGCTCAAAAGCAACTTGACATCAGTCATCCCACTGGAATTTGTTTCCTTTCTTCAAGAGACCAAACAGTGGTTCACAAGTCAAGGTTAATTTTGCAATAAATCGTCTTATGAATTGCACTTTACCCAGAAAGCCTCGCACCTCCTTTTCAGTCTTTGGTGGTGGCATTTCTAAGATGGCCTTAATCTTGGAAGGATCGACCTCGATACCTCTTTGTGTGATCAAGAACCCCACATTTTCCCTGCTGTAACACCAAAAGTACATTTCTGAGGGTTCAGTTGCAACTGATACTCTCTGATCCATTGGAAAATTTCTTCAAGGCGGTGTAGTGGCCCTCTCTTTCCTTGGACTTGACAATCATGTTGTCCACGTACAGCTCAACCTCTTTATGGATCATATCGTGCAAAATCGTGGTCGCAGCCCGTTGATACGTAGCCCCTGCATTCTTCAAACCGAACGACATCACCCTATAGCAGTAGGTTCCCCACGGGGTAGTGAAAGCAGTTTTCTCCTTGTCTTCGGGTGCCATCAAAATCTGGTTGTAGCCTGAAAACCCATCCATAAATGAGAGCAGCGCATGCCCCGCAGTGAAGTCCACCAATTCGTCGATATGCAGCAGAGGAAAGTCGTCCTTCGGACTAGCCTTGTTCAAATCCCTGAAGTCTACACACCCCGGATCCTGCCATCTTTCTTCGGCACCGGAACAATGTTGGCCAACCAAGTCGGATATTCAGATACCAGCAGGAAGCCTGCGTCAATTTGCTTGGTGACCTCTTCTTTAATCTTGAGAGCCCAATCCGGGCGGATCCTTCTGAGTTTCTGCTTGACAGGTCGGGCCTCGGGGTCAAGGGGATCCGATGCTGTACAATCTCAGGATCGATTCCAGGCATGTCTTCGTAGGACCACGCGAAAACATCTTTGAAATCTTTTAATAAAGCGACTAAGCGCTCGCGTTCCTCCGAAGACAACGTGGACCCGATCTGGACCAGCCGCGGGGTCCTCTCAGTACCAATGTTCACGGTAATGATTTCATCCATTAATGGCTTAACAAATCTCTCTTGCTCTTGCTCAATTAAACGTTGTAAAACCGGAGGAACTTCGTCCTCGTCGTTTTCATCAAAGTTTTGAAAGTCTGAATTAATACAATAAATCAAGGGCACAGAGAAATACTCGGAAACCACATTCACCTCATTCTCATTAAGTTCATCCAAATCGTCCAATTCTTCTGTTACAACAGACTCAAAAGAAAAGGAAAAAGACGACCTGGACAGGACTGTGGCATCCGGGTTAACATCCCCAGGAGTACCAGACTCAGACTCAGTCGAGCTGGAACCTGATTCCGACTCACAGGACTCGGTGGAATCAGATTCCGGCTCACTACCTGACCCGGTGCTGCTGGACAAAAATCCCTCCTCGTACTGCCAAGTGAGAGAGGGTGCGATTGATGCATCCAAGATAGCTGCTGTGGGCTCGCAGCCGTTTCATCCCCAATCATGGAAACCACGAAGTTATCCCCCAAGCACTCTTGGTCGATCGGAGGATCAGAGAGGAGACATGCCAGTGCTACCCCCATTTCAAATTCTGTGCCCTCAGGATCCCCTGCTTTATTCTGCTCAACCTCAGTTGTTGGGTCTGTCTGCTCTGTGGCAACGTCATCCCCGGATAGTTGCAGGTCGAAGAAGATTTCGAAACCTGGTACGCGCTTCTTCTCCGCGTTTATCCATGGCTCTGGGAAGCCGCAAAATGGAAAATCTTCCCCCTCCCGGACGAAGCGTCCGTTCAGGGTACCCTGAATGGGCCTGTGTATTAAGGTCAAAAGGCTTCCCAGCCTGCTTCGCTCTGGCTCTGCCGGCCATTTCCTTTCCTTTCCTCACCCAGTCCTCTTTGGTGGGCAGAACCCAGTCCAAAGGTATGCGGATTGTGTGGCACTTCGGCCAACGCAGCGACCCTTTCCTGCCGCTCCTTCCTAATCCCATCCCGGGAATATGTTGTAGCTTGTTCATGAGGTAGACGGATTGAGCACTAACGTACACACCTTCATTCACAGCCATAATATTCTGTACTACCCGGGCCTCAGCCAAAGTGAATCCTGATAAGAAACATCTTCTGTGCCATGCTCAATTTCCAGGACCGGCGTAGATACCTCCGGAGGGGATGGATTGATGAGTTCCCAAATACAGTGGCTACTCCCTTTCCATAGGGGTATTTCACCATCTGATGTAGAGTGGAAGAGACTGCCTTTACTTGGTGCAGCCACGGCCGCCCCAAGAGTAAGTTGAAGGTTGCGGGAACGTCCAAGACATGAAATTCGATGTCGTGTTGTCCTGGACCAACCTTAGTTTGAATCTTTCCCTACTTGTATTATCGTATGCCTTGATCACCTGAGTGTTGGTGTGAAGTCCGCGGGCTTCAACCCAACTGCTGTTCTGACTGGGCAGACATTGATGGCGGACCCGGTATCAACAAGTACCACCGGTATCCATTTACCTCTACACTCCACGGAGATGTAGAGAGGTTTGTTATGGTTCACGCCCTCAGGCGGTAACTCCTTGTCTGAAAAGGTTAATGCCGGGGAACCTCCTCCCGGAAAAACCAGCCCAACCAGTTGCTCTGGTGTAGTGTCTATTGAGAGTTTGGCCTTGTCCATGGCGGATAGGACGGCCTGTCTGTGCACCCTTGATGCCATAAGCAGTCCCCAGATGGAGATGTCTGCTTTATCTTTTTCAATTGCTTGAGCACAGCTTCTTCTTCTATCTGTTTCTCTCTCTGTTTCTCAGCCTCTTTATCTTTTCCAGATGCCTCAGGTTGGTCAAGGTGTGGGGCTTGAAATACCGCCCACTCCTGGTCATGTGGTCCACCTCATCGAGGTACCAAGTGTCATCTGGTTGAGCACCTGCCCAATCTTCATCCGTGTGGGCAAGACATAAGTCGTCGTCTTCCTACCACATTCCATTAGCGTTCAACAGGCACCTATCTGGTTCCGACAAGTTCGTACCCTTGGTACTTTCATCCCACATGCTCACAGCATGTCCTGCTTTCGTGCTCGCAGCACTTTCAATTTCTTCATGGTTCTTGGCTTTCCGGATTCTCTCAGAATCCCAATTCTTCCTTCGCTCCTCCTGTGTTAGTACGGTTTGTTGCTCAGTTTTCACAATATCTTGGTCCCGAGCGAAATTCTTTGTACCGGCGCTCTCCGGCAATCCTTTCTGATCCTCGGCCCTTCCGGCCATCATTGATACTCTCGCCCCTGCCGGGCCCTGTTCTGATTGAAATTCTGCAGCATCTGGCTGATCATCTAACCACCCAGTGACTTCTGCCGACTCCTCATAGTCGAACCAGTTGATTGCAGCATCCCCTGATTCTTGGTCGTTAAAGAACTGGAAGTTGGCAAAGTCCTCTTCCACTGTTGTCAGATCATCTGCCCCTTGTTCAAGTCTGTCCCCCCGAATCATACACAGCTCAGCTTTTTCCGGCAACCCCACACTCAGCTTAAACTGGCCCACTGATAAGATGTACTCGCTTGGATCATAGGCTCTTCCAGCTAGACCCCCAGACTGTTCCATCCCAGACTCAACGATTCTGCTCTCCTCTGAAACCTGCCCTGTTCCATCTTCAGTGGTCACCACCACTGGCTCAGATTGGGTTGTGAAGGTGTCCAACATGCACAAGTCAGTGCAATCAGGAAGGATCACCTCCGGCTTGGGTAGGTGAGAGGGAGTAATATAGACACTAGGATCGTAGGATACGACCCCAGTTTGGATGAGGTTGACTCTTTTGGGAGGAGGGGCTTGGTTGTGTGGTGGGAGGGGATTTGTTGTGACGTTGGGTTTTTCGGGAGGTAGAATGATATTCTTGTCGACGAGGTCTTGAATCTTGTGACGCAGTCTGTAGCAACGGTCAGTGTCGTGATCGTGCTGTTGGTGGTACGCACAGTACTTTGCTGGGTCATGAGAGGGAGGGAGTGGATTTGGCAATGGCCTCGGCTCTAAAGGTGTCAGATGCTTCTTTTTGATTAACAACCCGAGAGCCTTGGACAAAGGCATGTATAGTGGAGTAAAGGTTCTTTGGCCTCTGGGTTGAAATCTCGAGGCTTGGTTACTGCTCTCGGATGTACTGGAAAAGGGTGTGGCCGCCGCGGGCCTTGGTTGAGAAGGGGGGGTGGTGGTGACCATACCGACCTCAGAAGTCCTTGTGTTTGCAGCGCCACTCGGGCCTGCGTTGTTATTGCGGTTGAATGTCCTTCGGGGTTGCTCTCGGTCCTGATCGATCAAACCTTGCTTCATTGCATCTTCGATCTGTACCCCCATCTCGTGTAAATCTGAGAAAGTCAGAAAGGGGAGTACGATCATTTTCTGCATTAACTTCGGTTGGAGATTGCGCACAATCATCCGAATTTGATCTTTATCTGTAGGCCTCAAGGTCATCATCGATGCCTTTGCTCTCCACCGAGTTACAAAATCAGAGAAAGTCTCTTTTTGTTCCTGCCTCGTCGTTTCGAGATCACGTGTTGTAATCTCGATCTGTGTATTATACGAGTACTGCGCGACGAAGGCCTCAGCCATCTCATCCCAATTTCTCTTCACATCATCTTCTAACTTGGTGTACCAGATGGCCGCCACCCCCGACAAAGTTCTGCCAAACAAAGAAAGCTTTTGTAGTCGGGTTAGGCCCATTGGCCTCAGAATGTCTGAAAATAGCCGGAGATGGACCATAGGATCCCCGGACCCATCAAAACGGTCAATCTGTGGCATCTTGAATCTGTCTGGCAATGTTACAGCCACATCGGTGTACCCATCTTCGATGTCTGGGATGGCCTTCACCCCCTGCGATTTCTTGAAAAGCTTCTCCAGTTTACTCAGCTTCAGAGCTGTATGATCCACCTCGAACTCAAAGGGAGAGTCCGGGTGGTTGGGTGTAAGATTCTTGGACAGTTGAGGTAGAAGTGGGGGCGGAGCCAGCCCCGTTGGAATGTTGGTGTCCTCCTGGATATTTTGGGCATTGGGTAGGGTGTTCTGGGTGTTGGGGAGGGTATTCTGAGGGTTTGGCAGGGTATTCTGAGGATTCGAAGGGTTCGGCAAGGTATTCTGACCCATAGGTGCATGCTCGGGTAGTGGAGCCGCTGGTGGAGGAGGAACCTGATGTGAAGCAGAGGCTGCATTCTGCTGTTGCAGCCTAGTGATCAGCTCGGCCTGCTGGGCCATGACTGCGGCTTGTTTAGAAAATTCCGCTTGGCGGACAGTATCCTCTTGTATTTGCCTCATGCTCTCTTGCATCTGGCGCATCATCGCCTCTACCACTGATGTGTTCTGCTGTTCCATCTGGATGCCCGGTAAATGTACTTCTATGGCAGATACAGAAATCTCAACCTGGCTGTCTACTGTCAAAGTAGTCTTCTGTGCTGGTAGTCCCTGCTCTGACACACTACGCCTCCTTGGCCTTCTTCTGGCAACTGGGGGTAGGGAGTGGAACACTGGATGTCCGTCAACGAGATCCTCGGATCGGTTGAGTCGGCGACCTCGTGTCCAGAGTGCTTGGGGAGTATCTACTGGTTCGGAAGCAATCGTGCTAAAAACTGCCCTAGCAAAAAGATAATAAAGCAAAAGGAAATAAATGACCAGAAAAACGGGCAGCATAACAGCTTAAATTAAATACACACAACACACAGTCGGGCATACAACACGCAGTTGAAAAGCTGAAAATACACTGTCCTCAATCACCGATCACTGTTCCTGTATCACTGTTCCCCAAAACTGAATCGGATATCCGCAGACAACTGATTCTCAGATATTGACTGATGCCCGCAGGCCTGACTGATGCCCGCAGGCCTGATGCCCAAACTTATAGACTGATACATGCATTCCTGTAGAGACGCACTCTAAAGCACATAACAGATAAGTAAGAGCCAAAACACCCCTATTTGGGGGTAGGGTTTCCCTGTCCTATTTTGTCAGGAACTAGGGTTTCACTACGCACGCAGCGGTTTCAAACAACCTAAAAACGGGTAAGCAACCTGTCCTAGTTTGGAATGGTCACTATGGATCCGAATATGCACTAGGTCGAATGGTCAAAAAGGGTGCCCCGGTAAAACCGGGGTTTGTGTTCCCATACTGGCAGAGCCCGTAACCGGTCAGCCTTATGGACATGCCTTGACAAGACAAGCCTCCGGCAAACCGCTCAGGAATAGCAGATGGCAAACACGGTGTCCTAGGCGCACCAATGCAAATGCAATGCAAAGAAACACACAAATGTAGTCAAAACCAGATATCATGAGTTCGAGTCAAGTTCTCTAAATCCCCAACAGAGTCGCCAGAAACTGTAACAAGCCCGCGGGGGACCTCGCTACAGCTCGAACTCGATTTCGTGTCACGGTTCTTAATCTTGAACCAAAGAGTCCAAATCCGGCAAATCGTTTTGGAAAACAGATTTTTTTGAAAGAAGTGCCAAACATGGACTGCTTTGCCAGATACAGAGTCGCCACCTAAATATTTTATTTTTGGGAAATTTAGGAAACCCTGACTCGGTGCCAAAGGCCACGTGTCCATCATCACCAAAGTTGCCTCGGCTCGGGAACTTGGGTACGATTGGGGAAGGTCACTTCGTGAGCACCCCCGCTCGCCCGGTCAAAGACCAGCCTCTACTAACCATGATATCTGTTTTTGAAAACATTGTATGCTCTTATTCCGATTATTAGCCTAGGTTACTATGTGATGCTCGCAGCAAACAAGTATAGACTGAGTCGCCTGAATTGGAACAAAACATTTCATGTTTGTGTGTTTGAAAATGGTTTGATGGTGCTACCCGCAGGTAGGCTAAGACGTGGATTTGCCACCCTCGGGTGGGCTTAGAAAACATGATTTTGCCACTATCTAGTGGGCTTAAAACAAACATTTGATGAATTGTCCAATCCAAATAACCCAACCTCCACCCACAGGCATTCAAGGCAGTTATATCACATAAGCACATAGCCTCATGGCAAGCATGCTATTCATGGCAATTACTCACACGCATGCAAGGATGCTAAAGCATAAAACTCACCGAGTACTCCAAGCCAAAACAGAAATTCATTAGAAATCATGCATGATCCTAAATATACAGAAATGCCTAATGCAACACATGCAAAGATGCAACTATAGCAGGCTCGGCTATTCTAAACATGGCATATGGAATGCTACAACTAACACGTATTCAATTTGGAATTGAAATACAAATGCAGTTTGTATGATGCGCCGAGCCCGGTGCGTGTAAAACAGATGAATGATGCAAACATGCTGTCATACTGTATGCTAATTGAAATATGCCCTAATCTAACCATCATAAGCGGGTAAATAAAAGGGAAGAAAGATGTGGGGTTGGAAGACATACATCACACTCACCCACACGTATTACAATTTTGCCCTCGCGCAGAGGGTCCAAATATACAGTCCTGAATAAAAGAATAGTACAGTCCGAAATATACAGATTCCTAATTAATTAACAGATTAACTAATAAAGCTGTAAAACTGGCATGCAAGCCAGGGGCTGCCTCGCTTCGTTTCGGATAATGAAATGATGTATGCTGGGCTGCCTTGCGCGGAAATCCACTGGGATGCCCCGATTAGCCTCTGTTTGCAATGTTTCTCGAAATGCGTGTCCGACTCCGAAAAGTTGCTGATTCTTCATTTTGCTGTAACAGAGAGCAGGAAAGGGGCATAGCAATGTATTTCACAAATATATGCATGCCTCGATCCTCGTGCCACCAATCACGCATCTCGATGCATGATGGCCGAGGAATCGGATTGCACAACTCAATATAGGATGAATGCAGATGAATGCAAAACCTAACTCCGTCATGGGTAATCCGGAGTGTCGGCGACTTGGGAATTGAGACCCGTTCCGTCACTCGGAGTACGAAACGCGCCTCGTTTCTCGTGCCCGGGCTAACTCCTATCCCGAACACGATGCAATATGCATGATATGCATGAAATGTAGTTAATATGCAATCTTAGCATGCACAATGCTATGAAAATGAGATGCCTCGAAATGCGTGCACGTGGGCGCGCAAACCGAGGCGATGATCCTAAGGCATGAAATGGCACACGCAATGCAAGTTGGACTTATACTAACATGAGTGGACCTTAGCCACACTCACATAAGAGGCCGTCAGATAAAAAGAAGTGCCTCGAAATGCGTGCCCACGGGCGCGCAAATCGAGGCGATGCATACGGAATGCAAAATGACATGGAAAGGATATGTAACGAGGCTAAAATGAGATGTCTCGAAGTGCGTGCTCGCGGGCACGCAAACCGAGAAAATGACATACAGAATACAAAGATGCAAAAAAAAAAAAAAGAAAAAAAAAGAAGGGCATACAGAATGCAGAATGGACTTATACCAACATGAGAGGACCTCAGCCACTCTCACACGGGAGGCCGTCGGATAAAAAAGAAGTGCCTCGAAATGCGTGCCCACGGGCGCGCAAACCGAGGCGATGGATTAAAGCATGAAATGACATACAAAATGCGAAATGGACTTCTACTAACATGAGTGAGCCTCAGCCACACTCACATGAGAGGCCAGAGATGAAAAATGGGGTGTCTCGAAATGCGTGCACACGGGCGCGCAAACCGAGGCAATGCGTTTAAGCATGAAATGACATGGAAAATGATATGCAAACATGCAAATGGAATTTCAACACTTACAAATGATGCAAAACAGTCCCGAAAGGCGGGGAAATGACACCGAATGCCCGGAATGGTCCCGAAATGCGATAATAAGCACCCGGAATGGCCTATAGCCATACTAAACATGCATAATTGGTGCATGACATGAAAAATAGTAGCAAGGAAGCCCCAAGATAGCATTTTTTACAGTACAAATCATGGCGAAATAGTGAGCATAGATAGGACAACAATGGCATGCAAGAATACGAGCCAAGAGAGGGGTATTGAAGCAAGTGATACATGCAATGCTCAAACTGAAAAATACCCTTCTACAACACTGATGAGAGACTAAAAATATGCACATTTTCAGTAGATGACATTCCCCAACTCAGTAAGAAACCATGGTAAAAATGCTATGCAAGAATGAGGATACATAAGGCTATAACATGAGGTACCCCAAACATTCATCAAACCAGAAAAGACCCTCAATTAAATATGTCAAGAAGATCAAAATATGAATATTTATAGTTCTGATGATGGCCGAAAACAGAAGCTAGATAAGCTTAAAAAAGCATGCAAAATGGGGGCCAAAGAGGGGTATAAAGACAAGTATAACATAGAGACCCCCAACAAGGTTGATCCCTTCTAAAATGTTGTAGAGGGACATAAAAAAAGCCTACTAACAGTTAATGACATGCTCCAAATCAGACTACATGTAGGTCAAATAAATCATGCAAATTTACGGTAAATATAGGAAATTATGAAGCAAGTGCATGATAGAGAGGCCAAAAAGGGTTGACCCCTTCTTAAATGTTGAAGAGGAGCTCAAAATAGGCCCACTCACAGTTTACCTCATGCTCGAAAACAGATCACTCATAGGCCAAATATTTCATGCAAAAACAGGGGTAAGACATGGATTCAAAGCAAGTGGCACATGGAGCATGAAAACAAGGTTGAGCCCTTCTTCAATGTTGAAGAGGGCCTAAAAATAAGCACAATATCAGTTCATGAGATGCTCCAATTCAGATCACACATAGGCCAAATATTCAATGCAAAATAATGGCATATAAGAGGATATTGAAAGAAGTGCAAGATAGAGGGCTCAAACAGAGTTGAGCCCTTGAACAAAGATGAAAATGAGCTCAAAAGAGGACCACTTTCAGTATTGGTCGGAGCTCAAAACAGTGTGGAAATAGGGTTAAGAAAAGAGGCAAAAAAGTGGTGTAAAAGAGGGATTTTGAGACTTACCCTTGAAGACAAGTTCTTGGCTGCCTTTTCCTTGAACAAAGTTGCTTCTAAGCCTCTTAAGAACTCCTCCTTGCTGCTGGAAATGGAGTGGTGATGGTAGTGCTTGATGATGATCAAGAAATGGCACTAAACTTGAAGATTTGAGAGAAATGGAGATAGAGGAGTGTATGTAAGCTTGAAGCCAAATTTTCTAACCCTCTTCACAATGTTGTAGCTGCTGTTATATGGACAAAAGGAGGGGTGTAAAGTGGAGGGAAATGCACCCAAGCATTCCCCTCCAAAATATCCCCCGGATACAGATCTTTTCTGGGGGAAAAAGGTGCATAGTTGTAAGGAACACATCCCAAGGAGCATGGCCGGCCAAGTGCTTTTTCTGGAGGTGGCCGGCCGGCCACCCCCCATGGACGGCCGGCTAGGGGGTAAAAATGAAGTGAAGATTTGCTGGCCGGCCACCACATGATGGTGTCCTCCCAGGTGTGTACAACAAGGCCCTGTGGTTCAAATTTGACAACTCTGAAACATGAGAGAGAATAGGCCAATTCAAAGAGGGGTTCAAAAGGTTCAATGAGAATTATTGGCCGGCCATATGTTTTTAGGGTCCTCCCATGTGTGTGCATCACAAATATGTGGTTTTGGCTCGAAGAAAATGGCCCTAGGGTGGTCAACATTAGCCCGGAAGTGAGAAAAACGGGCGCCGGGGGGCGCCGGAAGAGCATAACAGGTCGCTTAGACAATTACTAGCCTCCCACCCTCCAGTGATCTTCCTGATGATAAAACAGAGGTACCTGCCAAAAATGAACAAAAACCGATGCGAAACGAATGCTCGGGGGCCAAACCGCGCGGTTCGAGGTCCCGAAAATAGGCTGTAAGCACCGAAAGTGGTGTCTGGCCATGAAGTGGGTATCTAAGACCCCAGTGTCCCTCGAAAGGGAGTAAATGAGATGCATGCCAAAAACCGGAGGGATCGGAGATGGTTGGGTGGTCCCGAACCGAGGCACACGGCCTGACGGCTCCGAAAACCGGGAACCGGGCTCCGAAATGGGCAAAATGGCCTACGGCCACGAAATGTAGCCCACGGCCACTGAGAGATGGTCTACGGGACCTCTCCCTCCCCTCAGGAAAGAAAACAGAGAAAACCGAGTCTGGTTCACAAACCGAGGCAAGGCACAGAAGAGAGTTCGGAAGTCCGGAGGCAGGGCGCACGGCCACGACTCTGAGACTTCTGAACGAGCACAATATGCAATATCACCGAGCGCTCAATCGGCGACGTCTGAATCTTAAGGTCGGTCAAAAATGGGGTGTCTACAGGTTGGAAGACATGCATACACACACGCACCCTTATTACAACATTTTGGCCTCGTGAAGGAGAATCCGAATAAGCTAAGCTAAGCTAACTAATCTAATTAATCTAATTAGACTAATTATTACACAACGAAACAAATAACTAGCAAACTACTTACTAATTATTACAACAATTAACTAATTAACAAATTAATTAATTAAATCACAAATTCAAGCTAATTAATAAATAAATCTTTAAACTAAGTTGCCCCAGCTCTGTTTGAAGATGTTGAACATGCATGCACGCATTCGGTTTCTCGCCCCGAAAAGCCTTCCGGTTTGCTCTTTAGAGGCTCTGTTTGTAGGGTGTCTTCAAGAACTTGCTGCTGAAACTTACCAAACCAATGCTGGGGAGTGCACCAGTGGCCTGCCGGCCATGAGGAGTTACTGCCGGCCATCTGCAGGCCAAGAGTGGGCCTCTGCCGGCCAACAATGCAAGGGTACTGGCCATCAGTGTGGCATTGCCGGCCACTGGTGTGCTGTGACACCAAACTGTAACAGAGCACAAAACAGAGGAAATGGAGGGTCTCCCTAGGGCATGTATGTACTGTGCCACTCCTTATCATTTCAAAACATCAAGGGAGAGGCACTATTGGATCCAAAACCATCAATCAAGCATGCAATGCATGATGGCCAAAGATCCAACTTGCACGCATTTCAATAAATGCAAGACAAAAAGGACTCTAAGACCATTACCTTATCATGGAAGATCAAAGGCAATGGAGACAAAGGGAATTGGCTCATTCTCATCACTTTGAGTATGAAATCGACCAATTCACCTTGTGTTCAATATAACGTCCGATTGAACACAATGCAATGCACACATGCAACATGCTTATCTTGGCATGTTTTACTTGATTCAATTCTTGTTTACACATTTTAAATTACCAATTAGTCCTTTAACTGGTTAAGTCCAATGTGAAAAGTCCTCTAATTGGAAAGATGGCCTTAGCCACAAGCACCTTAAGCATGAAAGAAGCCTCATGCTATTGGTTAGTAAAAACCCTCAAGAGAAGGTTAAAACCATTAGGCATGAGAACCTCAATTCCATGCCCAAGCAACCAAGGGGCTTAAGATCACTTTCAAGGCAAGTGAAAGATTGAAACCATGGAGTGCGATGACATACATTTCAGCACTGAAATGACATGCTAAGTAACTTAAAACCATGCAAATAACCCATAATATGCATGTTTAAAGGTTTAAGCATCAAAGCTAGTGAAGTGCTTTACACTAGACCCATGTAATACAATGCTCAAATGGCTAAGCCAGCCCTAAAAAGACCTTAAACATGCCAAAACAATGACCAAAATGTGCTGAGATGGTAGCATGAAAAGCAAGAAAAATCATGTTCATGCATTGGCTCACAAACAAGGCATAAGGCTCAACACTAAAAAGAACTTAGAGAGTGAAATAAGTGAGACTGTGACAATGACATATGCTCTGAAATTACATGTGAAATGATGCTATGTCATGTAAACATCATAAGCAAAGCATGTTAGAGACCTCAAAACACAAGGCTAGCAAGGGTCTTTGTACTACAACCATGTATAACAAGTCTCATATGACCAAAACCACTCAGCACAGAGTTAAAGCATGCAAAATTAGTGGTAAAAGCATGCTGAAGTTAGACTAACACATGCTAGAAAGATAAGCTAAAACATTAAGCATACAAGGCTAGTATGCAAGATTTGCACTACAAGTGCAAGATGCAAACAAGAAGTGACTAATCCAGCCAAAAACAAACCTAAAACATGTTACAAAAGTCACAAAAACATGCTTAGATCAAGTCAAGAGATGGTAGAAAAACATGCTTATCTACTAAGCCATCAACACATACAAAGGAGAAACAAGGAGAGGGGATCACCCCCTCCTATTTTGGTCCTCAAAACAAAGCTTTTGCCACTGAAAATCCCCTAGATTTCAGTGGTTAAAAGGCTAAAAAGAGATTGCTTTAAGGGGTTTTAAACATGGCACAAAGCTTGGCCAATAAGCCACAAGAGAGAGAGGAACACCCCTAACCTGAAAAGGGCCTCAAACAACCATTTTCAACACTAAAAAATAGAGGCTTTTGTAGTTGACAACTAGGCCAAAAACAACATGTAAGGTTGGCCAAACCAATGCACAAAAACAAAGCTTAAGAGAGTAAAATGATTACCTTTGAAGCACAACAACAAATCAGCAACTTTCTTGAGCTAAAACCAACTTTGAGCCCTCAAACCAAGTCTTAAGAGACCTCAGCTCCAATATGAGAGTGTTTGGCTAAGGATGCTAGTGCAAATATGCAAGAAAAGCTCACTTTCAGGGCTAAAATGTAGAGAGAGAGGATTCTAGAGAGAGAGAGAGAGAGAGAGAGAGAGAGAGAGAGAAATATCTCAGCCAAATTTTTGTAACCCTTTGCATGCAAGGGGAAGGTCTCTATATATAGGAGATACAAGGAGCCTTGGAGAGATCTAGCCATCCACGTGGGTGCAGATGGTCTATCCTGCAAACAGTTGGCTCAAAAATATCTGAAAAATATCTGTTGAAATAATGGTGGCCAGCAGGGCCTCATTGTTGGCCTGCAGGGCCTATTGGTGGCCAACAGGGAAAAGTCCATGGCCAGCAGCCCTTGATCATGGTCGACAGGCCATCATGAACATCAATATGGAGGGACCAAAGCATGGTCCAAAAATGAGACAGAATGGAAATAGGGTCTAGAAGGATCAAACCTGGGGCATTCTGTCGCGAAAGTTGAGCGCTTAGTGAGCAATCAAACTTGTCACTGGATGTACCTGCAAGCACATCCAAGTCTTGAGGACGGTAAAAAATGGGGTGTGTACAACCGTGTAATAACCCTGACCTGTGATTAGCTAATAAACCTTACTTAAGAATTCTTAATCAGTAATTAAGAGGAAATTCTAACTTAATTGCATGTGTATTGTGTTATTTGTGCTTATATCTGTCTGATGTAGAAATATCTGTCTGAATTTCTGTTTCGGTATGTTGAAGGCCCTATCAGCATCTGAACATGTAGTTGACTACGTGTATGTGTTATTTAGAATTTTTAGAACTTTGTGGTAAGTTTCATTTGAATTTGATTCGAAACCAAATAATTAGAATAAAATAGTGATAATTGATTAACTTAAGCAAAACTTAATTGAACCCCACTAATCAAGCCTATATAAGGCTAATGGACTCAATAATATTTCATCTTTATTACCTTGAGAACAAAAACGTGAGAGAGAGGGAAAGAAGGAAGAAATTGAACTTAAAAAGGGAATTGCTAGAAATTTAGAGGAAATTAAAGAGAATGTGGAAGATTAAGCTTCTACATTTGAGAATTCAAGACTTAAGGTAGGAATTCACCATTTTAATTGTGAAATAGAGTTGTTTAATGCATGAAGTCAAGTAAATTAGGAATTAAAGACATGAATTAAGCTAAAGAGTAGACTTGAGAATCAATTCATACTTGTATGTGCATTTCATTGCATTTTGAGCATGTTTTCTAAGAAATTCTCTCATGCATATAACAATTCTAACTTAGTTTTGGGAATTCATCATGTTTTCCATCATTTTACTTTATTTGATCATGATTTGGAGGGTTTACATTCAAAGGATTACATGCATGTTATATATATATAATTCAAGTTTGATTTTGGACAATTGGCATACTTTTGGGCTTTGATTTTGCGAAATGACTTTCAATTCATGAAGTTCTATGATTTTCTTCATGTTTTCTCAAGTTTTGGGCCCAAAGAATGTGTTTTGAAGCTTTGAATTTGAGTTTTCCATCTTGAACAACAATTTGGAAATTCCAGAATTCTACATCGTCACTTGAGTGACCAAAGTGGCGCTTTGAACCTTGGCTCGAGCGACCAAAAGTTGGGTCGAGCGTAAAATTCAAGCTCCCAGTACTTTTGCAAACATAAGCCTTGGCTCGAGCGATAGAACATACGCTTGAGTGACCACCCTTTGTTTTCCATCTTGGCTTGAGCGACCAAGAACTTTGCTTGAGCATAAAATGAGAGCTCTCGGAAGTTTTGCAGACCCAGGAGTTCGCTCGAGCGAAGGAAGTTGCGCTTGAGCGAGCTGTCTTATTTTTGAAAATTTAACTAGGTGTTTCAAAGTACATTTTGACATCCTCATTGCATCTTAGGCATTCATAAGCCTTAATTAAGACATAATAATGAGGGTAAGGTTAGAAATACACCAAGATAGAAAAGAAATGAGTTAATTGTTTTTCGAGCGTGTGTTTCAACGTGTATCTGCTATGTGTTTGTGTAGGTCACGCGCTATAGACTGTCTAATCCGTCTGTTCTGACTGTTTTGCTACTGGAGCTGTCTGTGAGTAATATCTCTGTAAAGCTATATAGCGTTTCTGGTTTAGACCCAACCCATTTTGTATTCTAGACTCGGGTTTCATAGCCTTGTATGGTTGTTTATGTCTTTTTCCCTTATTCTTACTTGAGTTTGGCTATTGGGTTGTATTGAGCATGTTTGGAACAGGTGGGTTGCATAGTTTTCAAACTTTTGTCGCCTAGGATTTTGGTCCTTCGCTCGAGCGACACTTCTTGTGCTCGAGCGGAATTTGCAAACTCTCAGTACTTGGTCTGCAAAACTACTAAGAGAGTGTATTTTACGCTTGAGCGGCGTTTCTTACGCTCTAGTGGGTAAGCGCTCAAGCGGCATTTTTTTGAGCTCGAGCGTTGGTCTGGTGTTTACAAAACTACGGGATGTGTGTATTCTACGCTCGAGCATCACTTCTTGCGCTCGAGCGGACTGTGCGTATATCAGTTCGCAGCAGCACCTTTTTATATCACTTTTTCATATCTTTTGTCCCAAATCCCTAGATCTAGAGCCCCTCTCTCTAATACTCCCATTCTCTCTACATTTTCATCTAGATCTAGTGATTTGTTAAAAAGGTAGAGCGTCTCAAGAGCTCCGTTTTGATCTGAGTAGAAGTTGTTTTCGGCGTCTTTGAAGTTCCTCCATTGTTGCATTGGTCTTCTAAGCTTGAGGTAAGGACTTTCTACACTCTCTATGAGTTTGAACTTGGTTCTTTCTTGATGTGTAAGAAACATTGGGTTTTGAGGTGATTTTAACAAACCTAGGGTTTGGGTTTTAAATTCAAAAGAGGGGTTTTCAAAAGGATGTCTTGGGAATGGTCATGGGAATGAATATGAACTTGTGTTGCTTTAAAATATATGATTTGGTGGTTGCGATGAGATTTAAAAAGAAATGGGGTTTTGCCCTAAAATGTTCAAATAATTATTTTACATAAATAATGAAATTGGAAATGGGAATATGAAGTTAGATAAATGTTTATATAAGTGGTGGAGTTGGATGTGTGTTATCTCCCACCTATGAAAATTTGGATAATTTATCTGTTGTGAGATTGTATATCTATTTTGGGCCGTCAGTGGAGTATGGTCATGATTGTTGTAGAAATTGCACAAGGATTAGGTTAAATTGAAACTAATCTCTTATCGGTTATCATTGAATATGATTGTGTTTAATACGTTGTATATATACGATATTTGGAAGGAGAAAAGGGATATACTCCATGTTTGGGAGGAGAAAGGGATGGACTCCATTAAATTAAGTTGGCATGTGTGTCCTGGGTGCAAGTCTAGAAAATCACGCGTATATATGAGTGCCGATCCCGCGGACGAAATTTCTGCAAAATGGCAAATTGAAGTGTTTGTGTGTAATGGTTATGTAGTAAGAAAACCATTGAGTTGTAATCTCAGTTGGGTTGTCTGAATAACAATGGATGTGACTCATGAATTGATGAAATATGAAATGACATGAAACAAATTGATATAAAATGGATTGGGATATAATACTTGGCATAGTATGGTTATGGAAGAAGAGTTGTAAATGATTTTATTTTTGAGCGTTGAGCATGCGCATCATATTTATAACTTTGTTAAAGTTCATATAATGTGATAGATTGTTTCCACTGGGCTTTGGCTCACCCTACTTCGGAAATCATTTTCAGGTACTAGTGACGTGCATCCTCCAAGGACTTAGCTTGGGAGGGCCTAGGAGCTGAAGGCTCTATTTTGTTATTTGTGTATTTACTCTTTGTACAAGCCTAGGGCTTTATATGTATGGAGCTTAAGACTCCCTTTTTTGTCGTAACCAAGTATAGTCGTGGAAAGCTGTAAGCCTTTAGGGCATTATTTTGTTGATCATTATGTTGGTATCACATGCTATAGATTCAGGGAAGAGCTTACGAATGTATACCACTTGTATCACCTTTTGTGTATCAAACTCTGATGAATGAAAGAATGTTGTTTAAATTATGCGTACTGGGTTTGAATACTTTGGGTACGCGGGAAGTGGTTCTTACCACAATGAGTTTATCTCGCTTGAAAGAGATGTTTATGTGCTTGTAATGTTATGTGATAACATGTTAATGTGATTAAATGGGTATAGGATTTGATTTCTAAGATGTTGATCGAGTCTACGGGTTTCTAGGAGTCCTATTAGAAAGGCACTTGATCACTGCCGTTTCTAATTGGAAATTTGGAAACGCCGCGAGACGATCATTATCTGGGAATAAAATTCGTATGTGTTTAGGTGACTACGTGCTTATGTGAAGTAAATTACTATTGTCCATTGTATTAGGACGCGAGTGAGTTAGTTTCGACACGTTTGTAAATGTGCTAATCCACTTTGTTACTTTCATTAGGATGTGCAGAACGTGGACATGGTGGTGGTAGGCGTGGTAGGCCTAGAAGGCATGAGGTGCCTATACCAGATGAAATTCTGGCACAGGAAGGGGTTGGTCAGGCCAATGTGGCCGAACCAATTGGTCAATAGGCCATGGGCGCCTTGGCCCGTGAAATGGCCGGAGCGTTGAGGGAATCCATGGACATTCTCAGGGTTGAGAATCAAGTCCAAGCCCAAGTAGCTGAGGCAACGCCATCTTTTCTGAAGTGTGAGTTCTTCTGGTTGAATCCGGATGAGTTTGTGGGCGATCAGAAGGAGCCACTGAAGGCAGATGAGAGGCTAGAGCTAATAGTAAAAACGTTCAAGATGCTTGGCATCGAGGACGACCAACTGAGAGTGACCTTGGCATCTTTCCAGCTGAAGGGAGATGCTGGTCAGTGGTGGAAGTATGCGCATGGGTGTTGTCATGACCTGAACCCGCCCCTATAGATTAGGATCATAATCGGCCAGTAATCATTAGATTACCTATGGCTTCAGACAAAAAACAAATTTTAAATAATCATGTGGGGCCAAAAGCGGAAGCAAAAAGATAATAATTGTCCAATGAGCTTGTGTATAAATGGAATGAACAAAAACATTCCTTATATTAATAACTCACACCAAACATACCCACATAAAAGACATTTTATGTCTAGATCCATGCAATACCATATTTATACAAAACCATAGCTTATATACAGATAAGGTCAAACATGACCATCAAAAGAAGACAAAGGGTCAAAATGAAAACTAAGGCCTCGTTCGTGAGGCGTGTCATGGTTGACTTCACAAACTTGACATTCTTTCTTGGGTTCATTACGGTTGGGGTTGGGCATCCTATTGCTTACCTACATACATGTATACAAAGAGTGAGCGAAAGCCTAGTGAATAATACCATATTAAAGAGGTTATTTGAATGAGATTCATATTAAGTACATCGAACCCATAAATTTCATATACAAACGGCTTGAGGCCCATTCTGTGTTTTCTTGTACATGTCAAACGGCCTCGGGCCCAATTTAGATCCTTATCAAACATATCAAACAGTCTCGGGCCCAATTCAAACACTTCACCGTATCAAACGGCCTTGGGCCCATTATTTCCATATTCGTATCTATATGCATTTCGTATTCATGAGCATGATCACTTTTTATTCAAACGGCCTTTGGCCCATCAAGATATTCAAACGGCCTTTGGCCCATCAAAATATTCAAACAGCCTTGGGCCCTCAAACTATTCAAATGGCCTTTGGCCAAATAAAATATTCAAACGGCCTTTGGCCCAATAAAATATTCAAACGGCCTTTGGCTCATCAAAATATTCAAACGGCCTTTGGCCTATCAATATATTCAAACGGTTTTTGGCCCAATAAAATATTCAAACGTTTTAAATGACAAATGGCCTCAGGCCCAATTCATACTCTTATTAGATGTATCAAACGAATAGAATGCTCATTCATAATTCAAATTCACAAGTCCAAAAAACTTACACATGAGTAGCATTTGGAAAATAATATGCATGAAAATATCTTTACTAAGATATTACTCACAGTGTTCAGATGCTTGATTCGTCTTTGCACTTGACCCTATACAATTCGTAATACACATAGAAATTGGGTCACAATACAATTCATTCCGTTCTTTAATTCGTTTAATTCTCTTAGGCTCTTGCCAACTCTATAGTTCATTTATGATGCTCAGTACATGCCTAAGAGTGCTTAGAAGTGAAAGAGAACGGAAATCAAAATATGAACCAGCTTTTCAAAACTTTCTAAAACAGGGCACTTCGCTTAAGCGCAACTTTTGCCGCTCGAGTAGTTTGTAAAACTTTGCAAAACTTTTGGGAGTTTGATTTTACACTCTAAGAGCACATAGCAAGTAAATGAGAGACAATACACCCCTATGTTGGGGTAGGGTTTCCCTGTCCTATTTTGTCAGGAGCTAGGGTTTCACTACGCACGCAGCGGTTTCAAACAACCTAACATCGGGTAAGCAACCTGTCCTAGTTTGGAATGGTCACTATGGATTCCGAATATGCACTAGGTCGAATGGTCGAAAAGGGTGCCCCGGTAAAACCGGGGTTTGTGTTCCCATACTGGCAGAGCCCTCAACCGGTCAGCCTTATGGCATGCTTTGACAAAGTCAAGCCTCCGGCAGACCGTTCAGGAATAACAGATGGCCAACACGGTGCCCTAGGCGCACCAATGCACATGTAATGCAAAGAGACACATAAATGAAATCAAAACAGGATATCACGAGTTTGAGTCAAGCTCTCTAACTCCCCAGCAGAGTCGCCAGAAACTGTAACAAGTCCGCGAGGGAACTCACGCTAGTTACAGTTCAGACTCAATTTTGTTTGTGGTTCTAAGTCTGAACCAAAGAGTCCAAATCCGGCAAATCGTTTTGAGAAACAGATTTTTGAAAAGAAGTGCCAAACATGGACTGCTTTGCCAGATACAGAGTCGCCACCTAAATATTTTTTAATGGGGAATTTAGGAAACCCTGACTCGGTGCCAAAGGCCACGTGTCTGTCATCACCAAAGTTGCCTCGGCTCGGGAACTTGGGTACGATCGGGGAAGGTCAGCTATGAGCACCCCCTCTCACCCGGTCCGAAGACCGGCCTCTACTAACCGTGATATTCAATTTTGAAAACATTACATGTTCTTATTCCGGTTATTAGCCTAGAATTACTATGTTATGCGCACAACAATCAAGTATAGACTAGATTGCCTAATTTGGAAATAAGCATTGCATATCCGTTTGTCTTGAAAAACACTTTGGAATTTGCTACTCGCAAGTAGGCTAAAATACGGATTTCAACGAGTTTTTCCAACTCAGACAATCCAACCTTCACCCACAGGCAATCAAACAGTTTATCACATAAGCAGCTAGCCTCATGGTAATCATGCTATTATGGCAACATTCACACGCATGCGAGATGCTAAAGCATAAAAGCTTACCTAGTACTCCAAGCCAAAATAGAAACTAGTTAGTAATCAATGCATGATCCTAGTTCATGTTAAGTGGCTAATGCATCACGGGCAAAATGCAGCTATAATAGGCTCGGCTATCCTAGACATGGCATGTGAAATGCTGCAATTAACAAGTACTCATCTTGGAATTTGAAGTACAATGCAGTTAGCGTGATGTGCCGAGCCCGGTGCATGCAAGACAAGTGTATGGATGCACGCATGCATAGCATAAGGTATGCTAAAATAGACATGCCCTAATCTACCATCATAAGCAGGTAAATAAAAGGGAAGAAAGAAGTGGGGATTGGAAGACAT
This sequence comes from Camellia japonica, assembly GCA_030407325.1. Classification (NCBI taxonomy): domain Eukaryota; kingdom Viridiplantae; phylum Streptophyta; class Magnoliopsida; order Ericales; family Theaceae; genus Camellia; species Camellia japonica. The sequence goes on from JAPPVO010000014.1 coordinate 46,469,697, forward strand.
GCATGCACACGCACCCACACTTATTTACAGATTTGGCCTCGCCCGGAGGGACCAAAAGAATAATACAAATTAATTAACCTACGAGCTAATTAAATATTACAGATTGCCTAATTAGTTAACAAACTAACTAAGCTAGGAAAAACAGTAAACCGCCTCAGGAGGAGAGTCTGGTACAACGCATGCTCGGGTCCTGCTCGGAAGTGCACTGCCATGCATAGACTGCATCTGTTTTCCCTGCTCTGCCCCTCTGAAGACTGCCAAAGTCTCAGAACCGCTTCCCTGGACATTGGAAGACACCACCGGCTGAGTAGAATCACCACCGGCAGTGGGGTGTGGTCATCGACATAAGATGCATCCATCGGCCACCAATAGATGGCCGGTCGGCACTATATGTTGCCGGTCGGCCAAAAATGCCTGCAGAACCTGTAACTTACAGCAGTAGAGGACAGAACTTGCATGGCAATGCAATTCAAACCATGTATGCCCTAACCATACCCCTTATCATGTGTAGAACTCAAAGGGACATGGTCCTTGGTTTTTGAACCACCAATCAATCATTTCGATACATGATGACCCAAAAACCAAGTGTGCACATTTCAATTTCAAATGAATGCAATGCACATAATCACATAAAAGGGCCAACCTCTATCACACTCACTTCAAGAGGCCAAGCATGCGCATTGATGCAATGCAATCCTAGGCACATTGACTAGTATGCAACCATGGCCATGCAAATAACCATACAAGCTAACAAGCATACAAGACATGAAACATCAATGTTAACCAACAAGCATGCAAGATGTAATATGGATGTTCAAGCATGCAAACAAGCATGTGACTTCATTCAATCATGCAAATTTCAACATGCAACAACTTACCAATATGCTACAACACACAAGGAGCATATGCAACCAATGAAGAGATGGACTTAAACATGAATTAGGTAGCTCTAATTAGGCCCAAAGCAGTGGCCAAAATGCTCAAATATGAGGGCTAAACACACATACACACATGCACATGTTAAGACACAAATCTAAGCATTAAGCAAGTAACTCTTAAGCACACTTAAAAGAGGCATAACATGGATAGTTAGCATGCAACACAAGCTCTGAAAATCATGTTAGAATATGGTGCCAAACCAACTCAAATAAAGCAAACATTAGCATGCAAATGGTCCAAGTATCAAGGCAAGCTAAAGGGGTATTGGACCACACTTAGCAAGACCAACATGGCATGCATTAAACAACTAAAAACAGATTTTTAGCATGTTAAAACAAGGCCAAAAGACTACTTAGATGGCATCTAAGTGGCTCAAATATGAAGGCATGCGCAAATACACTTTCAAGGAGCATACAACACAAGCTCAAAAGGCATCAATGAGGTATTTAAGGTGAGCATACAAGCATATTAGAGGGACTAAAATAGCATGAAAAATGATCCCAACCCACTAAATCCATGCAAGAATGGCATGCTACACACTTACATACTTAAGGCCAACAAGCCAAAATACAAAGGGGCCACATAATGCATGTCAAGATCGACCCAAACAACTATGGACAGACCTTGAACATGGCAAAATAAGCACAAAAGTTTCACAAGACCAAGCCTAAAACATGCTTGAACAAGGGTTTACAACCTAAGGCATATTAAGGCATAAACATGGCATTACAAGGTAGGTATGCTAAGCATGTATGGTGTACCAAAACCAACTTAATACAATGTTATGTTATGGCAATATAAGCATGAAATACAGCCATGGCATGATCAACAAACACTTAAGCATGATGTCCCTCAAGAGGCCAAAATTGGTCCTTTTCAAGGACAACAAGGAGAGGGGGTGGCCCTCTCCTTCTTGAGACTTCAAGGCACCATCCTCACCACTGAAATCCCTCAAGATTTTAGTGGTGAGGAGGCCCAAGCACCAAAGTCTCGGAGCTCACCAAAAATGGCACAAAATGGGGCCTCTCAAGGCCTAAGGGTGGTTAAACACCTCCAAACCACAAAACACTCTAAACAAACAATTTAGAGGGTCCAAAAATAGAACTTTTTTGTATTATACACTAAGCACAAAAATAGTTCTAAGATAAGCTAACAAGCTACGCAAAAATGGGGATAAAAGGGACTAGTGTCTCACCCTTGTAGACCTCTTCACAAAAGATGATCTTGTTGCCTCCTTGAGCTTCAATCCAGCCAAGAACAGCAAGAACAAGCCTCAGGTCCCTCAAGAACCAAGAGAAGGTGAAAGACTATGTGTTTGTGTGCAATAGTAAGGACAACTACACCTAGAACACACACAAGAGAGATATAGAGATAGGTTATGTATGGAACTCAAACCCTAAAACTAGAGCTTCTCCCACACTTTTCTAACCAAAATTTTCTAACCCGAAAGCCAAGAGAAGAGCCCTTCTCTTATAGGCAAACAATCTTGTAAAGCTTGTTCAATAAGCTTACAAGAGGAGCATCCCTCCATACACGTGTATGGAGGGGAACAAAATGCCACACAGCTGTCCTAAAATATCTGCAAAAGCAGATTGAACAGTAGTCGGCTGCTCAAAATTGCCATTTTGACAAAATTGATGGCCGGTCGGCCAAAAAGAGTGCCGGTCGGCCAAATATATGGCCGATGGGCACAAACAGCAGCCGGTGGCCTCAAGCCACGGCCGGTGATGTGTGGGGAGACCTCACAAGGCATCCCCTGCCCTTCCAAGGTAAAACACAAGTGTTTGGTGCAAAACCAGACACAAAACGGTCGAGTTCGGAGATCTTGAGGCAAGGCACGTAGCCGAGACCTCCGGGAACTCCAAACGAACACAAACATGGATAATCACCGGGTGTTCAAACGGTGACGTCCAAGTCTTGATGACGGTAAAAAATGGGGTGTCTACAACTGGTCATGTTTATGGATTTGATAAACCAGATCTTCTGTGAATTTCTAGACCGCTTTGTGGTCGTCTTTGTGGACGACATTCTGATTTACTCACCCTCTGAGGAGGAGCACGAGAAACACTTACGAGTAGTGCTTGAATTGCTTAGAGCCACAAGCTGTATGCTAAGTTTGGGAAATGTGAATTTTGGTTGAGAGAGGTTAAATTCCTAGGCCATGTAGTATCCGAGGAAGGGGTGACTGTAGATTCATCCAAGATAGAGGCAGTGCAAGATTAGGAGAAACCTAAGAATGCTTTCGAGATCCGTAGTTTCTTGGGGTTGGCTGGGTATTATCGGAGATTTGTGAAAGATTTCTCTAAGCTAGCTTCAACGCTGACTAGACTGACGAGGAAAGAGATTAAGTTTGTGTGGAGTGAGACTTGTGAGAAGTCTTTTCAAGAGCTTAAGATTAGATTTACCATTACTCCAGTCTTGATTATTTCGGAGAGGGGATTGGGCTATTCGGTTTATTGTGATGCCTCACGGGAAGGCTTGGGTTGTGTTTTGATGCATGAGGGGAAGGTGGTAGCCTATAGCCCACGGCAGTTGAAAACACATGAGAGGAATTACCCTACTCATGACCTAGAGTTAGCAGCAGTGATCTTTGCCTTGAAGATTTGGAGACATTATTTGTACGGAGAGAAGTTTGAGGTGTTTTCTGATCATAAGAGTTTGAAGTATCTATTTACACAAAAAGACTTGAATCCGAGGCAAAGGAGGTGGATGGAGTTCATCGAAGATTATGATTTTGAGTTACATTATCACCCAGGGAAGGCCAATGTAGTGGCCGATGCCGTGAGTAGGAAATCCATTAGTAGTGCAGCTTGTTTTGCCATACGGGAATGGGAGATGTTGGATGCTATTGGGGAGTTTGACTTGCATCTTGGCAAGTCCATTGAGTCTGCAGCCTTGTTTTCAGTTGTTGCACAACTTACACTTGTGAATCGAGTGATAAAAGCACAGAGGGGTAACTTCGAGGTAGAAACCCTTCGGGAAAAGATCTCAGGTAGAAAGGTGAAGAAAGGCTTGAATGTGTATCTCGATGCGAATATTAGATACCATGATAGTCTCTTCGTACCGGAGCCTTGCCGAGAGGAAGTACTCTGAAAGTTTCACCATTCATGCCTTGCGGTGCATCCAGGAGGCACAAAGATGTATCATGACCTTAGTCGCCAGTTTTGGTGGAAGGGGATGAAGAAGGATGTGGCCTTGTTTGTGTCAAGGTGCCTTACTTGTCAACAAGTGAAGGCCGAGCATTAGAGGCCAGTGGGTTTGTTGCAACCCTTGCCTATAGCCGAGTGGAAATGGGAACATGTCACGATAGATTTTGTTGTGGGCCTTCCGAGGACTCAATGGGGTAGTGATGCCATTTGGGTAATAGTTGATCAGTTGACCAAGTCAGCGCACTTTATACCTATGCATGTGAGTGATTCGGTAGATTACCTTGCCGATCTTTACATTACGGACATAGTGAGGTTGCACGGGGTCCCTATGATGATTGTATTGGATAGAGATCCGTGTTTCACGGCTCGGTTGTGGCAAAGCTTATAGAGTGCCTTGGGCACTAAATTGACTTTTAGCACTGCGTATCATCCTCATACTGACAGGCAGTCCGAGCGTACTATTCAAATCCTTGAGGATATGCTTTGAGGTTGTGTCCTTGACTTTAAAGGGTCGTGGGAGAGGCACTTGTCCTTAGTGGAGTTTGCCTATAATAATAGTTTCCAATCGAGTATTGGCATGGCACCGTTTGAAGCCTTGTATGGCCGACCTTGTAGGTCACCTATATATTGGGTAGAGGTGGGTGATGCACCTATGTTGGGCCCCGAGTTGGTCCGAGAAACGACGGAGAAAGTTGTACTTATCTGTAAGAGGTTGGTTACGGCTCAGAGTTGCCAGAAAAGTTATGCCGATCGTAGGAGGAGACCCTTGTCTATTGAGGTGGGAGACCACGTCTTCTTGAAGATATCATGTAGGAGGGGTTTGATGAGGTTTGGAAAGAGTGGGAAGTTGTCCCCTCGATTCATTAGGCCTATTAAGATCCTTGAGCGGATTAGAGAGGTACCTTACCATTTCGCTTTGCCGCCACAGCTTTCCGGGGTCCAAGATGTATTTCATATTAGCATGCTTCGGAAATATGAGCCGTGTCCCTCGCACGTGTTGGATTGGACCGATTTAGAGGTAGATGAGGATGCCTCGTATGAGGAGAGACCGGTGAGAGTCTTGGATACCCGGGACCAAGTCTTGTGAGGCAAAATAATTCCCTTGGTTAAGGTTTTTTGGAAACATCATGGGGTTGAGGAAGCAACCTGGGAACGTGAGTCAGAAGTCCGTGAGAAATATCCAGACTTATTTGTTGATGTTTGAGCATGTAATAAAATTTTGTTATGTTAATGAAATATGAAAGCATTGTATCTGTTTTGAGAATATGGAAACATTGTATATGTTGAATATGTTTTGGAGACACAGGCTTAATATAAACATCGTATATGTTGTTTAAGTTTTGGAAATACGAATTCTAATAAACATTGAATATGTTTTGGAAATGTGAAATATAAATTTAGTATTGAGAATTTATTCATCATGTGATGGCATTGAATGACCGATGGATGGGTCATGGTATTGGAATTGATTTGTAATCATTGTGGTAATTGGTTAAAACTTTGTTTTTGAAACTCAATTTGAAATTTCCGGGACGAAATTCTTTAAGTGGGGGAAGTTATAGCGTTTCTGGTTTAGACCCGACCAATTTTGTATTCTGGACTGGGGTTTCATAGTCTCATATGGTTGTTCATGTCTTTTTCCCTTATTCTTACTTAAGTTTGGCTATTAGGTTATATCAAGCATGTTTGGAACATGTTGGTTGCTTAGTTTTCAAACTTTTGTTGCCCAGGATTTTGGTCCTCCGCTCGAGCAGCACTTTTTGCGCTCGACTGGGATTTGCAAACTCTTAGTACTTTTGCAGGTCTGCAAAACTACTGGGAGAGTGTATTCTACGTTCAAACAACATTTCCTACGCTTGAGCGGGTGGGCGCTCAAGCGGCCTTTTCTTGAGCTCGATCATTGGTCTGGTGTCTGCAAAACTACTGGATGTGTGTATTTTGTGCTTGAGCGTCACTTCTTGTGCTCGAGTAGAACAACTTATTGTGTCACGTTCGAGCGGACTGTGCGTATATCAGTTCGCAGCAGCACCTTTTTACATCACTTTTTCATATCTTTTGTCCCAAAACCCTAGATCTAGAGCCTCTCTTTCTAAAACTCCCATTCTCTCTACATTTTCACCTAGATCTAGTGATCTCTCTACCCGTGTGTCTTTGTTAAAAAGGTAGAGCATCTCAAGAGCTCCGTTTTGATTCGAGTAGAAGTTGGTTTTGGCATCTTTGAAGTTCCTCCATTGTTGCATTGGTCTTCTAAGCTTGAGATATGGACTTTCTACACTCTTTATGAGTTTTAACTTGGTTCTTTCTTGCTGTGTAAGAAATATTAGGTTTTGAGGTGATTTTAACAAACTTAGGGTTTGGGATTTAAATTCAAAAGAGGGGTTTTCAAAAGGAAGTCTTGGGAATGGTCATGGAAATGAATATGAACTTGTGTTGCTTTAAAACAGATGATTTGGTGGTTGGGATGAGATTTGGACAACCAGACGATAGCTCCACCCCAAGAACCCAATGTTACCACCAACTCACTTCCCATCCATGACCAAGTACCTTCTCCTCACCTTAACCTCATCCATACACTACCACCTACCTTCAACCCTAGCATATACATCACCCTAGCCCATCTGCTCAAGCCAAAGGTGTTCATTGTTGAAAGTACCAATTTGTGCATGATGGATGCACCCAATCTGGTTCGAGTACGCCAAGGGTGCCAAATGGCCGAACCCACTACTGCTGAGATGTTGGGAATGAGTGAAGACCTTCAAGGAACGGTGGCAGATTTAACATTTGGGGCTGTGATCCTGTCAAAAAGCTCCCCAATCTTGGGGTGAGCTGCAGTTGAAAAGGGCCAACCTGAAGCTATCTCAAGTCTGGGTGATGGCAGATCAACAACAAATGGGCCTCACTTCGATATAGCCATCCAATCCCTTGGCCAAGTAGATCCAAGTTGCAAGAACAAGGCTGGGACAAGTATTGATCCCTATGCACATCTTCGGAGGGCTATTAAAACTTTGAAGGTCGAAGGGTTGAACAAACAGCAAGTGCTCGCAGTTATTGCGAAGACTATGGATGACACTTTTGTTGCTCAGGTTACGAGCATTTTGAATTAGGAGGCAAGCCGTGAAAAGGGACGCTTTACCAGAAACACCCATCATGCTTCAAGTCCCAAGGCCATGAATACCCAGCCAACACCTGCCAAACCATTTGCCAATATTTCCAAAACTAGTGCTCTTTGCTCCCAAAACCGAACTTTCGCCCATCTCCCTATGAGCCTAACCTGTGCATTAAAGGTACTAATGGAGAAAGGGTATCTCAAACCGCTCAATCCTCGACCTCTCCCTAATCCTCTCCCACTTAAACATGACCATACCCAATATTGCACATTCCATCAGCAGTACGGTCACCATAGTGACTGCTGCTTTCGTCTTCGCCATGAAATTCAAGACTTGATTGACAATAAGGTCATCACTCCACCTGAAAATCCCAAAGCTATCAATAACCCTCTCCCTGACCACAATATATTGCCACACCATAACATAAAACCCATTCACAGCTTGTTAACAACCAACCATTACCCTAGCTAACACATCATACCCGCCAATGAGCCCAAACCTATTGTGTTCATTCCTGAATCTTCTGATTCTGATCTGAGCAAAAGGAACAAATTCTTTGAAGAGATGAAAAGTTTGCTCGATATTGGTGAGTTCAAGCGCTGATTGTGCAGGCTGGTGGCTCTGTGTCTGCCTCGAACCAAACGCACCAGATGTGCCACCCAACTGAGGGCAAAATCTCTTCATGTGCCTCACCTGCCCACACTAATAACAAGTGAGCGGCTGCCCTCTCCTCTGATTCTAGCTCTAAGAACGAGCCGAAGATGATGCAGACCATTGCCCTCCTCCTCTCTGAGGACAAACTGGAGACTTATGGCCCAGCTAACCACACATGTAGCAAGTCAAATTTCCCTGACCACCTCTCCCAGAACCTAAACTCTATACTGGAAAAGTGGAACTCAACTGCGCTCCCTAGGACGACTGGGGTTAGAACCCTTCTGCCTCTTGCTGTCCCCCTGACTATCCTCCTAGAGCCCCTTATTCTCTCGTTGTCCATTTGCATGATAGTCTCAAGATGGGCTGGCGTCTCTATAAGGCGTCCATAATCTCTAATCATGGACCTGGTCACTTGGAACATGAGTCCGGTCCGTAACCTCTTCTCGAACTCCAGACAACGGCGCTCTTCAGTCGCCATGAGTTCTGGTGCAAACCTCGACAAACTGGTGAATGTGGCCTCAAACTCGGCCACTGGTGTGTTCAACTGCACCAATTTAGAGAACTAGTCTCTCAACTTCTCTCTAACTGTGGGAGGCAAAAACTTGTCCTGGAAGGTGTTGACAAATGCCTTCCAAGTCACCCCAATGCGCCCACACGCATACTTCCACCACTGACCTGCATCCCCCTTTAGCTGGAAGGATGCCAAGGTCACTCTTAACTGGTCATCCTCGATGCCAAGCATCTCGAACGTTTTCACTATCTGCTCTAGCCACTCATCTACCTTCAGTGGTTCCTTGGGATCACCTAGAAACTCATCCGGATTTGACTGGAAAAACTCTCGCTTCAGAAAAGATGGCCTTGCTTCTGCTACTTGGGTCTGGACTTGATTCTCAGCCCTGAGAATGTCCATGGATTCCCGCATTGCTTCGGCCATTTCGCAGGCTAAGGCGCCCATGGCCTGTTGACCAACCAGTTCAGCCACATTGGCTTGACCAACCCCTTCTTCCTGTGCCAGAATTTCATCTGGTATAGGCGCCTTGTGCCTCCTAGGTCTACCATGCCTACCACCACGACCACGTTCTAACATCCTAATAAAGGTAACAAAAGAGATTAGCACATTTACAAATGTGCCGAAGCTAATCCACTCACGTCCTAATACGATGGGCAACAGTAATTCACTTCACGTAAGCATGTATTCACATAAACACATACAAATTTCATTTTCGGATAATAACCGTCCCACGGCGTTGCCAGAGTTCTAGTTAGAAACGATAGTGATCAAGTGCCTTTCTAACAGGACTTCTAGAAACTCATGGACTCGATCAACATCCTAGAAATTAAATCCCATACCCATATAATTACATAAGCATGTTATCACATAAGCATATGATACACACTAATGTCTCAGCTAAGCTAGACAAACCCATTGTGGTAATAACCACTTCCCACGGACCCAAAGCATTCAAACTCGGTACGCTCTGATACCAATTTGTAACACCCCGAAAATAATTACAATAATCCAATCCAACACAATTAACGCAAGACAACATAATTGAATTAATAAACTTTCATTAATCTGAATTGATATACAAAAGTGACACATGCGATATACATTCATAAATAGTTCATCCTAAATCTATAGCATGTGCTACAAGTAGTAAAGAGGAATGAAAGTTAAACATATATTTAAATGTCTAAGGGCTTACATCTTTCCAAGTCATTACTTTGTTACAACAAAAGCGAGACCAGCTCAATACAAATAAAACCCTGGGCTATACAAAAGAAAATGCAACAAAATGAAGCTCTTGCTCCAACGTCCCTCTAAGCTATTGCCTTGGTGGAGGCATATCATCAACACCTGAAAATAGTTTTTTCCAAGTAGGGTGAGCCAAAGCCCGGTAGGAACAATCTAACACAGTATATGGATCTTAACAAAGATATAAGTATAATGTGTATTTACAATGCCAGTGATAAAACATCTATATTCTATATAATCATAAAGTACCAAAATTCACATCTCAATCCTTTTTCCTTCTCATCAATTCAAGTTAATTCATTTTATCTCACTTCATGAACCAGTTTCATTATCTTTTAGACAACCCATCTGAGACTACAACTCAGTGGTTCCCAAATTAACACAATTATCACACAAGCACTTCAATTTGTCATTTTATGAAAATTTCATCCGCAGGATCGGCACCCATGTATATGCACGGTTTCGGGACTTTTACCCTGAACACACAGGCTAACTTAATTTCAATGGAGTCCATCCTCTATTTTCTCCCAAACAATGGAGTACATCCATTTTCTCCTCCCAAACAATCATAATGTATTTAAAATGTAGTCATATTCAATGACAACCAACAAGAGATTAGTTTCAATTCACCTAATCTTCATCCAATTTTTACAACAATCATAGCTATCCTCCACCGATAGCCCAATACAGATAATTCTAAACAGATATTCAATCTCAAGACAGATTTATTCAAATTCCAAAAGTGTGAGGTAATACATATCTAACTCCACCATTTATATCAACGTCTAACAAATTTCATATTTACAATATCAATTTCATTTATTTATACAAAATAAATATCTAAAGCATCTTAGGGAAAATTCCTATTTTTCCCAAATTTCAAACCAAATGCCAAAATCAACTATGTTGACACAACATAGCCTCATATTCAATCCCATAACCATCTGTAGCTCATTTACTTAGAAACCCCTTTTTCTGATTTAATACCCAAACTCTAGGTTTGTTCACAATACTCCAAATTCCACCATTGTTACACAACAACCCATAACTAAGTTAAAAGCCATATAAAAGTGTAGAAAATCCCTACCTCGAAGTGAGCAGACGAGCCAAGCAAGGATGAAACTTCAAAGATGCTTAAACGTAGCTTTATTAGGATCAAAACGGAGATCTAGAGATGCTCACTTTTTTTAACAAAGGCAAATTAGTGGAGAATCACTAGAACTAGGTGAAAATGTAGAGAGAGAGTGTGTTCTAGAGAGAGAGGGTCTCAACTTTAGGGTTTAGAAAGAAAAGATCTAAAAAAGTGATGTAAAAAGTCACTTTCACGAACTGATATATGCACAGTCCGCTCGAGCGCAAGAAGTGACGCTCGAGCGTCAGACACAATAAGTTGTTCTACTCGAACGCAAGAAGTGACGCTCGAGCGCCAAGACACAATGAAAGAGACGCACACCACTCAAGCGCAAGAAGTGACGCTCGAGCGTAGAAAACACACATCTAGTAGTTTTACAAACATTTGACTAACTACTCGAGAGCAAGAAGTGGCCACTCGAGCGTAGAATACACTCTCCCAGTAGTTTTGTAAGCCTGTAGAAGTACTGAGAGTTTGCAAATCCAGCTCGAGCGCAAGAAGTGATGCTTGAGGGGAGGAGCAAAAATCTGGGCAGCAAGAGTTTGGAAACCAAACAACCAACTTGCCCCAAACACAACCACAACAAACCAAAAGACAAACTTAAGGGAAAAACCAAGGGAATAAGAGATTAACCACACTAAACCATGAAACCCAAGTTTGATGTACAACAAAGATCGGGTCAAAACCGGAATCGCTATAATGCCCTAACCCTGAATCTATAGCATGTGCCAAAAGTTAACGATATGAAATAAAAGTAAAACAGATATATAAATGCCCTAATGGCTATAACTTTCTAAGACGATGCTTGGTTACACCAAAAGTGAGTTTAAACCTAATACAAATAAAGCCCTAGGCTCGTACAAAATAAATACAACAAAAAAAAAAAAAACAAGAAGCTCTCGGTTCCAAGTCCTTCCAAGCTATGGCCTTGGCGGAGGTATATCATCAGCACCTAAAAATGGTTTTCCACATAGGGTGAGCCAAAGCTCAGTAGGAATACTCTAACATAGTGTATGAATCTTAACAAGCTTATAATGTGAATACATATGCAATGCTTGAGTCAAAATGTTTTATATCTTTTTCCAAAACCATTCATGAAATCGTTTCATTTACAATAGAAAACAGCACAGTGGATATAACATTGGGAATCTCTAGGTACATGTCTGCAAGTAGGCTATACAAGCACTACCAATTGCCATTTTTACCGGTACTAACTGGAAGTCTCGACACCTAATCGCACAGGTTTCTGGACTTTCACCAAGGATACACAGGCCAACAATAATACCACAACCACACCCCCTACCCAGATTCACTAAGGTATTCGCCCTTTTTTCTCAAAACAATATACATTTTCAATGTGTAAAGTATACAACAATGCTCAATGTAAATGAATGAGAAATTAGTTTCAATTCTCCTAATTCTCATTCAATTTCTACAACAATCATAGCTATCGTCCATTGATAGCCTAAAACGGATATTTCTAAACAGATAGATAATTTTCAATAAAGATAAACTTTACAAAATTTCAAGATGAGAGTTGTAATGCATATTCAACTCCACCACCATCATCATCATCATCGTTCCAATTTCATAAATTCCAACATCATTTCCATTTCCTCTTTACAAAATCAGTATTCACATTTTAGGGCAAAATCTCTTTTTCTTCATAAACCAATTCCAAGGATAAAAATCCACCATTTTATCTCATCTCAACCACATTTACAAACCCATAATAATTTCCAAGAAACCATTTTGGAAACCCCTATTTTGATTTCAAAACGAAAACTCTAGCTTTGTCCAAAAATCCCCAAATCATAATATTGTTTGGAAAAGCAAATAACTAAGTTAAAAACCATACAAAAGTGTAAAGAAATCCCTACCTCAAAGTTAGAAGACGAGGGAGAGAGTGAAGAAACTTTGACGAAGTCAAAAATCAACTTTGTTCCGAATAAAATGAAGCTCTAGACAAGCTCTACCCTTTTTCCCAAAGGACAATGGTGTAGAAATCAACGGTTCAAGGTATATTTAAGGTTTAAAGATGGTTTCTAGAGAGAGAAGGAAGATTTGAGATTTTGAAGTGTTTAGAGAGAGAGAGAGAGATGAAAAATTGATCTAAAAAGTGACTTTCTCAGACTGATATACGCACAGACCGCTCGAGTGAGAAGGAAGATTTGAGATTTTGAAGTGTTTAGAGAGAGAGAGAGAGAGAGAGAGAGAGAGATGAAAAATTGATCTAAAAAGTGACTTTTTCGGACTGATATACGCACAGACCGCTCGAGTGCAAGAATTGTAACGCCTCAAAATAAATAATAATAACCCACATAATTCGTTAATTAAATAACACATAATGAAATAGTTATCTTCCATTAATCCCAATTACTTGTACAAAAGGGTAACATATGCAGATATACATTTACAAGTCTAACCCTGAATCTATAGCATATGTTACATGATAAGGAAATAGAATGAAGGTTGAACAAATAAGGAATGCTGTAAAGGCTTACAGCTTTCCAAGACAGTGCTTGGTTACAACAAAATGGATTTAAATGCCAATACCGTTAAAACCCTAGGCTTGTATAAAATAAATACAACAAAACAACCAAAATAAAGCACTTGCTTCCAAGTCCTCCCAAGCTATTATCTTGGCGGAGACATATTATCAGTACCTGAAAATGGTTTTCCCATATAGGGTGAGCCAAATCCCAATAGAAATAATCTAACACAGTATATGAATCTTAACAAAGATATAAGGTGAATGCATATACAATGCTCGTACCGAAACATTTTATATCTTTTCCAAGACCATGAAATCTCAGGTTAATATCAGAATTCATAAATCACTTCCTTTACAATAGAAAACAGGGCAGTGAATTACACTTTGGGAATCTCAAAACAATTCCAACCTTTCAGGGAAATTTCGTCCGCGGGAAATCATAAACCAACACCCATGTAAACGTAGGCTCTACAAGTATTACTATTGTCATTTCATGGAAATTTCATCTGCGGGATTCGCACCCATGTATACGCGCGGTTTTTAGAACTTTCACCATGGACACTCACGCCAACTTATTTCAACAAGGCAACATATACTTCCCAGATTCACTCATTTTTCTCAAAATGATAAACATTTCCAACATATAAATATGAAATAATGCTCAATACAAATGAATGAGACAATAGTTTCAATTCTCCTAATTCTCATGCAATTTCTACAACAATCATAACTATCCTCCACTGATAGCCCAAAATAGATATTTCTAAACAGATAAACAAAGTTTCAATAAAGATAAACTTTCCAAATTTCAAAACGTGAGTGTAACGCTTTGCTATATCATACACAAATACACCACAACGAAGCATAGCAAAATACCAAAACCATCTTTCTCATTGAACTACGATTTAAGAAACTACAATTTCAAGGTCACATTCCCAAGATACTTTAAACTCCTTCCCAAGTTCAACGAACTAGATGACATTACAAAATAGAAAAGCCCAAGGGCATACAAGATAACAACAAAATAAATTTACAAGTCTTGATACAAAACGCTAAGCATTGGTAGCAAAATATCCTCGAGTTATCAATTCGAAAATCGAGAGACTGCTTACTTCCAGTCCTTACTGTGGTGGTACATCATCTTGTCTTGAAATATTAAATAGGGTTGGGCTATATGCCTAGTAAGAACACATTTAACCAAGTATCTAATCGTTCAGATAGTCCATGGCACCATCATAACCAAAACTACATTAGCGGCTAATAAGAAAACATAGTCAATTAGGCAATTTAATTAAAAAAGACATGGAAATCACATTCCATATTAGAAAATGTATCATGCCATGAGTCCCTCGTAAGAGTCCAAAAACACATACTCAAATCACTTTCATTCCAAAAAGAAACATTGCTCACATTTACCGACTAGTATACGGCAGGACGTGGGCACCCAAAATCATCCGTTTTTCCACTTTTACCAACTACAATACGGCATGACCAGTGGACACCCAAAAATATTTTCCCACATTTGTTTGGCAATAAGCTCAAGACAGGGCAATTAGGCACCTTGACTCCCCGCGTGGGTACCAACACAATTCAACAACATCAAAACAGACACTTAACCCGGACTCATGCTCAATTTACCAAACTTTCACTCAATCAACAATATTCACATTGTATGTGATGAAATACACACATAACATTCAAGAAGAATAAATTTCCAAGCCTCAATTTCAATACCATAGCATTGTTCATATATTTCATCTCTTTATTATTCACAACATCTTAAGAATTCAAGAAAATTCCAATCTTAATACTATTTTCTTCTCAATTTAGAAACTAGGGTTTTATCAAATTTGGGGCTTTCTCCCCATTTTCATATATAAGTATCTCCTTGACATTTATAGACACATTTTGAGCAAAGATTTGGAAAAATTATACTAAAACTTGAGTATTATGTTCCCTTTGTATGAAATAAGAGTTTATCCAACCCAATCATCAAATTAGGTTTCAATTCACAATAACACCATAGATACATCTCCTAAAAAAAAAATAAAAAAATAAAAAAAATACTACATTAAATGTAACGATACCTCAAGTTATGAGAAAAATACCAAGCTTCCAAGAGAATGTCATAAAAAATGGAATCCAATCGATAAAAAGGAAGATCTCCACTTGTACTCCACTCCTTGCAAGTGGTTTAGGTTGGATCTTAGGAGAATGAGGAGTATTTTGGGGTCAAAACTAAGGGTTTTTCAGGCTACAGGAAGGAAGGAGGAAGAGAGAAAATAAAATTGAAAAGATTGATCTAGCAAGTCTTTTTTAAACTGTTGAATTCGCACAGACCGTTGGAGCGTAACTTCCTTCGCTCGAGCGACAATTCCATCGCTAGAGCAAAAAATGAAAACTCCAAGAAGTTTTGTAAAGCTACAATGAAATTACTGGGAGCTCCCATTCTACGCTCAAGCGACGATTCCTGTGCTCAAGCGTTCCCGCCTGTAAACTCGCGAGATACTGGGAGCAACAATTCTATGCTTGAGCGACACTTTTTTCGCTCGAGCGGTCACCTGGAACAAGATGTCACAATCTCTCCCCCTTACAAAATTTCACCCTCGAAATAGCATTCACTCCCAATCCGATAATAAAGTATGGCAACAACATATACTTATCAGTCCTTGACAACACCCAATTGACCAATATATATCAATTCAAAACCCAAACCAAAGGCAAGTGAGAATTAGAAGATTATAGTTCATTTCTAACTTATCATATACAAGGAAAGAGTAAATAGACCATTACTCACAAATTAGAGAATAAATTCGGATATTTCTTACGGACTCCAGCTTCACGTTCCCATGTCGCTTCTTCAATACCATGATGATGCCATAATACCTTAACCAGTGGAATTGTCTTACTGCTTTATACTTGCTCCCGTGTATCTCAAATTTGGAGAGGCCTTCTTCATAGGACACATCTTCATCCATTTCAATCTCCGTTCAATCTAACACATAGGAGGGATCTAGTTCGTACTTGAGAAGCATAGACACATGAAACACATTATGCACTCCGGAGAGTTGTGGTGGTAAGGTAAGACGATATGTGTAGACACCCTATTTTTGACCGCCCGCAAGACTTGGGCGCTTTATTCTGAGCACTCGATGATGAACGTTACATGTTAAAAGTGGTTTGAATTCTCAATGAAGGAATCTGAATTCGAGCTCCAAACAATCCCAACCTTCTATACCCACACTGTTTTTGCCTCAGAAAATCATTTTTGAGAATTGTGACAACTTGCTTGGAACATGAAACTGAGAAACAGGGGGATCACATTGGGGCCTGGCCTGGCCGTGCCTCATTTAGGCCCAGTCGTGGACATTAGAGCTCGGCCGTGCCTTTTAGGCGAGAAACACTATTCTGGGCGAGAATTTGCCACCTATCTGTTTTTGAAGATATTTGTGACCTATTTGTCTCAAATTCTATAAATACGAGCTGATGCCTCTATGTTGAGGGTTAGAAAAATTTCAAAGAACCAAAAACACCTTTGAGAGCTCCTTCTTCCCTTGCAAGCTAACTTTGTGTTCTTATATCGTCCTTGAACCATATACATACACCATATACACCCTTAGAGCTTAAGCTTGAAGCCTTGGTTGAGAGTTTAAAACCATAATTCAAACTTGAGAGTGCCTGAGGATTGAGCTTGGTTTACAACAAAAGCTTTCACTCTTCAAGAGGTATAAGGTTGCCACCATTTTCCTTGCTTTTATCTCAATCTTTTTCTATCTTTTTCTTGTGTTTTCATGCTACTTTGGATCAATTCCAAGTGTTGAAACTTGGGGTTAAAGAGCTACCAAAGGTAAAGAGGCTTAACACCCTTTCTTGCATCTTATCCCATAGCTCATCCCCTTTGTTTTACCACTCTTTTCTTTAGCGTACACACTAATTTTCAGAGTTTTAAAGGGCTAGAAAATATGGTTTAAAAGTCCCAAAAGTGCAGGGGTCACCCCTCCTTAGTCCTGCTCACTAGTTTTGTATCTCTTTGTTTTTGCCTATCTTTTGTGCTCTCTTAAACATGGTTTTTAGCTACTGTTTTTTTTTACATTTTAGGGCTGTTTTAATTTATTTAAATAGTTTATGATTTGAATATTATACTTGTTGTGTTGTAAGTCCTAATGGCTTCGGTTGTTTAGGCTTTACACATCGAGTCATTTGAGTTGATAGCTTTATTTACTTAGTTTTCTTGTAAAGATTCTCACTTTTGTAATAATCAACTTTGCACAATCATCTCTGCACCCTCCTTCCTTTCTTGGTTTTCTTTGTTTGAGAGTCGTGACTCGTTTCAAACAAGTGTTGTTTAAGGCATGCGAAAGAGACCCTTCCATGCTTAATGATTTAATCTCTTCGGAAGTTCATTACCAAGGCATCACATCTTTGACACTTCTCTTCATTAGTGACTTAATTCTCATTTTTGGAATAAATGATTAAAGAATGGAATGGTAAGTTGAAAAAGGCTAATACAATTGGCTTAAAATCGATTAAACCAACATAAAGAAAATTAACAAAATTGGTTGTATTCGGTCGGACATTATGCTGAGTCCATCGTGTCAAGAGTCATCACATATTAATTCATGATGTTTGATGAATCCCGAGGCGTCTGCCTCCCTCTTTGAGCTAACTTCATGATAGAAAATGGGGTGGTGTGCCTTTCATTGCATTCATAAATTTATGTCCAATTGTGTCCAAAACCATCACGTAATCAATTTGCAACCATTGATGGTTTCAGAACCAAATTTGTTCTTCTCTTGAGTTTCTCCATGATAGAGAAGAGCAAAAGGGACAAACATGGTTTAAAGCTGCTCTGTCTGCACTGTTTTTACCTCAGAGCACAAAAAAAAAAACATTTTTCTGCAACAAAACAAGGCACGACCGGCTCTTTCTAGGCCTGGCTGGGTCTCATTGTGGGCTGGCCGGGCTCCAATGTGTGGTAAACAGGGCACTTTTGGTTGAAACAGAGGGCAGTCGCTGAAGGTGAAACATAGTAGTTTCACAGAGGGCAGACAGAGCAGTTTTTGAAAATCGGTGTGCATGCGATCCTTGTACATTCTTTACATATTCTTATTGTAATATTATTGTAATAAATTAGATAGTCCTTCATTCATTATTCCTTTGGGTTTGTAATTATTGGTTTAATTCGGACACTTGGACATTTGGACCCTCTTGTGCGAGGAAAAATATGTAATAATATGTGTATGTCTTCCAACCCCCATTTCTTTCTCCATTTTATTTACTTACTTATAATGGTTTTTAATTAGCATTGTCCATGACTCGTATTTATTCGTTTTGCATGCGTAAGGGTTCGACTCATCATACTAACCAATGTCAATTTCAAATTCTTTACTCGAATATGTGCTCTCTTGCATGCCTTGAATCGACATACATGCCATGCTAGTAGCCGTACCTATCATTTGCATATTCTATGTGTTGCATTAGCCATTTGCATCGTTAGGATCATGCATTTTTCTAACTATTTTTATTCCTTTTGGCTTGCCTCGGTTGAGTACTAGTTGAGAGTTTTCTCTTTAGCATATTGCATGCGTGCGAATGTTGCCATGTCAAGCATCTTTACTATGATGCTAAGTGCTTAGTTGATATACCTGTCTGAAATGCCTATGGATGGAAGCTTTTTGCTTAAGCTGGGATAATTTGATTAAATGTACATATGAGATCACTTTTTTGAGTGGTAGATATTCAAACACTTTTCAAAATGAACATGAAATCAAATCGTTCCAACTTTTGTGAATTAGATGCTTGTGTGCAACACATAGTAAAGATAGCATAATAATCAGAACAAGAGCATATAATGTAAATAAGAATCGCATCATGATTAGTAGAGGCCGATCTTTGATTGGGTGAGTGGGGTGCTTAATTCATTACCTTCTCCTCTTATACCTAAGTTCCCTAGCTAAGACACTTTGGTGATGACAAACTAATGGCCTTTTTGCATGAGTCATGAGTTTCCTAAATTTCCCAAAAATATTTAGGTGATGACTGGAATCTAGCATTGCAGTCCATTTTTGGCATCTTTGATTCAAAATTCATTTTCTAAAAAGGTTTGATGCATTTGGACTCTTTTGTGTTTCTCCATTTCACATTGCACTTGTGAAACCATATTCAAAACCATGGGGTCCAAACTATAGGGTATTGTATCCGAGAAGACTAAACCCCTCCGAGGAGCATAAAAAGCAAGCTACAGTTTTTGGCGACTCTGCTGGGGACTTAGAGATCTTGACTCGAACTTCATGATGTGAATTTTTATCTACACTTATATGTTCTTTGCATTGCACTTACATTGTTACTTTAAGTCACTGTGTTTTCTATTTGCTATTCCTAGACGGTTTGTCAGAGGCTTGCCCAAAAAGCGTGCCAAATGGCTGACCGGTCGTGGGCTCTACCATGTTGGAAACACAACCCTTGGATCTGGATCACTGCTGTACTACTTGATCCACCTTTCACTTCTCGATGTTAGGTGTGAGCGGTATATTAGGTCATCTTGCTGAGGTACCTATTGTGACCATTCGACCTAGCTGCATATTGTAAAGCCTTAGTGACTGTTCCAAACTAGGACAGGATGCTTACCTGTATGTAGGATTGTGTGAAACTACTTGGTTGAAGTAGTGAAACCCTAGTTTATGAGAAAACTAGGACATGATAACCCTACCCTTTCATAGGGGTGTTTTGGCTCTCTTTTACCTGGTGTGTGCTTTTACAGTAAAACTATACAGGAACACATCATATCAGTGGTTGATATCAGTTTTGGAGGCAGAGTTCAGTGAGAAATACAGTGTATTAGTGTTTCAGCTGTGATTATATTTGTTACAAATTGGGTCGAAGTACTATTTGATTTTGGTTGTTGTTTTTCTTTTCTTTCTTTCTTTTTGCTAGGTAGTTTACAATCAGAGCTCCAAACATACTCAATATCCCCCAAGTTGTGTGGACTCGTTCTGGCAGACTTTGCAAAACTCAAGACCTTGTTAGTGGTCAACCAGTGTTAGCATCTCTTCCACCGGTTGCTCGACGAAGAAGGAACAAACAATTATCATCACTAGCACAGAGCACTCAACAATTACCTATCTGTTCACACCCACTCAGCTCACCAGCATGTAATTCCCCCAGGCCCATAATAGTAGACAGTGCAGAAGAGGTTGCTGCCATGATGGCAGCTTTCTAGAGAACTATGGATACCTTGAACCAAAGGATAGCCGCTCAAGACGAAACTATCACTGACATGCGACGCCCATCTAGGGCCTCCATATCTACTGTACACCTGGTCCTAGCTGCTTAGCCGAATCTTGATCCACCTCCACCAATCGAAAACCCGCATGTCCTGAATCCTCAGGAGATGTTTGCACAAACTCCAGCTTATAGGCCTTTGGCACAGCCCCCTACGGGACTCATTTCCTTTGACATCAACGATATTGATTCGGCTATGATCAAAATTGCTTGGCTAGAGAAAGCGCTTAAAAAATCCCAAGGCTTCAATTCCATTCTGAATATTGAAGACGACTATACTGAAGCCTTGGTCAGATTGCCGGAAGAAATTTAAAAATGCCTCATATTGATAGATTTGATAGGAGTGGGGACCCGATTGTTCATGTTCTCTTGTTTTCGGATGTTCTGAGGCCAATGGGCCTATCTCAAGCTCAAAAATTGTCTTTGTTTGGCAGAACTTTGTCGGACGTGGCAACTATTTGGTACGCCAAACTAGAGGATTCTACTACACGAAATTGGAAGGAGCTATTTGAGGGGTTCATTAACCAATATTCATATAACACTTAGATAGAGGTAACCATCAGTGAGCTAGAAGCAACTACGCAGAACCCCAAGGAACCCTTCATTGACTTTGTCACCAAATGGAGGGCAAAGGCAGCCAGGATGACAAACAGACCCTCGAAAAGGGAGCAAGTCTGGCTAGTGGTCCAGAATCTTGAGTCGGATATGTTGCAAAGAAAGATAATGGCACCATTGTCCACATTTGCTTCTCTACATGAATTGGGGGTCCAGATCGAAAGTACATTTAAGAAGGGCATCATCCATAAAACCAGCAAACCTGCAAGAAGGCCGTTTACCAAGAATACCAATGCTAGCAGAAGCACTATTCCTTGGTCTGCAGATGTTAGCACCGTCACCGCAGCAGCTAACATGGCCAATCCCTTTGTCGGTACAACTTCACAACCTACCGGCCCAAACCGAAACCAAAGAACATTTACCCCCTCCACATGAGCCCGACCCGTGCTCTCAAACTGTTAATGGAAAAGGGGTACCTCAAGCCCCTCGACCCTCGACCCTCGACCTCTCCCCGACCCACTCTTGTTTAGACACGACCCCACCCAGTACTGCATCTTTCATCAACAGCACGGTCACCCTACAGATCGTTGCTATCACCTACGTCATGAGATCCAGGATCTCATTGACAATAAAATTATTGCTCTACACTCAGCTCCACCCACAAAACCCAATGTAACCACCTACCCACTCTCTGTCCATAACCGAGTCCCCCTGCCCAGAAACATTAACCTATCCATACACTACTGCCTACCTTTAACCCCAGTGCGTATATCATCCCATCCCATCTACCTGAACCTGAGGTGGTTATTCTGGAAAGCATGGACATGTGCATGATGGATGTAACACCCCAAACCTAGCCAGGGTGTGTGGTGGTGCGAGCGGAGGAGAAG
Organism: Camellia japonica; assembly: GCA_030407325.1. Lineage (NCBI taxonomy): Eukaryota > Viridiplantae > Streptophyta > Magnoliopsida > Ericales > Theaceae > Camellia > Camellia japonica. Next base: position 46,491,654 of record JAPPVO010000014.1, read on the forward strand.
AAGAATGCACTAGAGAAGAGGTTGACTGATACCCAAGTTATAGAGAAAGGGGCCTCCCTCGCAAAGGAATACGACCCTAGCCTATACATTGTGGCTGTTAACCAACCAAAGCCTGTAGTCATACTGCCAGACTCTATTAGTATCAACACTATTTGGGAAGATGAGCTAGGGCAAAATCAAAATGTTTGGCCTGAACAAGGCCTTAATGACTTGGCAACATTAGAAGAGGACTTGGCAGAACTGGAGAAAGATCTGGAGAGTCTCTACTTCTTTGAAAAAGAAGATATAGGTAGTGTACAAATTGGGTGGTGGGATCCAAGCCAACTCGGAACCAGCAATGAGTGGTTGAGTGAAGAGGAATCAGATACGGAGGAGCAGGCAAAAGAGGTTGTGGACCGAGAGAAAGTTGGTGATAGCAGCAATATTAAGGCTGTGCCCATGTTTGAGGCCATGCCTAGGACTGACAAAGAACGAGAGTTGGAACAATTTCAACGCGAAAGAATAGAGGAAATCCAGAGGAAGATAGCCCTAGAGAGGGAAAGGGAAAAAGAAAAGAAGGGACTGAGACAACAGTGGACGATTTCCAAAGCATGGAGAAGCCCATATGGAAGGCTGGTGATAAGGAAAAGATGCCAAAGAAACTCTGACAGTACCAGAGGGAAGAGATTGAATCAGCTATAGAGGAGGAGTGGTATACTAGTGAAGAGAGTCATGTGAACATGATTCGGGTAGAGCCCAATGATAGCCTGGCAATGGCTGCGGGGAAGTGGTGAGAAGACAATGATCTGAGCCATGCGTATACTGACGAAGGGTGGAAAACTGATGCCTCTGATGATACATGGTATACCAACGAGATCAACCACATGACTCGAAGTGGTCGATTTTTTAAACCCCCGACTTTAGATCAGCCAGAATCTTCCGAGAGAGAGACTGAGAAATCAAAGGAGAAAGACGTTGAAGAAGACTTGGTCTTGAAAAAGCTCAAGAAGATTCAGGAAGACATATCAATTTGGGGGATACTAATGGTTTCCTGGGAGCATAGACAGGCGCTGCTAGAGGCAATGAACAGAACGAAGCTGCCAATCGACACCACCATTGACCAACTAGTGTCCTTGGTTACATCCGGGGATGTTTGCCCAGTGCTATTCTTTACAGGTAAAGAGTTGCCACCTGGGGGATACTAATGGTTTCCTGGGAGCATAGACAGGCACTGCTAGAGGCAATGAACAGAACGAAGCTGCCAATCGACACCACCATTGACCAACTAGTGTCCTTGGTTACATCCGGGGATGTTTGCCCAGTGCTATTCTTTACAGATAAAGAGTTGCCACCTGAGGGTGCTAATCACAATCGAATTAGAGAGTCGGAAGAAATGGATCCCGGTGGTATTGGTGGATACTGGCTTGGCAATTAACGTATGTCCGGCAAGGACCACTTACGCCATAGGTTTGAGGCCAGCTGACTTCACGCCCACAACACAAGTTGTTCAAGCCTATGACAACACCAGCTGAGAAGTTATGGGGACCTTTAAGAGCCAAATATTAATCGGCCCATCTGAACATGAGATTGAATTCTATGTTATGGACGTCTCGACAACATTCAATCTACTCCTGGGAAAGCCTTGGCTGCATCAGATGAGAGCAGTGTCATCAACAGTCCACAAGCTGGTAAAATACCCCTTTAAAGGTGGGATTGCTACTGTGTACGGCAATTCTACGATCCACCCTCCCCAGGGAACTACCACACCCTTGTTAGAAATCATACATGGGGAAGAGGAAATGTTCCTCTCCGGTTTCTCCTTGGCAAAGGCTCGGTTGGTCCAAACTATCATGGTGGAAGACAAAGGGAACTACGTGAGTGCCCAGTCCATCTACATAATGAACAAACAAGGGCATATTCCTGGATCAGGACTAGGCAGGAGTGGTAGGCAAAGAGGTACTAATGCTGAAGAGATGAGTCATAACCCCCATGCTTTTGGGCTGGGTAACAAGCTTACTGCTGAAGACTAGAAAAGGAAGGGAGATAAGTTGAGGCAGAGACTTAAAGCAAAGAGGACTGGGAGGCAGTATGAATTAGTCCACAAGACAATTCGGGGAATCCTAAACAGACGCTTTGTCCGCCAAGGGGAAGATTTCCCATTTTGTGGATTTCTAGAGCCTTGGTTTAACCGAGAAACAAAGGCAAGGTACCCAGGGTTCGAGATCTTCTTTAGGCACTAGTTACCAGAAGAGGAGGATGAGTAGAAGGACCTGAGCAGCAGTATAGAACAAGACAGGACTGCAAGCTTGGACATCGACGAAGAAGAGCTGTTAGGGGAAGCACTGGCTGACCTACTAGTAAGTTCTAATGCTGGAACTAGGCCCATCAACTTGGGGGATAGTGTTACTATCTTTATGATCGAGGATAAACCAGCAGCAGATTTCTCTAGTCTTATCATGGACACAGTTGAGGGTCCACGCCTGGTTTGGCAATTTGAGAAGGGCACCATCAGCAATTCTAAATCGGATAATGAGTCCAAATCTGATTCCACTGAGTCTGTGGAATCGGGGTCAAATTCACATTTTTCTGAGTCTGGTACTTCCGAATGTGGTAACTCGAATACCAAGGTCCCGTCTAGGTCTTCTTTCAGTTTTTGTTTTGAGTCAACTGTAACCGAAGATCCTGACTTTTTGAATGGGAATGCAGTAGATTTCACTTACTTCTCTATGCCTTTGGTTTGTTGCACTGATCTTGACTTTCAAAATTTTGACTTAAACGAAGAGGAAGAAATTCTTCAAGCTTTGAAAAATTTGGTTGATCGAAAGGAAGAGAGGCGTGTTAAGCCCTACACAGATGAAATCATTGCAATTAACGTGGGTACTGAAGAGGATCCCCGATTAGTCCAAATCGGGTCCATGTTGTCTTCAGAGGAACGCGAGCATTTAATCGCTTTATTAAAAGATTTCAAAGATGTTTTCATGTGGTCCTACGAAGACATGCCTAGAATCAATCTTGAGATTGTACAACATTGGATCCCTCTTGACCCTAAGGCCCGACTAGTCAAGCAGAAACTGCGCAGAGTCCGTCCGAACTGGGCATTAAAGATTAAGGAGGTTACCAAACAGATTGATGCGGGCTTCTTGATGGTATCTGAATACCAAACTTGGCTGGCTAATATTGTTCCGTTTCCAAAGAAGGATGGTAGAATCAGACTCTGCGTCAACTTTCGGGATCTAAACAGAGCTAGTCTGAAAGACGACTTTCCATTGTTGCACATCGATAAACTGGTAGACTTCACCACAGGCCATGCCTTGCTTTCGTTCAAAGATGGGTTTTCCGGGTATAATTAGATTCTGATGGCACCGAAGGACAGAGAGAAGACTGCTTTCACTACACCGTGGGGTATCTACTGCTACCGAGTCATGCCTTTTACGTTAAAAATGCTGGGGCTACATATCAGAGGGCTACGACCACAATCTTGCATGACATGATCCATAAAGAGGTTGAGGTGTATGTGGATGACATGATCATTAAGTCTAAAAAGCGAGAAGGCCACTATACCGCACTAGAAAAATTCTTTGAATGGATTAGGGAGTACAGACTGAGGTTGAACCCATAGAAATGCACCTTCGGGATGACTGTAGGGAAAATGTTGGGATTTCAGATTACGCAGAGTGGAATTGAAGTAGATCTGTTCAAAATCAAGGCCATTTTAGAAATGCCACCACCGAGGACTGAAAAGGAGGTGTGCGACTTTCTAGGTAAAATGCAATTCATAAGACGGTTTATCTCAAAATTAACCTTGACTTGTGAACCACTGTTTGGTCTCTTAAAGAAATGAAAGAAGTTCCAGTGGGATGATCGATGTCAGTTTACCTTCGAGCAGGGTCAAGTAATACTTGCAGAATCCACCTGTATTGTCACCACCAAAACCGGGAAAACCACTCATCTTGTACCAGTTGGTAATGAATTCGACCATGGGGTGCATGGTGGCGCAAGAATCAAAAGCTAAGGTGGAAAAGACCATCTACTATCTAAGCAAGAAGATGTTGAATTACGAGACCCGCTATACTGCCCTCAAGAAAGCTTGTTTAGCTTTAGTATGGCAACGAGGAAGTTGAGACATTATTTGTTAGCTCACTTCGTAAAGCCACTCAGCTTGTTGCTGATAGCACCTGTAGACACCCCATTTTTGACCGACCTTAAGACTCAGACATCATCGATTGAGCGCTCGGTGATCGTGCATGTTTGTGCTTGTTTCGAGGTTTCGGAGTTTTTGGCTAGGTGCCTTGCCTCCGGGCCTCTGAGCTCTTTGTGTTTCGGCTCGGTTTGTGGACCAAGCCTTGTTTCCCTTCCCTGGAGGGAGGAGGAGGTCTGTGGACCACCTCTTTGTGGTCGTAGACCACTTTTCGTGGTCGTGGTCCACTTTTCTCGTTTGGAGACCAGTTTCTGATTTTCGGAGTGTTCGGCCGCGCGCCTTGTCTCGGGACCACCTAACGTTCTCCGTTTGGCTTGGTTTTTGAACCATGCCTTGTTGCCTCTGCCTAGAGGGACACTGTGGTCCGGGAGACCACTTTTGTGGTCGTAGACCACTTTTGATGCCCGTAGACTAGTTTTCGAGGCTCCCGGCCGCGCATCTTGCCTCCCGGACTTTCGTCTTGCATCCTTTTTGGTTTTTTTTGGGTACAAACCTTGTTTTCCTTGTTTGGGAGGTGGTACAAGGGTGGGAGACCAGTTCTTCCCCTTGGAGACCACTTTTCTTCCCGCCAGCCAGTTTTCTGGTCGGCCAACTTGTCTCCTTGGTCTTTGGGCCACCTTTTCTGGTCGGCCACCACACCACTACCTTGCTTTCATGCTGTAGACCTTCTCCCCCCCATGGCCGACCACTTTTGATCTTGGGAGACCACTTGTGGTGGTCGGCCGACCACTTTAAGTAGCTGGCCGGCCACTTCAAGTGGTCGGCTGCTTTTTATCACCTTTTTGGAGATATTTTTTTGGCCAGTTGTTACAGCTGGAAGGCACAGAAGCCATCCTCTATGGAGGGATGGCTTTAGGCCAAAAGCTTGTCTAACAAGCTTGTTGCTTGTTCTCTATAAGAGAGAACCTCCCCTCTCCTCCTCCAGGTTCAGAATTTTGTGGCTTGAGATATAGACACACACTTGTCTCTATATTTCCTTGTTTGGTCTTGTTTTGTGCCTTAAAGTGTCTTTTTATCACACTATTGCACACAAACACACACTCAAACACCATCCTTTTGTTGTTGAGGCTTCTTGAGGTTTGTTTTGGAGTTTTTGGACTGGTTTGAGCTCAAAGAAGTTGCTGGAGTTGCAGCTTTGAAGGTGTTCTTCAAGGGTGAGCTTCTAACCCTTAAAACCCTTCGTTTTGCTTAAGCTTTTGGACCTATTTGCATGGTGTTTTAGGCTTAACTTCCTACTGCAAAAAGTTCTTTTTTTTTAGTCCTTAAAATGTTTGTTTAAGGTCACTTTTGCATTGGGGGTGGTCTACCCCCTCTTAGGCCTTGTTTGGGCCTTGTTTTGAACCTTCTTTTTTAGCTATTGGGACCACCTTGTTTTGGCCTTCTCACCACTAAAACTCAGAGGAATTTCAGTGGTGGAAATGGTGTTTTGAGGTCCCAAATAGGAGAGGGTCATCCCCTCTCCTTATGTCTTGAATGCTTGCTTTATTTGCCTCATGTTTGAGCATGTTTGTTAAGCTTATGTTGGCCATATCGTAGCATGTATTTGGGCTTATTTCAGCATGTCATACCACTGTTTTGACTTGGTTTTGTCACCTCATGTATGCCTTATACACTTGTAGTGTATTTCTCACAAACTAATCTTGTATGCTTCATGAAGTGGCATGTCTTTCTAGCTTGTTTTGAGTCCATTTCAGCATGTTCTTGGTGTTATTTTTCCATGATATACCTCTGTTAAGGTTTGGTTTGATGGCCCCTTGCATGCTCCATACACTTGTAGTGTAATTCCATGAACTAGCCTAATGTGTATCATGCTTTAGACTATCATTCTAGCATGATTTTGGCTTAACTCTAAGAAGATTTTGTTCATGTTTTACCATGTTTAAGGTCTGATTTATGTTGTTTTGGCCATACATGCCACCCTTTGTATAGCTATAATGCATTCTAGCTTGTTAGCTTTGTGTATCAAGTCCACTAGCATGCATTACTTGGACTATTTTCATGATTTGGCATCATTTAAAATGTGATTTCAGTCCATATAGTGTGGTCATACACTTGCATCTTTCACTTATTCCATGCTTTGGAGAGTTGGTGTTTTATGCTCTTAACATGAGTCATTGCGTATGCCTTCATGCCTAAGCTTGCGAGCTATCATTTCAATGTGTTTTTGGGGTTATTTTGCCATGATATAACTCTAATTTTTGTTGGCAAAGCCATCTCATGCTTGGTCTTGGTAGGTGTAGTGTAATCCACCTCATTTGCCTTCCATATTCCATGCCTTATGCCCTTCATGCTAGCTTGTTTTGGCTTCCTTTCGTACATGTTTTAGTATCATTTTGACATGTTCTAGGACTGTTTTGGGTTGCCTTGACCATATGCTTCATGTTTTGCATAGTTCTAGTACAAATGCCTATGCTAGCTTCAAGCTTTGGGTACCATAGCATGCTTCATTTGTATCATGTACATGATTTGACATCATTTAACATGACATTTCAGAGCATATAGCATTACCATGTTCCCACTTCATTCACCCTTTGAGTGCCTCTAAGGGTTATGCATTGTTGCCTTGTTTGTGGCCTAGCATGCATGCCATCTTGCCTAAGTCCTTGAGCCCTCATCTTAGCATGTTTTGGTCTTTGTTCAGACCTAATTAAGCTCTATCCATGATTGGTTCATGCCTTTGTGCCATGTATTGCATGCCCCCTTTATAGTCCTCTTTATTCGCTTTTATGCTTTAGAACCCTAGCATGTCATGCTTGTATTGTTTGAATGGTTTGGCATCATTTCTTACTTAATTTCAGAGCCTGTAGTGTTGTTACACTTCCACATTTGTTACTCCTTGAGCACTCTTGAGAATTGTGCTCTTATGCCTAGTTGGTGAGCCAATACATGTGCATGTTTTGTCTTGATCTTCATGCCTTAGTTTTAGCATTATGGCCACTGATTTGGGCATGATTGAGGTCTGTCCATTTTGGTTTAAGTCCATTGAGCATGTTTGCTTTCATGTTATTTGCATGCTTACATTGCATCATGTTGTTGCATGCTTATGTTGCCTTGCTTTGTGTATGCATGCATTAGCCTTGTTTGCATGTCATTAGCTTTGTTAAGTTGATCATGTTACATTGCATTGAGTATGCCATGTTGTTCATTGCATTGTGTATGCCATTATAGACACCCCATTTTTGACCGTCCTCAAGACTTGGACGTCATGGTTTGAACACTCGATGATCATCCATGTTTGTGTTCGTTTTGAGTTCCCGGAGGTCTCGGCTGCGCGCCTTGCCTCAAGGTCTCTCAACTTGTCTGTTTTGTGCTTGGTTGTGGACCAAACACTTGTGTTTTTGCTTCTAAGGGAAGAGGGTGGCTTGTTTGCCATACCCTTAACCCACCGGCCAAGGCTTGAGGCCATCGGCCAAAAGTATTGGCCGATCGGCACTTTATTTGGTCGGCCGGCACTTATGTTGGTCGATCGGCCATTTTTGGTGGCCGAACCCTGTTCATCTGCTTTATGTAGATATTTTGTGCCAGCTGGTGCAGCTGGCATGCATAATTCATTCCCTCCATACACGTGTATGGAGGGATTTGCACCTTGTGTTAGCTTCTCCAAGAAGCCTTGGAATTGGATTCCTATAAGAAGGGAGCTCCTCCTCCCTTTTCAGGGTTGAAAAAAATCTGAGGAGAAGTGATATATATCTATCTATCTCTATATCTCCCTCTCTCTACATTTGTGTGTGCATTTGTGTTCTAAAGTGTGTTTTGTTCATACTTTTGCACTAAGACACCTAGAGTTACACCATCCATGTGTGCTGAGGTACTAGGAGGTTAATTTTAATGTTCTTGAGCTGGCTTTGATCAGAGAGAGTTGCTGGTCTTGTGTTCTTGAAGTTATTCTTCAAAGGTGAGATTCTAAACTTTAGATACCCCATTCTTGCTTAAGCTTTTACACATACTTATATATTGTTTCAAGCTTGACTCTAAACTACAAAAAGTTCTGATTTTGTATGCTTGTTATAGTTTCTTAAGGTCACTTTTTGGTTGGGGGTTGTCTACCCCCTCTTAGGCCTTGTTTGGCCTTGTTTTGTGCCTTTACTTTTGAGCTTTGGGATCATCTTATTTTGACCTTCCCACCACTGAAATCCAGAGGATTTTCAGTGGTGGAGAAGTGGTTTTGGAGTCTTGTATAGGAGAGGGACCCCCCCTCTCCTTGTCTCTCATTTGCTAGCACAAATGGCTCATAATGGTAGCATGTTTAATTAGCATGTCTTGGTTCTATTTCAGTACTTTTTAGTGACTTTTAGGACCTGCCTTAACTCTATTCCATGTTGGTTTGATGGCATCTTGCATGCTTCACATACTTGTAGAGTAATCTTGCATGTTTGCATAACATGCATCTTGTGTTTGGACCACTATTCTTGCATATTTTGGCTCAACTCCAAGGAGCTTTCCCTCATGTTTTACCATGATTAAACTCTGTTCGGTGTTGTCTTGGTCATGCATGCATTGTTTTGCATAGCCTTGGTTCATTCTAGCTTGTAAGCTTTGTGCCTTGAGTTCATTAGCATGTGTTACTTGAAGTATTTTTCATGATTTGGCATCATGTGAAATGTGATTTCAGTCCATGTTTCATGGTCACACGCTTGCATTTATCACCTATTCCATGCTTTGGATAGTTTGTGTTTCATGCCATAAGAATAGGTCATTGTGCATGCCATCATACTTAGGCCTTTGGGATGCCATCTAAGTAGGTTTTTGGGCTCATTCTAACATGCCATAACTCTGATTTTATTGGCCTAAGTCATGCCATGTTTGGTTGTAATAGGTGTAGTGCAATTGCCCCTTTTGACCTTGTATGGCTCTTGTTTTGCGCTCACTTTTCTAGCATATTTTGGCCTCATCCCATGCATGTTCTAGCCTTGTTTTGGCCAACTTTGTGACTGTTTTGGGTCACCTTGGTCCGTTGGGGCTTGGTTGATATGGCCATGATTCAAGTCCCTTGGCTAGCTTTGAACTTGAAGTCCATTAGCATGCCTTGCTTGTGTTATGTGTTTGATTTGGCATCACTCTTAACAAAATTTCAGACCTTATGGCATCACCATACTATCATGATTGTCACCCCTCGCTCATGTTTGGGTGTTGTGACCTTATGCCTTAACTCTTGGACCATTGCATGTGCATGCTCATCGTGCATTTCATTCTATCACTTCATCATTTTGGCCACTATTTTTGGTATGGCTGAGGCCTATCCATTTTCAGTCTAAGTCCATGGATCATGCATTTTGTGTGTCATTGCATGTTTATCGCATTGCATGTTGTCGCATCCTTATTGTTGGTATTGTTGTCGCATGCCTATTACATTGTATGTTTGTACGTTTAGGTTGCATTTTGCATGCTTGCTAGTTTGCATTTTGTCACATGCTTAATTAGGTTGCATTGCATTCGACATGCTTGTTACCTTAACCTTGTGTGCACGCTCGAGTCCTATTGCATTTGGCATGCTTAGGTTGCATAGCATTGCATTTCCATGTTGCATTGTATTTGGCATACTTGCTTGCATTACATTGTGTTTGGTTTGGGGTGTCAAACCAAACACGAGGAGCGAGGAACGTTCGTACTTGAAGTAACGAAACGTGCCTCAATCCTTAGTTGCCGACGCTCTTGATCCAACATGATAGAGTGTGAGGCCTTCATGTGTTTTGTGTATTCATTCCATATTGATTTGCACACTTGGCTCCTTTGGCCGTCATGCATTGAAATGCGTGATTGATGGCCCGAGGGTCGAGAACTATACTCCCTTGAGTTCATGACATGATAGGAAGGGTGGTTGTGCACACATTGCTTTGAAAATGTATTGCCATGCTCTGTTTGTCCTCTGCTGCAGCAAAATAGCATTCTGCAGGAAGAGATGGCCGGCCGACCATCTTCAGTGCCGGTCGGCTACAAATTTATAGCCGAGAGCCCATTATTGGTCGATGACCAGTTCCCCTAGCCGATTGCCTTTCCACTTGGCCGATGGCCTCTCACAACACCTAGAAAGTGATTCAGAAGCATTCTTGAGACTTGCACAGTTTTCAGAGGTGCAGAGCAGTGTAAACAGAGGCAGCATGAGCATGGTGATAGATTTCCGAGCGGAGCCGAGCATGCATGCGTTTGTCCCTCTTTCCGAGGCCTCTTTACTGCTTTGGTAGCTTAATTAATTTGTTTAATTAGTCAAGTGTTGTGTAATAATTAATTAGTTAGTTAGTTAGTTAATTAGTCAATTTCTATTATTCTTTCGGACCCTCCATCGAGAGGGTGAATTTTGTAATAAGTGTGCATGAGTGTGTGAATGCCTTCTAACCCCACGTCTCTCTCCCTTTTACTTACCTGCTTTCAATGGTTAGTTTTAGGTCATGTTTCAATTAGCATCCTTATGCTCGCATGTTTGCATCATTCATCTGTATTGCATGCACCAGGTTCGGCGCATCATATTAACTGCATAGTATTTCAATTCCAACTTGAATACGTGTATCTAGTTGTCGCATTTCACATGCTATTCTTAGATAGCCGAGCCTATTCTAGTTGCATTAGGCATCTTAACATAACTAGGATCATGCATTGATTACTAACTAGCTATTGTTTTGGCTCGGAGTACTAGGTAAGCTTTTATGCTTTAGCATCTTGCATGAGTGTGAGTGTTAACATGACCGCATGCTTGCCATGAGGCTAATTGCTTATGTGATATAACTGCCTGAATGCTTGTGGATGAAGGTTGGATTTCTTGAATTGAAACAATTCATCGAAATCTGCATTTTAGCCTACTTGCAAGTAGCACCTTCAAACCATTTTCAAACAAACAAACATGAAATGTTTTGTTCCAACTTAGGCGATCTAGTCTATACTTGTGTGTTGTGTGCATCACATAGTAATTCTAGGCTAATAACCGGAATAAGAATGCGTATGTTTTCAAAACAAAATATCATGCTTAGTACAGGTCGATCTTCGATTGGGCGAGCGGGGGTGCTCATAGATGACCTTCCCCAATTGTACCCAAGTTCCCGAGCCAAGGCAACTTTGGTGATGACGGACACGTGGCCTTAGGCAACGAGTCAGGGTTTCCTAAATTTCCCCAAAAACAAAATATTTAGGTGGCAACTCTGTATCTAGCAAAGCAGTCCATGTTTGGCACTTCTTTCTTAAAAATCAGTTTTCCAAAACGATTTGCCGGATTTGGACTCTTTGGTGATTTATCAGTCTCGCATTGCACTTTGCAGGATCAGATTAAAAACCGTGACATTGAGTCCGAACTGTAGTAAGCAAAGCCCTCGGGGTGCGTCTACAGCCATGTTCCTCACATTGTGCATGCCATCTTACATTGCATTGTATATGCCATGTTACATTACATGTTTAACATGCATGTTATTGCTTGCATTGTGTTTGGATAGGGTGTTAGTCCAAACACGGGAAACGAGGGGCATTTCATACTTGAAATGATGAAACGTGCCTCATTTCTCGATCGCCGACGCTCTTGATCATACATGATAGAGTTCTAGACTTTATGTGTTTACGTGTGCATTCATTTTACATTGAATTGTGCAATTTGGCTTCTCGGCCATCATGCATCGAGATGCGTGATTGGTGCCCCGGGGGTCGAGAACCACACTCCCTTGAGCTTATGAAATGATGGGAAGGTGGTTGTGCCCACATATGTTGCAAATACATTGCCATGCCCTTTCTTGCTCTCTGTTGCAGCAAAGTGGAGAAGTGTAGCAACAACTGGTCGGCCGACCAGAAGAACTAGCTGGCCGACCACTTTTTCTGGTTTGCAGCAATGGAAAGTGGTCGGCCAGTGGCTGGAAACCCCCCTAGGTGGTCGGCAGCCCTCCCACAGGTCCCCAAGGCGAGTTAGAAGCTTTGTGGAGCTTGGTGCAAGGTTCTGAGAACAATTGAAAACAGAGGCAAATCGGGGCATCACGATGGATTTCCGAACGAAGCGACCGGGCATGCATACACTTCTCGCCTCGAGGCTCCTGTTTTACTGCTTTCCTTAGCTAGCTTATGCTTTGGTTTTGTACCTAATTAGTTAATGTGTTTAACTATTCAATTTGTGTTGTAATAGCTTAATTAATTAGCTTGTTAGTTAATTACTTTTGTGATGTAATAATTAGTTTAATTAGCTTAGATTAGCTAGTTAGCTTCTTATTCGGACCCTCCGTCGAGAGGGCCAATGGTTGTAATAAGCGTGCATGTGTGTGATGCATGTCTTCCAACCTCCATTTTTTTCTCCCTTTTACTTAACCGCTTACGATGGTTAGTTTTAGGGCATATTTCGATTAGCATACTTTATGCTTGCATGCGTGCATCCATTCATCTGTTTTATATGCACCGGCCTTAGTGCATCATACTAACTGCATTGTATTTCAATTCCAAGTTGAATACATGTATCGAATTGTCGCATTCATATGCCATCTTAGAATAGCCGAGCCTATCTGAGTTGCATTTTTGCATGTGTTCCATTAGCCATCTTAACATGAACTAGGAACATGCATGATTTCTAACTAGTTCTCTGTTTTGGCTCGGAGTACACTGTGAGTGTTTATGCTTTAGCATATTGCATGAGATGTGTATGCTGCCATGTTAGCATGCTTGCCATGAGGCTAACTACTTATTTGATTAACTGCTTGAATGCCTGTGGGTGAAGGTTGGATTGCTTGAATTGGAACAATTCATCAAAACATGACTTAGCCTACTTGCGAGTAGCACCTCTAAAACCGTTTTCAAAACAAACGAACATGAAATGTTTTGTTCCAACTTAGGCGATCTAGTCTATACTTGTATGTTGTACGCATCACATAGTAAATCTAGGTTAATACCCGAAATAAGAACACATGTGTTTTCAAAAACAAAATATCATGCTTAGTACAAGCCGATCTTTGATCCGGCGAGCGAGGGTGCTCATTGCATGACCTTCCCCTCTCGTACCCAAGTTCCCGATCCGAGGCAACTTTGGTGATGACGGACACGTGGCCTTAGGCACGAGTCAGGGTTTCCTAAATTCTCCCTAAATAAAATATTTAGGTGGCGACTCTGTATCTGGAAAAGCAGTCCATGTTTGGCACTTCTTTATAAAATCAGTTTTCTAAAACGATTTGCCGGATTTTGGACTCTTTGGTGATTTATCGGTCTCACATTGCACTTTGTGAGATTAGATTCAGAACCGTGACATGAGTCCGAACTTTGGTAGCCCAGAACAAAAGCGATTCGCGCCCTCACGGCGCGGAGAGCGGGAGTTCTCAGGGGCGGTCTACAGCACCCGATGACTCCCACATACCCTTAGCCTTCAAACTTCGGTTTAGAGTGTCTAACAATGAAGTAGAATATGAGGTGTGCATTACTGGTTTGGAAGCTGCCCTAGAACTAGGGGCAATAAGGTTGGACGTCATCGGAGACTCGAAACTGGTTGCTTCTCAAGCCAACGGAGATTGGAAGGTCAAGGAAGAGAACATGAAGGTGTATCATCTGGCCTTAGATATTCTAATTCTGAGGTTTGAAAAACTGACATTCACGCATCTGCTAAGAGAGAATAACCGATTCGCTGATGTGTTTGTAACTCTATCTTCCATGATAGACATACCACTTGGGGTGAAGATGAGTCCAATCATTATTGAACAAAAATATATGTCTGCTTATCAGACCATTGCCACAATAGATGAGGTTCAAGACAAGAACCCCTGGTATTACGACATTTGGAATTTTCTGGAGAAGGACGCGTATCCACCAAGGGCAAATGTCAAAGATAAATGGGGAATATGACGTCTGGCCATCTAGTTTATCATTTGTGGGTGTAAGCTGTACAAGAGAGGCCATCTGGGAATGCACAAGCTTTGTGTTGAAGAAGATGAATCGAAACGCCTCATACAGGCCATCCATGGAGGAGAGTGTGGTACATACATGAATGGTGTGATGTTAGCCCATAAAATCCTCAGACAAGGTTATTATTGGTCAACTATGGAGGAGGACTGTATTAGTTTTGTAGGATGATGCCACAAATGTCAAATTCATGCCGGTCGCATGAACATACCACCGTCGAAGCTCTACAACATGACTTCACCGTGGCCTTTCTTAGTTTGGGGAATTGACGTTATTGGGGCAGTCTCGCCAAAAGGCTCCAATGGGCATGAGTTCATTCTGGTGGCGATCGACTATTTCACTAAGTGGATGGAAGCTCAGTCTTACTTTGTGTTGAAGGCATCGCAAGTGGCTAAGTTTATTAAGAACAACATCATCTACAAGTACGGGGTACCAAACGAGATCATTTTGGACAACGGTTTGCACTTCAAGAAAGAAGTGGTTGATTTGCTCGAGAAATACAACGTGGCTTTTCACAAGTCATCAACATATAGACCACAGAAAAACGGAGCTATTAAAGCCGTTAACAAGAATGTTAAGAACATCCTACGGAAGATGGTTGAGACTTACAAGGATTGGCCAGATAAATTGCCTTTTGCACTCTGGGGCTACAGAACGTCAATTCGAACATCTACAGGGGCAACCCCGTATTCTCTGGTGTATGGAATGGAAGTTGTTCTACCAATTAAGATTGAAGTACCGTCACTACGAATTATGGCTGAGTGTCACATAGCAGAGGTAGATTGACAACAGAGTAGGTTTGAAAAATTGATGTTGTTCAATGAGAGGAGGTTGAAGGCATTATATCACATCCAAGGGTACCAGCGCAAAAATTGCTAGGGCTTTTAACAAGAAAGTTAAGTCCAGGAATCTCAAGAAAGAAGACATGGTACTGAAAGATAACCGAGCCCCCATCCATGACCCTAGGGGCAAGTTCCGACCCAATTGGATTGGTCCTTACATTATCAAATCTATCTGGTCAGGCGGAGCGATTATTCTTATGGATTTAGACGGCCTGGAGTTTTCACAGCCAATCAACATGGACAAGTTGAAGAATACTATCCCTAAGAGGTGAAAACCCGAAAGGGTCACCTAGGTAAAAGTTAGAGCATGAAAAATTAGAAATAAGAAAAACAAAGCTCGCAAGGTCGAAAACCCAAAAGGGCGGCTTTGGAAAAAATTAGAGCGCAAAATGAGAGTGTTAATACTCGAGTGAACCCGAACCGAACTATGTAAGGCTTGATTCCCATCTTTAGGATACGTAGGCAACTTCATTCCGAAGTTTGGCCACAATCATCTCCAACTCAACTGTCCTGTCCATTTATTTGATCGGTCCATCTTTTTCCGTCATCTATGAACGTGGTTGTGTTACCTCCATTTGGCAGAACAACTAGTTTCAAGTTAGAGCAGCAATGGTTAACGCAGTTGTGGGCAATATGATCTTCTGATTTAGAATTGTGCATCTTAAAGATCGATTCCATGTATGTCAGGCAGTGACCGTTTTCGAAAATTGTTTTGAAAAGTTTTAATGAATTGATTTTCTCAAAATTGTACCTTTTACAACTTGGACCATTTTAGACCAAAAATGAAAATTTTCAGTGCTCACAACTTTAACTCCATTGATTTTAACACAAGTACATTCTCCAACTCTTTGATTAAATCAAAGTTTTTTTACATTATAAAAACTTGTAATTAGCATTGCCATCTCAGCTGCAAATCTGCTGCACATCTAATCACACCACACTTCCTCCGTGGGGAAGTCCACCAGCCGTGGACGAAAGAAGTAGGCTTGAGCTGAATACTCAGGGCAAGGGTCCACCTCCTTAAGCTTATCCATTAGCCACACTTAGGAAGGGATGAAAAATAAGAGAGATTAAAGAATAGAGAGATATACGTTAAGAGAAAAATAAGAAAAGCGCTTTAAGAGAACAATAGAGCGTGAGTGTCGAGGGATGCGAGGAATCATAAATAAGAAAGGGTGGAAAACAATACCTGGAGAAGTAGCGAACTCCCTGAAACCAGGTGGTCTCTCGCCGACAAAAAGCATCTAAACCCATTAGCGTCTCAGCCAGTGCCAAACCAATGCAACTCTTACCCTTTTTCAAACGCTAGGCCACTTCGATCAACCTAATGCTGGCTCCACCATTACTAGGGGCAAGAAGGAAGTGCGCAAGTAAGTATGAACAGAGGGCATGTTGACGATAACTTCGCCAAAGAAGGTCACTCCTGTCCCCAATACCCAAAAAGCGACGAATCAAACCGGGAATATATACCTCTCCATCGTGGCCAGAGATCGAGGCTCATGCAAAGTAAACCCACACATCCGTTCCAAAGCCTTTGCATGGCCAAAGCAGGGCTGGGGCATAATTTCCTCATCATGCTCGGACTCTATCAAGGCTTGAAATTCTTCGAGTGTAAGGCACATTTCTTGGGCCGGAAGCGAAATACATGTGTAACCGGGTTCCCACATCGAACCGCGGCATAGAGGAATAGAAAACAAAGCAAAGTACAGCTCAAAGGAAAAAGAGCGTTTATGCCAAAACCGTAAAAATTCACCTTTTCCGAGCCATCCAAAGTGGCTATCCAGTCTCGGAGCCTATTGTTGAGTAGAATCTCCATCTTGAGAGCAAAATATCAAAGACTTGCTATTCTACCAGAAAAACAGCATGAGAGCTCCTTTTATAGAGTTTGGGAAGAGGTAGTGCATGACAATTGGATCACACTGACCGACCTCCTTTTTGCGCCCGGTCGTGCCGTGTTTATTTGGACCCGGCCGGGTCTAAATGTTGGCCCAAACAGAGCAGTTACAGGAAAAGACAAGTTTTTGCCTTGGTTCACTATGGCTGTGTGTTGAGTTTTGCCTTGTTTTTTTTTTAGTGTTTTCAGGCTGTTTTCATTTCATTTTTTTGTTATCGAGTTGTATTTTGTATTTTGTCCAGTTGTAGGTTATTATGCGATTTGAGAATAAATTCAAGAGCAAGCATTCACAGTTTTAAAGTCTTGTACAAGGTTATCATGCAAAGGTTATGCCATCCATCAGATACTATGCAAGAGAAATCATCCAAAGTCTTTCTTTTCATAAACTGGTAGGTTTAACCCTGATCATTGTTTTACAAAAACAAAGCAAAAGAAAAGTCTTCAAAAATAAAACAAAAAGGTCGATATGAAGCTACATAGTTCCTAACTAAAAAGCAAAAAGGGAGAAAAGAAAATAAATAAACTCATCCTGGCTCTCTTCATCCTCGGCCGTGGAGGAGGCGTGTCACTATCATCACTGGCATTGCTGGACTGGATGTTAGTCTGATCCCCTTCATCCTCAGGGGTCGTGTACTCTTCAAAGGAATCCTCAGAGGGCGAGCGCTATCGCACTCTGCCCCTCTCCCGATCAGCCCATCCTCTACCTCTCATTGGGGCCCATCTCCCTCTCCTTCTCCCAGCTGGGGGAGGTCTTGTAGGTGTGACTAGTGCTGGCTCAAGCTGAAGAGAGTACAGATATCAGAATGGATTCAACAGGACTATGAGCAAGATTGCAACAACAGTAGACTATGGACAAGGTGTACCTTGATCCTGTGAGTAACCAGAGCAGTCTATCTTCTCTGCACCATGAGAAGTAGTCAGTCAACTGTCTGAAGAAGGTCATCGACATACCCTATAGGCACCTGCAAAAGAGAGAGGACTTAAGAATATGGAACAAAGAAATAATAAAGCACAGTGGGTAGAAACATAGAGAAGTATGTACCTGCTCGACGCCGGGAGCAATCACCAACCTGCGATATCTCTCCTCAATGTGCTCAAGAAGGATCTACTCGATCACTCCGTCTGGTCGCATGTATACAACCTTAGTCGGAATCGTAGAAAGCCCAAGAATAGGAGCTGCGGTAGGAACATCTCTAGCAGCGGTAGCAGTAGCAGCCTTAGGAAGTGCACGAACCACACCCCTGGTAAGTGGGGCCATCACATGAGTCTGTAAGAATGCTATGAAGTCGCCGGCTCTGTGGTACTGGTCACCATCCTCTCCCTGCATAAGGTGATCGATCAAGGGCCTGTCACGCAGATCATCGATGATCATCATGCCTGCAGGAGGGGGATATGGAACATTAGGATTGGCATGGCCCTGAGTTTGGCGAAGGAATCACTCCCCCAAATGGTATGCCCTGCCAAAGGGACCCTCGAACAGAATCTATATGGTGGAAGTGTCTCATCCAGCAACATAGGTCGTCCTCGATACCTGAGGAATGCCTACCCAGGGGTGCCAGTCAATCTGCGAGTAGAAGATGCAAGGCAAGTATCAAATATCAAGGGTTGACCAATATGGAAACAGTAAAAGTAGTAAAAGAGACTAGTATCGGGTTTTGTTATCCTCTCCACGGTGACGGTGTTAAAGAAGCGGTGGAAGTAAGGGAAGTCACGGTCTACGCATCATCGGTACTCAAATCGGGAGTTATAGTACTGAGAGTGAGGCACAAATAACTCGATCGGCCGCACTAGGACTGGGGCAAGGGAAGTGAAGTATGTGTAAGCCCACAGCTGCAAAAGAAAACAAGATGAGGAACCAGGTGAACAAAGTAGGTATAAATAGAAAATAAGCAAAACATAAAAGCAATTGTGAAGCTGTACCTCCCAAACTCTCCAGTAACTGCCAAGTAAATCCGCCTTTCGGCGAGATAAGCCGTTCATGTAGCAGTATGAGATGGCCAGGCTGGCACCAACCCAGTCATACTCCACCACCCATGGTGGATGCACAAACACGCCAAAGATGTATAGCCCCATGGTATTTTCCCTATTCGCAAATAGGGTAGTACCGAAGAGATATATAAGGAATCTGCTGGTGTACCGAGCGATCTCCTCTGGAGTAACTGGCTGGAGGCCAGAGAAGTGGTCCAAGAACCAACTGTAGTGAACCATCTCGTGGCCGGTAGTATCCAAAATCGCCCCAAGAAGATGAAGCTGTGTAGCTCTCCACTGTGCCATGTTAGGATCGAATGGGATCGGGCCGCCAACCCCTACTCGCAAGCCTGTGGGCATCGAAAAGTCGTACGGGGTCAGAGTTAGCTCCCCGATCGATGAGAAGTGGAAAGAGTTAGTGGTGTCCCACCACTTCTCCACTAGGGCCTCGTATAGCAGTGGCTCGGCCCTCATCTGTATAAGTCCTAAGCAAAAAGGCCCGAAGCTGGCGGCGTCAACTAGTGCGTGGACTGCTAGGGGGAGCCTCTCGTACCAATATCGGGGCTCGGAAACAGTCCCGTAGCTACCTATCCTCCTGGCTATGACCTGTGGTGTAGGAATGTTGTCAGTATTTGCATTAAAGGACAATAAAGGATTTGCTTGCTTATTCAAATGTGTTCAAAACAAAGAAAATAAGTGCTCTACGGGCTCTCGCTACTGTTTTTTTTACCGTGGAGGCGTCAGCAAATAAGTGCTCTACGGGCTCTCGCAGTAGGACCGCCTTATCAATCCCGGGAATAAGGCCCTCAAATCTTAGAATACCGCCAGGGGTTATGGCGTGTATGTGTGGCTGGTAAGTGGCCACATCAAAAGGTCTATCTGCGAGAGGAAGCAACTTAGGCTCAGGGATAGGAGGGAGAACATCCTCACCCTCCATGTCCTCATCTAGAATGGCTCCAATACCAGTAGCGGGGTCCGGAATGGGAACCTCGTCACTAGCCATAGAGGGAAAATGAGAAAAAATGAAAAAAAGTGTGTAGGTTGGTGAGTAGGAGGGGAAAACTCCAAGTATAAACCGTAGGGGAGAGAAAATAAAGCACGAGAAGGGGAAAAACAAGAGGGAGTGGGTAAAACCCGAACAAACATGCAAGAAATCAAGAAAAACCAAGATGAACCCCAAAACTCAACCAAATCAAGTTTTAATTGATTCAAAATATAGAGGGGTGGAAGAATTTTTGAAGCAAAATATAGAGGGGTGGAAGAATTTTTGAAGAAAAATCCGCGAGGGTTGTTGGGTATCACAAGTGAGATGGAAATCTAGAGAGAAGAGAAGTTTAGAGAGAGAGAAAGGGAGTAATTTCGAAGGAGTGTGTGGGTAGAACGAGGGTTAGGTTATGTTTAAATGAACCATGGGTTGTGGTTTTCCTGATCTACCCCTGGCCGCTGTCACGACCCGGCCGGCCCCAAGTGCAGCACCATTTGCCTGTTCTGTTGTTATGTCTATGACTGAGTAGGCCCTATTTCAAGGGGGAAAAAAAAAAGAAGAGGAAAGAACAAAAAAAAGAGGAAAAAAAAAACAAAACAAAAAAAGAAGAAACAAACAGAAGAAAAAAAAAAACAGAATGAAAAAAGGAAAATAAGGGAAAGAAAAAAGAAGCATGAAAAAAGAAAGCAAACAAAACAAAGAAGAAAAAGAGAAAAACATAACGGAAAAAAATAATGAGAAGAAAAATACAAGAGCGAGGAAAAAAGGAGAAGAAAAGAAAGAACATAGAGGAAAAATAGAGTGGGAAAACATACACATAAAAAAAAAATAAGAAGAAGAAGAAGAAGAAAAATAAAAGGGAAAGGGAAAGGGAAAAAGGGTTTTGTTCTTTTTGTTCTTTTGTTTCATAAATTGTTACGGAAATGGCATTCATTTCTATTTATTATTTTTCCGAGGCATGTTAATTTCAAATTAGGCCCACTTTTAAGAGAAACTTTGCGGGATTAATTTCATGATTATTATTAATTCGAGCATCGTTTTGACCGTTTCGATTTGTGCATCTTTTTTTGGTTTGTCAAGCTCGTGTTCAAATCTTTTTCAAACTCATGCTTAATTTTGTACCTTGAATGAGGTTATCTCCATGAGGGCTCTATCGACTTCTGAAAAGTTATTTGCTCTTCCGTTTTCCTCCTTTCGCATGAGACGCATTAGGTTGTGATTCCCTCGGTTAAAAACATCAGGTGTGCCTTCGCATGAGACGTGTTAGGTTGTGATTCCCTTGGTTAAAAACATCAGGTGCGCCTGGTGTTCACACCATCTTTCCTTCTTTCGCGTGAGACGCGTTAGGTTGTGATTCCCTTGGTTGAAAACATCAGTTGCGCCTGGTGTTCACACCATCTTTCCTCATTTCGTGTAAGACACATTAGGTTGTGATTCTCTCGGTTAAAAACATCAGGTGTGCCTGGTGTTCACACCATCTTTCCTCCTTTCACGTGAGATGAGTTAGGTTGTGATTCCCTTGGTTAAAAACATTAGGTGCACCTGGTGTTCACACCATCTTTCCTCCTTTCACGTGAGACACATTAGGCAGTTGATTCCCTCGATTAAAAACATCAAGTGCGCCTGGTGTTCACACCACCTTATCTCCTTTCGCGTGAGACGGATTAGGTTATTATTTTCTCTTAGTTAAACTTTTCTCTTTCTCTCTGTGTGCAATATGGGGAGACACGTCTGTCAATTGCACCATCTTGTTAATTGTTCACTCTTTTTCGTGCGAGGCATAGTTAGATTTGTTTTGAAACTTTTCATTTGTACTGCTACTTTGCTATTGCTTATTGCATTATTTTGCATGATCATAAGTTTTCAAAAGTAACCGGCTTCGCGCAGTGTGTAAGGTCAACTTTTAAAATGCATCACATTTTATATGTCATTGTGTATCCTGCCCCTGAACTACACAGGTTTGATTCCTTGCAAAGGGATACGTAGGCAACCCTTGGGTTCAACCAATTGTATTGGCATTTGTTTGTTTGCCCAAGTCTTACGGCCTCGTCAAATAGGTCATCTTTAGGCTTTGATATTCACTTACGTCATTTCATGGTATACTAAGCTCTGTCAAAGAGGGGGAACTGTAGGCACCCCATTTTTGACCGCCCGCAAGACTTGGGTGCTTTATCCTGAGCACTTGATGATGAACATTATGTGTTGAAAGTGGTTTGAATTCTCAATGAAGGAATCTGAATTCAAGCTCCAAACAATCCCAACCTTCCATACCCACACTGTTTTTGCCTTAGAAAACCATTTTTGAGCATTGTGCCAACCTACTTGAAACTTGAAACTGAGAAACAAAGGGATCACATTGGGGGCCGGAGGTGCCTCATTTAGGCCCGGTCGTGGCCATTAGAGGTCGGCCGTGCCTTTTGGGTGAGAAACATTGTACTGGGCGGGAATCCGCCAGCTGTCTATTTTTGAAGATATTTGTGACCTATTTGTCTCAAATTCTATAAAAACGAGCTAATGCCTCTGTGTTTAGGGTTAGAAAAATTTCAAAGAACCAAAAACGCCTTTGAGAGCTCCTTCTTCCCTTGAAAGTTAACTTTGTGTTCTTATATTATCCTTGAACCATATACATACACCATATACACCCTTAGAGCTTAAGCTTGGAGCCTTGGTTGAGACTTTAAAACCATAATTCAAACTTGAGAGTGCCTGAGGATTGAGTTTGGTTTACAACAAAAGCTTTCACTCTTCAAGAGGTATAAGCTTGCCACATTTTTCCTTGCTTTCATTTCAATCTTTTTTTTTTTTTTTTTTTTTTTATCTTTTTCTTGTGTTTTCATAATTCTTTGGATCAATTCCAAGTGTTGAAACTTGGGGTTAAAGAGCTACCAAAGGTAGAGAGGCTTAACACCCTTTCTTGCACCTTATCCCATAGCTCATCCCTTTTGTTTTATCACTCTTTTCTTTGGCTTACACACTAATTTTCAGAGTTTTAAAGGGCTGGAAAATATGGTTTAGAAGTACCAAAAGTGGAGGGGTTAGCCACCCCTCCTTAGTCTTCCTTACTAGTTTTGTATCTCTTTGTTTTTGCCTATCTTTTGTGCTCTCTTAAACATGGTTTTAGCTACTGCTTTTTTTTTTTTTTTTTTTTATACATTTTAGGGTTGTTTTAATTCATTTAAATAGTTTATGGTTTGAATATTATACTTGTTGTGTTGTAAGTCCTCACGGCTTTAGTTGTTTAGGCCTTAGACATCGAATCATTTGAGTTGATAACTTTATTTACTTAGTTTTCTTGTAGTAAAAAGTTTCACTTTTGTAATAATCAACTTTACACAATCATCTCTGCACCCTCCCTCCTTTCTTGGTTTTCTTTGTTTGAGAGTCGTGAGTCGTTTCAAATAAGTGTTGTTTAAGGCATGCAAAAAGAGACCCTTCCATGCTTAATCGTTTAATCTCTTCGGAGGTTCATTACCAAGGCATCACATCTCTCTCATGCCAAGAACAACTTCTTGTTTGACACTTCTCTTCATTAGTGGACTTAATTCTCATTTTTGGACTAAATGATTAAAGAATGGAAAGGTAAGTTGAAAAATCCTAATAAAATTAGCTAAAAATCGATTAAACCGACATAAAGAAGATTAATAAAATTGGTTGGATTCGGTCGGACGTTATGCCGAGTCCATCGCGTCAAGAGTCATCACATATTAATTCATGATGTTTGATGAATCTTGAAGCATGTCTACCTCCCTCTTTGAGCTAACTTCATGATAGAAAGAGGGCGTGGTATGTCTTTCATTGCATTCATAAATTTATGTCCAATCGTGTCCAAAACCATTAAGCAATCAACTTGCAACCATTGATGGTTTTGGAACCGAATCCGTTCTTCTTTTGAGTTTTTCTATGATAGAGAAGAACAGAAGGGACAAACATGGTTTAAAGTTGCGCTGTCTACACTATTTTCACCTCAGAGCACAAAAAAACATTTTTCCTCAACAAAACAAGACACGGCCAGCTCTTTTTGGGCCCGGTCGAGCTCCAATGTGTGGTAAATAGGGCACTTTTGGTTGAAACAGAGGGCAGTAGCTGAGGGTGAAACAGAGCAGTTTCACAAAGGGCAAACAAAGCAATTTCTGAAAATCAGCGTGCATGCGATCCTTGTGCATTCTTTACATATTCTTATTGTAATATTATTGTAATAAATTAGATAGTCCTTCATTCATTATTCCTTTGGGTTTGTAATTGTTGGTTTAATTCGGACACTTGGACATTTGGACCCTCTTGTGCGAGGGCAAATATGTAATAATGTGTGTATGTCTTCTAATCCCCATTTCTTTCTCCCTTTTATTTACTTACTTATAATGGTAGCATCATGTTTTAATTAGCATTGTCCATGACTCGTATCCATTCGTTTTGCATGAGTAAGGGCTTGACTCATCATACTAACCAATGTCAATTTCAAATTGTTTACTCGAATACGTGCTCTCTTGCATGCCTTGAATCGACTTACATGCCATGCTAGTAGCCGTGCCTATCATTTGCATATTGTATGTGTTGCATTAGCCATTTGCATCGTTAGGATCATGCATTTTTCTAACTATTTTTATTCCTTTTGGCTTGCCTTGGTTGAGTACTAGGTGAGCATTTTCGCTTTAATATATTGCATGCATGCGAATGTTGCCATGTCAAGCATGTTTACCATGAGACTAAGTGCTTAGTTGATATACATGTTTGAAATGCCTGTGGATGAAGGCTTTTTGCTTAAGTTAGGGTTTTGATTAAATGTACATATGAGATCTCTTTTTCGAGTGGTATATATTCAAACACTTTTCAAAACGAACATGAAATCAAAGCATTCCAACTTTTGTGAATTAATCTATACTTGTGTGAAACACATAGTAAAGATAGCATAATAATCAGAACAAGAGCATATAATGTAAATAAAAATCACATCATGATTACTACAAGCTGATCTTTGATCGGGTGAGTGGGGTATTCAATTCATGACCTTCCATTCTCATACCTAAGTTCTCGAGCTGAGACACTTTGGTGATGACGGACTAATGTTCTTTTGGCACGAGTCATGAGTTTCCTAAATTTCCCAAATATATTTAGGTGGCTACTCTGAAATCTAGCATTGCAGTCCATTTTTGACATCTTTGATTCAAAATTCATTTTCTAAAAAAGTTTGCCACATTTAGACTATTTTGTGTTTCTCCATTTCATAATGCACTTGTGAAACCAAATTCAGAACCACAAGAGTCCGAACTGTAGGGCTATCGTATCTGAGGAGAGTAACCCCTTGAGGAGCACGAAAAGCAAGCTACAATATGCAACTGCTCTAATCTGTTCAATAATGTCAAAAGGGCCAATAAATCGAGAAGATAATTTTCCACTCTTGCCAAATCTCATTAATCCCTTCCTCAGAGAGATCTTCAAGAGCACATGATCCCCAACTTTGAAGGACAAGGGTCTTCGACGACGATCGGTATAGCTTTTCTGTCGGCTTTGAGCCGTGACTAATCTTCGTCGAATAAGGCCTACCTTTCCAGTTGTCTCACGAACTAACTCGAGCCCAAGCATAGGTGAGTCTCCAACTTCTATCCAACACACCGGTGATCTACAGGGATGTCCATAGAGAGCTTCAAAAGATGCCATTTCAATACTGGCCTGCTAGCTATTGTTATAAGTAAATTCAATTAAGGGTAAATGTTTCTCCCACGACCCTTTAAAATCAAGTACACATGCCCTCAACATATCTTCTAAGATTTGAATGGTACGTTCGGATTGTCCGTCGGTCTGTGATAAGCAGTATTGAAATATAATTGAGTTCCCAAAGCGCTCTGGAGACCCTGCCATAGTCTGGCTGTAAAGCGAGGGTCTCTATCGGACACTGTACTCACTAGAACCCCATAGAGGCGAACAATCTCCCGGATGTTAAGTTCAGCTAGAAATTCTATAGAATCTCCCATGCTTATGGCGAGGAAGTGGGCTAATTTAGTGAGTCTATTGACAACCGCCCATATTGCATCATTACTTCTTTGCGTTCTAGGAAGGGCTGTGACAAAGTCCATGTTAACATGCTCTCATTTCCATTCTGCAACTAGAAGAGGTTGTAGCAATCCCGCTGGCTTTTGATGTTCCGCCTTGACCTGTTGGCAGGTCAAATACTTAGACACAAATAAGGCTACATCCTTTTTCATACCCCTCCACCAAAATTGTCGACTGAGGTCATGATACATTTTGGTGCTTCCCAAATGCACGGCAAAGCGTGAGTGATGGAAGTCTCGCAAAACTTCATCTCTCATTGATTTAGGCACAAACAATCGATTAAGGTAATGAATACTAGAATTGGTATAAATGTTCAAGGCCCTCTCCTCATTCCCTTGAGAGATTCTCTCTCTAATTGCATCCACTTTTGGATCACCCAATTGTGCTTTAACTACTCTCATAACTAGGGTGGGATGTGCGATAGTGGTGAATAGGATAGCTTGTTCCGAAGATTCATGAAGTTACAAGTCAAATTCACTGACATCCCTCATCGTCTTCCATTCTCTTATCGCTAAGCTGGCTAGAGTACTTACAAATTTTCTACTCAAAGCATCCACCACAACGTTGGCCTTACCAGGATGATAGTGTATTTCGAAGTCAGAATCCTCCAAGAATTATATCGATCTCCGTTGACGTAGGTTTAGATATTTCTAAGAGAACAGACACTTATTGTGGTTGGAGAAGACTTCAAATTTCTCGCTATACAAATAATGTCTCCAAAGTTTCAAGGCGAAGACAATAGCGGTAGGTTCTAAATCATGCGTTAGGTAGTTTCTCTCATGAGTGTTGAATTGAC
The DNA here is from genome assembly GCA_030407325.1 of Camellia japonica. Classification (NCBI taxonomy): domain Eukaryota; kingdom Viridiplantae; phylum Streptophyta; class Magnoliopsida; order Ericales; family Theaceae; genus Camellia; species Camellia japonica. The sequence continues at coordinate 46,518,207 of JAPPVO010000014.1, forward strand.
ACAAGCCATACGTCACCACCTTGCTCTCTTGCATCAAAACACACCCCAACCCCTCTCTAAAGGCATCACAAAATACTAAATACCCCAACCCTTCTTCTAGAATAATAAGAATAGGAGCGGTGGTCAATCTAAGTTTCAGTTTCCAAAACGAATTCTCACAAATTCCAAACAAATATCACTCATTTTCGTGTTAACCTTATCAAGGGTGAAGTGATTGAAGAGAAATTCCTCAAAAACCGATAGTAGTAACTGGCTAAACCCAAGAAACTACGAATCTCTACAGCATTTTTAGGTTGTTCCCACTTTTGTACTGCATCTATCTTTGAATAGTCCACCATAACTCCATCTCCAGAGACTACATGGCCCAAAAACTTCACTTTTGAAAGTCAAAACTCACATTTCTCATATTTCGCATATGAACGATGCTCTCTAAGAAGCTGCAAAATAGTACGAAGGTGTCCTTCATGCTCTTCTTCAGAAGGCAAATATATAAGGATGTCATCTACAAAGACGACCACAAATTTGTCGAGAAACTCCCAGAAAATTTGGTTCATTAGATCCATAAATGTAGCTGGGGCGTTAGTTAAATCGAATGGCATAACCAAGAATTCGTAATGACCATATTTGGTACGAAAAAGTAGTCTGGGGAATATTTTCCTCCGTAACCCATATCTAGTGATAACCTGACCTTAAATTTATCTTTGAGAAGCAATGAGAGCCTTTAAGTTGGTCAAAGAGATCATCTATTCTAGGCAAGGGGTATTCATTCTTAACCGTAATTTGATGCAATTTATGGTAATCTATGCACAGTCTTAATGATTCGTCTTTCTTCTTCACAAACAAGGCTGAAGCTCCCTATGGTGAGGTGCTAGGGCATATAAAGCCCTTACTTAGCAACTTCTGTAATTGTTCTTTCAGGATAACCAATTCGGCCGGAGTGAATCTATATGGGGACAAGGAGATAGTGTTGTACTGGGTATTAAGTCTATAGAAAACTTAACTTCCCGGTGTGGAGGTAAGTCAGTGAGATCTTCAGGAAAGACATCAAGGTACTCACATACTACCCGTGGAAACCCATCCCAGACTATACCACCTCCATTATCTATAATAGCTGCTAAGAGAGAAACAAATTCACTTCGGCTACACGGACAGTATGATGGGGGTAAGGATTCATAGTTCCTATCCCCCAGAAATGTGAGACAATCACCACTCGGTGTGCATACTGTAACTCTCCCACGATGACAATCTATAATAGCCTGGTAAGTAGACAACCAGTCCATGCCGAGGATAACATCAAAACCCATAATATCCAACAAAACAAAATTAAACGGAAGTTGTCGACCCGCCACCTCAATTACACACCCCTGACACCTCTGGGTCAAAGTATCTTTACCCTCGAATGGTGACTCTACAGTGAGTGAAGATTTTAATTGTTTACTTTCTAATCCCAACAATGATGCAAAAGAAGTTTTCATAAACGAGTGAGATGTCGTAGTGTCAATCAACACACAAGCCCAAGTATTGAAAATGAGAAATGTACCTCTCATAACTGATGGTCCTGAAGTCTGCTCTGAAATGGTGACGACTTACATCTTTCCCTATGACCTCTATTCTCCTAAGTTACCCCTTTGAGCATAAGTCTATTGTGCAGATTGTGCAGATTGTGCAGATTGTGCCAAGGTGGCCCCCTTTGCTGCCCTAGATGCTTGGCCTGATTGAGATGGCTGGTAAGACTGTCTCTGTCCCTGGCCCATCTTAAACCCTCCAGATTACTAAGATCCTGCCATACTAGTAGTCCTCGCTCTTTGTGGACAAAACTTCTTCAAATGTCCCAGTTGACCACACTGATAACAAGACGGTGGCTGACACCTACTCTGAGATTGGCCCTGTGAGCGTACAGGTTGGGACTATGTTCCACCCTTCTGTCCACACTTTAAAGGTTTATGACCCACTTGGCCACAGTGATAACAAGCACGACATATTTGACCCACACTCCCTGAACTTCCACCCATCACAAAATCGGAAGATTTGGCCGGTTGTGGGGGTGATTGAAATGATGATGATGAGCCCTTAGACTTTTTGGAAGAGCTTGTATCACCCTTGGATTCAGAATGTCCCATCCTCTTCAACTTTTGTCTTGCCTCCTCTGCCTTTACCATGATCTCCACATGGGCTGCTGCTTCAACTAGGCGATCATAATCATGAATCATATTACCTACCACTTTTATCAAAATTTTTGGTCTCAACCTCTTTTTGAATTCTAGGCATCAGCGTTCTTCCGTTGCTACTAGTTTGGGCACAAAGCGAGATAGACTAGTGAATGTGGCTTCAAACTCAACCACCTGTGTATCGAGTTGTAACAGCTCCTCAAACTATTTCCTTAGTCTCTCCTTAATAGTGGGTGGGATAAACGTTTCTCGGAAAACATGTACAAATGCCTCCCATGTGTGTTCAACTCGATTCTTGATGTACTTCCACCATTGTCCAGCCTCTCCTTTCAATTGATATGCCGTTAATGCTACCCACAACTTGTTCTCACAGATATCCAAAATCTTAAAAGATTTGACAATCTGTTCTAACCACTCATATGCTTTCATCGGGTCGGGCCCATTGTTGAACTCAATGGGGTTTGAACGAAAGAACTCCTTTTTTAAAAATGAAGCTCTAGTTTCCCATTCAACTGTTCTAACCACTTGTTCGGCTCTCAGTATCTCTATGGACTCTCGAAGATCCCTTGACATCTCCCTAGCCAAGGCCCCATTGCACCTTAGGCGGGTGAAGCGGGTATTTTGTTCTGACCCACTCTGTTTTCTTGCAGAGGGATCTCGGGTTGGGCTGGAACATTCCAGCCTCCCCGACGAGGTCTACCACAACCTCTAACACGTCTGGACATCCTATAAGAAACAGAGACAATATTAAGTTCAAGACCAACTTTCCGCACCTAACTGCCCCACTCAAGATCTTCATCTTATACACACGATCTAAACACATATCTTCACATATACCTATTTTCACGTAAATTAATCCACATAATCATTCCATTACATAAAGCACATTAGGTCACCCTCTTAGGATACTAGCCACTTCCATGGCAATCAAGGACCCCCAGATGGAAAGAGCATTGATCAGGTGCCTTTCCAAAAGGATCTCGATAAACGTAATGGATAAAAGCTATATCAAAGGAGTTTAACTCCATACTCACATAACCACATAATCACACAAAACACACACAAGGCATATAAGCGTACCATCCAAGCCTAGGGAACCCATTGTGACAAATGTCACTTGCCACGAGCCTAACATATTCAAACCTAGCGCTCTGATACCAATTTGTAACGCCCTGCTATATCATACACAAATAGACCACGACAAAGTATAGCAAAATACCAGAACCATCTTTCTCATTGAACTACGATTTATGAAATTACAATTTCAAGGTCACATTCCCAAGATACTTTAAACTCCTTCCCAAGTTCAACGAACTAGATGACATTACAAAAGAGAAATGCCACAGGCATACAAGACAACAACAAAATAAATTTACAAGTCTCGATACAAAAGGCTAAGCATTGGTAACAAAATATCCTCGAGCTATCAATCCGAAACCAAGAGACTGCTTACTTCCAATCCTCACTGTGGTGGTACATCATCCTGTCCTGAAAAATTAAATAGGTTTGAGCTATATGCCTAGTAGGAATACATTTAACCAAGTATCTAATCATTCAGATAAGTCCATGGCACCATCATAGCCAAAACTACATTAGCAGCTAATAAGAAAACATAGTCAATTAGATAATTTAATTCAAAAAAACATGGAAATCACATTCCATATTAGAAAAAGTATCATGCCATGAGTCCCTCATAAGAGTCCGAAAACACATACTCAAATCACTTTCATTCCAAAAAGAAACATTCCCCACATTTATCGACTATTATACGGCAGGACGTGGGTATCCAAAATCATCCGTTTTTCCACTTTTACCCACTATAATACGGTAGGACCAGTGGACACCCAAAAATATTTTTCCACATTCGTCCAGTGATAAGCTCAAGACAGGGCAATTGGGCACCTTAACTCTCTGCGCGGGTACCACCAGAATTCAACAAAATCAAAACCGACTCTTAATCTGGACTCATGCTCAATTTACCAAACTTTCACTCAATCAACAGTATTCACATTGTATGAGATGAAATACACACATAATATTCAAGAAGAATAAATTCCCAAGCCTCAATTTCAATGCCACAACATTGTTCATATATTTCATCTCTTTATTATTCACAACATCTTAAGAATTCAAGAAAATTCCAATCTTAATACTATTTTCTTATCAACTTAGAAACTAGGGTTTTATCAAATTTGGGGCTTTATCCCCATTTTCATATATAAGTATCTCCTTAACATTTATAGACACATTTTGAGAAGAGATTTGGAAAAACTATACTAAAAGTTGAGTATTATGTTCCCTTTGTATGAAATAAGAGTTTATCCAACCCAATCATTAAATTAGGTTTCAATTCACAATAACACCATAGATATATCTCCAAAACAAAGAAATACTAGATTAAACATAACCCTACCTCAACTTATGAGCAAAATACCAAGCTTCTAAGAGAATCTTTCGTAAAAAACGGAATCCAATCGGTAAGAAAGAAGATCTTCACTTGTACTCCACTCCTTGCAAGTGATTTAGGTTGGATCTTAAGAGAATAAGGAGTATTTTGGGGTGAAAACTTAAGAGTTTTTCGGGCTAGAGGAAGGAAGGAGGAAGAGAGAAAACAAAAGTGAAAAGAATGATCTAGAATGTCCTTTTTAAACTCCTGAATTTGCACAGACCGCTTGAGTGCAACTTCCTTCGCTTGAGCGAACAACACAACTATGAAAGGATCGCTCGAGCGACAATGCCACTGCTTGAGAGAAAAATGAAAACTCCCAGAAGTTTTGCAGAGCTATAGTGAAATTACTATGAGCTCACATTCTACGCTTGAGCGACGATTCACGAGCTCAAGCGTTCCCACCTATAAACTCGCGAGATATTGGGGGTAGCAATTCTACGCTCGAGCGGTCACTTGGAACAAGATGTCACAGTGAGTGATAATGCATATCCAACTCCACCATATTCATCAATGTCAAACCAATTCCATATTTCTAACATCAATTTCATTTATCCTTTCAAAATCAACATCTGATATATTTAGGGTAAAACCCCATTTCTTTATAAACCAATTTCAAAGGTAAAAATCCACTAATTCATCATAACTTAACAATAAATACGTTCTCTTAATCATTACCAACAAAGCATTTGAAAGCCCCTTTTTGAAATCAAGCCAAACCCTAGGTTTGTCCTAAAATTCCTCCAAATCACAATGTTATTTTAAAAAGACAAATATCTAAGTTAAAAATTATAAAAAGTGCAGAGAATTCCTACCTCAAGCTTATAAGATGAGAGAAAGAGTGGCGGAACTTTAACAATGCCCAAACCCAACTTTGTTCGGATCAAAAGGAAGCCTACGGCATGCTCTACCTTTTTAAGAAAGGGACACAGGTGAAGAACTTGACGAATCTATGTGTATTTGTAGAGAAAAGTAGTGTTTTAGAGAGAGAGGGTGTATATCTAGGGTTTTTAGAATGTTTGGATATATATATATATATATATGAAAAAGTGATCTAAAAAGTGACTTTTACAGCCTCATATATGCGCAGACTGCTCGAGCGCAAGAAGTGTCGCTTGAGTGACCAAACACAATAAGTGTGACCGCTTGAGCGCAATAAGTGACTGTTCGAGCGAAAAATACAAACTCCCGAAGTTTTACAGACAGACAACCATCGCTCGAGCTCAAAAAAGACCGCTTAAGCGCAAGAATGACCGCTTGAGCAAAGAATGCCTACTTCCAGTAGTTTTACAAGCCTACAAAAGTACTAAGAGTTCTCAAAGATCACTTGAGCGCAAGAAGTGCCGCTCGAGCTACCAGACACACTAAGTTATACCATTCGAGCACAAGAAGCTTCACTAGAGCGAAGAATACCACCTCTCAGTAGTTTTGTAGACCTGCAAAAGTACTGAGAGTTCACAAAGACCGCTTGAGTGCAAGAAGTGTCACTCAAGCGAAGAAGCAAAATTTTGGGCAACAACAGTTTGAAAAACAAACTACCAACCTGTTCTAAACGCAACCAACACATCCCAATAGCCATACTCAAAGAAAAATAAGGGGAAACAAGACATGAACAACTATATAAGACAATGAAACTCGGACCCAAAACATCAAATAGGTCGGGTCTAAACCAGAATCGCTATAAGAATGGTTGCTTGAGCGACCAGACACAACAAAGACACCGCTCGAGCGCACAATGCACCACTCCTAGTAGTTCAGACCTGTAAAAGTTCACTCGAGCGCGAGAAGCGTCGCTCGAGCGTAGATATCAAACTCTCAGTAGTTTTGCAAATTATAAAAGACCGTTCGAGCGCAAGAAATTTCGCTCAAGCAAACAAGCGAAATTCCGGGCAAAGACTCCTTTGAAAAACGAACTCCCAACCTATTTCAAACACAACAATGACATCCAAACAACTAAACTCAATCGAGAACAAGATGATTAAGGATATGAACAGCCAATTACGACAAGGAATCCCAGATTCAAAATAATAAACAGGTCAGATTTAAACTGGAATCATTATACAATATCAATTAGACCCCTAAACAATATGGAGAGTCTAATTAATATTTTTGAGATAGTTTGGGTGGCAAAATAAAATTTCAAACGAAATTTCGATACCATATCTTAATTATAAATGGCAACTAACAGTAAAGGTAAAATTACTCCAAAATTAAATAGTTTAAGGAGATAAAATAAAATTTTCTCTAATAATAAATCTACTTCTCTTATATCCACGTTTTGGTGGAGTTTTCTTTTTACGAAATTATAAATCAGTTGTATCTTTAAAAAATAATAATAATTATTATTATATATATACAATGAAAAAAATTATGATCTTGATAATTAAAAGAATAAATTATAAATATATTTCTTGAAATTTGTTTAAAATATGAATTGTTTCTTATGATTCAAAAAATTACAAACACCTTCAAAAAATTACAAACACCTTATTGTCAAAATTTTTTATTTAACATAATTAATTGAAAACATAAATTTCTTAACTGCTCTTCCATATAATATAAAATTACTTAAATTATTAATTGAGATAAATTTATGACATTATTAAAAATTGTTAATTGAATTGATATTTTATTAATAAAACTGTTCATTTGTTATGAAATTAAAAACTTTAAAAGGCATAATATAATTTTCAGAATTACATGATGCAAATTGTATTTTAAACAACCTTAAGATTGCATTTTTAATTTAGCCTAATTAAAATTTGTAGAGTTTATTATTAATTTGGAAAAAAAAAATCAGAACATACACTGATTTGTTATTCTCATTTTCTAACCAAATTTTTGAAATTTGTTTTTTTTAATAAATTTTAAAAATTAATTTGGTAAAAGAAAAACATAAAATTTAAAAAATACTATTTTCATTTGATTTGTTTATAGAAAATTTTTTTAAAATTTTTATTTATTTTCATCAAACTGTTCCCAGTTTTTTTATAAAAAGAATCAAAAAATAAGTAAAGTCAACAAAACTGAGCGATGTGTTAAAAGAAGGGTTTAAATTCTCTCAAATTGTCATTTCAACTTAAGAGATTGTTTGGACTTAGTAGACTCATTTTAGAATCAATTTCAGCGATCCAAACCATTTGCTTTTTAAGACACACTGAGTCCAATATTCATACAAAAAATTAAGATGATTGGACATCAGTAGCTATATATTTGAATCATATTTGTTTAAAAAAAAAATAGACAACAAATATAATTTCAAAAATAGCCATTCATTTTTTGTAATATAAATTTGAGTCAAACATATAGTTACCGATATTTGATTATCTTTTTACATGAATATTCTATTCAATGAGTCCTAAAACATGAACGGTTCGGATCAGCGAAACGGAACTCGTGGTGGGCTCCCTGGCTCCCTTAAGTTCCCTCATATTGAGATATCAACATGAGAGAACCTAATCCTAAAAAAAATTAATTTTAAATATTTTAAAGTTCATAGTTTTTCATAAAGTGCTTTTTTAATTATGTTTTGCAAATAGGATTTTAAAATTTTGTATTATAAAAAGTTTGAAAATTAATGTTTACCACAATAAAAAATAGTCTTTTTTCAATTTATTAAATTACACTCACCTCCCTAGAGATTTAAAAAAATATAGTTAATTTTACATTTTTGACATAATTACACTTACTTTACTTAAGGTTTTAATTAGTCCTATAAATAAATGTTACCATCTCTTTTCTATTAGAATATCTATTTATGTTTATTTATTTTAGTGTCTACCTACTATGACATTAGTTTCAGTCACTTTAATCATATAAAAGCAAAAATTAATATAGTTAGGTTAAGAAAAATGTTCCAAACCCCTTTTCCCTCCCACCCCCTTTGACCCCATTTCCCTCCCATTGGTCAGTTTTTCTTCTTCTTTTTTTTTTTTTCTTTTTTTTCTTCTTATCCAATCACCACCCGCCACGTGTGTGTAGGGGTGGTGGAGGTGGTGATTGGAGGGGATCTCTATCAATGCTGTTATGTTAAAAATGTAGTGCTGATTATATTTTTTCAAAATCTCACGCAAAGTGGGCGTCATTGTATATATATATATATATATATTTTCCTTTGACAATTATTTGGGAACATTACACTCACCTCCTTTGATATTTAAAAATATACAATTAACCCCATACTTTTGAGATAATTATATTGATATCTCTTAAAGTTTTAATTCATATAACAATTAAATCATTTTTCATCAATAATATATTTTTATTTTTTTGTTCAAGTACATACAAACCATCTGCATTTATTTTGGTCATTTTAACCTTCTGAAAGAGAAAACAATGAAATTGTCAAAAGCTTGGAGTTTATTGTATTTTGTTTCGAGTAATTACAATAAATAAATAAAAATAAAA